>JANHMN010000001.1:12697908-12724037 GCA_030674055.1 Rhabdomys pumilio
ATCTATCTATCTATCTATCTATCTATCTATCTATCTATCTATCTATTTTTATTTTCCCCTCCCTCTCCTGCCCCTCATCATACTGATCTTTTGATTATCCGCTGTGCACCAGACGCCATATTGGAGACAGTAACACACAAGGTGAGTCCTGCCTTACAGAACATGCACCAAGGTGCAGAAGACAAACAGCAAGTTAGCAACATGCAGAGAATAGAGCTGGTTGGAGCAATGTCCCCAGGCACACTGGGGTGGAACATCCTATATTTTTGACAATGCCTTAGCACCAGTAAATGAACCATACACCTCATTAAAACAACTTTTCTCTAGACAGGAGCCACACTGAGCACAACCCACACTTACAGTCAGAGTGAAGTCGTAGCAGTCAGGAAGCTCCTGGTGGCGAACCGTCTGCAGATTGATGGCCTTGAGCTTAAACTGCAGCTCCACTGTCAGAAGTCTGGAAAGCAGAGCAAGCTTCAGATGAGGAAACACACACGGAGCTGAGCTGTGCACACCTCCAGAGCAAGCTTCAGATGAGGAAACACACACAGAGCTGAGCTGTGCTTCCCTCTGCTCTCCTCACCTGTGGAAGTCCAGGCTCAGGTTGAGTTTATTTTCTCCAGCTTCATCTGGCTCGATAAGGAAACATTCTGCCACAGAAAGGAACAAAGCCATAGGTGAAACTGCATCTCCAAAAGACAAAGGTTAAGATCAGTTGCTCACACTGATTCGTTTCAGAATCAAGACTAAGAACTCAGTGTGTAAGAACTCAGCCCTTGTCCTGTGTCTCTTGTCTTTAAGACGTGAGACATTTCTGGAGTGGTTGACGATTTAGAAAGACTCAAACTCTGTCTCAGAACGTCATTCCTGCTTCTAGTTCCCCAATGCTTTCTTTACCTGCTTGCTTTTCTTTTGAATTCATGAGTTTTGTAACAAACGGTTCATGATAGAAATTGACACGTAAGAACTTCTGTATAGTTCTTCCTGTGTTGTAAGGGCATCGCCCATCAATGTTTTCAGAGGTGAATTTGTCGCAGGGCTTAGGTATAAATCAAAGAGCTAAAAATAATAGTTGGAGTTATAGGGAATCATCACCTGTTTCAACTTCTGGATCGATGTCGAAGGTATCGTTCCCGGGGCAGATGGTTCCTTGCTTGTAGAAGTGCTGACAGATTGCCATAGCTGACTGCTTAGTCCCCTTGTTCTCATATGCATGGTTGCCGACAGAGATGTTTCGAAGCTGCAAGTACTTCACCCAAAAAAGAGAGACAGGAATGGAACACCAAGCAGGGCCAAAGGGATGCCAGCCAGAACAGAAGCAAAGCCATGATAACTCTTACTGGCTTTGTCTCCCCTTGGGGTGCAGAAATTCAGAAAACATACCCTCAGGATGCTGCATCTGAGAGAGAGGCTTTAAAGAAGAGTAGTGGAGATCAGAAGGGCAGTGCTGAGTCCAGGGAAGTCCCCACGGAGGCCTGGAATACTCAAATGCTTTGTACAGTCTACCCAGGAATTCTCCAGGGCCTCTCCCACACTCCTTATAAGACTTACCTTGGTCGTGGTGTCTGTTCACAGCAGTAAAACTAAGAAACATACTCTATCTCTCTCTCACACACACTCTTACATACACAATTACTCTCTCACATATTCATACACACACAGAAACACATACTCACACACTCACACATCACACACATATTCTCACATACATACATTCAAACATACACACACTCTCTCACACACACTCTCATACACACAAACACACTCTCACACACACCCACACATGCACACACATTCACACATCTACTTACACACTCACACACACACTCATACACACACTCTCTCATTCACACACATCCCAACACATACACACATCTTTTTTTTTAAAGTCTCTAAACTTATCTTCATCAATGAGCTATTTGCTATTTTCCCTCTAAAGATCGTGTTTACCAGCTTCTGTGTCTGACTAGGCTTCCTATTCCCACAGCTGGCAGGAGCTCTGCCTCTATAAAGATGTACTTCATCCTAGCAGCTGATGATGCTTCATCCTAGCAGCTCATGGCCTCTGTCTGAATACGCTGCCTCCAGAAATGAGGAGTTATGGCTGCTCAGGAATGTGTTTAAATAAGGGATTTAATTGTTTTGAAATGTGGTCTGTAGCTAACAATTTTTGAGGCCAAAAATTCTGACCTCAAAAGCACTTTTAATTATCCCTTCAAAAGAAGTGACCTGGGACCTTGAGAAAGTACTAATTATAGCAAGATTGACCCAGGTTGAAAGCTTGAGTCTGGAGGATGAAAAACAAGCTTATTTTCTGTCAGGCAGTTAGTCAGCGTCACAGAGTGACCGTCAGCAGGCATGATATCAATGCCTTGCTTTTACACGGGCTTGAAGGCCTTGCTTGTTACACAAACTGCAAAATTAATATTCTCGTTAGTTATTATAAGTCTCCAAAAGTATGAGCTTTGAAAACTTAATGACTACTTATATTCAGGGTTATGCTAGTAATTTCAAATATTGAAGCTCTCACATCAAGTCCTATCCCTGATTCTTTTAAATGAGTCACTGAAATTCTGCCTCTCTGTAGGTAGAAACAAGCTTTTTAATCAGTTTTTACTCGTATATGAGTATAGCAATATTTTTCAATCAATTTTTAGATATTTGCTTTATTTTACATGTGTGTGTGCACGTGTGTGTGTGTGTGTGTGTGTGTGTGTGTGTGTGTGTGTGTGTGAAAGGATACCTGCCAACACCAGACAGACAATAGATTCTCCTGAAGCTGAGATTACAGGCAGTTTTGAGCTGCCTAATCAAGATGCTGGGAAGCAGACTCAAGTCCTCTGAAAGAGCAACAAGTGCTTTTAGCTGTTGAGCCATCTCCTCAGCCCTTAAACTATATTTAAATAGTTTATTCATAACTCATCTCCAAGCAGAACGGTGCAACACTTGAGTGCTGGTTTCTATACAAGCCATTATTACCATTTCTCCAGCCTGTTCTTTTTCTCAAGAATGCACCCACTGTCTGGATAGAACCCTTGCCTAGCTTATGCAGAGCCCAGAGTTCCACCCCTTATACCTAAAACAAGCAGACAAAATCAACACCGGATGCACACAGTTGACTTACCTGGGTCACTGCAAAGATGATCTGGTCGTAGACATCATTCTGGGTGTACACTGCATAGGTGTCATCCATTCGATCCATGTATCCTTTTAGGAAGAGGTGTTTGAAGGCTATAGTGTTCTCTTCCTTGAAAGCTACTACCATCTGGTTACTTAGTCCAAACAGGACCAGCTTAAAGAAGAAAAGAAACACCAAGAGGATGAAAATCTGAACAGAAAAGAAATAAAGGCATGTGGTTTAGGGGATTGATTAGCAAGAATCTATGAGGAATTTGGCAGGATATCCAGAAGGCTCTCTGCCTGGGGGCCAAGAGATGGCTCTATGGATGAGAGAATTTTTCATACAGATATGAGGACCTGAGTTCAAATCTCCAGAGTCACAGAAAAGCCAGGTGTGTGCCAGCAGTCCAGCATGACTATAGAGACATGGGAGGTGGAGATAAGAGATATCTGAAAGCTCGTGGGCCAGGTAACCTGGTGTACACAGTGGGAAACAACAGATCCTGTTAGAAGGTAAGGGATGAGACTCGGCTCCACATGTATGTCATACACACATGCACACACACCACATACACAAAGATAGACACACACAAAGATACACACACACAGAGAGAGAGAGAGAGAGAGAGAGAGAGAGAGAGAGAGAGAGAGCATCTAAGGTATAGGATTGCACTGAATTTGCAACCAGTCTAGCCTCCATAGTGATTCCCAAACTAGCCCGGGCAATAGATTAAGACCCCCCATCTCAAAAACAAACAAACAAACAAACAAACAAACCGTCCATTCCTTTTAAAACATTTACTTAAACACTTTTGTGTGTCTCTTAACAAAAAGCTTAACACTGACTAATGTTCCTTTGGACCACTCTAGTAACTGTTGGGAGATTGGATGAATCCTCTAAGAGATGAGGAGTAATTCAGGACATGAGCCTGAGCCTGTGCAGCTCTGAGCCTGTGCATCACTTCCTCTGCTCTGGTCTCCTGTATCCCACAGGGATGCACACTGAGCCTGCTTGGTGCCCCTGAGGCAGAGATGCACCGCTCAGGTCTAGTTAAGACTTGAGCATGAACACATGTACAGCATTGAGCTTGGCACACAGCCACCACTCAAATGTACCTGGTATTATTCTTGTAAACAGCATTCTTGCCCAGCTGATACAGACTCCCCCCTTGAACAAAAAAGCTTTTCAGTGCTGTGACATATTACATTATCACCTGGAAATAAGAATTTCAAGTGTGAGTTGCCAAGTATTGTGCCGAGGACTGAGCATATTTTCAGGGTGATATATTAAAGAGACACTGCCTGCTTCTGTACAACCATGGATGAGCCATACAGCCTTTTAAACCTGTAAGCATCGATATCCTTTTCTGTAAGGCAGAGACTGGGATGCCCCCAATAGGAGGGTGGTCACATGACATGAGGCACTGTGCTGGGACGAGGGGTCACCCAAGTCCAGATAAGAATTCTACCATCTTAAATGATTCTAGAAACTGTCTTGGTCTACTAGTCCTGAGTACTTGTTTCCAAGAAGCAATTAAAGACTATCAATCTCAATATTAAAAAACAATAATAAAAACCAAAACCAAAAACCCCCCTCTCTTTCAATAAGTAGGTGTTTACCAAGAACAGAAAATAAAAATGCAAACCTAAACTTTGCCTTCATTTTTTAATTTCTGCTTTTAACAAGAGATACTTCCTCTCACCAGCAGGAAATCTCACTCTTTTTTTTTTTGTTGTTTTGACATTTTTTTCTTTGTGAGTCTACACATGTATGAAGGTGAGAGGACAGCTGGCAAGAGTTAGCTCACGCCTTCTACCGTGTGGGTTCTGGAAAGCAAATACAGATTGCCAGGCTTGGTGGAAAGTACCTTTACCAGGAAAGTCATCTTGCCAGCCCCCCGAACATGTCTTAATAATAAACTGCACCAGCATATACAACTACCACAAAAACATGATTCCTCAAAAAAATGTAAAGAAGTTATGGAAAATAGATTGGAATTTTCGTTTCTAACAAAAATGAAGTCACAAAGTTTACAGGTGATGCAAACTCCTGCTGCCAACCCCATATTCGTCTGCTACATAGCTTTCATGATTCGGGGCTGCAGGAATCCAAGAGACTGCCCACAGCAAAACTCCATACAATTTCTAGAGAGAGAAGTGACCACAGTATTAGGAATACAAGGAAGACTTCATGTTGGGAATCAGCTAATATCTGTGCAAGCTGTAGGTCCCTCTCAAGAAACATCTTCACTAGGATCCAAATACTAAAAATGCTTACTCCTGAAAAACATTATGGCATTAAAATTCCAATAATGAAAGAATGAGAAAGAGTTATGTCATGGTACACAGTTTACCAACACTGGAAAGGCAGAAGTAGGCTGGTCTCTGTGAGTTCAAGGCCAGTCTGGTCTACATAGGGAGTTCAAGGCCAATTGGGCCTAAATAGTGAGCCTGTCTCAAAAAAAATTCTTTTTTAAAGAATCAAGAGGGAGAAAGAGAGGACAAACAAACAAAGAAACAAAGTCGAAGGGAGTAGGGTTTAAGTTTGTATCTTTATTTATTGTCTATCCTTACAGGGGCAGTTAAACGCTGTTTGATGAACCTGCCCCGCCTTCTCTGATATGCAGAGGCTCCACCTAACTCGCGCTGAAGGATACTTACCTGGATTGTCACCATTGCGATTTTCAGAATCTGTATGGCAAGTTTCCACGGCTTCCTACCCCGAGCCCAGAACTTCTCACAAGGATTCATAAAAAAGAATTTGAGCTTCCGCCTCATCTGGTCTTCTAAGAGAAGCTGCTCGACCGGGGACGAGCTCGGGTGGAAAGTGCAGGGATTTTCATCGTGGTGTGGGCTGCAGCTGCTTACCACCACCTCGGGATTTGCCATCTCTAGGGAAGGAAGCAAACACTTCCACTCAGCTGAGAGAGGTGGGGGGAGGGGCACGAGAAAGGAATGTGATGTGCTCCTCACGCTGTGCTGCCTCTGGTTCAAGTCTCTCACCAGCAGAGAATCAAATATTCCCGCCACGATTAACCTTTGCTTAAGGCAACTTTCCAACTTAGCCTTTGCTTAAGGCAACCTTTCCAACTGTAAACCTGCCGTTTTCTAGAAAACCATCCTCTTAACAGAAAAGGCCTGGTTTGGGGTGTTAGTTTTCCTTTATTAGATTATAATTCCATCCAAGATATCGCTAGAGCCATCTGACATCCTCCTTATCAGAAGGAGAGGAAGAAAAGACGTTTCTTAGCAACGCTTCGCGATGTGACTTAAAATCCACCAAGCTGGTACCTGAAGGAGCTCAGCACTCGTGACCCTCTCTTGAGAAGTCCATACCCACACATGAGGATGCCTCACTCTTCCTTCTGGGGTGCCTCTCTTTCTCTTTTAACCCTCATGCTCAAAAACTGTGTTAAAATGTCGTTAATAAACTTCAACCCTGCCTCATGTTGGCTAGTCTCGGAATTCTTTTTCCCTATTAAAAATCTAAAGATTAAAGATACGGGTTTTACCGGAATGGAAGTCCCTAAAGAATTATGAGTGCTCCTTCGACCTCTGCAGGTGACAGTGGCAGAGCCGTGCTTCCCAGACAAAAAACCACTTTTATGGGGCTGTTACGTATTAAGTTCAAGGAATCCTGCACGGCTGCCCCAGTGTCCATAGGTAGAGCTATCCTGTGCTCCTATACCATATTAGGTAGACACAGACTGGAACAGAGGACCAGTTCCCCACTGGTTTCTACTACATAAGTGAATTCCCACCTAGGTGAAAGTTAGCAAGTTCAAGGACTGCTCTAATCAGTAAAAAATTACATGTTTACACATATGTCTGTATACCACATATGTGTCCTTTCCAGCTCAGTGGGTATCAGATAGCCAAGATCAGAGCCCTGAGAGGCCAAGAAAGGACTTCAGAGAGTGAATGGACCCTGAAATGATATGCAGATTTTTATGTGGATATGATCATTCATTTCCCTCTCTTGGGAGAAACGAAAGCTTCTGTATAATTATTAATCAATAAATCAGTTTTGTACAGAACCAAGAACCAGTTTGGACCTTCATAAGTCTATGACTTGAGTCAGCTCACTCAGCCTACATCCAGCCTCCATCCTGCAAAATGTGAATAATAATATCCTCATAAGATTGTAGGAAACATTAAATTAATGCAAATAAGGCCTTTATGTAGAGTATAAGCAGGCAGCCTCACCCTCTACCTTCGTTAGTCAGGCAAGCTTTCTAATACCAGTGTCATTTCAAGGGACAGTGTGAGCCTCTAGAACTGGGCTCTGCTACACCAGGGAGGGCAGGTTCTCAACTGCAGTCCAGTTTCCAAATGACTCATCACTTAACTTCCTTATGCTTACCAACACATTTTACCCTTTGAAGCGTGTATCTACTGTTGGGTATACCTCGTTGGAAGGGGTATATCAAGTAGTAGGCTTTTTTTCAGACTGAGGAAGAAGTCTCCCCAGAGAGTGGGAGTTATCCAGGATTTTAGGCTAAAATTGATTCTATGGAAACCCATTCAAATAAAATACCCCACACTCACCAAGACAATAGAGTCCTTCCACACAGAACAGAAAGCCCATCTGAGTTTAATGTTTTCATAAAGACTTAACACTCAACAGCGAAGGGAGAAGAATTTAGCCTACAATTATACATCTGAGAAATTATATCTACAGCTTTCCAAGTCTGGAATCGCACATTTGATATGGATTACCACGTTCTCGGCAAACCCAGCATTCCTGAAATGTCGATTTGGGCTATAAAAACCAGCCATGGGGGACATTCTAAATTCCTGACTAATAAAAAGATTGATAAGACCACTGCTGAGTGAAGAAAAGAATGTGTAAACACATGTTACTATGTAACAAATGCACTCGGTTCCTTCCAAAAAAGACGTAATGGCATGAATTAAAGTGCAGCTTTAGGTCCACGGTGCATCTCAAAACATGAGTGTATATAATCTCCTTAGGGAAAGGCATAAAGGAGAGAAAAAAGCCATTAATCCTTAGGGGGTTTGCTCAATGTCTTATCTCCTCCAAGAGGAGAACCTGAAGTGCTGGGTACATGACTGAGGAACAGAGTTTGTGTCACACGAACAAAGCTGTGGGTTCCATCCCTAGCACAAAATGAAAATGTGGGATATTTTAGACAGCATTTGAGGAGATTCTCTGTGAGGTTTGGTGCTGGTTGGTTTTTGTCAACTTGACACAAATTAGTCACACATTAAATGAGATCATCTTAACTGAGAAAAGACCTCTTTGACCTGTAGGCAAATTTGGAGGGGCTTCCCTTGATTAATATTAAGTGGGAGGGTTCAGTCCACTGCAGGTGGTGGTGACATCTCCGGGTAGGTGGTCTTACTTGGTATAAGAGAGCAAGCTGAGCAAGCCCTAAGGGGCAAGTCAGCAAGCATCATTTCTTGGTGGCTTCTGCTCCAGTGCCAGACTTGTCAGGTGCCTGTCCTGTGCCCCTGTCCTGACTTCCTAGTAACAGACCTGAATGTTACAAGGTGAAGTTGACGTCCCTGCCCAGTTGCTTTTGGTCATGTGTTTTATCACAGCAATAGAAACCCTACTATGTCCGACTTAAAACACCTTCTGTTGGTTACTACATATGAATAACTGCAATATTGAATTTGTTGAGAGTAAAGTGTGTTCGCAAACTACTGATTTGAAATCCCACCAACCCCTTTTCCATTATGTTACAGAGAAAGTTAAACTTTAAGCCCGCTGGAGAGACAGACACTGTAACCTAGAGGAACACACTGCTCTAGAGTAACTGTAACCCAGAGGAACAAAGAGAAAACAGCCAACCATCCTTAATTTATTCAAAATGCTGCTCGAGTTGATCCGGAAGGCCGGCTCTCATTTACAAACGAAATTTACAAACGGTGGAGAGCCTCACTGTCTGACTAGGTATTGCCAGCGCTCTTTGAAGTCCAGACCTGCAGGGGTTCAGCAGAAGTCTACCTCAGGAGTCAGGGTGCTGGCCCTAGGCTGTCACAGTTACTTCAGCAACCAGAAGCTAAACTGTGTTAAGCTGCAGAAAGGTATCCACAGAGAGGGTGGGTGTAATTGGAGAGAGCGACAAACTACCACAACCGGCCTCTTCATCTTTGTCTCTTCTCCCCGGACAATACTTAAGCCCCTCCTTTCTGGCCTCCCTTCCTCCCTAGTTCTACAATCTGGAAAGTCTTTGACTTCAGGCAACCCACTAGGCCCGCATGGAGCCTTCCTTGCTCCTGCAAAATGAGAACAGTGCTATTCTCTCTGCAGTGCGCACCTCCTTCCTCTTTTTTCTCCCCTGCCATGGGGACTACCTCTAGGTGCTGGCTCCCAGCCAGAAACCAAGGTCTAGCCTGCGGCTGGAGTCTTTCTGACAAGCGCAGAACCCAGGCTATTATTGCCCCCATTTCTACCCCTGGCCAAGGGCCTGTAATAAAGATTGAATCCAAGTTTAGAGCAGACACAGAGCCATTGGGGATTATATCTCTGAGACTCTAGTGAGAGGCAGCCCGGTTAGCCTCCAGGATCACAGTTTTCCCAGAGAGAAGGACACTCTGGGCTGGGGGTGACATCTGGCATTGGATTCTTACAGCCTGGGAAACAAAACTGGCACAGACAGGTAGAACTCTGCCGTCACCTCCAAACCTTGCCGAGGTGACACCGATTGTTCCCAGCCCACCAGGCGCCCCACTGACCTGTAGTTCGTGGCGGAGCCCCGGTTGCGCCAAACCGGCGCATCTCACACTCCGCTCCCCTCTGTGTGCCCTCCATGGCTCAGATGTCCCGGGCCCCTACACTCCCTCTTTGTGCCACCCACGGCTGGAGACACAAGGCTCTCTCCCCGAGTGCAACAGGCGGCGTTCCCAGGACACCTGATGCCCCGGGGCGGCGCCCGGGTAGGCTCACCTGAGGCTCAAGTCACACCGAGGGGGCACCGGCGGGAACAGCGGGTACCTGTGGGGCGGCTTCAGGTCCTGCTAGCCGCTGAGGGACAAGACACATCAGCGCGAGGTCACCCTCTGCTCCAAGCCCCACAGGCTCCGGCCATCCTCCTTCCTCCGGCCCAGCCTCGTGACCCTCCTCTCCAAGGCTCGGGTTCCCTGCCACGCCCTTCGTGGGGCGGCCTTTCTCAGAGACAGGTGTGGAGGGGAGGCCGTCTGAGGGAGTGTGGCTGTGGCACTGTCTTCTCTTTCCCTCACCTCCAGCAGCCTATTCCCTGAGCTTCCACCGAACGTCCCCCCTGGCTTTCTCTTTGCTCTGGAAAACGACTGGTGAGGTGGACCACTCCAATGGACGGCGTGGAGTTGTAAACACGGGGTCAGATACACACTGATGCTTACCCACTAGCGTTTACTTGGTTCCCAGGCCTGCCATGCTGACATTTGCAGACAAGGTGAACTCAGAAAAAACGTAAGGTCCAGAGTCTTGGACCATCAGTCAAAGAATGGGAAGCGAATGCTGTTGACTCTCCCAGGACTAGGGTGCAGGCAGATAAAGAGCCCGGGGGAGCCCTGTGATGCAATGTAAAACTAAATATGTCAGGCAGGTCTACAAGGGTGCTTAGTCAGAAAAGCACTTGCCTTGTACGCCTGAGAAACCGAATCAATCCCCAAAACCCTTGTGGCACCCACAATCTAAGTCCTGGGGAAGTTCGGAAACAGAAGGATCTCTGAGTTCATTGGCCAGCATTCCTAGTCTAATTGGTGAGCTCTGGGCCAGTGAGAGATCCTGACTCACTAGATTCTTGCAAATGGCACACACGCATGTGCACCAGCATGGCCGCGCATACATATGTGCATCTCACACAAACTGGCACACACTCACATGCCATTTTTAAGTGCCTGGCTGGAGGAACGGGTCAGCCATTAGGGGCATTTGCTGCTGTAGCAAAAGAACCAAGTTTGGTTCCTGGAATCTGGTAGTAGATTACAACATCCGTGGCTCCTGTTCCAGGGTACCAGGTGCCCTGTTCTGACCTCTGAGGACACCAGGTAGACATTCACATGCACATCCAAACACAAAGTCAAAACACGTATACACGTAAAATAAAAATAAATCCTTAATACAAATGCCTAGGAGCAGACTTTAAACTGAAGCCTTTTCTTCACGAATTCTTTCGAAACGTTTCGTGTTGGCTTGTCTATACATCGGGATCAGCAAGAACTTTGGCTAATTTTCATTACAATCACTTGAGGTTTTATTAATTCATTATTTTATTTTATTTTTTTTATCTTGGAGCATGTATACTTACTTGGAAGGGAAGATACCATAATCAAGAAGGTGTCTCCCCTTCCCCCCCCCCAGCCCCCAGGAAGAGGCTTATCCACTGCATTTCAGATGTTCTGGCCTTGTGACTTCCCCAAATGTGGAAAAGTGCATAATTTGTGGTAGTGGGCAATTGTGTTCCAGCTTTCCCCTAAAACATATAAATAGTTTTTTATTGTAAAATAAGTAGAATTTTCTAATGGAATATTTTACAAACTATACCCAGAGCAGACAGATCATTTTGCAAACTTGTTTTTCCAACTCCTAGACCAGTTTACACAGGCAATTTATAAATGGAACTGTCCTCTTCTGTGTCTTTTTATGTGTGCAAGTGTTTTTTTGATTTGTTTTTGCAATGAGGTGCAAAAGGTTTATTCTGTTCATTAACCTGAATCCCAAGTGTGATGTACAGACTGGCTAGATACTCAGAGGACATAATTGGCACACTGTATTCTCAAGTGCAATTTGGAAGAATAATTTAATCTCTAATGCCCCTATGTCTCTGCACAGTTTAACACTGTCTTTTTACTTACTGTAGCTGAAGTTATCGTTGTAGCAAGTATTCAAAATGCACAATTGTTCAGAAACAACCTGAATTTTGGAGAGGTTTGCAGAAATTAGCCATGGCGTTCCCTCAGCCCTAGTGCAGCGGAGCTGTTTACTAGGGAACATCAAACACTAGGATTTAGAGTTAGTTCAGTGTGGGCCCAAATTCTTCTATGTCACTTATTGACTTGTTTGTGATAAATCATTTACTCTCTCCCACTCTCCACTTCCTTTCATGTCTAATCTGCCTAATGAAAGGAACTGTGGCCATTAATTAGTACAATACATGTAAAGCACTCCTGTTTTATGTGCTTAGAGGTGTTCAGTCTTGGTTTTTGGATAATCAATGTGAATGGAAAAATCGACCATACTCATGAATTGTTAAGACTCAATATCATTAAGATGTCAGTTTTTGCTCACATTATTTATAGATTGGATCCCATCTGAATGGGAATTCCACCAAGCTGCTTTTAGAACTTGTGTGGCAATGCAAAGAACCTAGAGTAACAGAACAATTTTTATATGAACAAAACTAAAATATTTGTCAAACCTAATACCAAGACTCTTAAAGCTGCTTGAGCAAAACAGCTGTATAATATACAAAAAGGCTCCACCCAAACGCTGGAGCAGGGACCAGAAATAGATTCTTCTGCATGCAACTGGTCTGTTGGCTTTTAACAAAACTGTCACAGTAATACACTGCGGGGAATTATCCTCAGTAATCAGTATAGTGATGTTACTGGATCCACAGAACATACTGATGGGATTGAAGAGAGGACTTGGTGGATAAGAGCATTTACTGTCCTTGCAGAGGAGCTGGGCCAGTTCTCAATAGACATACAGCAGCTCACAACCAACTCCAACTCCAGCACCAGAGGATCCCACACCACTTACTGCTTCTCCATGTGCCTTCATACATGCAGTACACATGCACTCATGACTACACACACACACACACACACACACACACACACACACACACACACGAATAAAAACAAAGCTTTAAGTCGTCAGAATGCACTGACTTGAAACCTAGAGAAAGACAACTTTAGTATCAGAGTCAAATGTTTGGGAGACATATCTGAAAAACAGGGCAAAAGTTAGAAAGAAAGGCAGTTAAGAGCCAGTCAGTCAGTCTTGCTTTTGACCTTTACCATGTTATAAGTATGTGTTTCTGGACCTCCTGGTACATCATTGTCAAATAAACATGAGTACACTCACGCATGACGCATATCATACTAGTGATATGAATGGCTATTCCAAAAAGTAAGTTTTGGAAGTAGTATAAATCTCTAAATTGCCATTTTTTTACCTTGAGATTTTGTGTTAACATTGCCGGGAATACAAGCATATTGTTCGAGTATTGCCCAGTTGACTCCACTGCATCTTTGAGGTATATATTGCATAAGGACGATTTGGTCAACAACAGATGACATGGAAGATGGCAGTCCTGTGAGATGACAGTAGAGCTGGAGCACTACCATGACCTAGTGATACGGCCATCATAGCATCTTATCTCTGCGTCTTTGGAATGACTGATGAAGGTATGAACACGTTGGCTGTGTTACCAGTCATAGCATCACCACACTGTGGGCAGTACGTATAAGGTACAGTTTATGAGAACATCCACCAGAAGCTCCTGTATTTGAACACTTGGTCCCCAGCTGGTGGCACTGTTTGGTGAGATTTATGAGGTGTGGCCTTGCTAAAGGAAGTGTGTCAGTGGGGGCGGCCTTTACGAGTTGAGGCCTTGAACCACTTCCAGTTTGCTCCTTCTGTTTCATGTTTGCAGTTCATATGTGAGCTCTGTCTTCCTTCCGAGGCTACCATGTCTACCCGCTGCCTCCACCCTGCTGCTATGGAATCTAACCTTCTGGAGCCGTAAGTAAAACTAAATTCTTCTGTAAGTCTCCTTGGTCATGGTGGTTTTATCACAGCAACAGAGAAGCAACTAATAGAACATCCAAGAGTGGCAAACGACACGTTCTTATCGTTTCCTGTAGTTTCAAGTGTATTATGTTTATGAACAAGAGGTAACTGTAACATAAACTTAGGAAGGGTTTACAAAGAGAGCATCAATACCAGAGGAGATGGCAGCGCCGTGCAAGGGCATCACCCTGGCAAACCCTCTAGTAGGACAAGGTTTTCAAGTAAAGTAGAAGAAAATGACAATCTTGACTGTGTAGTCTTGAGTTCATTGGGGTTTGTCTTCATTTAAAAAAAATAAACAGCCGGGTGGTGGTGGCTCACGCCTTTAATCCCAGCACTTGGGAGGCAGAGGCAGGCGGATTTCTGAGTTCGAGGCCAGCCTGGTCTACAGAGTGAGTTCCAGGACAGCCAGGGCTACACAGAGAAACCCTGTCTCGAAAAACCAAAAGAATAAATAAATAAATAAATAAATAAATGAATAAATAAATAAAATAAACAAAGACAACGAAGATGGCATACCTCTTAGAACAAGGATATAAAAGATATAAATATTTATTTTCTACAACTACACAGTCTGCTGATGTATTTACTTTACTATTTTTGAGAATTTATTGTTCATTGTTCCCTTCTAATTATTACAAAATCACTACAAAATAGTGATTACTATATGTGATTGGAATAAAGTGTTTTGCATAATATTTTTATTTATTTTTGACAATATTGTATGTATACAATATATTTACGTCATACCCATTCCTCCTTTCTCTCCTTAACCCCCACTCTGCCCCCACAAACATCATGTTCTCTTTTTGATCTTTATAACTCACAGAGCCTAGTTAGTGCTATCTATAGTGTGTGTGGGTGTGGGACCATGCTCTGGTGCACAGACAGCCTACCAGTGGCTGTGCACACAAAGAAACATACTCTCCCTCCACAACCATCAAAGGCCCCAAGCTCTCTAGCTGGGATGGGGCCTCCTGAGCTTCCCCCTCTCCGTGGGACCACACACCTGTGATCCTAAGAGACGGGAAGCTAAAAGATTTTGAATTTGAGACCACACTAGGATACAAAGCAAGAAATTGTCTGAAAATAATATCAATTGTGAGCAATAACTCTCAAGCCTACACTGAGTAGTCAAGAAGATAAAATCAGTACCATGGGGGTGAGAGCCGCAGGAAGAGAAGCAGTCAACACACTCAGGAGGTCCAATTTGAGTGTGCCCTTGAGATGCTGGAGCGGGCTTCTCATGTTGTTTAGGGCTTGTTTTCATTTCCTTCACAAGTGAGTATGCTAACTGTAATACAAACTTATACCCATACAGTACAGATCACGCACAGGGACAGACAGGCGTGTGTCATTCTGAGTCCCCACTGGGCTCAGCCACTTTGCAAAGGCAGTGCAACCGCTTCTCTCCTAAGGAGCTGGGATACAGGCATTTGGTAAACGAGCCCCAACTTTGTTCAAATATAGTTACCCTCAAATTTCTATAAATTTATTTTTAACACTTTCAATTTCAATACTTCTTATATGGCATGAGTAACAAATATTTCACAGACTACAGACAAATACCCGTGGGTGGCACTGATCTAAAGGACATATTTTGGATAAGTGTTTGTTATCTTGGAGACACACCTAGTAAAGGTGGGGTTTGATATTCAAATTTTCATTTAATCAACACCAAAGAACTCACTTTGAACAGAACTTAAGATTATGATTGAACAACAAATTCACTGTGAAAAGCCACAGAGAGGTGTTGGCCTGAGCCTCCCATGGCAATGTCAAGCAAGAAGGAACAGATTAAGGTCTACCAGAAGTCTAGAAAGGCTAATAATTTGGCATCTCATCTTACTAATATTACAAAAATGCATCCACCACATATGTAATAGGAATAAGGGATGTGGTGATCAATACTGTCAACTTGACAGGATCTAGAATGTCCTAGAAAGATCTAGAAGACCTAGAAGGCACCTCTAGGTATGTCTTGATAGATGAACTGGATTAACTTAGTTGAGATGGAAAGACCCATCCTAGCCGTAGATGGTATCATCCTATGGACCTGGGTCCTGGACTGTACAAAAGAGAGAAGCGAGCTGAGAACCAGCATTCTTTCTGCTTCCTTCCGAACTGTGGGAGTAACAGACCAGTTGCCTCAATCCCCTCTCGGCCCTGATGTACTCTCCAACTCTGACCCAGATTAAACACTTTCACTCTCAAACTGCTTTTGTGATTGTTTTTGTTTGTTTGTTTGTTTGTTTGTTTGTTTGTTTTAATCACAGGAATATCAGCTGATTCAGGGAGGAGTGGTTTCCATTGCTAACATACATGCTTTTGGTTACATTTCAAATAATTAAAAAGATAATTTTTCAAACTAGGAAACTTTGGAGATAGCATGCCAAACTGTTCAAAAGTGGGAGAGCAACACGGGCTAGCCTCGGGATGAGAACTCATCTTCTGATCGGACCTTATGACTTATTCCCTCACATGACAAAACTCTTTAACACAGATTGTATTTTAAATTCGAAGCTGTCTACTTGGCTGAGAAAAGAATCAGTTCATTCTCTCTCTGGCTCCCTCTCCCTCTTCTTCCCTTCTTTTCTCCAATAGAAGGTTCTCTGTGGGAGCCAGGACTGCCTGAGGAGCCTGCCTGTGATCTGCAGGAAAGGCTCACTCACCCCATCTTTTCTGGTTTCCTCTGAGGAAAGCACTGTCACCCGCACACTGAGTTCTGGACAGTTTTTTACTTGCCAGCGGCACTTGTTCAGACAATAATAAGCTTTGTCTTAAACATAATGTTCTTACTTTCTTACTTTAAAGGCAGTACTATCACTTTTAAAACATTCAAAATGTCCAAAAGGTAAAAAAAAAAAAAAAATTAGACTTCTCTGGTTCACCACTGCTCAATGCCTGCAAACACCAAGGGTTTCTTTTCAGCCTGCAGTGGTTTGCTTCCTCTCAGCTGTTTCTGAAGTGTGAAGACCTACACAGCACAGCACACTTCCAAATGAAGCTGTTTGTTTGCTCCTGGCCTCTCTGGAGACACCTGCTATACAGATCTCAGGCACAGGGACAGACAGGGCGTGAGTCATTCTGAGTCCCCACTGGGCTCAGCCACTCTGCAAAGGCAGTGAGAAGCTTCTCTCCTCTTAGTCTTTTTAGTTTTCCTTTTTATAATCACCACAGTTGGGGCTTGGAGTTAGCTCTGTCATTAAAGTGCTTACTGTGTAAATATGAGGGGCTGAAGTTGATCCCCAGAACCCACCTAAAAAGGCCAGGCATGTGGTGCGCAAGTGTGTGTGTGTGTGTGTGTGTGTGTGTGTGTGTGTGTGTGTGTTCCTGGATTTTTAGAGTATACAGAAGTTTTACAGACAGCCAGTGTAGTCTGCTTGGTGAGCTTCAGGCCAGCGTGACACACTGTCTCGAAAACCTCTATGGATGGCTCCTGAGGAACAAGATCCAAGATTGTCCCTCTGTATACACACATACACACAGGCATGCACACATGTATGCACATGCATGTACACACACGCACCTGCACACACAGGGACTTGCACATGTGGGTTTTTATACACACGCCTTATTTATTAGAATCGGCTCTTTCCAGCAATAGCTTACAGCTCTGCCTCCGAGTCAGACCTCTCTGACTGATTTTCTCATTGCTGAGAAATGAGGCTGAGAACTTACTGGGGGGGTGGGGCGGGGGTTGTTCCTGTGTTCCCTCTGACACAGGCTAAGACAGTTTCCCAGGAACCTAGAAATGATCTCAGAGCTCAAACAAGGCCTCTCCTTTCCTTCTCACTGGCCCTCTCTCCCAAGCATACCGATGCAAATAAATGGTACAGAGATGCCTATTCCCAGCCCTCCGTTCCAAGGTCTTTAAAAAGCAAAACTAGTAAAAAAAATCAATCTTATCTCTGACTTACCAGGTTTTCTGCAGTAAACTCAACCCGAAATGTCTCTAGCTGCTATTTCCCATTGTTATTCTGAGACTTGCTACCTTGTCCCTTAACTAACAAAACTAAAACTAATTTTGAATATATTCAAGATTGAGGCATTTAATTTAATTCGTGTCCTCTGAGAGTGCATAGGTGTTCAATAGTCATCGGGGCCAGGTCTTTTGGCCACTCCCGCTAAAGAAGATGTCAGTCATGAATCTGCAATGTGAAAAAAATCACTAAACACTTCCTGGTTTTTTTTTTTTTTTTTACTTTCTTGGTATTGTGACTTATGATTCATTCCTTGGGATGTGTCTAAAGGAGAGATGACAGTAAATCCCATGTCTCAGCCAAATCACAAGATTATGATCATCCTGAAATCTAACAGGATTGTGGGGAATTTTTTTAAAGGAAAATATATCATTTGAGGAATATAAAAAAAGTTTTTGCTAATTTCTCTTGCATTTATCAGAAGAAGCAATTAATCAATTATGCATTTACATATAATGCATATAATATGTCCATTATGATATGTAATATATTATATATAATATATGTGTATTTATGTATATATTACATATTTAACATATATGGGTTTATTATATAATATATATATGAATGTATCAGGAGCAGTGTTGGATGGTATCAATTAAAGACAATGAGGTCTTACTCCAGCCTTAAAGAGTGGAGATGCCATGTTAAGTGGCCTCAGCGACACAGAATGATAGTCAAATGGAAAAGCAGGGGAGACGAATGTTGCGTGCTTTCCTGACTTTGCAGAGGAGACAGCATTTGAGCTGAACCTAGAGCAATGTGCGTGAAGGTGGAGAAGAGCACACAGACTGAGGCAGAAAAAGAAGCAGTACCTTGGCTTCAAGAGGAAGAGGCATCCTTAGAAAGCCAGGAGGAACCACTGGGGACAAGCTGTCTCCTGAGTCAGGACGTCAGGGCTGCAGAAAACCAACGGATGAGCGTGTCGTGGCTTCCTATATTTTCATTTTCATTAAATTTTATGTCTATTTTAGTCAATGGTGACTTTACACATTTTAAAAATCGACATAAACATGAATATATATTGTGGAGCAGAATGTCAAACTCTCAAAAAATAAAACAAAACCACAAAAAAAACCTTTGTGAGAATGGATCATATACCAAGTGCTCATGTGGAGACAGGAGAACTACTGAGTTCAGAGGAGACAGGAGGCCTCTGTCTTCACCTCTCATCTCACTGTATGAGCTCAGGGATGTGGGAAACTGAGAAAGAAAGGTACCTGGCACCTGCTGGCTGTCTCTCAGGCCATGTTCAGGGTTTTACACAAGTTTCTACACACAACGCTAACATGTGCAAAAAGAGTGATCTCAGGCCCCAATCCCTGATTCAGAACACTCATGGTAACTTAGAGGGAATTAGAGGGAAGAGGGTGGAGTGTGTCCAGGCACTGTTGTTAGTAGCTAGGTGACAGATGAGGTCATCAGAAATAAGGAAAAGGCAGAAGGCAGCTTATAGATGGATTATCAGTGACATATTTAGGGAAGAAAATGGTAAAACTCAATAATAGGTTGAAAAATGGTAAAATGGTAAAACTCAATAATAGGTTGGCTCTGGGCAAGGCAACAGGAATCAGAGATGGCTCTCAGTTTTCTAGTTTTGCCAACCAAAGGACTGGGATGCTACTACCTAGGGGAGGAACCTGAAGTATCTGAACATGGGGTTGTGAGATGCCGTAGCGCCTTGCAAGTGTTAGGAACTGTGATGGAATCCTCAGGACCCACGTACACCTGGGTGTGCACACCTGCAATCCCAGTGTCCTACACATAAAAACAACAACCAGGTGTAAGGCAAGGACCTTTTCTTCTGACCTCCATATATGCATGGTGGCACTTGAATACACAACACATACAGAGAGAGGGAGGAGGGGAGAAAAGAGGGAGAGAGGGAAATTTGAAAAGATATCTAAAGACAGGAAGTTAATTCTGGCTCTGTTAAGCTGTGGCGGCATCCACCCATCCGGCCGTCCATCTATCTATCTATCATACAGAGGGAATTCTAGGGCAGTAAGATCCTGTCTTAAACAAAACTCTTTAAATCAATTGTTGTGTCCAACTGCATTACTTCACTAAGTTTTGCCAGATCACACATTAGCAGTTTTAATTTGTATTTTTAAAGAAAAGAAGGAAAGCTGGCGAGATGGGCTTCGCTCTAACAACCCCAGAGGGCCTGTAGTCAGATGAAGCGATCCTTACAAACAGCAACCCTTCAGGCAGCTAGTCCTCTGAGTCTTGTAGCTCCGGTTTGAGTCAAACTCTATACAAAATTCTTTGACGAGGAAAAAACGCTCCGCAGTAGTCAAGGGTGTCAAGGACAACCAAAATGCAATCTCCACTCTACTCTGCAATTTTACACAGGTCCCTAGGTGCATCCTGCTCCCTGCAACAGCGAGGTCAGGTGGTTGGCCTAGGAGCTGCTCACTCGCACGCACCCCGCAAGAACTTCCCTTTGAGTAACGCTGCAGTGGATGCAAGGCATGGCATGGACCTGGGTCAAGAGGGACCAGTGCCACAAATGGAGACCTGAATCGCTAGCGCTTTCCTTGTTAGCAGAAAATTGGGCTTCTCTCGGGTTACGTTGGGTGACGTCACAACACAACAACCAATCACTAGCCTTCTATGAGAGAAACAGTTGGGGAGTGCATAAGGTATTGGTGAAGGGGTTCTGTCAATCTCAACAGAAGAGACAATTTTTTTTTATCTTAGCAACGGACGCGTCCTAGCAACAACTGCCAGCCAGCGTTGCTGGAAATTGAGGTTTATTTTTCTGAGCAAGCAGAGTCAGGCTCCCATCTCCTCCTCTCGAAGGAGCGTTTCTCCCGGGAATTTCCAAGAGGTTGCTTTCTTTTCCCTCTGATTCCAGGTAAGGGCGGTTCAGAACGGGAAAGGAGGCATGGGAAAACTAAATATTTCATTACCATATCAAGTTTGGAAACTTCCCAGAAAGTGCTAGTGGAGGTGAAGTCTACGAAATAAAAAAGTATTTTTTTCACTACTTTCGACAAGTTTGCAGCCCGAGCCAGTGAGACAAAAACAGCTATGAGAGAGAAATTAACAGCGATCTAAGGATATTGGGAACCGAGGGCAGATACTGTCTTGTTCTTGGTCTCGCACTGCTTGGCACGCAGTGGGAGCTCAATAAATTATGCATAAATGAATATGAGAATGACGTGATCCCGGTTACTCATCAACACAGTAGAGGATTAATGTGGATTGAAGCGGATCACTGGGGGATGGGGGAGGGCTAACCAAGAAGATGAACAGAGAACGTAAGCTCTTTGAAGGAGGGCTCCTGTCTTATTCCCCTAGTGTTCAGCATATCCAGGAATTAATTGCTGCTCAGAGCGGACCTCCCTTCCCCTGGAAGTACTGTCTGCTGAAGGCTGAGTGAATCCACAGTAACCCTTCAGGCAGCCTTGTGCCTGAGGCCCTGTGTCAGCTCCTCACAGCACTACTGGAATACTACCTCAGAACAAGACTGATTGAGGCAGAGTGAGAAAGCAGACCATCAAAGCAGCATCACTTTCCAACAAATGCTTCTAAGATTACAAAATCCACTCCTGGGAAATAAAGGGGGCTTAGGGAATTTGCATTTCAAGTGACATCAGTCTTACACTGGAAGAGAATGTCCTCGTATAGAAAAGAAACTTGATCATTTTGTGCATATATAAATAACAGTATTCGTTGTATAAAATAGACAATGGACAGTAATGATGGTGGCAGTAGTGTGTGTGTGTGTGTGTGTGTGTGTGTGTGTGTGTGCACGCTCTCACCTCTGTAACTGGGTATACTGCAGCTGGATAAAGCTGGGTGATGTACACAGTGTTGAGTACTTTTGGCCAAATGAAACGAGAATAGAAAATGGAGAGGAATCAACTAATGAGAAATTTTCCAAAAGAGAATGAGGTCCACCACCTGAATCTATGACTCAGATGAATGAGATGAAGAATATTACACATTACATCTGAAAAGCTGAGACAGCCGTTTATTTGCAGAATACTTAAAAAGTAGAAATTTGGACTGGTGAGGTGACTCAGTAGGTAAGGGTGCCTGCCACCAAGCCTAATGGCCTGGGTTTGACACTGAGATCTCACATGGTGGAAGGACCACCAAGTCCAGTAAGTTGTCCCCTGCCCTAAGCATGCACACATGCACACACACACACACACACACACACTAAATAAATAAATAAATAAATAAATGTAACTTTAAAAACTTTTAAGTAGAAAGTTCAGAGCTGAAGAGATAATTCTGTTGGCTAAGTACCTGCCCTGCAACTGTAAGCACCTTAGTTTGATCGCCAAAAATCAAGTTAAAAAGTTATGCATACACACAGGGCAGCAGCGGGAGTAGGGGATAGAAAGCGAGAGAGACTGACTAGGAATTTCCAAAAGTATTGATCAAAGCATAAAGTGTATCTCTTGTCGACCAAGACCACTGTTTTAAGTGGTTCTATTCTGTTTAAAGTGGTTCTATTTGTGTGCTGGATAGTTATATGTCAACTTGGCACAAGCTAGAGTCATCAGTTGAGAGAATTCCTCAGTGAGATCCGGCTGTAGGGCATTTTCTTCATTAGTGGTTGATGTGGGAGGGTCCAGACCGTTGTGGGTGGGGCCATCCCTGGACTGGTGGTTCTGGGTTCTATAAGAAAGCAGGCTGAGCAGCACAGTAAGCAGCACTCCTCCATGGCCTCTGTGTCAGCTCCTGCCTCCAGGTTCCTGTCCTGACTTCCGTCAGTGAAGGACTATGATGGGGAAGCATAAGCCAAATAAACCCTTTCCTCCCCAGCTTGCCTTGGTCATGCATGGTGTTTCACCACAGCAGGCAGGAAAATCCTGCCTCAGACAAAAAAAATAAAAATTCATTGAACTTAAAATGCAATATGAAATCCTTCAAACTGCCTGGCATAAACACCTGTAAGTATAATTTATAATTATGACTATTTAAAAACACACATGTTGGGCTTCCCAGGCTCAGCATGAGAAGCACTTGCTCTGTAAGCCCAACAGACTAATCCCCAGAGCCCACATAATGGTGGAAGGAGAGAAGTGACTTCAAATGTTGTCCTTTGAGTAACTGACAAGCACAGTCGCACATACAGCACCCCTCCCCCATCTCACACATACACACATGCACAGTGATGAAGATTCTGTTCTCACTGCATGCAAGAGAGATGTAAAGGTGTAATAAAACAAAACGGGGGGAGAGAGGGAGAGAAGGAGGGAGAGAGAAAGAGAAGGAGACAGAGAGGAGAGAGAGAAGGAGAGAGAAAGGGAGAGGGAGAGAGAAGAGAGGGAGAGAGAAAGGGAGAGGGAGAGAGAATAGGGAGAGGGAGAGAGAGGAGAGGGAGAGGGAGAGAGGAGGAGAGGGAGAGAGGAGGAGAGGGGGAAAAGGGAGAAGAGAGAAGGGAGAAAAGAAGAGAGGGGGAGAGATGAGGAGAAGGGGAGAGGGGGAGAAAGGGAGAGAGGAGGAAAGAAGGGGGAGAGGGGGAGGTGGAGGGGGAGAGAAGAGGGGAGGGGAGAGAGGAGATGAGAGGGGAGAGAAGAGAGGGGAGAGGGAGCAGGAGAAAGGAGGAAGAGAAGGAGAGAGAGAAGGAGGAGGGAAAAGAAGAGGGAGAAGGAGAGGGAGGCAAGCACACAGACACCCATGCTTTGGTCGAGATTTTCCAATGAGGGGACTAACTAATAACAGCAAGACCTGGTCATGTTTTAGCCATCAGCTATAAAATAATGCTCAGTCTGTGTTGATGTCAGTTTGCTAAAATAAGACAAACCCCTCTGCAGGGACTTAATGATGATGTGATATTATTATTATTATTATTATTATTATTATTATTATTATTATTATACCTTCAGAGCCACCTTGTGAGGTAGACTTTATCATCCCCACAAAATAAAAAAATAAACAGAAACTAAGAAGATCTGTAGTTCGCCCGGGACCATTCAGCTTAAAGCAGAGACTGTTTTCAAATCATGGTGCACAGATTCATAAAACCACATGTCCCATATAGGATAGCTCAGGCTGGCCTCAGATCATGGCAGTCTTCCTGCTAGGTGTGGCCACTATACCTGACTCTGAAGTCACAGTTTTGACCATTTAATAGGATGAGCCTATGGTGGGCCTCATGACAGGGATTCAAATGTCATGCAGATGACCTTGTCCAGTGTTACATCCCACCAAAGCACCCTGGGATGTCACAAAGGAGATCTTAATGGTTACATGATCACATGCTAAGACCTGTACGACTTAAATTATATTAATTTAAAAATCATGTCCAGATGTGTATGTTGTGGACTCACGTGTTAAGATTACATTCAGATGTGTGTGCTGTGGGCTGGACTCATCCCCCGGACTTTAAACATATCTGCACAGCTGAAACACCTGAGAGGAGACAAAGTACAAGGTAGCACTGAACACCTTCAGAGAAGTGGACCCCTGTGAAACAGAGGTGGTGCTGTGCCTCAGCCAGCAGCTTCGTAGAAACAGAGGGGTATCAATCACACTGTTGTTACCTTAAAACCTTTAGTCCTGGTACACAAGTTTCTGTTGAAAATGCGTTGTTGATCTAGTCCAGGCCCAAACCTAGGAAACAATATGTTCACTAAATAGGAATGCTTCATTCATACTTAATAATGTAAACAAAGATTTATTAATGATTTCTCTTTTTGTAGTCAACATCAGAGCCATGGCACCAAAACCACAGAAGAGCCCCAAGGGCCAGAAAAAGGGCAAAAAGAAGACAAAGCAACAATTACCTGGTAGGACTGGTGGTGGTGGTGGTTGCTGTTGTTGTTGTGTATTATATGTGTACTGCGGCTTGACCTATCAAGGAAAATGAAGCACTTTTGCTTCTATGAAGTCAGACACTGCAGTATTAAATGCTCAGAGGCTGGTCTTTCCCCGCTGGCTTCGCTACAATATTAGTGAAATGCCACAGCACCTACGTCACCGAGGGTGCCTGTGAGAAAGACCATTGCCTGCTTTGTCTGTAACTGGCCACATGGTACTTGAGTTCTCCAGTTCATGTCTGTATTTGCATGCTATGTTCTGATGTTTTACAATAAATATTATAACCAAGTGAAATGACATGATTCAAAGTTGGTGTTTCTTTGTGTTTTAGTTGCTGAAGAAGAGGAACCAATGAACATGGAGAGCATGGGTAAGTAGA
The DNA here is from genome assembly GCA_030674055.1 of Rhabdomys pumilio. Classification (NCBI taxonomy): domain Eukaryota; kingdom Metazoa; phylum Chordata; class Mammalia; order Rodentia; family Muridae; genus Rhabdomys; species Rhabdomys pumilio. Next base: position 12,722,927 of record JANHMN010000001.1, read on the forward strand.
AATAACCAAGTTTGTTACCTAGAGTCTCACTATGCAGCCCAGACAAGCCCCCAAACTGCGGCTCTGCCTGCCTCCGCCTCTCCCGAGCATTTGGATTACATCCCCATACTTGGCCTGGAATTCTTAAAGTAAGAAATTTAAAAACAAACAAACAAAACAAAAACAAACAGACAAACAAAAAACCCCAGAAAGCAGAACTTAAGCTGAGAAATAGATTTAGACAACACAGTCCTTTAAAAAATAAATCTGAACTGGAGAGATGGCTTAGCGGTTAAGAGCACCAGCTGCTCTTCCAGAGGTCCTGAGTTCAATTCCCAGCAACCACATGGTGGCTCACAACCATTCGTAATGGGGTCTGATGTCCTCTTCTGGTGTGTCTGAAGACAGCAATGGTGTACTCATATACATAAAATAAATAAACAAATCTTTAAAAAAATAAATAAATAAAATAAAAATAAATCTGCTGAGAGTTGGCAACTTGCCAGGTGATGGTGGCGCACGCCTTTAATCCCAACACTTGGGAGGCAGAGGCAGGTGGATTTCTGAGTTCGAGGTCAGCCTGGTCTACAGAGTGAGTTCCAGGACAGCCAGGGTTACAGAGAAACCCTGTCTCAGGGGAAAAAAAAAGAGTTGGCAATTATGGTTTTGTAGATACAGCATATTCCAGACAAGTCTGACAACCTGAGTTTGATCCCCAGAATCAACCAAAAATAAAGGGAGAGTCTGGAGAGATGGCTCTGTTAAAAAAAAAAGACCTAAATTCTAAAAGACCTGGATTTGATGCCAAGAATCCACATGGTGGCTCACGACCATCTGTAATGCCAGTTGCAGAGGAATCTGATGCTCTCTTCTGGCCTCTGAGGGCACCACATGAACATGGTGCACAGCGTGGTATACTCACAGGCAAAACTCCTGTACACATACAATAAAAATAAATAATCTTTAAAATATTAAAAATTGTAAAATAACATAGAAGGAAAGAACCAACTTCACAATTGTTCTCTGACTTCCAAAGCTTGCTGTGTACTCATACCTACATACATGCATCGTACACTGCCATGTACACACACACATGCATCATACGCTGCTGTGCATACACATGCATCGTACA
>JANHMN010000001.1:12727937-12759867 GCA_030674055.1 Rhabdomys pumilio
TGTGTGTGTGTGTGTGTGTGTGTGTGTGTGTGTGTGTGTGTGTGTGTGTTTGTATGTGTGTTGGCCTGAGTAAGTGTACCTCTGTGGGTGCATGTGTGTGCATGTGTTGTGGAGGGGTGTGTGTGTATGTGTGTGTGTGTGTACATATAACTCTGTGAGTGTGGGTATCAACCTCAGACATCTTCCTCAATAGCACTCCATGTTATTTTTCTACACAAGGCCATTCACTGAACCTGGAATCCATCTCCTAGGCTGGACTGGCTGACCAGTGAGTTTAGAGAACCCTCCTGTCTCCCCCGACCCCAGCACTGAAATTACAGATATTGGGAATCTGGACTCAGGGCCCCACGCTTGTGCAGTAGACACTTCACCAACTGTAGTAGAAAATTATTATAATCTCGGCCCAGGGGTCCTTTAGTTATTGAGTTCCCAGGTCAAAAACACACTCATAGCCTTTATATTTTTTGATATGTGTTAAGTAACACCATAGTAGGGCAGCTGTCTATTCTCCATGCTGTTAGAATCCACATTCTTATCGATAACCCCGAGCTATTACTGACTACTAACTATGTTCTCTCTGAGCTGCTCTTAACTCCAATTGGACAGCCCACATGGCCACATTCTCTTGACCCCTCTCCTATGGCTGTTTCTCCATTCTCCTCTCTTCTCTCCCTCATGTTCTTCCTTTATCTCATGGTGGCTTCCTTGCTCCTTTCTTTCCTTGTGGTCCTCCCTCTGACCGAAGCCCACAAAACCTCAACCCTACCCATGTCTCTTCTGCCCAGCTATTGGCTGTTGGCATCTTTATTTACCAGTCACAATTAACAGGGGGCAAGGGGCAGCTAGCATCTATGTGTAGACTCTCTAGTCTCTGGGGCAGCCAGTTCTGGGGGCTCAAATCAGCATTGGAATCTAAATAGCATCAGGCCAACCCACTTACACCAATGGAACCATTTTCCTCAAACCTGATGTTTCTTTATGTTAAAAATAAAATCATATGGTCACGGGCTGGAGAGATGACTTGATCATTCAGAACACTGACCGCTCTTCCAAAGGAGGTTCGGTTCCCATCATCCTCATGGTGACTCACAACCAGCTAACTCCAGTTCCGGGGGATCCAACTTTCTCTTCTGATTGTCATGGAAATGAGACACGCACATGGCGCACACAAATGTGTTCAAACAAAACACTTACTTATACCTATGAAATTAAAATTAATAAATCTGGTTTCTTAATCATATGGTAAAATTTCCATGGGTCCGTTGTGGCTTTAATCGAATAATTTAGGAATTGGGTCAAGAAGGCAGATTAGCAGTATGTTTACATTTCAGACTGTGTAGGTCTGCCCTTGGCACCTGCTCGAACTGAATGAGAACTAACCCTCCCCCTCTGCTGATGTCCCCCTGCAGGAGTATCCAGGGGAGGAGCTTCTCCTCGTTTACGACAAAGACTTCAAATATGGACTTAACTTTTACCTCATTGGAACTGAGGAGGGCAAGGAAAACTTTTTAAAGGTGAGTACATTCGAAGGCTTTGCAGGCTGGCTGCTGGAGGGTGCGGTGATCTGTGGTATCCCTAGGCCTCTGGACAGGACTCTGCTCCTTAAGTTCAGTTCAGTTTCAGAACAGTGAGCTCTGTCTCCAATCTGTAAAGGAACTCAGGAGTGCAAATTATACCTCTGGGTTCTCCCAAATAGAATGCACCCACTAACACAGATGCGCACACAGACACAGACACACACACAGACACATACACAGACACACAGAGACACAAAGACACACAGACATACACACACAGAGACACACAAAGATACATAGACACACACAAAGACACACACACACATACAGATACACAGACACAGACACACAGACACACACACAGACACACACACATGAGTATATTCGTATATGCATTTTTTTCTTTTATCAAATAACCCTTTATAAACTCAGGGAAACTGTGCTTCATATTTTAACCATTAAACCTAACTGTCTGTATCATTTGCAAAGGCATTCAGTAACTGCTGCTCTCCTAACACTCAGGGTGTTCTCCTCTTCCTTCTCCATCTTTGTCTTGCCTTGTCATCTCCTTGCATCCTGACATCTGTCCTTCTAATTCTTTCTTCTTCTCCAGCCCCTCCCCCTTTGTGACTTAGTTCACTTCTGAAAGTATAAGATAACAAGAATATGGGCATCGTCCCGTGCACCCACAGAAAAGGCCAGCTCACTGTAAGAGACGCACACACGGAGGACGTGAGAGGTCACAGGCGCTAACATGCATTTTGTTCTGCTCTAGACACCAGAAGTGCCAGAGGAACAAGAAGAGCTCAAGGAGTATGTTCAAGAAGAAGTGTACGTCTACAAGCCACCTGTCTCCAAGCCGTGGGTATCTCTGGGCAGCGAGAAAGAAATTGCAGAAGAATCTGTCCAAGAATCAGAAAAGCGGGTTAGCGTCTTCATGGTGCTTTCCAGTCTTTACTTTCCTCTCACTTTCCGGGGAGACTCTAAACTTTGCTGTCTGTGCTACTGGAAAGTGCAAGGTTTTTGTTAATTTTTTTAATTTGGGGCAGAAGGGGGCATTTGTTGCTGTTTTCTAGTAGAAGAATGGTCTCTTTCTTTGGCAGGTGTCATGGACTGGATCCATGGTTTTCAAAAAGAGGAAATTATCATAAAGTCTCTTGTCCCCTTGTACCCCAGAGTGTGACACTGATGGTATGGGCAGTGTCTTTGCAAATATAGTTAGCCATAACGAGGTAACTAACAGAATAAGGCCCTAATCTTCTTTTACTGGTGTCTGTGAGAAATTGATGACATGTAGATGTAGACAAGGATGCCATAAGAGAGAATGGGATCTTTAGCCCTTGAAGCCCTGGTTTCAATCCCCAGCACACCGGCTTGCTCAAAGACTGTAGAGACCTGATCAAGGAACAGTGAAGATTGCTAGCTAGCACCACTGGGTATGAGAAAGAGGCAAAGTCATGTTCTCCACTGCCCTTCAGCAGGAATCCTCCAGACAACCTCGGCTGTTTTGCCTCCACAGCTGTAAGACTGGAATCCATTGTTTTAAGCCACCCCAGTTGAGGTAGTTGGTTAGGGCAACAGTAGGAAATGAACACAGTGGGGTTCCCTCCCCCCATCAACTCCTGAGGGGAGGATCCTGTGCAAATGGCTTGGGAAGGTCTTAAACAGGAAGAAAAGCTCCAAGGGAGCAAGTTGGCCACAGTCTCTAGAAGGAAGGCTTCGTCCGGAGTCCCTAGAGGAATCAGAAACACAGATTACACTCAGGATTATCCCAAATAGAAAGTGGGCTTCCGAACACCTCCTACCCATCTCCTCCTGATCCAGATGTAAACCCTCTGTCACCTCTTGTCTTTTTTGCCTCTGTCATGAGTGAACACAGCTTCACTGAGGAATAGTGGCTGTGGGCTATGAGGAGCAAAGCCATGTGGAGCTAGAGAGGGACAGCAAGGGTCCAAGGGGCTCTGAGAGAGCCTGAGCATACGTCCACTTTTCTCCACGGACTTCATGAGGTTTCCTTTGCTGCTTGTGTGTGTTGCAGGTGACCTACATGATTTCTAGAAAACGGAGTGAGTTCGGGGCACCCGTGATTTTCAGGGACCAGAATGCCTCTAGCGTAAAAGATGCCTACATTGAGTGTACGTCTTACCCGGATAAAAATTACACTCTCACCCAGGCTGAAAAAGATGTCAGCTTGCAGGTCATCGCTGATGTCAAGGACACAAGCACTCAGACAAAATGGTAGGAGATGGTAAAGTAGACACGTTCGTGCATCCGATTCAGGAGGACCGGGTTATGCCCAGTAATGCTCTTTTTGAAATCTTAAAGAATGAGATGCAATTACATGCTAAAAACCACGAAGTAGGAAAATGAGAAATGGTGTCAGTAGTGGGAGTGCTGGCTGACTCACTCCTGGAATTGTACTGTTGTCTTTTAGAAGCTCTCTCCTTCCTGCTCAAAGACTTTGTTTATAATGGTAGTCTCACTGCATAGCCCAGGCTAGCCTGGAACTTGCCATGTATTTCAAGTTGAACCCCAATTGGCAATGATCTTGCCTCAGCTTCCCCAATGCCAGGACTACAGGCACGCATGACCACTGCAGAGGTGTGGTAGCCATTTCCACTCTTCCCATCAGATTGTCTGGCCTCACTGGCAAGATCTGCACCGTCACTTATGAGAAAAACAAGAAACTTCCATCCAGAGCCCTTAGGGTAGCATCTAAAGTCTTGTTTCCTTCACAGTGTGGTAGACAGAAAAGCAGTGGGCCAGCAAAATGTGGTTACTGTTAATCTGCGTGGCGGTAGCAAACAGAAAAGATGGGTGAGAAAGATGTGTACATACAAAAATGTCATCATCAAAACTACCGAAATTATAGTGATATCGCCCTAGCGATCACCTGATGGGATCCAAGGCAATTGTCCAAGAGACACCAACAGTGTGCCACACATCTGCCGCCGTTTCTTGTCCACCGTTCTGCCCAAGCCCGTAGGAGCTCTCTTACCAAGGCTCCTGGTCTTCTCGTCCAGTTCCCATCTCCACATCATGTCTTCTTGCCGCTCTCACTGAAGAGCACTGACTGCTGATCTTCCTAGAATTACTCCTTCCGGTGTGACTGACTGACTGATGGCAAACCGATCCTCTCTGAGCTTGCTAGCACTTCCTTCGAGGTCACTGGCTTTTCCTCCTTCCCTCTTATAATCTGTCAAGGACCCCACCCAGGCTGTCACATTTTTGTCCTTTCTCTAACTGACTTCATCCTGGTGTGGCTTATCCAGCCCTGTAGTGTTTATTCCCTGCCTTCTGTCTACTGATGGCTCCCAAGTCCACACTCTCATCCGCAGTCGCTCTCCTGAACACCACACATGCTTATCCTCCTGTTTCCTTGACTCTGGTGGCCACCTCAAGTTCAAATGCCCAAAGCAAACTTAATTTCACACCCTGAAGCCTGGGGCCTCCAGAATCATCCTCATCTTAGTAAGCAATAATAATATCTCTAAATTACTCAGACTATAATGTATCCACCTCTATTCCCCTGGACCGCCTCAACCACATCATGTCTGTCTCTTGACTGGAGTATGATAAATCCTTGTAATGGGGCTACGGGTGTCCATCCTAGGCCTCCTACCTCTGTGAAGGTGCAGCGATCCTGTTAAAGTGGACCTCAGATCTATACCTGATCAAAGCCCTCCAACAGGGGCTTTGTACGGCCTGGATCCACTTCCCAGCCTCTGTCCAATCCTCCCAATTCTTCTAGCTCACTGCTGCCAGCCACACTGGCTTCTTGTTCTAGAATCGTCCAAACATATTTACGGCCAGTAAATGCATGCTTGCAGAATGTTCCTTCTCTCCTCCATTCAGACTGTTGTTCAGATCAGGCCTCCCTCAGCCTCCTACAGAAGCACACAACTCCCTTTAGCCTTTCTCCCAGCATCTCCCTCCGTGGTGCAGTTATCTCTCTGACCACACTTTTCATTGTCTCGTTTTTCCCACCACACTTAGAGTTTAAGCTGTGTCTGTCTGTCCTTGTTCTGCCGTACATCTAGATCCTAGGACAGCCCCCGGCGTGTGCTTCTTAGGAAGGAAAGAAATGGAGCATGGAACAGTGTTTAAAAGCCAGTTATACAGTGATGGGCAACTGTGCACTTAGTTCAGTGACAGACAGACAGACAGGCATGCAGACAAGCAGACAGGCAGGCAGATAGACAGGCAAGCAGGCAGGCAGGCATGCAGACAGGCAGATAGACAGGCAAGCAGACAAAGAGACAGACAGACAGACAGACAGGCATGCAGACAGGCAGACAGGCAGGCAGATAGGCAAGCAGGCAGGCATGCAGACAAGCAGGCAGACAGACAGGCAAACAAAGAGACAGACAGACAGACAGGCATGCAGACAGACAGGCAAACAAAGAGACAGACAGACAGACAGACAGACAGGCATGCAGACAGGCAGGCAGGCAGACAGGCAAACAGACAGAGACCAACAGACAGACAGACATGCAGACAGACAGACAGGCAAGCAGGTAGGCATGCAGACAGGCAGGCAGGCAGGCAAACAAAGAGACAGACAGACAGACAGTTCATGACCATTAAAATAGAGGGTTATAAGTATGATGTACAAGACAAAATCCTGTTTTTAGGTCCATGTCAACCAAGTCAGAAGTCAGGCAAGTGTGGTTATTAACATCAGGACTGAGACACATGCAGTCTAAAGGTCAGGCAGAAATAGGTAAGAAAGTAGGGAAACTGATAAAGGGACAGGCTCAACCAGAGGAAGAGAAAAGTAGACTTCCAGTCATGGCCAGAGACACCTAGAGGGAGATTAAGACAAAAAGGAGAGATGGCTTCCCAAGCAAGACATCTAGAATACAGACAAGTCCCAAGAGAGTCAGGCCAGGCCTGACCCAAGGAGATTGGCTGAAAATTAACAGGGACAGGCCAGGCCTGACTCAAGGAGATTGGCTGAAAATTAACAGGGACCCAACCCACTGTACGTTGGATGTAGTAGGTTCTCAAGAAACACTGGCCAATAAAAATAGCGATTGCTGTTTTTCTGGAGGGGGGGTCAATAGAAGAGAAATAAAGGTAGGCCGAGACTCACAAGGGGAAAAGAGAAGAACTCAAATGGTTCAAATAGATGACTAGGAAAATGATGGTGGTGTCTCATTACATCCATAAGTCAGGAAGGGCGGCAGGTGCGAGGGAGACGGATGCACAGCAGTGCTAAAACTCTAGAAGGTGACCCTGTCCCAAACATGAAGAGGTGGCAAGCAATGCTTGTGCTGTTCCCACCATTCCAGGTGTGACTTCAACACACCCAAATCAGTCCTCACAGTGGTCCTCAAAGGGAGGCTCTGTCAACCAGTCACAAGGAAACAATCAGAGCAGCTGGTGAGCCTGCTCAGTGACAGAGCGCTCGCCTGACACACAAGACGCTGGGCTCTGTCCCATTCACCATGCAGACACAACAAAGTCTACACACACATGCGTGCGCATACACACACACACACACATACACATGCACACACATGTGTGCGTGCACACCTGCAGACATGTACACACACACACACACACACACACAAACGAGTTTATAGTATATTTTAAACTGAAGTACTGATGAATAGTTTTGCTGAAAAGCAAAAGAACAAATCACTTTAAAGACTTAAGAATGACTCTTACTTGTCTTGCTACTTTCAAAAAACCACAAACATCTCTTTTATTTCTGCCTTGAGATCCGAACCCAAGTCTCTCAGGCTTCAGAGTCAGCACCCCTTCTCAGCACTATTCCGCGTGCTGCCGTGGATGCCAACATAGATAGGCAATAAAAACAGTATGTAGTTCTATCAAGCATACTCCAGACTCTCTGTACCTTGATGCCTGACTGCTGTTTAATTCACAGGCAGCTCACAGCAGCAATTCACTGATATTTTTCAGTAAACATGGATTAAATACCCCAGACCCTATTGAACACTCTAAGCATGCTGGGGACTCTCTTCAAGACCCTGCATATACTCACATAACACACCCTGACAGTGACTTGGAGATGCTTGAAAGACTTCTATTCACAGACAAGGAAATAGTTAGATAATTAGTCAAGGGTCACGTGGCAAGTGATTGAACCAGGCTTTCAAGCCAGATAACCTGCCCTTAGAGTCCACACTGATAGTGACTGGGCTATCCTCCATTTCCTGGCTCAGTGACCAAGGCTCACTCAGTGAGTCAGACCAAGAAAGAAGCTCAGTGCCATGCTCACAGTGGAGGCAAACCAACTAGATACAAGTTGATGTGGATGCCGTCGCTGCCCTAATGTAACAAACCCTAGCTTTGCGTTCTCAGAGCAGCATCTCCCATTTGATGGGCACTTTAAGCCAAGTAAGTCTCTGCAGTGCTTTTCAGGGTGTGTACCAGCCTCTGGACTCTACCACTAGACTTTAGTAGGTAGCATTTGCCGAATGCCTCTTGAGGACATGAAATGGATTGTGCTTGTTTAAATGCACAGATATAGCGCCACAGTGGTCAGTGGCTCAGTAGGTGAGAAGACTCACTAGATTCCAAACCCCAGCATCCACATAAAAAGCCCTGCATGGCAGCACCCACACCTGAAACCCTAATATTCCAGAGGGCAGTGGTAGGAGAATTGGCTGGGGCTTGCTGGCCAGCCAGCCTAGCTGAAGAACAGTGAGCTCTAAATGGGGGGGAAGACGGCATCTCAGGGGAGTGAGGCACTCAGTGTCTTCTCTGCGCTCATGTGCACCTATACATACAAGCCTGTACCTGGACGCATACTTATACCATCCACATACACCAGTGAGACAGACGGATGGACGGACAGACAGACAGACAGACAGACAGACAGACAGACAGACAGACAGACAAACTGATTGGATGAAATAAAGGAGAGAGAAAAGAGGGAGATTGAGGTAATTATTGTAAATATTGACTTGAAGAGAAAGACAGTTAAGTAAACTTGACGAATATTTGTTAGGGAATCTGGGCAAAGGACGTGTAGAAATTTCTTTATAGTTATATTCTTCTTACAACTTTTCTATATTTTTAAATAATTTCTAAATTAGATTTTTACGACCTAAGCCCCTTTAAGGCCATTTTTTTTAATGCAAGCACACTACCCATAGTTCTGGGTTTCATAAGGATTGGATGACTCTGACCATGTGCTCTTCTTAACTCTCTTGTGATTTTCCACACCTCCTGTTAGCTTTTTATATTAATATTGTGTTGGATAAATGTACATGTAGACTTTGGGAGTCAATATTGATTTTATGACAAAAAAATTACTAAGGTAAAGTATTTTGATATAAATATTCTGCCACCGCTGCCACAGAAATAGACTTGTAACTTATACTCGATTTTCTCTGATTCAAGTTTTGGTGTTCAACTTTCTTTTATATATTAGGGCATTTCCTAAAAATGCTACCACACAGTATGAGCCAAGAGAATTCTCAGAAGAGGAAAAAAACATCATCGAAGAATCAAAATCTTTCGCCGACTTTTTCAACAATGTGTCCACAAGGTAAGAAAGTACACGTGAAGAACTTTAAACATAGTGTGCACACGTTTATTTTTAATATTGGGGTCTTAGGAAGCAGATTTGTGTGTGAGGCTCAGACATGAGGACAGTTGTCAGTGGGGCCTTGAGCAACTGAGTCTCGGGGATTCCTCTGCTAAGCTGTCATGGGCCTTCCGTGGGAGGGCTGGACCAAGCACAGTGAATACAAGCAAGAGAGCCACGATGTTTTCCTAACTTCAGACTGACAATTAAAAGCTGAGCATTGCCTATTTGAATGTTTGAGGTCAGAACACAACAGACTGTAGGTGGAACAAAAGTCTAAACACAAAATTCATCCATGCTTCCCACACACCCTTCTATACAGAGGCTGAGGTAACTTTACACACAGGACCGTCTGACTTTCTATAACCTTTCAGGGGTAAAGGGACATTTCACATCGCATGACTTAGTTCTGCCTAGAATATATAACAAGGGTCGCAGAGCAACTGGATGCTCTAAGTTGAGAACTGACCAATCACGGCACAGACAGCTTCTTAGCTGTTCCAGAGAGAGATGCAGGCAGGCACGGTCTGATTGAGGCTTTGAGCTCAGCAGGTGCAGGCCCATGCTCTAACAAGAAGGAGCTTTTGTAGTTCCTTCCCTGTTATAAAGGAAAGAGAACACAGACCCAAAAAAGAGGAAAATTTGTATAAGAACTATAGCAGCACTGTTCAGAGTAAATAAGAAACCTATAGTAATACTAGTTTTTTTCCAACTTTAAAATTATTTGTGTTTTTAAGTCTGTAAATGGGATTTTAGACTACGAACAAGCACTTTTAAAGAAGTGAGTTTCTCTTCTCCCGGAATTTTAGCTAAAATAAACCGAGTGTGGCACCATTTCCCAAAGATCATCAGAGAAACTTCTAAGGGATTCACACAGCGCCAGCTTTGGGGTTATAAGGAGTAATGGTCCTCGCGTACACGAATCAACCCTGTGATAACAGTTTCAGTATCAGTTGCAGTGTCGTTGATACTAACAACCAGCATGTGGGATGCTTCTTTTTTTAAAAAAAAATAAAACAGCGTCGAAATCGCCCTGCAGCAGAACGAGATCCTGAACACCTTTATCGATGACTGGAAGAACCTCGCAGAGGAGGAGAGCACGTTTGGAGACAAGACGGACACCCATCTGAAGGAGTTTCAGTCCTTCACGGACCTGCACAGCACCATGGAGAAAATGATCACCTGTGTCTCCTGGCACCCAACCATCTATGGTGAGGAAGAGACGCTGGGGGCTCCCTTTCGTGCTGACTTTGGGGAAAAAAAGTCTTGCTTTGATATCTAAAAACTTAAAATGAGATTGATTTTAGCTAAACATATAAAACTTGCTAAGTGCCAGCCCACTCCCCTCAAGCAAGCACTTTCCACACTTTGGGGGGGCTCCAGCCTAGGTAACCCTGCTACAAAGAACCTACCTTTGCCTGTGGCTTGCTAGATGCCTGTGCTGAGTTCAGTGCCCCTAACACTCTGGAGAGACACCTGTAAAGAGCCAAGGGGAAAGTGATGTGTCCAGATACAGCCAGGAAAAGAGAAGTTCGTCTTCTTTCTCCCTTCCAACCCTCCTCACTGGCCTTTTTCTTATTAAAAATACTTCTTGCAGGCTGGAGAGATGGCTCAGAGGTTAAGAGCACATACTTAGACCAGAGTTCACACCCAGCATCCACATCAGGCGGCTCACAACTACCTGTAACTCCATCTCTGGTGGATCTGACATCTCCTACCGCTCCCCATGGTACCTGCACTCATACCGCACATACCTACAGAGACCAACACACATATACACACAATTAAAAAATAAAATAAAATCCTGATCTTTTATTACCAAACCTTCCAAGTACACTGTGTCTGCTAACTCCACATCTCAGTGGGAACCAGCGACATTTTTCAGGGCTAAGGATGTACTCCTCACGCACTAAATCTGCTACAATGACAAGCACCAGCTGGAGGTCTCCCTGTGGACAGCAGCTGCTGACTGCTTTGTACCTGTGTTTCACCCAGGGCTCATAGCCGTGTCTGTGGCTGTGCGCCTCTCCTATGAAGAAAGAGTCCAAAATTCTGGCAGGCTGCTGCTACAGCCCTCACTCATTCTCTTCTGGAGTTTCTCTGACCCCATCCACCCTCAGGTAATTGACGGGAGTTATACCAGACGACTAACTTTTTCAAATATCCCATTATCACATCTCTAGAAAAGTGTTAGCTCCAAATTACTGTATGATCCCCTAACGCTGTAAACTCTCAGAAAATAGGATTTCTCTTGTCACAGACAGCCATCATTTAATCTGAGCAAAGTGGAACTTCATGCTTGCTTTATGGAATGCATATTGGGCTTCATTCTTACAACTAAAGCTGTTGTGGCGGGATGATGTCTCGGTTCATAAAGTGCCCGCCATGAAAGCACGAGGAGGTGACATCAGATCCTCACAAGCCATGTAAAGAGCCGGACTGGTTGTCCCATCTGTAACCACAGTGCTTGTGACAGGATGCAGGAGGATCTCAGGGTCTCACTGGTCAGTCAGTTCGGGCCAATTAGTGACTTTCAGGTTCAATGAATCAAAAATAAGGTGAAAAAGTAAATAAAGAAACCAGACCTGTAGCCTACACATATACACACATGCAACTACACATATGTGCACGCATGAGAGTGTGCACACACACCTCTTTAATAGACTGTATTTAAATACTGCAGTATTCAAATGCACGTAGATTTTTAGTTTTACAAGAATTTATTCAATTCTAAGGATTGCCAGTAGGGGGTAGGAGAGTATGGGAACCATGATCCCAAAAGTAAAGGATCCTTTCTTCAGCTCTCATTGTATGAAAGCCCACCATCAAGGGAATCTGGACTGAGTTGGAACTGGGCATTTGACTCTCCAAATTTTGAATAGTTTAACTAAAACGCCCGCACATGAGCATGCACACATACACACACACACACACACACACACACACACACACACACACACACTCAGACCAAACACCACTTCAAGCCACATAAAGTGAGACAGGGCTGGATTCACTTCTTGTTTCCATTTTCTGCTCAGAAAGAGTTTTTACTTTGAGATGCTATTATTTTTACATTATTGTATTGTTCTTAAATATAATAACACCCCGTTTCTCTGAGGTTTTTAATTACTGCAGAACTACGACTTTTCCCTAAGGAGGTCTACCTGCCTTCCTCAGTACATCTGCTTTAGGGCCATTTTGTCCGAGTGGGTGGAACGTGCCTTACTGTAGACACAGAGATCCGGACAGAAGTTCTCTAGCCCTACGCTTTTTTTTTTTTAACCACAAACTAATGCAGGCCTCTCTCCAGAGAGGGCAGTGCCCTGCTGCTGCTGCCCTACAGGGCTACCCTCCACTCTGCCATGGAAGTGCAGCCAAATGCCTAGTCTGTTAGGATGCTGAAGAAAACTTTCTTTACCTCTATTTTAAAGACAAGCTTTAAAAAGACAAGCATGAGCTAGGAGATGGCCCTGTAGGTAAAGCAGATGTGTGAGGGTGAAGAACTGAATCTTGGTGCTCTGGAGGCAGAGGTGGGGACTGTGGGGCAAGCTGGGTAACTAAAGATAGCAAAAGTATCAGCTGAATCAGCTGGCTTTGAGTTCAAGTGAGAGACCCTGTCTCAAAAGGTAAGCTGGAGAATGATCAAAAAGACACTTGACATCACACATTCTGACCTACATACAGACACACACATGTACACACACACACACACTTATAAATACACACATACACATGCACACACACCACTTACACATATACACATAGTTACAAACATACACACACATGGACACATATACACACATGAACATACACACATACTTAAAAACACACACATGTACACATACACACACTTACACACATGTACACACATGTACACACATACCACTCACACACATATACATACTTACGAAAATACATACACATGGACACATATACACATGCAAATACACATATACTAACAAGCACACACACATATATACATACATGCACACACATACACATACTTATATACACACATGCACACACATACACATACTTATAAATATATACACACATGCACACACATGCACATACTTAAGAACATACACACACGGACGAAACACACATATTTATAACACATGCATACACATACCTATATACACACACACACATACTTACAAAGTCATACACAGCCCTCACACACACATTCACACATAACACTCACTATATGCCAGAGTAGATATGTAAAGAAGACAAATATCTCCTCTTCTCTCAGAGTTTATCTCCTTCATTCCTCAGAAACACCAACTTCATATTCTTTTGTTTGACATATGATAGCATGTCCCCAATAATTATATAATCCTTGAGTGAGTGATGGAAGGACCTAGGTCCCGGAGAGAGACCACGAGTCTCGTAGGTGGGACCGATGTCCATGATAAAATCCAACAAAAGGACCTTCCAACCAGAGGTCTGATTCTGGGGACTACCTCAGATGTGTGTCGCGTACAGACAGCTACAAAATTAAACTTCTGCCCATCTCAATATTATTTGATGCCTCTTTTTTAATTTGTGGGTTTGACTTTAGTTGATGCTGGAGAGTCCCGATGACATCTTCTGCTTCGAGTTCTGTCCAAGTGACCCCAACATCATTGCTGGAGGCTGCATCAATGGACAGGTACTCAGGAATTGTCTTTAAATGTTTATTATGCTCTAAGACATTTTGATGTCGGTAGCTTTAGACTTTAAGGGTTTAATGTGGCACAGGGAAGGCATGTTAGCCAGGTGTTAATCACTATGCCAGAACTTGGGTAGAAAGATATGTCAGACATGGGGATGGAATTGGAGATGTTTACAGGAGAATTCAGTCAGAATAAGCAGATTCGGTCTACTCTGTTTCTTTCCTGTATACAGTCCAGAGCCACCTGCCTAGGTTAGGACCTCCCACAGTGGTCTGGGGCCATCTTATATCAATTAACAATAAAATAATGCCCCATAGACACACCCACGGGCCACTCTGACCTAAGCAATCCCTAGGTTCCCTCTTCCCAGATGACTATAGTTTACGTCAAACTGACCGTAAACATTAACCAATGTAAGCAAGCTGCAAACATCATTACCTCTCATAAGAGACCATTGTTGGAATTTCTCTGAAGCTATTTATGAGTTATAATATGGAATTCAAATAGAAGTTCACCGGAAAATACACATATATCATTGAAGTTGGATGTCCTTGGCACTACTTCTGCTTTGTTTTTCTTCTAAAATATCTAACTTCTACCAAATTAAGATTCTGCTCTCCAATGTTGTTGTATTAGGGAAGCAAAATAGAGACCTCCAAAGCCATTCTGTGATCCAAGCTGCAGCTCACTTCAATCCAGTGCCTTTGACTACTGGAAAAATCACTTAAGGTGCAGGATGAAGCTACAGAGGGGTCCCAGCAGGTGCACAGTTTGATCCCCAGCTCTTCCTAAACGGAAGAAGGAGGTGGCACACACCTCCACTCCCTGCACTTGGGAGTTAGAGGCACAAGGATTCAGAGTTTTAAGGTCATTCTTGGCAGGTAATTCAAGATCAGCCTGGACTATATGAGAGCTTGTCCCAGTTAATAAGATAAAATAAAGGTATCTGGTCTTTCCATGTATGGCTAAAAAAAAAATCTTCCTTAGCTAAGAATCAGACAGGAGCAGCTTCCAGGTTCATTTCTCCAGAACAGCAGGATATTTAGGAAAACAAATGTCTCCAGGGTTTTTGTTCAACAGCTATTGAGATCATAGTAATGACCCAGGGCCATTTCCTAAGCCAAGAACACCCGAAGTGCCTTTGCGTTTGTGGCAAGAATGGTGTGGATGTTTTATTTTGGAAAAGGACATGATAAAATAAAGTCACCCATGACTCTGCCACATTGGACTTCGTTAAGATTTTCCTTTTGTTTGGACAAGCTGTTTAGCCACTGACAGCTGCCCTGGCTTCCTGTTGTATGTTCTACTTTGTTCTTGTTTTTAAAAGAATGGCCACGGGCAACGTATAAATTCTGGGTTAGACGTTATAGGCAACTGAGATAATCTGTCCGCCTTTCTTCTCCCATGACTGTATGTTTTCACTTCATTCTTGAGAATTTGGGTAAAGTCTGTTCCTCCCCAGGTCTGAAGCAAGCTGTACCTATATTCAGAGTAGAACAAACGACAAAATCTCCCCAAAGCGTGGGGAAATGCACAATATTTATCTCGCATTTATTTGCTCAGTAATACATTTTATTAACACAAACATAAAACAAAGAGTTGCACATAGGATAGAGAGATGAAAACATTCTCCTCAGTATCCAATCTAAAGGATGCTGAGTTACTTCGGCTACAACCTGGATCAGATTACGCCCCAAGGCAATTGATGTTCGGCTACAAGCTAGGGCTGGTTACGAAATTGATCTTTCTCAAGCGGTACACCACTGGCTTCCTAAAACGCAGTCGTTCAGACCCAATTCTCTGCGTTCTAAAAGTGCTATGCTGACACCTCTCTCCCTTTTAGATCGTCATGTGGGATATCACGTCACATGCGGACCGCATAGAGAACATCAAGACGGGAGGAAGCCGAAGTAAAAAAGCCACTCTCAAGGTCGGCTCTCTATAGATTCTCACTCACCTAGATGCTTTCCCCACCCAAGAGTTTCTCAGAAAACATGTATAAAAGATCTGCTACAGTTTTTAAAGACTCGGTATAAGAAGCACGGGGATCATTTTCATTTTGCCATCTTTCGAATCTGTCTGTAGGCGCGTCCTGAGTAACTTTTATGGTATCACTCACTAAAAACACAAGTTCATTAGCCAGTACTGGAGTCTGCAGTTTTTCGTTGCTGTATTTATTACTAAGGAAAATGAAGAAAGCAAATACTGTATCTAAAGTGATTTTGCTGAAGGACCCCAGGATGGAAGGATGGAAAGTCAGGGTACCAAGACACTGCCTCACAGGCATTGGACATGCTATCTGGCCTCTCCAACAGGCAGTTCCCGAGTCGAAGATGAAAGAATGATAGGCTGGAGAGATGGCTTAGAGGTTAAGAGGCTGATCTTCCAGAGGTCCTGAGTTCAATTCCCAGAATCCACATCATGGCTAACAACCATGTGTAATGAGATCTGGTGCCCTCTTCTGGCCTTCAGGCATACATGTAGGCAGAACACTGTATATATAATAAACAACTCTTTAAAAAAAATAAAAAAGAAAGAAAAGAAAAAAGAAAGATGAAAGAATGAGAGTCTTTTTTGATGAAAATATGCTACCAATTGGCTGGCAGAATGGTTCAGTAGGTAAACATACCTGTCACTATGCCCAACGACCTGAGTTCGATCCCTGAGAGATCTACTCCCACGAGTTAGCCTTTGACCTCCACACTCAAACACACACACATACATGTGCACGTGTACAAAATACTAACGGAAACTTTAAGTTAAAAAAAATATGATTCTGCGAGGCTATGAATTCCCAGTACATGAATTCCAGAGTACTGGGAAGAGCAGTCAGTGTCTAGGTGAGTGTTTACCCTCCATACCACAGGTCTCCTCCAGGCCCAGCTCTCCAGCCTTGCTATCCATAGGTCTCTCCTCGCCCCCACCCCCGGCATGGTAGGATGTATGCATTCCTGTACCCATGGAAATACCCTTTCATGAATAGTTTTGGTTCATAATCCTTGTGAAATGTAGGTATTAAACTACTTTGAAAGGGAAAGTTGGTAAGTCTGTTACTAAATATATGGTATACCGAAGTACTACTTTGTGTTTCACCTCAACTGATACAACTCTGAGTTGTTACATTTTAACTGGAATGGCCAGTAAAGTTTGCCTGTCAGCTCTCTGAAATATAACTTTCTTCTCACCTTTATCCAGCCGATGTTTCTCCTTGAGCCAGACAGTAATAAAGAAATAATGTACATCAGACATTGTGCAGTGTCTTCGATTGAAAATGGCCATAGGAAAGTAATCACAGATATACACTGGCTGCCAGACTCATTCGAGGTAAGTTTTGATGGTTGTGTAGATGCTGGGAGTCAAACCTGGGTTCTCCAGAAGAACACACAGTGCTCTTAACCACCGAGCCATCTCACCAGCCTGGATTCCGTTACATTTGTTTGGGTTTTTGGTGGGTGTTTTTGTGTTGTTGATTTTTTTTTTTTTACAGTGTCTCATGTATCATAGACTGGCTTTGAACTTATTAAGTAGCCAAGAATGGCCTTGAATTTCTGATTCTCCTGTCTCCACCTCCCAAGTGTTGGGCTTACAGATATGTGTACCTTATCCAGTGTATGTGGCGCTGCTGGAGGGCAAACCCAGGGTTGAGGGCACACTTGGCAGGCACTTGGTAGACCAAGGCTACCCTTGGTCCCTGTTTAGTTTATAAAATGTGTTTTTAAGCTTCTGAAATAATATTGTGGCTTTAGGAGTTTGCTCTAGCTTCATTTCTATTGCTGTGATAAAATGCTTTGACCAGAAGTGTCTTAGGAGAGACAAGGGTTTATTTGGGCTACATTTGAGGGAAGTTGAGGCAGGAACTTGAAGCAGAAACCACAGAGAAATACTACTTGCTGGCTCCATCATTAGACCCTTCTCAGGCTCATGGTTAGCCTAGTTTTCTTACACAGCTCAGAATCACCTTCCTAGGGATGGCTCTCCCACAATGGATTGGGCCTCAGGCACCAAGTAATAAAGTAATTTCCAACAGACATGCCCACATGCCAGTTGGATGTAGGCAATTCCTCAACAAAGGCTTTTTTTTTTTTTTTACAGAGATAACCAGGACAGAGTAGTTCTAAATCTTTAAAATGTAAAGCCCTAGAGTCTCTGAGATCCTAGGGGTGTCCTCCAGAGAGGGGGAGATTCTCAAATTGTCAGATCCAATGGACGTCAACATCCAGCACCCAACCAGCTGATCGTGAAAAACTGAACGAAGCTGCATTTCTGAAACGAATGAATAATGAGCTGATGTAACTCATCTGCATTTTTATAAAACAATTAAAAATAATCTGTGAATATGCAGATAAAATTCAGGTCATGTAAACTGAAAAATCTGAGAATCAGCATTTATATGCATCCTAATTAAAACTCTATAAAACTCTGTGGAAAAGAATGGATAAGAAATCCATTGGATAAGTAGAGCTGTGTTGGATCTTAAAACTCAGATTCCAAACTTCTATGATCGTGTTAACTTTAATTTAACAAAACTCATTACAAGAAAAAAAATTAAAGAAAATAGCTGTAAGAAAAATTAATTCTGGCTACTTAGAATTTACCTTTCTCTAATAATAGTGTCTATGCTTTGAGAATCTTATATACGTATTTCTGGTGGGATGCTCATGACTAGGGAGGTCAGAGGCGGCCTTAGAGGAGACCTACTACTGTTAGTTTACAGGATTTTCTTTTCTTAAACAATTTCAAACAGATTAACAGGATGGGATCTGTCTTTGAGAACCGAAGTGGAATAAATTGTCAGCTCGTCACATGCTCAGCAGATTGGTATGTCTCACTTCAAACACTGCCCCAGACCCATGCCAGGCTGTATTCTTTTGGCTTCCATGTTCCTAAAACCAGTGTCTCCCTTCACTTTCCAAAAATTAAGCTAACAAAGCCAAAGAAGGGCTGCACAGATTATCGCTGGTTGGGGTGTTGCTAGCATTTAAAACTAAAGCCAGGGTTTGACCTGGAGCAGATCACACCCTAATCTCAGCACTCAGAAGGCTCCAGCAGGTCACATTCTATGAGGATGAGGCCATATGGTCTATAAAGTAAGTTCCAGGCCAAGCAGGTTACATAGTGAGATCCTGTCTCAAAAGAAAAAAAAACAAGCTTTTTAGGGGGTTAAATTTGGAAATGATAAGAAAATGGAAGCTAGAAAGAAGTTTCAGCTGATAGAAACCCTTGGCAGCAAAGCCTGACAGCCCAAGTTCAACTCCCAGGACCCGGGGTAGACGGAGAGAGAGTCGACTCACAAAAGTTGTCCTCTGACATATGCATGACATCATGCCAGTGACTATGCCACACATGCACCACACCATGCCAGGGACCATGCCACACATGCACCACACCATGCCAGAAACCGTGTCACACATACACCAGAGCATGCCAGAGACCATGCCACACATGCACCGCGGCATGCCAGGGACCGTGCTCAGACACATCATGCACACAGTAATAATGTTGATAATAATAGTAAATAAAATAATTTTGGGAAACAAAGAGTTAACTGACCATGGCATCCACACACAGCTTTAGCCACAGTTACTCAGCTTTCTCACACCCCTTACTCATAACTTATGGTGTGTGCTGTTTCCATTCAGTTTATCTCGCAGACACGAGGGCTGTCACTCGTAGCAGGAAGGCCTCTTAAAAGTAGGAGAACATCTACTTTCCTGGTGCACATCTACACAGAACATTGTTAAAACACAACAGCCATGTTGAAGGCTGCTCATTTAGATGAAATCATAGCTGCCTGATTATAGAGTTAACTCATAGCAATGTAGGGCATGTAACAGTAACAAGTGATGCTTATCTGGACTCTACAACCTGAAAATGTTGCCACTAAAATCGGCTTTGTAGCTCATAATCCAAGCAGTCGAAAGACTGAAGCCAGAGACTCATGAATGTAGTTCAACCTGAGCCGTATGGAGAGGTCCTATTCAAAAAAAATCTTAGAAGTTGGATGCAGTGATGCCCATCTTTAATCTTTAAAACTTTTGGACGTGAGAAGCAAAGCCAGGATGATCTATGTGAGTTTAAGGCTAGCCTGGTCTACATACTGAGTTCCAAGACAGGTAGAGCTATGTAGTGAGACCCTGACTCAAAAATAAACAAATGAAAAACAAAAACCAAAATTTTTTGACCCCAATAGAAATAATGACACCTTGTGCTTGGGGAGCAGAAGCTGGGAGGTCCAGGAGAAGAGACTGGTTACTATAACAACCACCATGAAAAGTAGACATTTTAAATAGATGAACTTATTATATGAGAGTCATCTTAATGAAGCAATTACATTCCCTTTTAAAGTCATCAGTTACATACTGAATCCCCATGTATTGCCATCAAGACAAAGTAAACCATCAAACACCCATAAGCATGGTGTGATTCTGTAAAATATGAAACACCGTGCTGGGGGGATGAGTTTGTGTACTGGCTGCTCTTATAGAGGTCCCAGGTTCAGTTCCTGGCACCCACATGAGACAGCTCTCCCTCTGGTGATTCTAGCTCTTGAAGATCTGAGGTTTTTTTCTAACCTCTACAGATATTACAGGCATATACACAAAGTCACACACAGCCACACAAAAATGCAGATAGTTAAAAATCAAATCTTTGAGAAAGCAAAATGCAGAAAGGCCTGGTTTAATAAAAGCTCAGTTTCAGAAACATTAAGATGTGGCCATTGTCTCCTATGGTATCGGGACACTGTGCCTCTTACTTGGTCTTAATTTAAAAAAAAAATAATAGTAACATGAGCCTTTTTTTTTTTTAAGCACAATTTGTTTTTGGGATATCCGACCTCAAAAACCTGCAGTCACAGCTGCAGCAGCAGCAGCAGCAGCAGCAGCAGCCGCAGCAGCAGCAGCAGCAGCCACAGGCACCAACAACACAAACCAACAACCACCACCAGCAGAGAAGAAGAAAGAAGAAAACATTGAGATTCCCTTTGATGTGCCCTCGACTTTCCTGCACCTAGATCTCTCCTGGAAACCCCTGTCTAGAGTAAGTAACATTGACTTGGCTTCACCCTATGCACCACACATTACATAAATCACACTCATGTACCCACCCTCCAAAGGAAGAATGGCTTGAGTTAACATGGAACCACAAGAACCATGAATTCATTCATTCATTCATTCATTCATTCATTCATTCATCCATCCACTCATCTACTCATCCATCCATCCATCCATCCATCCATCCATCCATCCATCCATCCATCCAACAAACTCCTTGACTGATGGTGACTGATGCTTGCCAAGACCAAAGCAGACACCCAAATCACAGTGAACTTGGCTGGGATTGGTCCTTCCTGTGTAAGAGAGCCACAACTTACATAGAGCTGTGTGGTAATTTTTAGCGGTATACTGACTCCTTGAAAATTGGTAGCTCCTTGGGTGAGCCCAGGAAGGTTAATTTTCCACCACTTCCATAGGGGGACAAAAACTGTGCCCATTTTTAATATCTGTAGTAAGAAGTGATACTATAACATTGCTGACCAAAAAGAAGTGGGGAAGCATTGAATTTAGCTAGAGTCAGCCATTCACCTTTAGAGTAATATGGCTGCAGTTTAGAATGGGCACACATGGAAGGCATGAGTGGGCCTCTTCTTTAGAATGTGTAATTCTAATCCCAAACTGAATATCTATCTTTTCTTTCGATTTATGAATATCACGTCACCATTACTGGGTGTTTGCTCCCAGAGAAGGAGCTTGGGGTTGGAGGGGGGTGAGAATGTTTCTGAAATAACCAGGAAAGAGCAGGAAAGAGAATGTTAGAAATTGTCTGGGCTCGGGAGCCGGAGAGATAGCTCATGTGTTAAGAGCAGCTGCTGCTCTTGCAGAGGACCTGGGTTCAATTCTCAGCACTCGCCTGGTGGCTTCTGACCATCACTTATTCCAATCCCAGAGCATCTGATGTCCTCTTCAGACCTCTGTGAGCACCATGCATGCACACTGTGCACAGACATACATACAAGCCAAACACTCTTACACATAAAAATAAATCTAAAAACTTGTTTAAAAGAAAGAAAGAAAAGAAGTTGTCTGGGGGAAGAGTTGCTGACTTGTGAATAGTTTAAGCAAAACAAATGAATAGTAAATATACCAAAGAATCATTGCCTAGGAAGCAGATAAACATCCAGAAGGAGAAAACTGGGGAGATGGGCATTGGGGAAGAAATCTAAGGGTCGTTTATTACACTGGCTAGGAATACATGATGCAGGCACAGGGCCACAATTGTCATTTAGGGTAAAGTATATTCCTGATGGGACCTGCAGCCATCCAGTTAAAAGCAAGGTCCCTTCCTGAACCTTTGTCCTACCGAAAAACCTTGGGGAAGAAGGGTAGTAGTCCCTTGTTCATTATCTTTCACTACAACTCATAAAGGTGAGTTTTGGAATACAATATAAAACATATAAAGAAAGAAAATAGCACTTTGGGGCTGGGAAATGTGTTCCCAGGTGGGCTTCTCTTGGTAGTTTGGTTATAGAAATATGGGCTGGGTGCTTTCCATGGGGAAAACAACTGGAATAAAGGAGGGGGTGAGCTGGTACAGGGTCAGTTTCTAATGATGTAGGAGCAGAAGGGAAACAGACAAAAAAAAAAGTCCAAGTGTTTTTTAAGAGTATGTCTTTCTTTTGTTTTTTTTTTTCTTCCATAAGATAAAACTGTCTAAGGGTGATACAAGTTTAGACCACTGTCCAACCAAGCTGAGCCTGGGTGAAGACCCCTTCCTTTGCAAAATACAAGGTAACTAATGCGCCTTTGTCTATTACAAGGGCATCTTGGAGCGTTGCTATCCATTTATGTCTAAGGTGAGTTTCCTGCTAGAACTATCTGATTCATAAAAGAGTGTAGCTAATAAAACCCCCAGGATGGAAGTTTATAATGAAAGTTTACATCTCTTTATGAAAGAGATAGCTTGTACTGAAACCATCAGGGCACAGATGGCTGGCAAAACAGAATTCTGATTCGGTTCTGTAAGGACTGAATGTGTGTGTCTGTGTACCTGTTCTGTCTTCTGCTTTTGTTGGTCTTGAACTCCTAGAGTTGAGTAGAACATCTCTCTCAGCCTCTTAATTAGATAGTACCATGGGCCCATGCCTCCAAGGCAATTTCTGTATGTTTTGAAACCCCATGTCATTGGCTCCTAAGGAAGACATAGTTTTCTTCAGGTCTATGACCTCTCACATGTTGCCAATGCCCTCGTGGATGGTCCTATAGCATCCTCTACGTACATGTGGGTAGCACTAACTGGAATCAGTGTATAATAAAGAAAAAGGGACATAGCATAAGGTTGGGAGTTGCTAGAAATTGAGAGATGGGTGATGTGCTGGTTAATTTTATGTCAGTTTGACACAGCTTAGAGTCATCAGAGAAGACCCCAATTGAGAAGATGCTTTCCTAAGAGAGCTGTAGGCAAGCCTGAAGGACATTTTTTTTCAAATTAGTGATTGACTGGGGAGGATCCAGTCCATTATGGGTAGAGCCACTCCTGAGGTGGTGGTTCTGGGTTCTATAAGAAAACAGGCTAAGCAAGTCGGTGAGCAGCACCCCTCTATGGCCTCTGTATCATCTCCTGCCTCTAGGATGCTACTCTGTTTCAGTTATTTCCCTAACTGCTTTAGATAATGAACTGTTTATATACAAGTGTGACTGGAATAAACCCTTTCCTCCCAAGTTGCCTTTGGCTGTGGCATCTTATCCCAGCAACAGTAACCCTAACAAAGACAGGTGGATACATTGTATACATGTATGGAATGTTCAAAGAACATATAGATACAATGAAATTTTAAATGAATGAAGCCTGCCTAAGGAATGTGTAGTGTTCAAAGAATAATTTTAGTGAATGAAACTTATCTCAGGCATAACAAAATACATTATGAAACACAAAAAACAAATTTCCATGAGTTAAAACGTCTAATTAGTAGTTACACAGTGCCATGATACATTAAACTGAATGGAAAAGAAAGAAAGGTCATTTTTAAACTGAGCTTGGCTCAATCCGTGCTCCTTTGGAATGTGATTGAAGGGTGCACCCAAGCTCTCAAAACCCTCAAAGTAAAGGTTTGCTGAGTGTTCCACCTGGGGAGCAGAGCACACTAAAAATGTACAAAAATGTATAAAGCTAAGTAGCAATTAAAGTATTTTCAGACACTTGACTTGCCTCCCAAGATTTCTGTTGTAAAATTTCCAAAATTTGGTTAAACAAAAGGACATCTAAGAAAAAAATTTTTTTCTATTATTTAATTTTTTTAACTCCCTCACTTAACATCCCACTATATCTATATAATCTATATAGATATATATCTATATCTATATCTAATCTATATCTATATAACATCACTGCCCCACTCCTGGTCACCTCTTCCACAATCCTTTCCCCCATGGCCCCTTCTCCTCTGAGCTGGTGGGGGCCTTCTAGGTGTCCCTCTGGCACTTCAAATCTCTGCAAGGCTAGGCAAATTCTCTTCCACAAAGATGAGACAAAGCAACCCAGCTAGTAGAACATACCCCACATACAGGAAACAACTTTTGGGATAGCCCACTCTAGCTGTTTGGGACCCACATGAAGACCAAACTGCACATCTGTTACACATGTGTAAGGAGGCCTAGAGTCTCAACTTCAAGGTGCTATATCTATATATCTATATCTATATCTATATCTATATCTAATCTATATCTATATCTATATCTATACCGTCTATATCTATATCTAATCTATATCTATATCTATATCTAATCTATATCTATATCTATATCTATACCATCTATATCTATATCTAATCTATATCTATATCTATATCTATATCTATATCTATATCTATATCTAATCTATATCTATAACTAATCTATATCTATATCTATATCTAATCTACATCGATCTATATCTAATCTACATCTACATCTAATCTATATCTATATCTACATCTATATCTATATCTAATCATATCTATATTTCACATTATATATTTATTACATCATACAATATATACATAATATAAATGTATATATATACAAATGTGTATACACACACACACACATTTTTTAAATGAAGGTAATGCCCAGTTAGAGCAGAATTCTTTGGCCCTGTGCTGGAGAAAAAAGGAATCTGGATTGAATTTAGGGGCATTTTAAAACATAGCGTGTTTGTTTCCCTTTGGTGTCCAAACAAATATTTTAAAGGAACTACAGAGGCTTCTCTTCTTCCTTTGGATTCAGTTTATCCATTATAATTGATTGAGTCCATCTGTGAGTCAGAGAATGTGCTAACAGAATACATGCCTCATTCTGTGGGTCAGGGACTGTGCTAATATTGCATGTGCTTTCCTTCATCTAACAAACACTCACCATGAGGTTAGTGTGGTGAATAGAACCAGATGCCAATGCTTGCAACAACTTGCAAGCTGGGAATTTTCATTGTTGTTCTATAATTAGGAAAAGCAAAGCCAGAGTTGGAGAGAGAGAGAGAGAGAGAGAGAGAGAGAGAGAGAGAGAGAGAGAGATTAATGCAACTTGCCAAGCAATTATCTTGTGTCAAATATCTTGGTATATTTTCTTACTGAGTAGCCCAGGATGGCCTGAAATTCTCTATGTACTATAAGCTACCTCCAATTTTCAGCAATCCTCCAGCCCCAGCCTTGGAAGTGTTGAGTTGCAGATGTGAGTTTCCACCACCCGCCCCCAGCAACCTATTATCATTTTTTAAAACTTAGTAAATATAAGTAGCCATGATGATGTGAGTACTCTATACAGTTTAGAGCATGAATGTTATTAAGTTCTTTAGACTGTGTAGAGTTTTATTCAGCTTAATAATTTTATTGTGAAATAATAGAAACAAGGTATATTGTACATTAGGAAAGAGCTTGGGTGGCTCACACATGCACACCTGGGAAACACCAGCACAGCCACCAGACTGAGGTTTGGACACACTGCCAGCCAACCACCTCTTCTGGCCAGTCTCTGGATCTGTTCAGTAGAATGCACACATAACTTCCCTGGGATATTTTGTCTGTTGATCTAACACTGGATTCCTTGGACCACAAACCACAAGCTCCCGCAGAACCTGCCCAGTTTTTCTGGTACTCTTTCGCCATCTAGTGACCAAGGACTTTTTGCCCATCATTTTAGAACCCAAAAGAGTTCATGGTCTGTGAACATAATCTAGTAATTTTTTTTTAATAACAGCCAGTATTTTTATTTTTAATTTTCCCTCCTTCCCTTCTTCCACTCGTTCTGACCCTGCTTGCTCTGGCCCAAAGGTTTTTGTTTTTGTTTGTTTGTTTATTTATTATATGTAAGTACACTGCAGCTGTCTTCAGACACCCCATGAAAGGGCATCAGATCTCATTATGGATGGTTGTGAGCCACCACATGGTTGCTGGGATTTGAACTCATGACCTCCAGAAGATCAGTCAATGCTCTTAACCACTGAGCCATCTCACCAGCCCTCTAGTAGGTTGTTTTTTTTTTTTTAAAAAAAAAAAACTGAGTGTATTACTTTTTAATTAAAAATATTCTTCATATAATATGGTCGTGGGTTTCCCTGCCCCAGATCCTCCAAGATACCCCCCAACCTCCACACCCACCCAAATCCACTCCTTTTCTTTTTACTTTCATTAAAAACAAAAGGCAACTAGAAGGAACAAACCAGAATAGAAACAAACGAACAGCAAAAAAAGAATCAATGGAAGGAAAAATAAGAACAACAACAAAAATACAGACATAGAGACACACACACACAAAAATCCCATGAATACACAACTTATATAAGCAGATCTATAATATTAAAAAAACAAGCAAAACAAACAAAAACACCTAGACAAAGCATTCAGAAAACAAAACAAAACACTCCAAAATACCCAATGACACTCCATTGGAGGAAACTTTTTTTTCATTTGTGAGCAGTTGTCACTATTGGAAGTCGCTTCTGGGTTAGGGATTGGGGGCTTGTGTCTACTTCCCTTCTCCGCACTGGAATCCCATCTGGTTTAGACCTCTTGAGGGCCTGTGTGTGCTACCGCAGTGTCTGTGAGTCCACACGTGTATCAGCCCTGCTGTGTTTAGAAGATCTTGCCTCCTTGAGGTTTAATGAGGAATTCCACTCAGGATTGGGTGTCCCAAGGTCCCACACTCTGCACATTGTCCTGTGTGGGTCTCTGCATTTTTTCCCGCCTTCTGCAGGAGGAAGCTTCTCTAATGATGAGTGAGCAAGACACTGATCTACGGATATAGCAGAACGTCATTTGGAGTCATTTTTTTGTTGCTATGTTCCTTTAGCAGAGCAATGGTGCTTGTTTTCTCCCTAGGTCTCTGGCCTATGGAGTCTCAGGTTCTTGGACAGCCAACCAAGCAGTGTCGGCCATGGGTTCCATCTCATGGAGTCAGCCTTATGACTGACTTATCTGGTCAACTATATGACCAGATAGTGATTGGTTATTACCACATTTGTGCTTCTGCCACACCAGCATATCCTGCAGGCAGAGCATCACTTATTGAACAGTTCACAGCTGGGTTGGTGTTTCCCTTCCTCCTCTTGTAGCATCCAGAGCATCTCCCAGTACCCTGATCAGTTAATAGGGGTGAAGGCTGTAGATAGACATCCTAGTTCAACTTCTCTATGGGAAAACTGCGTGTAATTTAATGGGGAAGGCTTTGGTCTACTAGCTTTTGAATTCTTTTGGAGTATGCTTCAGAGCCTGCCACTTTTTAAGCAGTAGTATAGTACTTAAGAGTGGATTCTGGTGCTGATGGTCTGTGTTTACAAATCCACAGCTCCTTATTTGACCAAGTAAATGACTGAGCCTCTTTATGTCTCACCTTATCTCTATCCTGTCAGGGTAAAAGGTGAGAAAATAAAAAGAATAGATAACAGAGGTAGCTACCTCAAGGGAGACTGTGCAGATACATTGATAGTGGAAGTCACACAATTTAGTTCCTGGCTTGTAGTAAGTGTTCAATAAAAATTAGTTGCAGGAATCACTAACACCAAAGACTGAAGCTCTGTGGTGCATAATAACAGCTTTGAAGTCATTAAATATCCAAGGCTATCCCACTCACGTTGGAGTGAATGCAATTGATGGAAATATTTTTCTCTGGCCTCTTTGATTCCATAGCATGAAACTGTCTCGTTGAGCCACCATGACGGTTCAGCAGGTATGGGGCTTATAGCACAAGCCCAAAGACCTGAGCTTTATCCTGGAGCTAACATGATTGAAGGAGAGACAATGTTCACAGTCACTGTCTGATTTCACACTCGCTGTGCACATGTGCACGCACATATGTGCCCAGGTTTCTTTCAAACACACCACGATATTCTTGATGCCTACAGCTTCCTTAGTATTTGTGTCTCCTCCCTTCTCAGCTCTTCAATTTCTTCTCACCTGACTCTTAAGAAAACCAAAAAGCAGCACCTCAGGTCAAAATAAAATATGATCCCATTTTAAAAATATTTATTCCTTTTTATGCATATGAGTGTTTTGCTTGCATGTATATATGTGCACCACACGTATGTTGGCCCTATGTATACATGTATGCCACAAGTATGTTGGCCCTAAGGAAGAGTAGCAGGTGGTCTCAAGCACAGAGCCACCTCTCCAGTCCCAGAACATGATCCAGTTTTGCGTATAGCCACAGAAGTTTCCCGAAGGAGAGAAAC
Organism: Rhabdomys pumilio; assembly: GCA_030674055.1. Classification (NCBI taxonomy): domain Eukaryota; kingdom Metazoa; phylum Chordata; class Mammalia; order Rodentia; family Muridae; genus Rhabdomys; species Rhabdomys pumilio. Next base: position 12,756,368 of record JANHMN010000001.1, read on the forward strand.
AGCACTTCTTCAGCGGTGTTTACCTTTGAAAAACGGTGGCCTTAAATATGTTTGTTATTTAATCTGCATTTTCCCCACTTTCCAAAGCTTAACAATATTTATAAATTATACATCAGAAAAACTTTGCTCTAAAATAAAATTATATCAAATATTTGGAAGAAATGTCCCTGGTATTTCGACCTTAGCTTTAATGTGTAATATATAGGATGATAGCGTTGGTGGTGGTCTGAAAGGATGCCGGCCCCTGCTAAACCAACTTAGTCACTGCCACACTGGGAAAGGAGTGAGTAGAACTCATATGTGTGGAAAGCAACAGAAAATACAATGTGTGTTTTGAAAGATCTCTCTCTCTCTCTCTCTCTCTCTCTCTCTCTCTCTCTCTCTCTCTCTCAACAGGTACATCCTCCATCCATATTCTTCTGAAAGACAAGATGTTAAGTCAGATCAAGATGCTAAAGGCAGCAGAGATTAACCCCTACCAAAACCTGGACTCGGGCACAGCCAACATCCTCAAGCCAATAGAGGACTTCTGCACAAAGTTCTTCGTGGGAACAGAGGTAAGAGAACTGTCAGGTTTTTAAATTACACTCCCCCGTTGTGTTTTACGACCTCTATTGTGCATGCCTGCTGTTTGAAGGCTTACAATACTCACTTTCATGTTTTAATATGTTCATTTGCATTTAAGATGTTTAACTTAGGTGTCTCATAGACTCACATTTGGAAGTTTCTTAACAAGGGCTAGGGATATAACCCCATCAGCCCAGTGCTTGCCTAGCGTGCACAGGCCTGGGTCCTACCTCCAGCACCATATAAACCAGGCTTGATAGTACACGTCTATAATAATATCAGCGCTCCTAAGGTGGAGGCAGGACGCAGGAGGGGGCAGGAGGGGGCAGGAGGAGGCAGAAGGAGGCAGGAGGAGGCAGGAGGAGGCAGGAGGAGGGAGGCAGGAGGGAGGCAGGAGGAGGCAGGAGGAGGCAGGAGGAGGCAGGAGGAACACAGGATCAAGGTAACTTGAAACAGGTGACCTGGAATTGGTTAACAGTGAGCATCCATGTTTTTGTCCATAAGAGACTCACCAGTCTGCTGCTTGCTTGTCTCTGTGTCACCTGCTGCTTCTGTCTCTTCCCCCACTTAAGTGGCGCTCTCTCTCTCTCTCTCTCTCTCTCTCTCTCTCTCTCTCTCTCTCTTTGCTTCATGCCCTCTGCTTTTCCCCTCTTTAAAATGGTCAAATGTTAGCTCTAGACCGTGCAATACCTAAGTCTGAGTCGAGATTGTACTTCCTCTTCTCTGCTCTAAAAGGTAAATGTTGGGCTGCATCTCCCCTCTCCGTCTTGTTCCAGGTCTTTTATTAAGTCTTGGCTTGGCTAAATGCTGAAGGCAAATCACCAAACGACCCAAACCTGCTCTCCTCCCAAAGCCAGCAGTTCCGCAGGCGGCGGCCTCAGCCTTCCACAGTCCCCATGTGTCACTGTGTGTACATAAAGCAAACTCATTGGAAATCAAAGTCATCTCGAAGTAAAACACAGTAGCAACTTTGAGCCTTTCTTCCCTCCTGGTATAATGAATCCTGTGTCACTAGACAGACTTGTTGCTTTCTTTAAACCCTCAGTCCCAGGGCCGGAACACGAGGTCTCTTGCCTCTGAACTGCGTTCACCCAGATCCTGTTCTCTCTCTAGGAAGGTGAGGTGATATACACAGACTGGAAAATGGAGAGGGACTCTGAAACTGGACGACTTATGGGTAAGTCTGACAGGTTAACCTGTTATGAAGAAGACCTCCTTTTGTTTTAAGTTTTATTAGCATATGTTAATTATATGCTAATGAGATTCTTCTGGCATTTTAACACACACATAAAATGCATTTGTCACCTTCAGGCCTGTTGCCCCTGCTTTCTCCCACCCTCTCACCTAGCCCTTACTAATTTATTTATTCAATGGCCACTAGGCTTGCTTGCATGGCTCTGGGTTAAGGGTCATTTACAGGAGCATGGGCTCCTTTGCCAGTGTGTACATCACTGAAAAGATGTCACAACCCCTGCAGCCACCATTAGACGTCTATAGATATTCAGGAAGTGGTGGGGCCTGATGAGCCCCTACCTGACTGAAAAGTATCATCTGCCTATAGTTCCCTGGGGCCACCAGGGCCTCATGGGTCATCTCTCCTTTGTCCCAAGTACAGGATATCAACAGGTTCAGTCTTGCCCAGATGTTATGCCAGTAATCACAAGTGCTGTGAGATCAAGTGTGTCATCACAATGTCTGTTGTGAAGACAGACAGCCTTCTACCTCACTGCACTCCTTCCTCAGACCCTCACATTCCTTCTGTGAAGTTCCAGAGCCTTGAGGGTGTTGCTCTGTTTCTTACATAATGGATGGGTATTGATTGTGGGGGTGTATGCTGTATGTCAGACACGATGTAGTGTGGTCGTAGTCCCCACTCCTTTGATACACAGTAGCAGACTGGATGCCCTGGCAAACATGGAGTCCTTCTGATCTCCGAAATTCTCTTAAGGTTCCATCTCCTCTGACAGCCAGCTTTTGAAATTAATTTTTTAAGCAGAACCATGAAAAAAAAAGAGTCATTCATTTTAAATAAATTCTATTCCATTTTTATGCTATGAGCCAGACACTGTTGATAATCGATGAGGATGAAGCGCCCTCTTCTGACCTGTTGGGAATGACAAGCAAATGACAGCATTATGGCCGCAAGCAAACAGAAAATGATCTAGAACTCCAGAGAGGGACTGTCTCTCTCGGACCATTTTTTTTCAACCACAGTTGAGCTAGCTGAGTCCTAAAGGGTGGATTGGAAACTCTTCAGGTAGGCTTGATGGGGAAAAACCTTCCTTGTCAGAAGAGCAACAAGGCTGAGCACATCGGAACCCAGAAGAGCAGTGAGCAGGCAGGAAGAGGGCGAATCAAGGCTAGTGTATACCAGTCTAGAGATCAACCACAGCAGGACGCAGCCAGCCATCTGAGTGCAGGTGGCAAAGGGCCATGATTGTCTCATTGAGAGTTTCAGAGACAGCCATATTCAGAAAAGGAGCCTGGTAAGAGAGCGGGGGCTGGGTTGGGGGACCACTGGCTGGTTGTCAGGGAACTCCTAATGTGGAAGCAAGATGAGCAGTCACCGTGGCCTGGTGAGAGCAAGTGGGGACTGGCAGGCAGCTGTGGTCACAAGGATATAGCAGGAAAACATGGGAGACATGAGGGTGTGTAGGCCAGGACTCTGTGGCCAATCAGATATGGGTGAAAAGGAGTTGCTTTTCATTACTTGACATTCAGTCCGCTCCCAACAAAAAGAAGAGCTTTCACTCCGGAGGGAGCCATAAAGACCCCTGGAGCCATCAGCCAAGCACTGTGTGACAGGCTACACAGAGCCAGCCTGCCATTCCCACTGAATACTGCTTGCAGGGTGGGAGAATTGGTACACAGCCACACTGAGCTGTGTGCCCTATTCCCAGTCTGTGGGGCTGCAGATGGTGTCCTTGTGAGCT
>JANHMN010000001.1:12766119-12801459 GCA_030674055.1 Rhabdomys pumilio
TCTCTCTCTCTCTCTCTCTCTCTCTCTCTCTCTCTCTCTCATTTCAAAACTAAAAACAAAACCCCAGAACAAAAGAAAATGAGGCTTCCCAGTGGGATAAACGTTAACCATGGCCAGCTGAATTGTATTTAAAAAAAGAAAAAGAGATCATTGTCAGTTTCTCTTAGGGTCACAGAAAGGAAAAGAGAAACGCTTTCAATGTGCCTTTTAAACTTGTGTTTAGACTGGACCGCTCCTGCAAACGTGCTGTGCACCGAAAAGGTACACGGCAGGGCACTGGTCCCTGACAAGGCCTGGAGTGTTCTACATCGGCCGAGAGGATGGATACGTCGACATCTGGGACCTCCTGGAGAAAACTCATGAACCAGCCCAGTCCCAGAATATCTGCATCACCATGGTCACCTACATCAAACCCTGGACCTTCTCCTGTATGTTCACTCTAGCCCGTGGAGCAACTTGATTGGTCAAACTAGGTTGTAGCACTCGGCTGAAAAACCCGTGTTTACCTCCACCTACCCTTCCTCCCCTCCTCCTGTCTCCTTTCTTTGTCTCCCTCTCTCTCCTGTTTCTCCAACAACATTCTCATCCTTTTCCTTCGCCCTTGCTCCCAAACTCTGGAAACCCCTTAGCACCCCTTCGGTGTTCCGGTTCATTTGGTGCGATTTCCCAGACTTCTGATAAGGCCGGACTAAGGCTGACTTTGAACCACGTGATGGAAAGCGTCTGTCTTGTCTAAACCTGACAGAGTGGTCCTAAACCTTTGCTGCTTTGGGGATATTTCTTTTCCAGAAATACTGAGTTCTGTTTCTTTGTCAAGTTTTTAAATATTGCGCACTTTAGTGATTCTCGCATGGGCCACGCCAACTAGCAACAGGCTTCACGGGACCACATGGTTCTTTGTGGTTATGTAAGCCTTAGACTCTGAGTTAAGTATGTGTAAATAGTAATATACTACCAAGCAAGCCTTAAACTCAAGGGTACGTCTACAGAAAACTAATTCATTTCCTTTGGGTTTTTTGCTTGTTTGTTTGGGGTTCCCCCCACCCTGTTTGGCCCAATTAGTATTTTCTGTGTAACTCCACTGGAAAAAGTTTCCCTTTGTTTCCAAAAGTCCATAGATATAAGGTTGACTCTATGATTTTTCCTAGAAACACCCCACCCAGACACTCAGGCTTCAGGGTCTCTAGAATGTCTCAGTGCCACTTCCGTTTAGCCATGAGGCTCAACTAAAGTACGTCATCCTGTCTTCGGTACAAAAGACTGACTTTGTGCCTGCAGGGTACTGAGTGTGGGACTCAGCCATTTGAACCAGACCTTCCTGGAAAGGAAGGCAGACATCCGGGAAGTGACGGACACAGCACAGTCCTTCCGCTCTTGATGTGTGTGCTGAGTGTGTTCTCTGCCCAGGACCTTCCCGTGGCTTATCCCTGACTCCTCAAGACCATGGAGAAGCCGGCCGTCAGCCCCTCTCCTTATACAGACACTGGGAGAGTGAGGCTTGGGGTGGTGGGAGCTGACAGAGGCGCAAAGTATACCGCTCAGCTCGTCAGCTGGAAAGAATGGCTGGTCCACGTTTACATGGTCCAGTCGTGAGCGAGCATCTGACGACATTGCCGGGGGCGCAGCAACCACACAGCAGGCCTTCCGGGAAACCACAGAAGGAAAAGGGATTTTGTGTCTAACCTCCCTTTGTTGAATTTCCCAACGCACACTTTTTTTTTTTTTAATCTTTCAGCTAAGCAGCAGTTTATAGCCATTGCTGACTATTATGGAACACTGCATATCTTAGAAATCCCTTGGACCTTAAGTCACCCCTCCTCTAATGAGGTCAGTAAAGTTGCAACTCTGTGAGTTTAATGTTTTGGGGCGTTTCTTTTTTTAAATGTATACTTGTTAATTTATTTACGATGGGGTGGGTGCATGCCATGGCATGGCACATTTGTGGAAGTCAAGGGACAACTTGTTTCTCTCCTCTTACGATGTGGGCTACTAAGGATTGAACTCGGGTCATCACACTTAGTTGGCAGCAATACCCTGACCTGCCAAACCATCTTGCCAGCCCTTTGGGGCATTTCTTACAAGTGTGTTTTAGATGTTGTTGGCACTTTTGTTTTACAAGAGAATGAGAGATTTATTTAAAACAATATTCTTTTAGATAATATTTTAAGTATTAAATAATGCCGGGCAGTGGTGGCGCACGCCTTTAATCCCAGCACTTGGGAGGCAGAGGCAGGTGGATTTCTGAGTTCGAGGCCAGCCTGGTCTACAGCGTGAGTTCCAGGACAGCCAAGGCTACACAGAGAAACCCTGTCTCGAAAAAAAAAGTATTAAATAATATTTTTTATTGTATTATTATTTATTATATTTATTGCTTATTTATTTTATTTATTTTTTATTTTAAATAATAGAAGAATACATTTTTGTCATATGAATTAGTTTGATGCTAAGGAAAATAACCAGACACGAGATGGGAAGGAAGTCAAGCGAATGACGTGCAGACTGGGCGGACAGCTGATGTGGGGAGTGGATATTTCCAAACTGTAGCTGAGTTTTAACTCTGTTGGCCTATTCACACAACTCTCCACCAGCCCCCATCTGAACTGACAATACGCTGCCCATCCCAACCTTTTGAGCAACGCTGAGAATGAGGGTTTAAATGGACCAATGAGTAGAAAACCATAAATATCCATGCCGCTTAAATACACAGCAATCTGTTGTGAGTGCCAGCACCAGCCGAGATCCTGCCAGACAGTAGGCTGGCCTGGATTGCCTTTCTTCCCCAGGCAGATCTCTAATGGTGTCTCTGCTAATGTCCATATGACCCAGTGCTAAGCTCTCTGGGCACCAGAATTCAGTTCTAATTTGAGCCCCTTTAAGGGGACTGCAAAGATGGCTCAGCCACTCATGGCAAGACTCACAAGTCTCCATAAACATCTTCATCTGAGCCTACCAAGTTCAGTGGAGGGCATGCAACTTCAGTCTCCTAAATACGAAGAAAGAAAAGGAGGAAAAGCAAATTCCTATATTTCTACTATAAAAATGGCAGGGCTTTGCAGCTCCCTCCTCTCAACTATAACTGCTCCTGTCCTAAGAACCAGCAAAGTCACAGGGACCAAAACATAAGCACAGAACCATGAACATGGAACTTGCTTCTCTGGCCTGCAGGCACAACCTTCAAACCTCATTCACCTAAAGCAGCGGCTCTCAACCTGGGGGCTGTAACCCCCATGGAGTTCAAACGACCCCCTCACGGGGGGGGGGGGGCTCCCAAGACTATTAGAAAACACTGATACTTATATCACAATTCATAACAGTAGCAACATTACAGTTGTGAAGTCACAATGAAAATAACCTTATGGTTGGGGGTCACCACAATGTGAGGAACTGGATTAAAGGGCCACAGCGTTAGGAAGGCTGAGGACCACTGGCCTGGAGGATGAGAAATATTTATATCATTATCCTTCCACTATGGTTAAGGAGGTGGTTATTGTCATCAGGTGGCTGCGGGAGATAGTGTGGGGAAATCCTAGTTAAGAGAGCAGCAGCTGTTCTAACAGAGCCTTGTAAAGGCCACAGGCATCCCTGTGGGGGTGAGCTCACCGTGGGCCCTTGTTTCTGACAGGTATCAAGCGTGAACTACTACTTTGAAAGGGAAGTCAGGCATCTGGAATACGTCCAGCAGCGCAAAGAGATCCGTGAGCAAGAAAAGAAAGATATGGCCCTGGAACTGGTAAAGAAGAAAGCGGTGAGTGAAATCTCAAGATTCGAGCTGCCATCCATCTATCCGTCCTCTCCCACCATTGGTGGTGCCGCTGGGCTCGTCCCAGGAGAGTCCTGTGCGCTCCCCAGCCTTATGCCTTTCTTACATCAGGAAGGTATGTCTTTGATTTCCTATGTGACCATGAGAACCACCCGTTGCACACGTAATGAGAGTCTATCACATCTCTGTCTGCTTATTGTGCAGAGGAGTGTTCTGGGTGGTAAGACTGTACACAGCTCACATATGGAGTTCAGAGGGTAATTTATGCGAGTCAGTGTTCTCCTATCAGTACGTCCCAGAGGACAAACTCAAGCCATCAAGCTTGGCAGCAGGTACCGTACCCACTGAGCCATCTCACCAGCCCTGATACATAGTGAGATTCTGTCCAAGTCATTTTTCTCTAATTGACTACAATTCCAAAGTCCTTTAGTATAGATACAAAGATTCACAGATGAATGCTTTCCTTGTGTGGAATTTTTGTGTCTGGTGAGTCATGTATTGAAACAGGTCATACGAAAAGAACCAGAGAAGTCAACACATGGGATGAAATCCCACAGTTCTGGAACAAAGCTTCCTTCCATCATTGCTGAGCTTAGGTTGTCTTGTCTGGAAAACTGGAATACCAACGGCCACTTCTGGTGATTGCTAGAAGGCTTTCAGCTAGTGAGACCATCTGCCATAAACAGTTGCTACAGTAATATAGCAGCTGATAGACCTGGGGGAACAGTGTTTATCATACCGTGATGGGTAGTGCTGTACCCTAAAAAAAGAGAAGTGGGGGACAGATCACTCTTACAACCAGCCAGCAGAGGGACACGAAGCTCAACTGTCCCCACTCCCCTCTTCCTCAGCCTTTCTCTGTGGGTCAGGACTTTCATTATACACTAGAACTGGGGACTTTTAAATAGTCTGTAAAACCGTTCTTCTGAGTTCTCATCAGAGTCTCTCTGGTCTGGATTTCCGTTCTTCGTTGGCTTGTCTTCCCCCCCCCCCCCACCCCCCTCAGCCCTACCTGTGGTCCCTTCACAGCCAAGCACATGGCATCCTCCAAAGTAAACTTCCAAGCCAGAGCCCGGTTCTCCACGAAAAGTGCCAACATGTGGATACCCTAACATTCTGCACACGTCACCTATTGACAGACACAAACTGTTACAATCAAAGCACGGGGCTCATTTTGAAAGCCAACACTACCATTGATGGTGACAAAGGATATGGAGATCCCAGCAAATTAACTCTCTGTCTAGTCCCACTGTCGAAAACAGACTGGTCTTAGCTTTGCTCTCCCAGACACATACAAACGCTGAAAGACACTCTACACCAGCAGTGTATGCACACTTGCTACAAGTCTAAGCACAAAGCAGTTCTGCAAGTCCTCAGCCACCCTCAGCCACATAAGAAAGAAAGGCAGGACACTTGGGAAGGACTGGAGAAGGGGTTTGCTTGTCAGTCTACAGCAGTGGTTCTCAACCTGAGTCATGATCCCTTTGGGAGTGCTTGTAGAATGGCCCTTTTACAGGAGTGGCCCAAGACCATCAGAAAACACAGATATTTACATAATGATTTGTAACCGTAGCAAAATTATACGTAAAGTAGCAACAAAAATGATTATATTTACTTTTTTATCCACAACACAAGGAACTGTATTAAAGAGTCACAGCAATGGGAAGGCTGAGAACTATTGAAGGAGGTGTGAGAAAGGGTGAGCAGTCTGCTAGCTCCTGCCCTCTGCCATGTTCCCATTCCAAGTTCCCACACTAATGGCACCGGCTAGCCAGGAGCGCCAGCCCGGGACCCACAATATGTTGGCATGGCTGTGGTCTCCACCAGTCAGCTCTGTGGAGTCCGTGGCTCTAAGTATGGCCCTTGGACCAACTCTGCCACTCATAGTGCTCGACTCAACCCCAGACAATAACCTCCATCCTCACAGTACCCGGTAGAATGAAGACTCTTAATGCTTAAAGATTATCCAATAGATTTATATATTAACAAATATTCAATACACAAGATGTCCACATAATTAGAATTGTTAACCCAGTCGCCTAACCTTGAATGAATAACTACCTTAGACTGCTAGAGCCACACGGACATCTCTCCTCCAAACTTTTTCTGCTCCACTTTTCCTTCTACTGCCCAGTCACCAGGCTCTAGCCTTTATTTTACAAATTAAGGTGGCCAGACACTTCACAAGAAGTCATCTGTATACTGATTCATTCCTGCAGCCCCTCCCAGGAAAGCAGAATTAGCATTAAAATACAAGATGGGGCTATCCACAACAGAGAACCAGTGCTATACAGAGAAGCAGTGAAGGGCCGGGTTTTTGCCTGTCCTAACTTCTCCAGCTCATAAGACTGCCCCTCCTGTCCATCTGTCCTCTACCCTCACATAAGCTCCTTCTAGAGAGCAGCCACATCAGCTGTTCAAAAAAAAAAAAAACCAGCTCCTTGTTTCTTCTTGGTTTTTGAGCTTATAGATCTGTCTTGCTTGTCCCCCCTCCCCCCGCCCCCAGAAAGTCTATCACAAGACAAAGGAGCAGATGGAGGCGGAACTTAAGTTGGAGTACGAGAGCTATCTGGAGCTTGAGATGTCTGTGCTCTTCTCCCTCGGCATAGGCAAGGTCTCAGAGAAGATGTCCTACTTGGATTTGCATTAGCAAAGATTCTCGAAGATGGTTCCTGCGGGTCCCCGTTGGTCTTCCCTCTCTCTTGTCTTCCCTCTCTCTTTACTGTTTGTGTTTTTCATTTTATGTAAGGTAAAATAGCAAACTGATCATATATAGGTTTATTCATAAATGCAGGCTTTTATTTAACTGGTATCAAAACAATTAAATCCTATCAAATTGATTTCAGTCTCATGCCAATCATTATTGAACTATATGCAGAATATGGACTTTTCAAATAAGGATATACATTTCCCCTAGTAGTATTATACAGCTGTAGACACCATCTCCCCCCCTGACCCCGACCCCCAAATGCTGGTCATGCAGACATCCCCTAAACCCAGGTAGAAGCAGAAATCAAACTCTGTTTCTTCCCATCACATTGATTTTGGTCGCCTCTCCAAAAAGAAACGCTTCCCCAAGCCAGTGCACAGGTGGTAGGGCTGTTTTCTAAACACAATTCTCACCAACTGAATCCAGAAGTGTATTTTCAAAAGGATAATACTTGGGTGGACTCAAAAGGAAGACCTGGGTGGATTTATCCAGGAAAAGAAGATTGGTTAACAGTAGAAAAGTGAATCAGAGATCGACTAGACAGAGAAATTGTAATAGTGACACATACAAAAAACACCTGCTAAAATACAACATTCAGGACAATGACACATTCTTAGCAGCTACAGAGAAGACCTTCTTTAACTGATGAAGGGCATAAAAATATTGCTGTGATAAGACACCACAACCAAGGCAGCTTATTAAAAGAGTTCATTGATTTTGGGGCTCACAGCTTCAGGGGGTTAGAGTCCATGTGCACATGGCAAGGAGTAGTAGCTGAGAACTCACCTCTTAAGACACAACCATGAGATGGCACACCTCCTCCCACAAAGCCACGCCTCCTAATCCTTCACAAACAGTTCCACCAACTAGAGTCCTAGTTCTTCAAACATAAGAGCCTATGGGAGCCATTCTCACTCAAACCACTAAGCTGGCAAAGAACTAAGAGCTTTCCTCTAAGATGTGAATGGACACTGTACTCATTCAGCCATTGCAAGAAACTTCAGTGCAGGAGAAGGAGGAGCCACACCATGAAGCTCCTATCAGCCTGCACAAGGAGGGTGATTTTAGCTTGTGTGGAGATTAGCAGAAGGGCTAAGCAGGAAGTCGACACCACCCACTTTCTCTGTGAGAAGATTAGAAATGGAGAGTCAACTGGCCAGAAATCCTCTTAAGAGGTTCAAGAAATCCTCTTAAGAGGCCACTGTACCTGTTTAAGGTGAAAGATGAGAAGGTCCTGGATGCAGAGGATAGAACTGAGAGGCCCAGTAAATGGGAAAGGGAAGACAGAGAATGGAGCCACAGCTCTGTTAGGAGAGGAGAGAAGACTTGAAGTCAGACTGAGCTCAGCACCCCCCCTCCCCCGTCCCAGCTGCATGCTCTTTGACAGAGACTGAGCTCTGAGGGCATCCTCCAGCCACGCTGAAGCTACATATCAGCCGGCATTTGGTGGTTGGAGTTTATTGTTACTTATAACAGCAAATCCCTAGGCTGGTCTTGAACTCTCAACCATCCTGCCTTGAGCTTCATCCAGGGAGCTTGAATTACTCACTGAGTGCACCAGTAAGAAGTGACATGGCTCTGCGGCAGATCTGCACCTGTGGAAGGAGACAGGAAAGGATGGAAGAAGACAGGCTGCCCCTCAGCCACCCGGCATCATCTCAGTTATCCACTCTTCCTCCCTTGGACGCCACAAAGTCAGCACTGTCACCTCCTTCAGGAGAACAAGTTCTCTCCGAAGCTGTTCAATCCCACGAGCTGACGTCCTTTTCTCTGGCGCAGACCCTTTATTTGGCAGGTGACAGACCCACTGAACCTTAGCAAAGAACTAGGTTGAGCTGAGGCTCAAACTAGGCAATGGAAATATAGGGACAGCTGGTGTGAGGGAAATGGATGTGTCTCCCTCCACCCACATGGCTCTGCCCCCCGCCCCCCATCCTCTGCTGTCCATTCCTTCCGCACCCTCCACCTGTGTGTTAGATCAGTTCGAATCTTCTTTTTCTGCCCTCTAGTCATTTGGTCTGCCTTACAGGGTAGTGAAAAGAAAGAGGCTCTAGATCCCAACAGACTGAACTCAAAGCTCAGCTTCATCCCCTTGGACAAGGTGCACTGTCCTCCAATCTTATCTCCTGTTAAAGAGTCTCTCTCTCTCTCTCTCTCTCTCTCTCTCTCTCTCTCTCTCTCTCTCTCGTGTGTGTGTGTGTGTGTGTGTGTGTGTGTGTGTGTGTGTGTGTGTGTGTCTATCTCAGTCTCTGTCTCTGGTATATACATGTGTGTGCATGTGTGTGTGTGTGTTTCAGTCTCTCTGTCTCTGGTATGTACATGTGTGTATGTGCACATCTGTGTGCCCATTTGTGCCTGTGGAGTACAGAAGAGGACACCAGGTTCCTGCTCTATCCCTCTTTACATAGTCTATCTCTTCTTTGTTTTTAAAGAACATAACACAGTACCCAATGACTAGTCATCAATATTTGATTATTTGGATTAAATGTAATTATCATTCAGCTTCACCAATTACTTTCCGCTCACTCAGAAATGTGTGACTAAGCCACAGTATATTCAGGCCCACAGAGATGCACAGCATCTGTGTGTATTTTAGATGAAAACGCAATTAACTGCAAAGGGCAGTGGCCATGAACTCGGCAGGTTTGCAAACCCACCGGGTAAATAATTAACGGCTTCCTGTGCCCTTCTGCCCCGAGCACTGGCAGGGATAGGTGACATTCTATGCTGTTGCTAGGCTGCCACTGCCAGGGCAGATACTAGGTAACTGAGCTGCATCCTCATCAGGAAATTGAATCTCAGTGAAGGTCAGATAAAAGCCTGTCTGGTGAATCCACTCCTTGCATAGCCACCTTACTGATGTGATGTGTGTGTTGTCGCCGGAGGATCACAGTGGAGAGAAACCCACACGGCAGCTAAACCAACCTGGGAAAAGACAGTGAAGGGCAGGCACAGCTGCTTTCAGACGTCCTATCTGTCACATTATAACTTGATATTGACAAATACTATTGTTATGTTTCCTTGCAGCATGGCAGTGTACTGGAGTTGGGAGGACAGAGGGAAAAGTGTCCTTGCAGTCCCAACTCAAATGTGTTTAGGAGCATCTGCCACAGTTTGCTTTTCCCTTCTTGAGGAGAGAGAAGAAAAGGGCAAAAGAAAAAGTTTCACACTTTCTTCTCAACTAGACATGCATTTTCTTGGTGTAGAGACAGGCTATACAATTCTAGCCCCGTTACTCTCAAGCCTCAGTGTTGAACATTTTGTGTGTGTGTGTGTGTGTGTGTGTGTGTGTGTGTGTCTGCCTGTGTGCTCATACATGCAATATCTGTGGGTGGGTGTATGTGTGCACATGCAGAGTATCTGTGATGTGTGTGTCTGCATGTGTGCATACACATGCAATATCCATGGTGTATGCATGTGTGTGTGTGCACATGCAGTATCTGTGGTACATGCATGTGTTGTGCACAGGAGTGTGCATTTACCCATATTCATATGTGTAGAGGTGAGATCAAGAGTTCTGATGTCTCCTATCACCTTCCACCATGCTGCCTTGAGGGTCTCTTACTGATGAGATGCTCCCAGGCTGGCTGGCCTGCTCTCTCTCTCTGTCTCTGTCTCTCTGTCTCTGTCTCTGCCTCTCTCTCTCTCTCTCTCTCTCTCTCTCTCTCTCTCTCTCTCTCTCTCAGGACTTGGCTTCCCGATGCTGGAACCACAGACACTCACCACCATGCCCAGCTGTTTACATGAACACCAAGGATCCCGGTTCAGGTCCTCAGCCCTCTTACTCAGACAGCATACGCTCTTCCACACAAGCCATCACCAACCCATAATCAATTTGACCATTTCTTCATTAACATGTAAGGACAGTAACTCCCACCACATGGAATTATGAAGAGTCTATAAAATATGAGAAACTACTGTGTAATGCTATAAAGTGCATATGAGCCAATAACAACACGGAACTAATTTGAATTCTGCAGAGACCTGAATCTCCAGAGAAAGATTGCCTACAGTTGCTATGCTATAGTTTTTGCTGTGCTCTGATTCCCAAGAGTCAGTGTTTAACATTCAAGTTACCGAGATCTTCTATTTCCACAGCCAATGAATAAACAAGCGAGTAGCATGAATTCATAGGTAATTGATTTGCTTCAACAAGTACTGGCCCCAAAAGTCTGAAACATGGACAAAGGAGAACAAATCAAACTTTTTGTTACAAAAAAAACAAAAACAAAAAAAAACAAAAGAACAACAACAACAAAAAAAAAAAACAGCTGTTGTTTTTTGTATAGTCCTCTCAACTTGATCATCAAGGGGCTAGTGTAATCATCTCTTTACTATATTTTACTTTCTCAGAATATTAGATTTGTATTTACATTTCTCCAACAGACCATTCTTAGCCCAGCACCAGGAATAAAACAAACTTCAAGGAGACCTATTGACTTTAAAAAGGAAACATTATGGAATGGTCTCATCCTCAGAGATGGTGTAATGAGTCAATCTGAAACAAAGTCTTCATCTACTCATGGTGGGCAGAGACCGGAGAGCAGAAACTGGTTATTCTTGTCTAGTCCTGTGTGTCCATGTTTGCTGGATCCAGGTGTGTCAAAGAGAGTGGGTAAAAACACAGAACCCGCCTCCAGGTCTGACCTGACGCCTATCTCCTAAGTCCCCCAACTTTAACATCTCCAGCTGTGTGTTCAAGATGCCGTCATTTATAAACAGAAAAACATTTCTCAACCCATATCAGATTTTAACAACTGGAAAGTTACCTTTCAGCATATTAAACCGTCAAGAATTCTGGGTCCATCTGTCAACGCTGTAGCAGAGTCCACACTATGTCATGAACAGGTAGAATGGTAACAGCTCTACCTTGTTAGAACACCTACAAGCACTAAATCAGAAATTTGACTTAAAACTACATACAGAAAAACAAGCAAAAATACTACAAAATCTTAAAGTCCAAAAAGGAAATGTTTGCTAAGCTGAAGCTTACTTGTGGGTCGGCACGTTGAAAGCGTATTCACCAATCTAAGCCAACTCACGTCACCCACCAAGGTGTTCACACCACTTCAAATCCCACGTTTTAAAACTCGCAACACTAAAGCTGACATCACTGAACTAATGTGAATTCTTGGGTGATCTGAGTCTCAGAAATCTGTCACCTCACAGCTTGCCATTGGTAAAACTCAACCAAGCACCAAAGGTGCTGCAAAATGAACCACTGCCTTGTTGGACACAACAGTATTGACATACTTCAGAAAAATAGTAACTATAGTCCTCCTGTCGAGAATAAACAGTGGTCACAAATTGTTTAGCAAGCATAAAAAGCATAAAAGGACTCAACAATGGGTCAGCAATAGCTTCGCAAGTCAGCATCTGAGACTCAAGCATGGTTACAACTCTGGAGTCACTTAGAAGCTTGGGTGTTAGTCACGATGAGCTTCTGAGGTGGATGAAATTCTCTGTGGTGGACAGAGCAGTGCTCCTGTTCTATGCGCTCTTGACACATCTACTCCAAGACCCCACTCCATTTCTCCTACTCGGGAAATTGGACAGGACCTTGTGGCTGTGCTTCAATTAGATGCAAGTAGAAATTCATTCTTGGACCCAACCACTTTGGGGAGGTATGAAGAGAACACACACAGATAGTGAGTAGCATGTATAAATGCACATACTATCAGATGATGCTCTCTTTGATCCTTCAAACTACCCCAGTGGATCCTGTCTGACAGATATCTCCACACTTGGACTCATGCCACTGAGTTTGGGGATGGTTCACTATATAGCAAAAAATACCTGGGCAAAAGACCTCACATGGCTCTTGTGAGGAATAAAGGAGAAAGAATATATAAAATTCCTTTGTTTGAAACATAGTACATCCTCAATAACTGGTAGTTCTTTATAATGTACCAATGACTGGAAACCATCCCTCACATGCAGTGTGAATTTATTTCTTCCTTTACTTTGTCCTGGTGACCGAGCCAGCTCAGTCAGTCAACAGGTTCTCCAGCGCAGGAGTGAGGATTAAAAGAAAGAGACAATTAGAAAACATTGTAGCATGACCCCAGCCAATTCTGAGACTGAAGGCAGGTTTATTTTTTCCCCAACTTGCTTTTATACCATTTTAATTACATGCAAGTATTAAGGTCAGTTCTAGGTTGAGGAACTAGCAATACAATAAATGCAAATAGTCAAGAAACAAACAAGGCAATAAACAAAGTCCCGTGATCACTCTTATGATCACTGTTTCTAAGGGCTTATCAGGATGACTAAAATATCTGAGCTTACTTCCCTGTCCTAGCCCACAGTCACATTCAATGCCTGAGGCCTACTTCTTTACTGTAGCCTGAGATTTAGATCCTGCCTGAACTTACTTCCCTGTCATGGCTCAATGTCAGATTCCTGCCTAAAGTCCATTTCCTTGTCCTTGGCCAACGTCAGATTTCTGCCAATCGGCCCCCAAAGCTCTCCACATCCTGGGAAGAAGCATAAAGATGTATCATGTGCAGTGAATCCCTGCCTTCAGTACTGCCTTAGTTAGGGTTTACTGCTGTGAACAGACACCATGACCAAAGCATCTCTTATAAGGACAACATTTAATTGAGGCTGGCTTTCAGGTTCAATTCATTATTACCAAGGTGGGAACATAGCAGCATCCAGGCAGGCATGGTACAGGAGGAGCTTGGAGTTCTACATTTTCATCTGAAGGCTGCTAGCAGAATACTGACTGCCAGGCAGCTAGGATGAGGGTCTTAAAGCCTACAGCCACAGTGACACACCTACTCCAACAGGGCCACACCTTCTGGTAATGCTACTCCCTGGGCTGAGCATACACAAACCATCACACACACATACACTCTAAGAGACAATAAGTTGCATATTCAAATAGCCACATTATAGAACAGAAGAAAATAAATATTGTGAATATGTCTTAAATGTTGGGAAAGGTATTTGGGAATCAATGGTAGAAATCACTGGTAAGTGGGGTCACTTTGCCACCTTTTTTATTTGGCTGCAATTTCTATAGAAAACATTAACTTATTGTCTTTTCCTGCTTGTGGAATTATTACTTGCTCGCAATATAATATACAGATCTTATGTGCATGCTGGATTTAAATCTTATTTATGCATACATCCATAGAACCAGAGGGCTTGACAGGAAGTGAATCTTCATTGTGGCCCACAGAAGACTTCAGCATCGGCTCCTGATGAAGCATTGCACACTCGCTCAGTTCTAAATACTCTAAGTCTGTTCTGCTTTAGAACTCAAGGCCAGATCCCAGACGAGTCCCATGGACCCCAAACAAGGTGTCAACAGGACTGAGTGCATCTGAGGACATCTGAAAGCAGCTGATGAATGTCATGGATGGGGCTCTGATGTCTGGCCTCCTTTGCCTGGTCTTTCCTGTCTATAGCCAGACCTTCTGTCTCTTTTTCGTGGGGATACATGGTTATTTTTAAGGCCCACTATTGAACAGAAGAGAGATTCCCCATCTCAAACTCCTCAGTTGTATCCATTAAATACTTTTGCTGCAGTAAAGTAACATTTGCAGGCTCAAGGATTGGAGCATCGATGTGTTTAGGACTATTATTTCAGTTTATCATGAACTCATAAAAATGCTAAAACTGGGGGAAATTCTGAGAAACCTTTTATATGTTAGCTTATTATGTCCTCTGAAAAGCATAAAACAAGAGTTATATAAGAGGTTTCCCTATGGTGGACGACACCAGTAGAACCCAGACCACAACATCATCTAAGCAGGGTTCACAGGGACTAAATTGGCAGTCACAGAGCCTGTGTGGGTCTACACTAGGTCCTCTGCATATATGTTGTGCTTGTTAGCTTGGTGTTTTTGTGAGACTCCTAACAGTGGGAGTAGGGGTATCTCTGATTTTTTTGCCTGGTCTTGGGACCCTTTTCCTCTTGCTGGCTTGCCTTGTCCAGTCATAATATGGGACTTCATGCCTAGACTTACTGTAACTTGTGATACTGTATTAAGCTGACAGCTCTGGGAGACCTGCTCTTTCCTGAAGGGAAATGGAGGAAGAGTGGACCCGGAGGAGAGGGAGGTGAAGGGGGTACTGGGAGGAGAGGAGGAAGGGGAAACTGCAGTCCGGGTGTAAGGTATGAGAGGAGAAAAAAGAAAGAGGTCTTCCTCTAGATAAATAAAAAATAGCCTTCAAAACAATAAGAGAATTTGTTTTTAATATAAAAAATTATTAGCATTTTATGTGTGTGTCTGATTCAGAGTCTCACACTGCTTGTAGTTTGCTCAGAATAGTTTCAAACTCCTGACAGTCCTCATGCCTCCCCTCTCAAATGCCGCCATATCTGACTAGACTGGTTTATGGACTGAAGTGCATACTGAAAACACATTCCTTAGAGACATATCCTTGGGAAGAGCAAGAGCTGACAGCACACTTCACTTCTGGTGACATGTGCTGTCACCATGTGGCTCTTGTTGTCTATCTGCTTGCGAAGGTCAGGCTTATAGCTCTAAGGGACACACTGGTCTTCAGAGAGCTCAGAAGCAACAAGCTCTTGAACCCGTGGCAAAGACAAAGCGTTGACCTCTTGTCCTAACAAGAGGAGATGTGGATACAAATGTGTGCAAGAAATCAGCACACCCACAATGGAAAGACAGAAAACACATGAAAAGACACGCTGAATAGCTGGGGAAATCTCCGTTCCTCACTCATAATGAGCAATGATAAAGAACTGTTCGCCGCGGAACCTGGAAATCATCAAGGGAGACGTCATCATAGTCAAAGTGCCCTGGGCCACAATGGCACAAAAGTGTGCTTGTGTTGCAGGAAGGATGGATCCTCATCTCCATAGACGAGAGCCTGAGAGTGTGGCCATCAGAATGTTGGTAATATTTGCTTCTAAAATGGAAAGGAGAAGGGGCTGTAAAAAGCAGAGATGAGCCTTTCACCGCTACCAATTTAAGGATTCTGTTCTCTATCCTTTGCCCACCAGCCCATATCCAGTCCTAACCCTGATATCAACAAAGATCAGAACCTAAATAATCTCTCTATACCCAACACTGCAGATTGTATCAAAGTAATACTTATTTAATAAGAGATGAGAAGCGTTTTGTCTGCATGTACGTATGTATGTCACATGAATGGCTGGTGTCTGAGGAGCCGGGAGACTTGACTCCCCAGGAACAGGAGTTATAGATGGTTGTGAGCTGCCATATGAGTTATGGGAATCAAACCTGGGGCGCTTGCAAGAGCAGTGAGGCACTCTTAAACAAGGAGCCATCTCTCCACCTCTAAAAGTGTTTCTTTTACTACTTGAAGTCTTTTCATCATGCCTTCAGTGACTTGAGAAATCTTTACAGATTCTAAGGTTTTCTTCAAGCAATTTGAGACTTTTCAGCTTTGGGAATTTGGGGGGCTGGGCACAGGAACAGGGTTTATCAGTGTGACCCTGGCTGTCCTGGAACTCACTTTGTAGACCAGGACTCAAACTCATAGAGGTCCACCTGCCTTCTCCCTCTGGGATCAAAGGTGAGCACCGCCACCACCACCCGGCTGAGACAGTTCAGTGTTATTCTTAGCTCTGTGACTTGTTTTGAGTTAACTTTTACATGTGATCTTTCACATGTGATGTAGGTGGTAAGTTCTCATTTTTTATGTTGTATATAAAGATTATCTGTTTCCCATTGGACTGCCTTTGCTGCCCACCCCAGTCTACTTCTGAATTTAAGGTGTGACATGGGTACTATACACCCTTGATTACTGCCACTATATATGTTAACTTAAAGTTGGCCAGTGCTGGCCTTGAACTGGGTTCTTTTTCAGTTGCTTCAGTTAGTTTAGACCTTCATATGTAGGTTTAATATATTAAAATAAATTTTATGAAAGTCGAAATCATATGCAATCCAGTGACTGACAGTTGAGATAACTAATACAGAAGCCAGGAAACCCTACAGCTAAAAGAATGAAGAAAAACTATGCTTTCCTGTCTCTTCCTTGGGAATAGTCTAGAAAACAATGTGTTTTGTTTTGTTTTAAAATAAATAAATAAAAAAATAAAGTGTAGCTGGGTGTGGTGAGCTGTTTGCAATCCCAGGAGGCAAAGACAGAACTGACATAAGTTTGAGTTCAGCCTGGTTTACACAATGAGACTCCGTCTCAAATATAAATGTATTATTTCTTAGTCAGAAAAGTCTCTCTCTCTCTCTCTCTCTCTCTCTCTCTCTCTCTCTCTCTCTCACACACACACACACACACACACACACACATACACACAGTTGAGATAACTGGGATTTTAATCAGAAAAGAGGCTGTGTTCTAGGTGAGAATTCACTGAAAGACTTTCCCTGAAAGTGAGAAGGAGGAGGAGGAGGAGGAAGTGGGGAGGTGGGGAGGGAGAGGCAGCAGAGGCTGTGGTGGTAGCCGAAAAATCTCTTGTGCATGAGAGGCAAAGGAATGACTGTGAGCTCTCTTGAGCTCGGGGCAGCTAGGATGAGCACATGGCCACCTGTGCATCAAGACAAAGCATGTCGGGACTAACGGGGAAAGGCTCAGCCTTTGACGCTTGGCAAATGAGCTGGGGTATCTCACAGCAGCATGGCTAGTAAGTGCTAGAAAACCCTTTGTTGGTTTTGGCTGGTAACACACAGCTCATTATTTCTGGTTCCTGCCCCTCTTTGCGGGGAGGGTTGCCATATTTCATCAATCCAGGAAGAAGCAATAGGGGCAGTTGTGAGCAGACAGCTTCCTGCATTTTTCCTGTTTCCTTACAAGGGAGGAAATTCTAAACCTCAAGACAGGAAAGGATTGCTTCCCAATTTGGCTCCCTCTTTTATGGAACCCAAAGTCAGAGGCTGCCTCTTCTGAGTGACTGGAGGAGTCAGGCGTCTTTTCTGCACTGTCTTCTGCAGCCAGCCTGCAGCAGATGTTTCTGTATGTGTAAAGAGTCTCTGTGTTGTTTTTTATTTATATATCTGAGTATGTGCATGAATATAACGGACACTCAAAAGACCATAAAGTCAGCATTGGGTCCCTTGGAGCTGGAGTTACAGGACAGTCAGACTCATCCTAAGAGATTGCTGTTGAGCATAGTTTTATGCTACCACCTTTGCTTCAGACCACTCGAGCTACCAGCTCCCACCCAGCTTCCCTTGAATCCTCGGACAAAACACACACAGTTTGTTCCTTTACAACTTGACTTCTTGGTACAATTGCTGGGCGCCAATATCTCCCTCCTGATAAAGCATGCCCTTACCAATTTATTATCTCCGCCTCTCCACCTGCCCTGAACGTCAGTGGCTAGCCTCTGCCAAAACAAACAATCCTAGCCAAAGGTTGCTGTGTTCTTCTCCCTCCAAAACATGGCAGAAACTCCTCTCTCCTTCCTTGCATCTCCTTTTCCTCCTGGGATCTGAAAGTCCCACCTGTACCTTTTGCCCAGCAAGTTGGTCCCTGGATTTCTTTACTAACAAATCAAGAACCAATTGGGGAACAGGACCTTAGCATCAGAACCACCCCCCCTTCAAGTGATAAAAAACCGAATTAGGTCACCTGAAAGAGCAGCAACCACTGAGCCATGTCTCCAGCCCTCGAGGGGTGGTAGTTGTTGTTTGTTTGTTCTATAGATCCAACAGACTTTGCAAGTGTTTAACTGGACAAAGTGCATTCAATCCTTAAACAGAGAAAGGCCTGGTATTAACTATGAGCCCAACTCAAAGCAGCTTTGATTTTCCTGTCCCTCTATTTGTGGTAGAGAGAAGGCAAGATTGAGATCATAGCAATATTCTCTCAATTGCTGTGTGTATATAGCTCAAGATGTATATCACCATACATATAACAACGTACAGATTTACTGTTATATATAAGAAAAAGGATGCTTACTGATGACAAGTGACACTGGTTTTCTACTCATAGAACAAGGTTTACCCTCAATTTTACTTTTAAAGGACATATTTAATTTTAAAATTACAGTATATGTTTGTATGTGTTTAGTATATCCCACAGTGTGTGTGTGTGTGTGTGTGTGTATGTGTGTGTTTGTGTGTGTGTTAGAACTTACAGGCGCTAGTTCTCTCCCTCCACCATGTACATTCCTGAGATCAAACTCAGGAACCAAGTGCCATTACCTGCTGTTAATTAATCAGTGTTCTATTGCTATGAAGAGAATTCAGGACCACAACAACTTTTAAAGGAAAGCATTTAAGTGGGGCTGGCTTACAGTAAAGAGGTTTAGTCCATTACTGTCATGGCAGGAAGCACGGTGGTGCACAGGCAGCCATGGTACAGACCAGTAGCTGAGAGTTCTACATCTGGATTGGCAGGAAGCAGGAAGAGAGAATGACACTGGGACTGGCTTGAGCTTCTAAAGCCTTAAAGCCCACCCCCAGTGACACACTTCCTCTAACAAGGCCACACCCACTCCAACAAGGCCACACCTCCTAACAGTGCCACTACCAATGGGCCTATGGGTACTATTTTTATTCAAACCACCACAGCTGGTAAACCATCCTTCTGGTCCTTAATAACATTCCTCGGAGAAATTATAAAGCTTATAACATCCAGTTGTGGTGGTACATGCTTTTAATTCTAGCACTTAGAACGAAGAGACAGGTAAATCTCTGTGAGTTTGAGGCCAGCCTGGTCTACACAGTGAGCTCCATGGCAACAAATACTACATAGTGGAATTCCATCCCAAAATCCAAAAATTTAGATAAGGATATAAACATGATCAAAGAGCTACAGGAAATGTTTCTTTTTATGCCTACTAGTTTTACATACATACATGTATGTATGTATGTATGTATGTATGTATGTATGTGCGCCCAGTACATGCCTGTAAAGACCAGAAGATGGCATTAGATCCCTGAAACTGGAATTACAGACAGTTATGAGCCTTCATGTGGATGCTGGGAACCAAAACTGATCTGCAAAAATCAAGTACTCTCCACCACTGAGCCATCTCTGCAGCCTAAAATGTTTATTCTCCTAGGTGGTAAAGGGTGTTCACCATGCTGCATTCAGCTCTACATTTATGGTGTTTACGACAAAATATTGAGATGGGGAAAGACACAGATGCAACTTCTCCCATGCCCGCTTGCTTGGCTTTGAGCTAATGTAGCACTCAGAGGTGTTGTGCAGTTTCTTCCTCCAATAAAGAATTGCTTACTGGAGGGTTGAGGAAGATTCATATTCAAAAGCCAAAAATGTACAGGACTCAGAAGGTAGGAGACTGCAAGACTAACAATCCATATCCTGAAGTTTGTAAGCAGGGAACAATTACCATAGAGAGGGGATGCTTCGAGGAGCTGCCTGTGAGTCCTGTAGTGCACACCCAGGGTACAGCTTCCTGAGTCCTTACCCATGCTTCTGTGGACTCTTGTACACACATAAGCCTCATAAAGTTGCTGGCTGACCAAACTATGCTTCGTTGGAATCTGTTTTGTTCTGTTGTGGGTGCTACCTGGAGCGGACAGACGTTTGTTCATGTCTCCCCAGGAAAAGCCAGACAAGATCAAATGTAGATTGACAACCTTGGGCAGGCAGCAGCCTTCGAGCTGCTGTTCCTTATCTGCCGGTCTAGACAAGCAGATTTTACTTACCTAACAACCCAAACCTGCTTCTCCCTTGCAGTGAGTTTGACATGGCCATGGGGGAAGGTTGGGCAAGGACGGACACAGAGCAGCCGGCAACCTGCACCTGACTTCTTCAGTGAAGATCAAGAACAAAAGGTCGCTGTTCACTGTCTGCAGCTGGGGAAAGTCCACAAGCTGCAGGTTGCCCTGGTAACGTCACACAAACACCCTGGATGTGAAAGGGGGGGTTCCCTTTCTTGACTTAACATGAACTGTAAGTTTCTAAAGTTGGAATTTTAAGCTCTCTGTGGAAGTTTACTTTGATAAGTGGAATTTCCACAGAAGTATGAAGGGTACAGAAGTTACCAAGACTTCACTACGCCCATGTCTCCATTAGGCAAAAGCAGAGGTTAACACAAATGACTTAAACACATATTGAGGTCTTGACAGTCAAGGATGAAAATATTCTAACCTGTATGCCTTCTCTGATACTCTATTAAGGGAGGATTTTACTCATAAGCCCCGAACACATTTATGAAATGACTTCCTTTTAATAAGAATTTTGCATCTCTAGAAAGAAAATCTATTTGCACTCAAGTGAATGGGGCCCAAGTCAAAAGGGTGTGTTTTCTTCGGCTCTGTGTAAAGGTCCATTTAAATAAAGTCTCCCTTAGAGTCTGTCCTGTGCTGTAACACACCCTTCCATAAACAAATCATTTAAGTAACTGCAACGACTACTACCCAAAATTTACCAACTCACTTTTGTGAGTGACTAATCTCCCCGAGTCCATTCTAATTCCAAAATCCCAAAGCAAAGACACATCTTTAAGACCAAAAGATGAATGATTTATCATGAATCTCTCTCTCTCTCTCTCTCTCTCTCTCTCTCTCTCTCTCTCTCTCTGTGTGTGTGTGTGTGTGTGTGTGTGTGTGTGTGTGTGTGTGTTTGTATGCCAAAAAGGTGCTAGTATTCACCGAGGTTAAAAGAGGGCATCAGATTCCCTGAGGCTGGAGCTACAGGCGACTCAAAGAACAACAATTGTTCTTAACCACTGAGCCATCTTTCCAGCCCCAAGGAGTGGATTTTTTTTTTAATCACATACAAATTGCAGCTCATGGCCCTTAGTTTTTGTCTTTCTTCTATAAAAAGACAACCATCTTCAAATATCATTTCCAGCCATTCGCCTTTCAATAAACAGCTGATTATCATCTAAGTTACTGCAAGTTATTGCCCCTCTAGGCATATGGTGATGAACTAGACATACAAGCTTCTTGTTGCTATGAGAACACTGTTTACATCTGAAAGGTAGAGACAGATAGGGTAACTTAAGATAAACACCTTGATGGAGACAAGCCAGGGATGAGAAGCAGCTTAGTTTTAAAAAATGTTTTAACTTACTTATTTGTACACGTGTACATGCGTGCATGTGTGTACTACTGTGCTGCTGGTTTTTTTGTTTGTTTGGTTGCTTTTGGTTTTTTGAGACAGGGTTTCTCTATGTAGTCCTGGTTGTCCTGGAACTCACTCTGTAGACCAGGCTGGCCTTGAACTCAGAAATCCGCCTGCCTCTGCCTCCCAAGTGCTGGGATTAAAGGCGTGCACCACCACTGCCCGGCAGTGCTGTTGTTTTTAACAAAATATTAAATGTTCCATTTTACCAATAAAGACTCAGGAGCCAGATGCTGGGGTGAAAGCCTGCTAGCTCAGAGAGACAGAGAAAGCATCCATCTGACCTTCCTCCTCAGGCAACATCCCAAAAGGAAAAGGAAGCCCTCCTTTTCCACACCACCTCAAAAACCCTTCAAACTCAATGTCCCTTCTACTTCCTGTGTGTCTCTCTGCCAGTCCTCCTGACTCCCTCTCACTCTGTATGTTTTTTCTTATGTGCACTCTCATCAACTAGCTGCTTGCTATGCCTCTTGACCGATGGTTGACTGTGTTTAATCATATTTACAATAAACAGAAGGAAAGCTCTTGAATTAAAGGTGTCTGCTAGGGCTGAGCCACACCACAACTAGAAACAGGTTTTTCCAGTAAATAACACAATCTTGGGGGTCGAAGTATGATCAAATATCCTGCAAATGTTTGCTCGCGGAAGTCAGAGGAGTTCCTTCATTTCACATGAATTCTTTTGATCAAACTCAGGTCCTTAGGCTTGGCAGCAAGCACACTTGCCTGTTGAGCCACCTCCAGCCTGTGACAAACAAAACTGTCCCCCTCATCCTGTTTGAACACTTTATCCCCACTTGATGGTGCTGTTTTGGAAGGGTTCGGAGGCTTGGTCTTATTGGACGAGGTATGTCACTAGTGGAGGGCTTTAAGGTTTAAAGGCTATGTACCATTCCCAGTTTGCTCTCTGCTCCTGCAGAGAGGGATCAAGATGTGAGCCTTGCAGTTCCAATTGCCATGCCTGCCACGTTCTTGTCATGATGGATCTTATCCCTCTGGAACTGTAAGACCAAATACACCCTTCCTTCTATGACATCTTGGTCATGGTGTTTTATCGCAGCAATAAAAAAGTGACTAATACTTGAAGTGACATTCCCTCAGAAACAGAAATGGCACGAAAGGACCTAAGTAACAGGTGGGTTGCTACACCTGCCCAGGCAGAAGAGCAAGTGGAGAGATCCCGGAACAAGGGAGGTCCCAGAGTGGGAGAAGGCCAAGGAACAATGCCCAGGAAATGTTGTACTCTATGTTGCCACATCACTTTAGTCTCCACAGATTACAGGGATTGTAGACACAGAGGGAACAGGGGGAGCACAGATGAGACAGAAGAAAGCATTAAACTGTCATCGGTCTGGGATCTATCACACCCCGATCTTTGATGGGTGATTATGGGGGTGGGGGGAGAAAAGACTAATATGGGAGCAACAAGGTAAGACATAGAATAACCAGTTCTGCCTGCTCAGCATCCACTCTTCCCTCGAAGCCAGAAAATTCACCACCATATGCTTTAGGCTGCAGCAGTTCCCGACCTGAGGGTCCCAAGCCCTTTGGGAGTTGCATATCAGACATCCTGAATATCAGATATTTACATTATGATCCATAAAAGTACCAAATCATAGTTATAAAGTAGCAATGAAATAATTTTATGGTTGGGGGTCACCATGACATGAGGAACTATATTAAAGGGTTGCAGCCAACAGTTAGGGTGAGACCTTCCTCCAGGGGAAGGATACGGCAAATTCCTAACTCCTGGAAACTTGGAACAAAACTGATACTTTTGTTGGGAAATCCAAGTCAGAAATGATGATACAGAGCTATGGTGGTCACACCACAGCAGAATCGGGACTGGGTGTGACCTTGTCTGCTACTCTTGACCAGTCTGGTTTTGCTCCTTTCAATATCCTTATACTGCCAATTGTTTTTAATATTATTTTAAAAACTGAAGCATACCTCAGAAAAATCACATATCTCACTGTGCTTCTTGAGATACAATCATCTTTGAGACCACCAAGAGCAAGATATATGTCTGTCAACACCGTCAGAGAACCTTGCTTCTGAAGTGTGGTTTTAAGATTCCTTTTCTGCCCGAGTTAGCCAGTTAATTTTTGGCTAAGTCAGAAGGTAACCAAGGATTCCCATTTGCAGCGCTCACTCATCAACTATGAACCAAACTGATTTTGCAAACTGGTCAGGAAATGAGGGTCAAAGGTCACTTCCCTTTCTAGCAGGGCCTCAGGTGAACAGAAGCCAAATTAGGATTTGCAGGAACTTTTGGAGGAAGGGTTTTACTAAATAGCCCTGGCCGGTTTTGAACTTGCAGTGATCCTCGTGCCTTAGGATTGTTAGTTTTAAGGGCAATCCAACTTTATCATTTTAAAGTCCTTGAAGAATGATGGTTTTAATTATAAAATTACTGTGTTCAGAAAATAAACTCCAAATTCATCAAATTCATTTTCTTTAGGGTCCCTAACATAAAACTACCTAATCCATTCTTTTCCATGGACAGCTATAACATGAGATGTGGCATTCCCTAGAGATGAGCAATGCAATTTTTTGTTTCTGAAGGCTGATGATGGTGCCTGGGTAGTAGCACCAGACACACGGGTGCCTATCTTCCTTTTAAACAGGAAATGACATAGCTTATTGATAACTACTGCGATGAATAACATCTAACCTAAGGGCCATTTTAACAGAAATTGGTTTGCTCTTTGGGGCCTTTTATTTTGCTTTAGACAAGGTCTATGTAACCTGGCTGTCGTGGCACTAGGTATGTAGACCAGGCTCTCCACAAACTCAGAGATTCACCTGTTTCTGCCTCTTGAGTGCTGAGATTGAAGGTGTGTGCCACCATGCCTGGCCATTTGAGGTTGGGCTATACCTCCAAAGCCTGCAAGCAGATTCTTTGGGCTCCTACTTTAAAATATATCCATAATTCTCCTTGTAAGTTAATAAAATTACACAGGCACGCAGGCATCCACCTCTCTACCACTTCTCTTGTCTGAATGAGCATGTCTCCGCCTTCGCTTACCACACAGCTGGAAACACTACCACCTAATGTGAAATGCCTTCAAAGTTCCAAGGTAGTTTCAACATGAGACCTCAACCCCAATCCAAATGAGGGATGGGAAGAAATGAAGGCTTGGTGAGACCCAGAGAGATTCCAAGTTTATCTCTGAAGTATCTTGCTCATCCTTGCTCAGGTGCAGGACCTCCAGGCTCTTGGCAAGCTCTTCGAGACAGACATAGTTGAAAAGATCCAGAAGCTGATGAATGCAGGTCTGAACACAAGTCAGTGACAACTTACTCCAGTCAATGATGGCTCCGTGGCTCAAAGTACTTGCTGGCCAGCATGCTGCCTGAGTTTGATTCCCAAGACTTCCACACACATGCCGTGTCAGGTGTCACTCCAACACACACACACACAAACACACACACACAGTGTGACTTTTTAAAAAATGTTTAAGTAAAGGTACCTTGGCAGTTCTGGAAGTGGCAATTTAAAAAAAAAAAAGCCTGTAGCTGTTACAGAGATTTACTTAAAAATGCTTATCACACTCAAGACTACAGAGACTGATCAAGAACTATTCTCAGCCAGGTGGTGGTGGCTCATGCCTTTAATCCCAGCACTTGGGAGGCAGAGGCAGGCAGATTTCTGAGTTCAAGGCCAGCCTGGTCTACAGAGTGAGTTCCAGGACAGCCAGGGCTACACAGAGAAACCCTGTCTTGAAAAACCAAAAAACAAACAAACAAACAAACAAACAAACAAACAAACACCTATTCTCAGGAAAAAACAAAGTAAGAATGGGCCTTAACGTATCGCAAACTCCAGAACATTCCAAATTTGGACAGATCAATGCTATATATATAGAGAGAGTTTGTATATATATATCTTCTTTAGGAATATGAAAGTGACCTGGGTGTGGTGGTGCACACCTTTAGTCCCAGCAATCCAGAGGCAGATGTATGCAGATCTCTAAGTTAGAGCTCAGCCTTGTCTAGAAAGCTAATTCCAGGACAGTCAGAGCTACACAAAGAAAGTCTGTCTTAAAAAGAAACAACAACAAAAAGAATATCAACGTGATCTTTAAGATAAATTATAATAGCATGACACTGTTATAATATTTTAATAAAGCATTTACATTTCTATACTAACTTGATTTATGTATTATACATGACATAGCAAATAAAGGCACAGATACTTTCTCTATAAAACATTTAAAAATACTTTGTTTACTCATGACGCACACCTATTGCATCGTCTGTTATGTGTTATACAACGTTTAAAAAAACGAAAGTCTCATATAAAAATAGTTATTTTCTTCATACTAGTGGGCTTTCAAATTACCTGGATGTTATGTGTATTGCATATAAGTACCTTAATATTTAAAAAAACAATAAGAAACCGGTTCTTTTATGGCTATCACACTTTAAACTTGGTAACTCAAGTTTCATTTACACTTCTAAAATTACATATTCTGTAAGTATAAAAGTTTCTTTAAATACATTTTAAAATTCTGTAACATGTAGCATCCTGGCAAGATTTCTTTAGAAACAAGGACAATTAGTAAAATCAACATTTTAAGTATACCTCTATAAATAAATACAGCATCACAGGAAACAAAGATGCACAAACAGGTGAAGTCTTTTGAAGTCACTAGTGCAGGTATCTGATCACTTGATCCCTTCCGAAGTTGAAGGACTTTCCACAGGGATACTGTGTCTACAAAGCTAAATTAGAAAGGCTATTACCTCCACTCAAATAGTTCCGGTGTGTTTTTATTCAAGTGGATTTTATGTAACTTATCTTTTAACTTAAACATTCTTTCCCTGAAAAAGACATTTTCAAGCTAATAACTTTGGCCTTATTTTTAAAATATTTGGAATGCTGTAATCAATCCCTTCTCTCATTCTAAAACCTATATGCACAAAGAAGTTATAAATATATACATATTCAGAACCATAAAAATATTTAATTTTTATAAGCTTAAATAATTACCAAATGTTAATACAAAATACATTAATACCTGTATAATTTTACATTTATAATTTTTCTCTTATAGCAGCAGCATTCATATTGCAAATGAAATATGACCAAATGACATTGCACAGGGACTCTGACTGCAAATCAGCCTGTCCAGCTGCAGTGTCCTCTGCAGAGAACATCTGTCTCCACCTACAGAAGAACAGTTCTCACCGAAGCCTTGCCCGGGGTAATAACGCACCTAACCCTTACAAACATCTGCATGTCTCCTCCATGCAACTGGCAAGGTTTATTAAAATATCCCCCAAGGTCTGAGCTACCTTTATGCCCAGAACAGCTCAGTTCATAAGTAAAATAACCATATTAATGAATAGCTTTATAACTGAACTATATGAACTTATTAAGAATTAATTTAATATATATATATATTCGTTCCCAGAGAAAGGCTTGACATGAAAATTAATGACATCATCACAAATAAAACAACCCCTCCTCCACCTCAAACACTCATGTTCAGCTTGTTTTTGTTGAGCTCACGCTCCAGATTGCCAATCAAAGTATCAATGCTTTCTTGCAGATCTCTGAGGTTAGCTTTCTGATCCACTGTGGACTCAATGGTCTGCACCGCCAAGTACGTCTGAAACGTGCACCCTCCTGACATGGGGATTTGTTGCGTGGTCACGACTTCTGCTCCATCCATTTTGCTATAGTCTCTACTTTCTCCGTCTTCTAAGGGAACATCGTCATAATCCAAACCCTTGAGATTTTCTTTCGTGTTTAAAGAGTAGCTCTCCCCGCAGCCGCTCCAGTCTCCTGCATAGCGGTTGCTGAGTGGACTATCTAATCGGGCCTGCCTTGGCCTCAGCACCCCTGGGGAATTCGTACCACTCAGATTTAACACACACGGTCGCTCTTTCTTTCGCCTCAAGTAATTCAGAGAAGATGACTGCTCCTGGCACAAACTGTCTCTGGGTTCTTTGACAGTTACGCGTTGCACTAGAAATGAACAATACACGCACTTTAGTGACAGACAACAGCCTTAAAATGACAGAGCAGACTATGAGGCCATTTAATAATCAACTACAAACATGCGCTTTAACAGAGACATGCGTTCTACTGAGAGAAAGTATCCCACAGTCATTTTTCTACTACCACATAGAATTAAGATTAGGCGTACAATGGAGCACAGTGTTCAGTGGTGCTATTTCATGCTAAATGGTAACATTCCCCACAAAACCCCCAACGCTGATTAATTTTCTGTGCAAGTTAATTGCTATCTAGCTGTAATTCTAAGCGAGTAGCTTCTCTCGTATTAAAGACTACAGCAAAAAGCAGGCAAGGCACGGTGTGTAAACAGCAGGGAACAAGAAGTTCCCTTATACGGACATCTAGCAGAGGCAAAGGCATCTAAAGTGACCACTCTAGCTCTGACCTTAGTGGGCTTTTTTTTTTTTTTAACAGAAGTTAGCAGTGTGTCGTCATTTACCAAGCAGCCCAAACTTCACTTTGATAAAACGTATCACTACTCAGCCTGGCGACAGTTACCTGAGGGTTACACAGCATTAGCTACTAACAGTCTTCTTTTTTTTTTTTTTTGGGCCTGGAAATAGCACAGATATTTTACTTTCCAATTCTGGTTAGAGATTTAACAACCTCAAATAACATTCTTCGTATTTAAACTATTTTCCTTGGAGACAAGTCCCCTTCTATCTGCTTACATTGTACTGGTGGCACAGAAGGTGACAGGCACAGGGGACTTCACACAATACAAGGCTCACATCGCTTACTTAGAACGGAGTATTTGTCTTAAGGTTCTGTGTATAAAGTAGACTGCAGAACGCTAAGCCGTAGTTATTAAAAATTCTCCACATTTGCTAACTCTTTCTGCTTGTTTATTCTGTTCTGCTTCCCCTTATAGCTCCCTCACTAAGATAAGGGGCTTACATAAGTCAGTGGTAGCATCAACACTGCAACATGAAATATTTATTTACAAAAAAATATAATAACAACTTAAGAATGATACACACATCCCACTTTTCCAGACTTAATATTCCCAACATTTTACAAAGATATTTTATTTACAGCTATATTTCAACTTTTACTTTAAACATTTCTACTTATTACATTTTTAAGACTCATTTTGTATATGAGTGTTGTCCCTGCATGTATATATGTGTACCAGCTATGTGCCTGGTCCAGGGACAGGAGTCATGTGATCTTATTATTCTGCTGCCTCCTTGCTCCCGTACCATCATCCTTTGTGCTATTCCCATTGGGCTGGAGGTTTGTCAAGGAGTCCACAGCACCCCTGTGGTCTGGAGGGAAACCTATCTTTCTTTTGCTCAGCCAGGACTCATCTGTTCAAACTCCACTTTTACATAGTGTCTTGGAAGAATACTCCAGAAAACAATTAAATCATTATTTTACGTTAAACTAAAAACCCAATTTCTGAACCGTCAATGTCATTATCTTTTTAAACTATTGATACTGGGACATTTTCCTATAAACTTGTACGAAAAATGGCTGATCTTAGCTGTGAAGGAGAAGCTCCAGCTCCCCTACACTGCTGACGGCCTGCATTCAAGAGAATGAAGGGAAAACCGTCAGAGAGCAGTGAGTACTAAGAAACTTAATTTTTCCCTGTGTTTTGAGCCAGCAGAATTTTATCTTTACTTAATAGAACTATAGTAGGTGACTGTAAGTACCAGGTGCTCTGCCAGGAGCTAAGAATGACAGACATCTATGACCTTACAAACTTTACAACCGTGTAAGAAAGAGGAAGCCGTGCCCCAAATGTACTCCTCATGGAGAATGGAGAATGCCATCGACTTCATTAACTCTGCAGCCGCCTCTGAAAGAAAAGCCGGCCTCACAAAAACACCCCATATTCTTTTCAATAGCAAACCTATTGGTTTTTAAAAGCCCCAAACACAAAACCCATGAAGAGAAGACTGTAAAAGCCTGAAGGTCTCTCCTGTGCTGGGACCCCTCTCTCATCCAGTTGTTGTCACTGGCAGAGAATAGCAAGGTGTGCTGCACCATGCTGGATGATGGGGGGTGGGGGGGGAGCAGCAGCCTTACCTTCACTCATATGACAGGCTTCTAACTTGAAAGACAGGATTTACAGAAATCTCAAAGCAAACTATCTTCTTACCTCCAAATTCAGGGGAAGTGGGGTAAGAGATTCAAAGTAACATAAAAGCAAAATGTGTAGGAAAAAAAGAAAAGAAAGAAGTTTCAGGGGACTCTTTATAGCTCTGCAGAGGAGGAAATTCCCTAAAGAAAAGCCAGCTATGCCCCTTCCACTTAGGCCTGGGCTGGCTCTGGGTCCTCTGAGTCAGTCCTTGGTTTTCACAGGCCCAGGAGCTGTGCCTTATTTACATGATGTCTGCTCTTCCTAAAATCCACAGCAGGCAATTTAGAGGGGGAAACTATTGTTCCCTCTCATCCTCTGCCTGCTTCTGTCTTTTGTCTAGGGTACTTTCAAGGAAAATAACAGGTTCTAGAGAAAGGCTATTATTACAACCAGCAACAAAAGTCTTCGGAATAAGATGCTGAACATAAGACCGTCGTGTACGTTATCATTAAAATATGGTAACGTGGGCTAGAGAGACAGCTCAGAGGTGAAGGGTGCTGGCTGCTCCCGCATGCTCCCAGGATCAATTCCCAGCACCCATACGGCTGCTAACAACGGAGGATCTGACACCTTCATCTGGCTCCCACAGGGATGCACACATGTGAAGCAGAGACTGACACATAAGCAAAACACACATATAAAATAAATCTTAAATAACTAGAATGTAGCCAACACTAAATCTGTTTAAATGTGTACAGGTACATGGAGCACACAAAGGCAGGGCAGGGCTGGAAGGTGGCTCGCTGAATAATTACTGCACAAAAATGAGGACCTGAGCTCCATCCACTGCAACCATGAGGAGGAAGGAGAGCTGTCCTGACCTCAGATACACGTTCATATCCACATCCACAGGCACAAAATAAGTAAACAGAATGTACAAACCAAACTGTAAAATCTTTTACTGGGTGTGTTTTGCCTGCATGTATGTCTGTGCACCTTATGCATACTTGGTGCCTGTACAGCTAAGAAGAGAATTTCAGAGTCCCTGGTGCCAGAGCTCTAGACATTGTGAGCCACACGTGGGTGTCGGGAATTGAACCTGAGGAAGAGCAGCTAGTGCTCTAACCACCGAGTCATCTTTTCTGTAACACACAAACACATTTTTAAAACAAAAATATCAAAGATAATTGCCAGCATGAGCTGAAGTGATTTAAGAGTAACCATTAGAATAGTAGTTCTGTAAGAAAGAACGGGCGCGGGCTGGAGATGGCTTGGTGGTTAAGAGCACTTGCTATTCTTGCGGAGGTTCCAATCTGGAGGCTCAAAGCTGCCTGTGTAATTCATTCATATTGCAGGGCATCCAATGCCATCTTCTGGCCTTCTCAGGCTCCCATATGCGCAAGCACATCACATAAGTAAAAATAAAATAAATCAAATGAATTAAATTAAGGTGAGAAACTGAGTATTACCTGCTAAAAGCTGTGCTGGGCACCCAAAGGACATCTTGATACTTAATTTTCACACAAAGTTTGTAAACTCATAAGACAGAACACAGTAATGTCTACAGTTACAAAGAACTTCCCAAGGTCAGAGTGCCCTAAATGGTACAACCAGCATTTTAAGCCAGATTTTACTAAGCCCAAAATATATACAATGGCTCAAATGTCTACAACATTATGTGCAAACACAAAATATAATTAGCAAACAATGCAGAGCACCTGTCAATCCCTCAGTACTGAAAAAGTGAAAATCTAGATTATTTTTTCCCAATCGTATCATTAGCTAATCCATACATCCCACTGCTGCTAAAGAAATGTACTCCAGAGAACCCTTTACCTGGCCAGAGCTGGAGTAAGTAATGAAGAACTTCGATGTGTTTTTTAAAATCCAAAGCACTTGCAAGTTCTTCAGAATCAGTGAAGACTCTGTTGCTGTGGGCCGAAGTCTCTTGCCTCTGGTTAAGCAACACTGGTCCAAAGCACACAGCCAAATTCTGGCAGGTCATCTTATTCACTTCGTGGTAAGAAGCCACCAGCTTCAGATGATCTAACAACATCTTTAGAGTTGCCTAAGCATGTCCAAACATAATTTAATCCACTAGTGGTTAGATGTCTATAGGAAATACTTAGTGATATATCCTAAATTCCAACTGGCCTCCCTAGGAAAATACTATCTCCCATCAGCTCCCTCCTCCTCCCTCTCCAACATGTCAACAGCAGCTGTTGCTATGGGGAGGAGAAGTCATGTTAAATACCCATGATCCTCAGGTTTCAAGTGGGGACTGCTATACTAGGTAGCCTGAGGTTAGGGCTCAGGCCACAACTGTGGTGATCTCTAGGAAAGGATGGTTTTCAAAGGTCAACATGTTTCTCCTGTTTTCCCATCATGCTTTTTAACTAATAAATATTTTAATCACTCAAAATTATGAAAGGAGAAAAAAACAATAAAATTTAAAAAAAAAAAAAAGATTTCCTGAGCTGGGCACAGAAGGTCAACAAAGGAAGAGTTAATCTGGGGGAGAGAGGAAGTGGGGAAGGGACTGGGAGGACTGGGAGGAAGGGAAACTGGGAGGGATGTAATGTATGAAAGAAGATTAAGAGGTAAAAAATAAAGAGATAAAGGAAGTTGGCTGAAAAAAATTATTTGTTTAAGCACTTTTGGAAAAGAGTGATTTTTTTTTGAAGTAGTAGCATATTTCATCATCACCTTAAGAAATAAGCTTTATAAATGATATTTAATCTGTTTATAGTGATAATTCACAAGTAATTTACAAATTAAACTAAACAATTTCTTTATAAATTATATTAAACAAATGGATGTGAATTTAAAACTGCTCTCTGTGGACTGGGGGGATTGCTTAATGGCTAAGCATGCTTGCTGCTCTTGTGGAGAACAAGAAGTCAGTTCCTAACAGTTACATCAAGTAGCTTGTGATGACCTGTAACTCCAGCTCCAGGAAATCTGGCAACCTCCTCTGACCTGTGTGGTCACTAGGCATGCATGTGGTGCACAAACATATATCCAGGCACTCACACATACACATAAAATGAAAAAAAATAAATAAATCTTTAAAGCAGAACTCAAAAGGCACATTCATGCCTGGGCTAAAGTTATACACAGAAAACATAAAACTGATTTCTAGAGACATTTAAGAAGTCGTAAAGGCAGAGCCACACCCACCAGCCACAGTCTCCGAGTCCTAACAGACTGTGGTGATGGAGCTTACACAGCTAATACAAGTGCTAGGCCTCAGGAGAACATCTGTCAAGCATACTTGCCTTCTCGACGTCTGGCAGGCAATCCAGCAGGTCAACAGCAAACCTGGAGTCACTGGACTCGTTCTCACAACCATTCGATGACATTTTCAAAGGGCTTTTCACCATAGCATCTAACACAGCCTCGTACAGCTGCTTAGTTATTAGGGGAGAAGGAAGTTCTCTTAAATAGTCCTTAAGAACACCTGTGGAATTAGACCAGAGAGTGGTGATGGATCTTCACAACCCAGTAAGCATAGTGAACTCTAAAAATGCAAACATTATGGCAGTCAACCTTAACACTCTGGAAAATAACATGAACAACAACACAAAAGGTATGACCGCAAAACACTGGCGATTTATATTCCTGTAAGTTGCTTTAGTAACTAACTCTGTTTGGAGCATGCTCAAATACAGACATAATTTCCAGTTTTGTTAAGTCATGATGAAAGCCATTTGTTCTTGATACATAAGCCCTATGGACTCTGCCCCCTGTGTGAAGCTCCGCACATCCAAGTTAAGAAAGTAGGAAATACAAATGCTGGCTGTAAACCATTAAATTGTCCAAATTTTAAGCTTCAAAATTTTTAAGGAATACTGAAAGGGAACCATCAGTCCAAAGCCTTTGTAAATCATAGGGGGACATCAATGACTCTCCCCTCTAATGCTGCACACGTGTCAGATATACTAGATCCTTAGTCTCGAGTGCTACGCTGTCATACAGAAGAAGGATCATTCCTCATACCAAGCAATTCAAAATAAAAGTCGCTGGGCATGGTGTAGAGCGCCTTTAATCCCAACACGCAGGAGTCAGAGGCAGACGGATCTCTGTGAGCTCAAGGTCAGCCTGCTCTACAGAGTGAGTTCCAGGGCTGTCAGAGCTGTTACACTTAGAACCCCTGTGTTGGAAACACACACACACACACACACAATTGAAACAAAGGTCAAGCACAAGAAACATCAGACTTGTCACTATAAAAGTAAAGCTTGAAAAAAAATACTATCAGGGACTAGAGAGACGGCTCAGTGGTTAAGAGCCCTGACTGCTCTTCCAGAGGTCCTGAGTTCAATTCCCAGCAACCACATGGTGGCTCACAACCATCTGTAATGGAATCTGATGCCCTCTTTTGGTGTGTCTGAAGACAGCAACCGTGTGTATGTACTCACATACATAAAGTAAATAAAGGCCAGGCGGTGGTGGCGCACACCTTTAATCCCAGCACTTGGGAGGCAGAGGCAGGTGAATTTTTGAGTTCGAGGCCAGCCTGGTCTACCGAGTAAGTTCCAGGATAGCCAGGACTACACAGAGATACCCTGTCTTGAAAAACCAAAATAAATAAATAAATAAATAAATAAATAAATAATAAAAATAAAATAAAATTAATTAATTAAAAAAAGCTATAAGAAGTTTATTAAGAGAAGCCTATATTAAGTTTATTTTCAAAAACATTAGTGATTCAGCAAGATTGGAGAAGGTAAAACATTATTCTTTGCCAGGTTTCATTTGGGCTTTACTATCCAAGAGGGACTTCAAGATATTGCTTGAAATAGGGGACACTGGAAGAATGACAGTGGCACAGGTAGGAAGAAGACTGTCTATGGGATAGGTAAGTTTGCTTCATATAAAACTCAGAGACTCAGAAAGACATGAGCAAAGAGCAAGATCTGAGAATGAGCAACTGAAAGATGGCTGTTGCTCAGGGGCTGTAAGCCTAGAGATCTGAACTGAAGGTCATCTTCCATTACTCAGCAAACTCCATGACGGCCTGATAACAGGAGTGTGTGTGTGTGTGTGTGTGTGTGTGTGTGTGTGTGTGTGTGAGAGAGAGAGAGAGAGAGAGAGAGAGAGACAGACAGACAGACAGACACACAGACAGACACACAGATGAACAGATGGACACACACACTCACACTCGGGGAGCAGTAAGCATCGTCAAGAGATGACTAGGAAATAACTCCAAAGGGAACAGCTCTCTCAAACACGACTAAGGAAGAGGAATAACAGACCCCATGTGGTGAGAAAGGATGGTGGTAGGATGAGGAGAAAAACATGGATGTTCTCAAGGAAGACAAGAAAAAGTTGCTTCAAGACAGACCCGAGGTATCAAATGATGAGCAGTAATAACTAAGTTAGATAAGAATGACCATAAATGCCGGACAGTGGTGGCGCACGCCTTTAATCCCAGCACTTGGGAGGCGGAGACAGGCGGATTTCTGAGTTCAAGGCCAGCCTGATCTACAGAGTGAGTTCCAGGACAGCCAGGGCTATACAGAGAAACCCTGTCTCGAAAAACAAAGAAAAAAAAACCAAACAAACAAAACAAAACAAAACAAAAAGAATGACCATAAATACAGTGGGGAATGGTTCATTCCAGTCCCTGCATCGTGACCTTGTCAGGTACCCTGTATTTATAAACAAACTCCTCTTCTAAGTCTATGGTAGAGGGTTTTTGTAGCTAGGTATAGGAGACAATGACTTAGAGGCAATGAGAGATAAGGACGAGAGGAGAGAGAGAGAGAGAGAGAGAGAGAGAGAGAGAGAGAGAGAGAGAG
>JANHMN010000001.1:12801469-12832266 GCA_030674055.1 Rhabdomys pumilio
GAGAGAGAGAGAGAGAGAGAGAGAGAGAGAGAGAGAGAGAGAGAGAGACTGACTGAGACTGAGACTCATCTGAAAAGAAAATCAGCTGTCTTGGCAAGCAGTCACAGGGAACAAAGGCCAGTCAAAGAGCTGGTCAGGAGATGAGTGGGCATGAAAGAAGACAGCAGAAAGGCTTCCAAGGCCCAGGAGAGAGGAACCATGATCATCTGGGGGAAGTCCCCAGAGAAGAAAGCAGAGACTCCTGAGAAAACAGGAAGGAGTGGAATCACTTCAAGATGTCTGGAGGATCATTTTGTATCCAACACCAAGGGAGGCGGGAAGTGGGAAGGAGAGAAATGGAAATAAATGCTAACAGCTTGGTCGCCGGTCAAAGAAGAGGCAGGAAGTGAGGAGGCAGGAGCCCTTGAGTGAGGCATGAGGAAACCAAGAGACTAAGGAGACTGGAGGATAAGGTGTGGAGGACAAAGGAGAGAAGGAGAAAGAGAAGGCAAGTGGGGGAGAGAGAGCTCGAGATTTAAAAAAAGAAAAATGCAACCCCAACACATTAGCACCGCAAAGAATTAAATACTTGAGGTAAACTAAACAGGTGCAAAACTTTACTCAGAAAACTAACAGAAAAAAAAGCAACTATAGACCGTTTCTCCACCAGGAGATAACACTGTGAAGATAACAGTACACCCTAAACTGACTACAGAACCAATGCAGATCCTGGCAAAATCCCAGCTAGCAGCTGGAGGCGTAACTCAGTGGTAGACTGTTCATTTAGCATAAACTGTTTATTTAGCATGCATAAGCCTTGAATTTGATCACCACTATCACCAAATATAAAATAAAATCTAGCTAGCTTTGTCACAGGAACTTATAAACTGATCCTAAAAAATATATGTAAGAAATTCAAACAGTCCTGCGAGGGAAAATGGGAGAAGCTAAACCTGCCAATTTCAAGTTTTCCTGCTGAGCTTCAGTCATGAGTGTGATATTAAGGGATCAAGATGAACAGCCTGGCAGACCAGCAATGGGAGCCCACAGTCGGTCAATCGGGGCTGGAGACATGGCTCAGCGGTTACAAGCCTTGCCACTCTTGAAGACGACCAGGGTTCAGTTCATCTCACAGCATCCGTAACTCTAGTTCAAGGACTCCAACTCCCTCCTCTGACCTCAGCAGGAACCGTGCATGCACACACGCATACAGTGCACATACACACATGCAAGCAAACCACTAATATACAAGGCAAAACAAATAGTAAATAAAGAAAAATGGCCAAACACAGTAGGGTAAAAAAAAAAAAGACTCAACAGAAGCTAAGACAAACAGATAAATCCACTTACTAAAAACTAACACAGCTCCTTAGAAAATGCACAAAAGTTAATTTAAAGTGTAAGAAGTAAAATCATGAAATTCTCTGAAGAAAATGGTGAAAATTTTCATGATCATGGGGTAAACAGGGCCTCAGACACAACAGCCATTTTTTCCCCCAGACAGGGTTTCTCTGTGTAGCCCTAGTTGTCCTGAAACTTACTCTGTAGCCCAGGCTGTCCTCAAACTCAAAGATCTGCCTGCCCCTTCCTTCCAAGAGCTGGGACTAAAGGTGTACACCACCATGTCCAGCCTGAGACAAGTGATGTTTTAACGAAGAGTTTAATCTGGCTCATGATGTTGGATGCTCTTGGCTGGCTGGCACCATGGCTAGATCTGTGGTAAATCAGAAACACAACAGGGGAGATGGAGAGCTGCTCACATTACGGCTGTCAGGGAAGCGAGAGCATGAGAGAGACCAGGGACACAGCACAACCTTAAATGTCCCACAGCAGTGGCATTGCTGGCCAGACCTTCCATTTTCCCACCATCTCCCAAAAATGCTATTAAATTATAAATCCACCAGCAGGTTAATCCATTGACTAAGCCACAGCTCTCATGATTCAACCAGGTCTTCCAAGCTGTCTGAACACCGTTTCAAGGGATATCTCCAATCCAAACAGTAACAGTACCTGAAAATTTAAATCTCACTGTGTTACTTAAACCACTAAGACAGTGTGATCAAGGCACCGCTAGGCATGCATACGCTGATTACAACACGCGCATGAATGTCCACAGCAGCTTTGTTTGTAACTGCCCCAAACTGGAAACGAGAAGTGTCAACCAAGAGATGATTGGATGCATCAATATTATATCCACTATATCCATAAAGTGGAACACTGTCGGGCATTAAAAAGGAAACAGGCCGGGCAGTGGTGGCGCATGCCTTTAATCCCAGCACTTGGGAGGCAGAGGCAGGAGGATTTCTGAGTTCGAGGCCAGCCTGGTCTACAGAGTGAGTTCCAGGACAGCCAGGACTGCACAGAGAAACCCTGTCTCTCGAAATACCAAAAAAAAAAAAAAAAAAAAAAAAAGGAAACAGGCCATAAACACTTGCAATAACATGGGAGGGGGGGATTTCAAAATAATTTCACCAGTAAATAAAACCATGTACTTCCGTTTCCTTGTCAAAAAGGAAAATTTCCAAGTTCTATAAAATGAAGAATCAACTCACAGCGATTAAAAAGATCTATGGCAACCTGAGAATGGGGGCGACGGAGGTGAAGGTGCAGGAGGGACCACAAAGGACATTAGGTGCCACTTGTATCTTTTACACTCACTGTGGCTATGATTTCATGGGCAAACGTGTGAAAACACCCAGCTGCATACTCTACATACATGCATTTTATTTGATGGTAATTATGCCTCAAACAAGCTGTTATGTAAGATTAGCCACAGGCAGTGGTCTTCCCAAAGGGGCCGTGGGAAGGACACTTGGGGCATTGAATGGAAGTGGCTGAAATAATGAACCATGGAAAACAATACAGTAACAATGAGGACTTTGGAGAAAGCAGAAAGCAAACGTGAGCTAAAGGAGACCCAGTGGGAAAGAGCAACTGGAAAGTAAAGTAAAAGACAAAGCCTGAAGGGCTAGGGATGGATCTGGAATGTAATCAATTCGAAATGTTGGCGTAAACGGATTCTGGATGACAAAAGCAGGTTAGACCCTAGGCCTGAGTCATTACAGCAGAGGTGATGGAAAGGTCACCAGGCACCAAGACACACGCACCCACCTGCAATCCGAGCACTTGGGAGGCTAACACGCGATTGTGCTTTTGAAGCCAGTCTGAGCTATTTCATGAGTTTCTGTCTCAATAAACAAACCGCTTGGGATAACAAAGAACTCTGAGTCCAGTATTCTGAACCGGTTGTTTGGATGCTAAAGTCATTTAAAATGATGGAAAGTATAACCAGAAACAAGGTATCAAAGATCTCAGTAGGTAGAAGTCATTCATTAAACTCTGTACCTGTTCTAAAGCAAAACGCTTTGGACTGTTGCATTCTGTTCCAGACAAAACACTATAAAGTACATTAACTTCTGCGCTCGAGCCGTCCTGTGCTCCGTTCATTCCTTGTATTTCAGACTCAGCGCTTATTTCCCACAGTTTATGTAGAAATGTGAGTTCATGTAGAGTGAATGCAGGAGACAGCTAGTCATGGGCTAATTCCCAAACCCACAGCTCGCTCGCACTCTCTCTCTCTCTCTCTCTCTCTCTCTCTCTCTCTCTCTGTCTCTATCTTTCTCTCTGTCTTTCTCTCTGTCTCTCTATTTGTCTCCCCCTTCTCTGTCTCTCTCTCTCTCTCTCTCTCTCTCTCTCACTCACTCACTCACTCACTCTCCGTGACCCTGTGTGTAATTTATCCCAATTCCAATGCTGCTTCTCAGACAAATCACTTCATTGTCTTTTGTATTTTTTAATCAAGAAAGAAAGCAGCTTCAAATTCTTTTTGAAAAACAGCCTTACTGAAATGGAATAGTGCAAATAACAGAGGCAAGACCCATCGAGTCTGTGGCTTTAGAGCAGGCCTTCACTAACCTATATTCTTGTCTACAAACACTGCAAGTATCCAAGCCCAAGGATCCCTTCTTAAACAAACCAGTCAACCTAAACACACCTTCCACC
The DNA here is from genome assembly GCA_030674055.1 of Rhabdomys pumilio. NCBI lineage: Eukaryota > Metazoa > Chordata > Mammalia > Rodentia > Muridae > Rhabdomys > Rhabdomys pumilio. The sequence continues at coordinate 12,805,451 of JANHMN010000001.1, forward strand.
CCAGAACATAAACACGCCATCACTTTCACTCCCAAGCTAAGCCTTTGCTGAGACAAAAATTCACTTTTGCTTATACTTTCCTAGAAATAGGTAGCTATAAAGTTTTCCTTTAATGAATTCTTAGAGTGATTCCTTTGCTAATTTTGCAAAGTATGTACTTTCTCATTTTTTAAAGTAATAATCTGCTCCTTACCAAAAACTTAGAGGTTTCTGAGTTGTTAAAATCTTATGAGCCAGTATGGTGGTACATTGGAGGCAGGAGGATCTCTATGAATGTGAGGTCAGCTTGGTCTACATATAGGGAGTCTCAGGACAGCCAGAACACAGAGTAAGACCATGTCTCCAAAAACAAAGCAAAACAAAAACAAAAAACAACAACAACACATAAAAAAGGAAAAAAACCTTGGTTTCTCTTTGTTAGCATTTAGTCTAGGCTCCACCCAACAGTTACCTGGCAACAGCCAGGTGTGCACTGACTGTATAAAAGAGGCTGCTTGGGCCCCTCCATACTCTCTTGCCTTCTTGCTCTAGCTCTGTCCTCTCCCTCCTGCTCCCCCTCCCTCCCCATTCCGCTCCCCCTCTCTCCACGTGCTCATGGATGGCCTCTATTCCTCTATATTCTCTCTCTCTCTCTCTCTCTCTCTCTCTCTCTCTCTCTCTCTCTCTCTCTCTGCCTCTACTACCCTCTCAACTCCCCTCCCCATGCCTTGAATAAACTCTATTCCATACTACACCATCTGTGGCTGGTCCCTCAGGGGGAAGGGATGCCTCCGCATGGGCCCATGGAGTCACCCCCTTCCCCCATACCTTACTGCACCTCCAAACATATTCCTTCCTTATCTTTTTATAAAACACAACACTCTTAGTAATCAATTCTCTTAGAGATCAAAGTCACATCATTCAAGATGACAATAAGCACTCTACGTAAGTCACCCTGCACCCTGAGCCAGAACCTCAACAATTCCCAAAGCCACAATTCTAGAAATAAACTTCTAGTACACTATCTCTTCAGATAAATGAACTTTCCTTAAATCCTTATCTAAAATTAATCATGTATAAAATAAGGAAACAAATTAGGAGAGGTAAACATCTATACGTTAAGACAGAGAGAATGTTAGACGACATTTTCAGCAAAAAAATCCAAAACTGCCAAAGTACACTGAGGCAGAGGAATCTCACGGAGCATCTAGAGAGGAGAAGGTTTGCTGTCTGGGGTTCGCTTCTCAGTAAAAATAAATCGTGGGTTGGAGAGGATCAAAGAAGGGGCAGAAGATAAGTTTGGTCAGGAGCTGATAACTATGAAAGGCAAGTGCACGGGATGGATGTCTCTCACGATATTCTGCTTCTGTACTGGCCCCAAAACGTTAGTAATTATAAAGTAAAGACCCAAGAAATGGTAAGTAAATTCAATGGCTTGTATATGCTTGGCCCAGGAGTGGCACTATTAGGAGGTGTGGCCTTGTTAGAGTTGGTGTGTCACTGTGGGCATGGGCTTAAGACCCTCACCCTAGCTGCCTGGAAGTCAGTTTTCCACTAGCAGACTTCAAATGAAGATGTAGAATTCTCAGCTCCTCCTGCACCACGCCTGCCTGCATGCTGCCATGTTCCCTCCTTGATGATAATGGACTGAACCTCTGAACCTGTAAGCCAGCCCCAGTTAAATATTCTCCTTATCAGACTTGCCTTGGTCACGGTGTCGGTTCACAGCAGTAAAACCCTAACTAAGACAATAAAGAACTGGACTGGGCAGATTATTGGTAAGGTTACAAGCAACTTCCCCACAGGCTAACTCAAGCGCCTTTTCCTGTTCTCCTCTCAGAAGTACACCCCACACATACCCTCCCATACACACGCACACTGCAGTGTTACCGCACTGTCTGTAATCTCTGCCGGCTCTGGCTTCCCAAACTTTGTCTCTTCTAAATAACTTTCCAAAGCTCTTTGCCTACCTCCAAAGTTTAGAGTCTGCCAAAGTTCTCGTCTTTTGATGCTTTTGTGGACAATCCAAGGATTGAATTCTCTACGTCAGATACTCTTAAGCTTCCGTTTTTCAGCACCTAGTACTGAAAAACTGCTAGTACTGTACCCAATACTATGCACGGGGCTATAGTCACTACTGGGACAAATAAGTCTCCTCATGCTGGGTATGGCAGTGCTGATCCATAACCCCAACACAAAGCTGAAGCAGGAGGATTGCAAATCTGATGCCAGCTTGAGCTACCTAATGAGATCTTGTCTCAGGGAGCAGAGAGGAACACAGCACTTCCCACTATAGCGCCTCCTCAGCAGCAGATGAGAAGTTTCAAGTTCCTTTGGTTATGTAGCCCCTCACCCCTGAGATCTCCAAGGTTCCCTGACTTTCTCCCTCTCTTCAGTCCATCAAGTACAGTTGCCAGATTAACATCCCTCAAAATAGCCTTTAATGACTCCAGTCTGCTACCCAAAGCTCTTTAATGGATCCCTCTGCCTAGTAAGTAATGTCAGGCTCTTCAGTCGGGTAAGCTCCTTCCTTTCCATCAGTCACCTGGCTGCCAGTCAGGCTGACTCCTGTGCCATGTTGCTTCCCTCCTGAAGACATGGGTCTCCTACAGTGAAATATCAGGTCTCACTTCCCCATCATTTGATGGCTGTTTAGGAACAGAGTTGCATCTTAATACTTCACCTCAGAAAATAACAGTCGGCAGTTTATGAAGGAAAAGAAGACTTCAGAACGAAAGCAAATCAAACACAGGTAATAAAAGAGTATATCTCCACATTCTTTCCTATAGGTGAACACAAAATAAAGTCCATGTTTTACCTGTTATTACATTTATATCTGGGTACTGGTTTTCACACAGACCAACAGTCTTGCTGTCCTTCTCAAATGCCTCTCGAAGCTCTTTCTTCACGGCGGCTGAGCCACACAGTCGATACAGGCCTACAACCTAGAAACAAAGTGCCATGTTACAGAGACGATGAGGAATAAGATGGGATAATATAAATCACATGAATCTGACAATCAAAAATACCCTACTGTCATCCTAACACCTCAAATGCAGCTTCTGAAATCTCAAATTAATTAAATACAGTGACGGAAGAGAATAAAGCTTATTTTAGATAAAAACAGGTAACAAGTAAAACTAAGAAGGTAAAATAAAACCTACTGTAAAATTCATACAGTTAATCGACAGTGCCTTCTCTGGAACCTACAATGAACATACTTGTAAGGTAAACACTGCTAGATAGTTCAATACACATCCGGGGAGTTGAAGCCAACCTGGGAATGTATCCAGAAAACAGGATGATCCATGAAAAGTGCTCCTACCAGCAAGGGGGTCAGTGACACATATGGAAAACCAAGGAACATGTTAGAAAGACAATTCTCATTTTCAAAGTCACAACTGTAGTCCTGACCCATTCATATTGAGAGCAGCAAGTGAGGGCTAGCATATCATCTCCCAGGCAGCTGTGTATACATGGTACATAGACATACATGCAGGGTGCATGCACATAAAATAAAATAATTTAAAACGAAAATCCAGATGGCTCGCAGATATAAAATCTAGAGAAGCCGGTTCTCTGTCAGGGTTCAACTTAGCAAATAGAATTCCTTTACTGAGAGAAACCCACAGATAATGAGAGTTTGGTATTTTAGGCTGTGCTACATTTTCTTAGATATATACATGACAAAGAAAATAAAGCCCAGATATTAAATAGGATCAAGGGAAACGCTTCCACCGTAAAAGAAGCCAATTTTACGATAGCCCTTTTGTTACAGGCTCATTTAAGTGTAATGAAATCCTATACTAAGGAAGCATGTACACCTTTGAACCTGAAGACCTGTGACAGATGAAAGCACTATTTAAGACAGTAAACAATAAGTTGATCAAAGTTTATCCCCAAAGACTCAAATTACAAACAGAGACTTTAAAGAGATTTTTACAGAAGTAAAAATCTAACCTATGTATCAAAGAAAGGGAGCTTAGAATACAGCCCTCAGTTCAGAGGCTGACACCCTAAGTCGTGAACACACACTCGAGCTATAGTGGACAGGCCATGAGTGTGACCTCTGCAGTGACCTTTCCATCAGAAGCAGAGGCAACAGCATAGAGAGCATCGCAGGAAGTACATGCCCGTGCCACACCCTCTCTCTATGAATCTCAAAAGCAAGAACAGTTACTAACAAAAAGGCAACAAACACAGCAGTGGTCATGTGTGGTCGTCTGCCTGGTACAGGTATAAGAAGCCTCTTTCATCTTGGTCTGTCTCTACATGTGTGTATGGGTAGGGGAGAGAGTGAAGACTCAAAACAAATGCTTCCTTAAAAATACACAACTTTCTGTTATTTTATTACACAGATAGACATTTGCCCACACATAAATCTGTGGGCTGTGTGCATCCCTGGTGCCCACGGAGGCCAGAAGAGGGTTAGGTTCCCGGGAACTGGAATTACAGACATTTGTGAGCCACCATGTAGTTACTGTGAATCAAATCCAAGTCCTCAGCAAGAGCGGCTAGTCTTCTTAACGGCTAAACCACCTCTCTAGCCCCAGACTTATTTTTAACTCTATGTGTGCTTGTGCATGAGTACAGGTTCAGAAGGGTTGGAGCTGGAGTTACAGGCAGGGATGAGCCACCAGACATGGGTAACAGGACTAGAACTTGGGTCCTCTGATAGAGCAGCAAGAACTCTTAACCACCGAGCCCTCTCTCTAGCTCCCCAAAATACAATTCTCACAGTGTATGGTGGTGCAGTACTTTGGAAGTAGAAGCTGAGGATCAGGAGTTCAAGACCAGCCTCGGCTACCTACCTAATTTTAAAAACAACACACAATTCCAAATGCCCTGTGGAAAGCTTTTAGGTCACAGGAAACCTTTACTTTGTGTTACAATCACTTGGTTATTTGTGTTGTGTGTGCACAAGTGTGCCACTGTCCATGTTTGGAGGTCACAGACTCACTTTCTGCCTCCACCATTTAGGTCCCAGAGATCAAACTCAGGTCAACAGCCTTTCCCTGCTGAGCCATCTTGCTGGACCAGGAAACCTTTCTTTTTTAATTTTTTTTTTTATTTCCTGTGCACTGATGTTTTCTGTATGCCTGCACGAGGGTATTAGATCCCCTAGAACCGGAGCTACAGACAGCCGTGAGCTGCCACATGGGTGCTGGGAACTGAATGTGGATTCTCTGGAAGAGCAAGCAGCCAGTGCTCTCAACCTCTGAGCCATCTCTCCAGTCCCCAGGAAATCTTTCTCAAAAGAAACCTTTCTAGCCTTTTATACAAATAAGAATTACTGCTAAAAGCAGAAGTCTTTCTACATCTGTTTTATATATCTTTCAGAAAATAAACTACACTATAATCCGGCTTGAGCTCGTTATTTTAATAAGACACTGAAAAGTGTCTACTTAATGATTAACTTAAAGTCTACTGATCTCCTAGCTCTCTACACAAGGCTGGGGTGAGGATAGAAAAGGAAATGGAGAACCTTAGGGATAAAATGTACTTGTCTCAGAGTTGGTCCGTAACCTAAACACTGCTCCAAAGAGACAACACAGAGACAGAATCGTGCGTCTGAACTTAAGTTCTCTGAGGTTACACATCCTGCTTCTGGGTACCATTTTCAAACTGTGCTACAAATAACAGGTTTGTTTCTTCTACAGGTTGCCTTTGCCATCCTGTTTTAGACGCGTGGAAAGATGTCTGTGCAGTTGAGAGCACTGGCTGCTCTTCCATGGGGCTTGGTTCAATCCCTAGCACCTATATAGTTACTCACAACGGCCTAGAAATCTAGATCCAGGGCGCCCAGCACCCTCTTCAGGCCTCTGTGGGTCCCAGGCACACGACACGCAGGCAAAATACTCATATACATAAATAATAAAAGTACAAAACAAAACCAAACGTGGACATGTGTTCTTATCAGTAGGAGCTCTCCTCATCTGTAATGCAGGCCTGGAGTATAGAGCCAAGGAAGTGTGAACACCCACCAAGTGTGAACACCCGCCAAGTCAGTGTGACTGAGAGTAGGGAATAAGCATGGGGTGAATGAAGCCAGTCTCTGGGGTCCACTGTTGAATTGCCCCCCAGAATTTCAAAGCATGCAGAAATTCCTGCGGGCCTTTCCGTGTCATCAGCTTTTCCTTAACAAGTCATTGTAAAGAAATCTAGTCCTTTGCAGTCCTAAAGCCCACACACTTCACAACGTAAACTGGAACTATGTAGCATGCTCTCAAATCACAGCAACAAAAGCTAAGACATGAAACACACTCCAAACTAATGATGGCAATGGTGGTGGTGGTGGTGGTGATGTAATGCGGGGCTGGGGAAATGTCTAAATCCTTTTTCCCCCTTAGCCTTTCCTTGAATTCCTTTTCCTAAGACTTAACCAATCAAACAATAAAAGAGAATGCAGGGAAATGGTACAATACCTGACAGCCTCTCTTTTCAATCTCCACGATACATTTCTGTATCAGCAGCGGCACCATCAAGCCTACGTTTTCTTTTTCTACAACTTTTTGAATGTCAACCCCGAACATCACTGATTCTCGGTTCTTATCCAGGCCATGGAGAGAATTCTCCCACTGTTCCATCAGGGTCACCTTGACATAAATAAGGCCTCTTGGCTCCAGCTTGACAGCCAGCTGATGTGTTTTTGTCACTCTGAATAAAGTGGGCAGGACGACCGTGCCGTGACAGCACACTCGGTTCCTCCTGGGAGTGGGCTCCCAGCTAAACACCACCAGCTTCAAATGCTGCGCGTTTTCAACCTCGATGTTGAAAGTGTGGTCCATGTCTAAGAACGTCGTCCTACAGGTGAGCAGAGCTGTCCTGGCTTTGTTTACTGAGTCTACCTGAATGGCACAAAAGACATCTTTTGAATCTATCCGGGGTGGTTTTAAACCCTCTGCTCCATAGAAGTGCACGCTCATGAGACCGGATATATACTGAGAGCATTTGGGTTGATCCGCAAAGCTATAATGTCTAAAGGCGCCGATGTCCAGTTCATTTCTGCTACAACTGCTTGGAACGCTTTCCCTCCCTTTCCCAAGTTTGTGCTCAGATCCGTGCTTGCTAGATCTAGTTCTAAGTTCGGGTGAGTCTCCGTCGCTGAGGTACCCACCCTTACAGGAATACTTCGAGCTCCCGAGGGGTTTCTTCTGGTAGCTGTGTTGAGAGGATACGGTGGTATCCAGATGATACCGGCTTATTACGTTCCTGGTTGGGTTCCCGGAAGTCAGAATGACACTCTGAGGAATTTCTCCACAGTTCCATTTAGACAGAGGAGGGGTACTCTCTGGACTGTTCACGTAGTGCAAGGCTCCCCGGGCACCCAGCTTCCGGCTGAACTCTGGTAACCTTTTCATTTTCATAGAAAGTTTCCTCACAGTGCGTGGAGACTTTATTTTATCTGGTAAAGACCAGGTAATTGAACTGCCTTTCTTCACAGGGCTGGGGCTTGGAGAACATGGCTCCATCTCTCTCAGTTCAGTCCTATTTGTAGAGACTAAGATCCCGGGGCCTTAAAAAGCAGAGAAAACAGTGTTACAAAGAGAAGCAACCAACTTCCTGCTCTATTCCTGTTCTATTCATACTGTGTAAGCAAACTGGTTCTCCCCTGCACTGAGACACCCACATACTCAGCGGGTCTCCATCTCAGCACAGAGCTGGATTTCGCTAAGAGGATGTGACCCCTGCCCAGCTGCTGTTCTGAAGCCTGGATTGCAGGCTCCCGGGCTCCTTGTACATGTTTCCCTTTGCAGTGAGTGCAGAACCTGAAATAGTGGCTTAAGTTTTGGAGGAACTAGAAAAGGCTCCATCTCAGTACATTCAGCCAGAAACTGAACTCCAAAACCACAATACTGCTTCTGTATTTATACCGTCTAAAGCCAAGAGTTGTTGATTTAAAAAAAGAAGTTAAAAACCAAATAAGTCTGTAATTTGGGCAGCAAAGAGGCCTTCTTTGTTCTAAAAGTCTATTAGGATATTGTATATGCAATTAAACTTCCTGGTGACTTAGTTCTGGTGAAGCAGTGACAGAATATGCTAACTGCCAATTTTTTCCAGTTAGAAAGAATGGATGAATCAATTTCATTTTTGAGTCTGTACATGTTCCCAGTAAGTTTTCAAATTAATCCAACAAAATAAAAATGTTCTGAAATATGTAAGTTAATATTTCCTTTAAAAAAAAAAACAATGTAATATCATTACAATTATTTAATATTTCACTTTGGGGCTTTGTCTACTCCTTCAGATAAAGATCTAATAATCTTAATACCAGAATCTAATCTTGGCAAAACTACTTCAGTGTTAAAATGTGAACACGTTTATTTGTTCAGAACCAGTAGACTAAATGACCTTTCTTAAAAGCATTAACAAAAAGTCTCCTCCCACCCATCTCTATATCCTAATAACAACATTATCTGTATATAGAACAATGACCACTTTAAGTATGCACACTGGGCTTTTCTGGTAAGCAGCTAGTAAGGAATGAAGTACTTACGTATGGGACAAAACATGCCTTGTACTGCCTATCACCACACAGTCCTCCTGGCTCACTGGCCTAGAACACTGTGTAGTAATCAGGGTCCTGCTTTACCTAACATGAACACACACACACATACACACACACACACACACACACACACACACACACACACACACAATCATTATAACCTAGAAAAGCTACCTAGTATATTAAACTGCTTTCGGTTTTCCTAAACTATAAAGAAATTTAATATTCTGTCTCTTTTTATAAACAATTAGTGTCTATTGTCATTTATTGTTAAAGTGAAGTATTTTATATGTTAGAGCTTCTACTGCAGACAAGAGGAAACTTATTACTACAGAAACGTGGGGCTGAGAAGACGGTTTCCTGAGCAGCGCCCACTGCGTAAGCATCAAGAACCTCCAGTCAAATCCTCGGAACGTAAGTAAAGTCAGGTGTGCTTGTGTGGTCTGTAGTCATGTCCCTGCAGTGAGACAAGAGGTGGAAGCAGATGGCACATGCAGAGGTGACTGACAGAAGAAGACCTACCTCAAACAAGAAGGCAGATGAGGACAGACACCCAAGGCTGTCCCTGACCCCATGAGTTCTGTAGAATACGCATGCCCCAACTTACACACAAGAACCAGCATGTGTACACACAGGCCTTTGCATTGAGTGCAAAATGGCTTTGATTCTTAAAATTCAATAAAATTTAAAAACATAAAATTCAATTTTCATTGAAACTACAGTTTTACCAAGCAAATCACAAAACAGCTATGAGAAGCAAGTATAAAATGAAAAAAATGCTTAAATATACAAAATTATGTACCAAGCCATAGGTGTTGGATCCTCAGGGAGTTACAGGTGGCTGTGATCATGAACCAACTAATGTGGGTGTTAGGACCCACACTCAGGGCCCCTGCAGGAGCAGCAAGCTCTCTTGATGCTAAGCCGTCTCTCTCCAGGCCTGAGAGGCCTCACTTTATAAGGACAGAGTATAAAACACATACAGCAGACATCATCCATATGCAGGGTTAAGAACTATCAAAGACCTAAAAAGGGAAAAAATCTCAAGTGTACAGTCACTTTTACCTGTAAAAGTAGATTTCAACACAGGGCAGTCCTCTGCCGTGGGGCTTTCTTGTGTCCTGTATCCTAACCTTTGTTTGCACTGCTGAATAATTTCTGTAGAATGACTGGAATCTACAGAGTTAATTCCATTTGACTGTGAGGTCTGGACGTCACCTCTGTGTTGGGTAGGACACAGCAAGTCTTCACTATGAGGCTCCACCTTCATCAGGTTCCTGGCAGGCAACATGCTCACACTGATGGCTGGGGGCTTCAGGGCAGCGGCATTTGTCTCCTCGAGATTCAAGACGTGTGCTATGCCCAGGCTGTCATCCTCGGGGATGGGATTATACCATATTTCTCCTTCATCATCCGCATCGTTGTCCTCGCTAAAGGCTGGAGAGCCGTTTCTTGATAACGGAGAGCTGGCAGCATCACACACTGTGTGTGTGCAGTAACCCCTGTGGGATGCACAGATGGGCTGATGCCTGGGCGGAGACACAGGGGAGCGGGAGAAATAACGTCTGTCCTGGCTTTGCTTATTCTCCTCCAGACTCTGAGACCTCAGAGTGCTCTGATACAGCCAATTACGCTTCTTCGAAACAGTGATGTTGTTAAGGTGACCTCTAAGCTCGGTGTTATCCCTTATACCTTCAGGTTCTCGTTTCTTCAGTGGAGACCCATAGACATTCTCAAATAAGTCTGCTTCAAAGGACGAAAGAGAACACAGACGAAAGACATGTCACTGCAGACCAAGTATTAAAATGTTTAAAAATAAAAGTGACATTAATCATATTCATAGATCAAAATCAAACCACAAAAACTAATTTTTCCACTGAAATATAATTTCATTTTAGAAATCCAAGTGGATACATAAGTGTTATGAAATTCTAAGAAAAATACAAGCTGGCACTGTCTTTATTGTAAAATACAACGGTGCACAAGTCTTACCATAATAAAATATATTAAAATAATTTTTAGAAAGTTCCTAAAAGCCGGGCGGTGGTGGCGCACGCGAGTAATACCAGCACTTGGGAGGCAGAGGCAAGCGGATTTCTGAGTTCGAGGCCAGCCTGGTCTTCAGAGTGAGTTCCAGGACAGCCAGGACTACACAGAGAAACCCTGCCTCGGGGGAAAAAAAAAAAGAAAGCTCCTAAAGAACACTTTTTTATACAATAGTACATTTTAATTGTTATCTGAATAATACCAACTCATGATATAAATATCATGATAACCACAAGTAACATTCTTTTTCTTCTATAAAGATTAATTTTTTAATAAAAGCCTTTCAATTTTAACAAAGCTTAAAAACTTCAATTAAAGCATAATCCTAAGGAGCAAATAAATACTGAACAGAATAGTCCTTTCCCGAGATCCAGTGAAGGCCCCAGATACATATATCTGTGTATGTGTCAATATAGTGTTACAGTGTTATAAGAATATGTTACTTGTAACTAAAGAAGACTATGCTTCCAAAGAGTTGAGTTAAGTGGCAGCGAGTAAGTTAAGCACATCTCTAAGACAAGAGTTCATTTGTGGAAATCTGAGATTGTGCCATGTTTTTAAAGTATGCCATTGCAGTGTCATGATGCTCTGAACATAACGATAAGAGCTCCTACTATGTAAGTCACTGATTTACTCAGTGAGTGACTACTATGTGCTGGGCAGGAGAGGGAAAGCAGCAAGGAAGCTGTAAATTCCCTGACCTCTGTAGCAGCTGTCCTCAACCTTCCTGATGCTTCGACCCTTTACTTTAATACAGTTCCTCATGTTGTGGTGACCCCAACCATAAAAACTTCTCATTGCTATTCTGTAACATTTGCATCGTAATGTAAATAAATACCTGTGTTTTCCAATGGTCTTAACAACCCCATGAAAGGGTCATCTAACTCCTGTGACACACAAGTTGAAACAACCGCTCTAAAGCAATCTTTGAGTATAAGACATGTTCAAAACCAAGCCTAACCTACAGCTAGCACTCTTACCCTGTTACCTACAAACAGTAGGGACAAGACCCTCACTGAACATAAGACATGGCATTTTACCTTATAAGGCAGCCGCTGATAAAGGATTGAAGCTATGTTTGAAACTGACTGAAAACTGAAACTTCTACTCAGAATAGCCCGGGAGCTTGTCTGGACCACCCAGCTGGTAAATGGAAGAGATTGCTTTCTAACTTTGACTCACACCTTGCAGATGCCTGGGAAGAAAGGACAATCTCTCCACCATCCGGGGCTGCAGATGCAAACCTGGCACACCCTGAAATGATTTCCTTTTCAACATTTTTAATGAATGAAAACTTGATTCAAGCATCTTTCTTTGGGGCTGGAGAAATAGTTCAGTTGTTAAGATGACTTACTGCTCTTGCAGAAGAGCCAACTTGGATTCCCAGCACCCACATCAGGAAGCCTACAGCCCCTATAGCTCGAGATACATAGACACATAACTGAAAAATCAGCCAGGCCTGGTGGCTCACAATCCTGGCAGAGGAAGAGGCAGGCAGATCTCTGAGTTCAAGTCCAGACAGGTCTACAGAGCAAGTTCCACGATAGCCAGGGCTACACAGAACAACTCTGTCTTAAGAAAACAATAAATTAAATAAAAAGAAAATCTATTATTTAAAAAGAATTCATTCTTCAGTTCCCTCTCCTTCCCATCCAAAGATAATAAGCGAAAGGCCAGGAGTCACTGAGGCTTTGGGCTCCCAGGGATCACGTGTTCCTGCCTAGGACACCAAAAGCTAGATCCTGAGTCAGTCCACAGTGCTTCTTATGTAATAGCATACCAGACCTGTGAGGGACACTGTTTCACACAGTTCTGACACAATTACAAAGTCGAAGCCAGAAGTCACATCTTGTTTGTCTTCTTAGAGCTCCTTAACAACACCCAAACACTATCTAGTTGGATACATTGTTTTGTGCGCTATCATTGTTTCTCACATCGTACATACTCTACACCATGCCTGATAGGCATCTACACGTATTTACTACATTCCAGTGAACTGCAGAAAGAAAAATAAAGCTTTTAGCATCCTATATCTAAGCAAGCCAATGTGTCACATGAAAACGTAATAGTAAAGGGAGTAATTACACTGTGAGACTCCGACTGGTTTTATTCCTGTGTGTGTAGTATATGAACATATGTGGTTTTATTCCTGTGTGTATGAGCATGTGAACATGTGTGTGCACCCATGTAGAAGCAGAAACTGGCAGCAGAGTCCCCTGGAGCTGGAGTTACGGAAGGTTGTGGGCCACCATGTGAGCACTGAGAACCAAACCCACCCCCCCCACACACACACACACACCACGAACACACACCTCCCCCTGTGCAACAGCGCTCTTCCCTGCTAAGCCTTCTCCCTGGCCCTCCATCTGCTTTACTGAGATAAGGTCTCTCACTGAACCTGGAAAGCCCTGTGCAATCTTCTCTCCCTTCCCTTCCATGCTAAAAGTAACACCCAAGTCAGCTGCACCGATTTGGGAGTTAGATTTTGCTTCCTATGATAGGTACACAAGAAGATGTAAGTAACAAAACTAAGTATACAAAGTTGCAGGGCAAAAGGCACTCTCCTGCAACTACACAGGCTGACTGACATAACTTACAGGTTCCAATGAAAGTGATTTTACTTTGAAAGTCTGTAAGATAATTACAACTATGGATACAGAGAAAAGCAGGCTACAAAGTGAGAGGTAAATTTGAGCCAATTCTATTTTCTCAATAACTACTTCATAATAAAGCCAGATACCTTAGGATTAGTGAACACTTAGCTGCTCAGTAATTAACCCCTATCTCAAAATATCAGCAGACCAAGCACTTGTGCATCTCAACGTTAGCTGAAAATGTACAGCATCCATGGATGGGTATCTTTTCATCTTTTTAAAATCTCTACTGAAAATAGTGGTGTCCTTCCTTCTCTTAAAAAAAAAAAAAACAAAAATATTTTTATAAGCATTGGATATTGAAGTCTATGTTTAGGTTTTCTTTAAGAAAACTGAACCTCTGTGTGCGTTTCCCAGATAAATTCAAAAACAAGTAAAGGGTAAGGAAAGACACTTTTTCTTTTTCTCCCCTTGTGATTGGCAATAAAAACACTCAAGCAAACTATATGTTCACTTTCGAGACTGAAAAGGTAGAAAGGAATACCTTGAGATCATTTTCAATTCTACAAAAGTAACAGGAGGCATTGACAGGGCAGCTCAGAAGAGGCCAGCAGAATAAGTAAGTGTGGCGGGGTCGAGGTGCTGGCTAGCTCAGCGTCAAAGCTCCCCCAGGCTCACTCCTCAGCTTTCAACCTGCTCACACCAGCAGCATCCTAATGACCAGGGGCAAGGTAGCATCCCCACAGCGCCTGCCAAGCACACACAGAACTCAATTCCGTTCCTGTTCTCACAGCAGCCCAAGGAAAGGAGCCAGAAGAGGTTGAGAAACTGCTACGGTCAAGGAAATAGTAAAAATTCTGTCCAAAAACCCAGGTTCTGTTAACCACCATTCCTATACACTCCCCTCCCTGGAAGATTCCAAAATCACTAGTATTGATTGGTGGGAGATGGGATCAATTAAGACGACTGCAAGCACTAACTATTCAAACGAGATTGAAGCAGACAGAGCTCCGTGCTTTGCCCTAAGTGGGGTCAGTTTAAGTATCAAGTATTAAGTAAGTCCTAAACTGAGGAACCGGAGAACTCCAGATCCTTCCTAAAGTGGGACCCTCCAAACAGCACCATCTATCTACCGGAAGCCTGTGATGAGAGTCTGCTCCTAGGGCCCAGCCCACACCTACTGCATCTGAACTTTAAGGAGGTTTTCCAGGAATCCAGATGCACATAGTTTGAAAATCCTCCTTCTCCAACAGTGAATACTACACTTTCAGCAAGGGCCTGAAAACTCCATAAGTTCTCAAGGGACAAACGGACACCTCTTAGATTGGGAATCTCTGATCTAGAAGCTCAGGACTTCCAAACCAACACAACACGACTTTCTGCTGATTTGGTAATTCTCAAAAGTTTTCCAGCCACCAGCAACTAACTCCAATGTTCCGTGGCACTCTTCCAAAACAACAAAACAAAAATGCTGCACTTGCTTCCAAAGGCCGGAAGGCCAAACTTTCTCAGCGCAGGATTTAAAGCCAGAAGACTGTCAGAAACCATTCACTAATGTTGGGGGTGCTGGTGGAACAGGGCTCCCCCCCCCCAGTCAAAAATGATAATGAAACCAGAGTCTCAAATACTCCAAAAAAGATACAGATGGGAACCTTACCTCCCTATCAACCTCAGTTAAGATGGTTAAATATCATGCTAACAGGGGGTCTGGAGAGATGGTTGAGTGTTTAAGAGGACCCTCTTCTCTTCCAGAGGACCCAGGTTCTATTCCCAGCCCCTTACATGGCAGCTAACAACCATTTCTAACTGTGTGGGCCCCAGGCATGCTAGTGGCACACTAGTAAAACAGCCATACACATAAAATCGAAGTAAATAACTTTTTAAAAAGAGAAAGGGGGAGGAGAGAATGTGAGAAAGACAAGAAAGAGGGATGGAGGCAGGGCTGGGAATGAAGGCACCCAACACTCAGGAGACAGGCAGATCTGGGTAAGCTCCAGGCCAGCCTGTTCAACGTAGTGAGTTCCAGGGCTATGCAGAGAAACCCTTATCTCCAAAAACCAAACCAACAAACAAAAAGATCATACAAGCTGGGATTTGAAGATATGACTCAGTGGGTACAGTGTTTGCCTAGCATGCATAGAGCCCTGGGCTCGATCCCCTGGTCATCACAGTCATGCACAGGTCTCTAGTTCAAGACCAGCTCTGGCTACAATAACGACAACAACAACAACAAAAAAATTGTGCCACCTAATTAACACTACCTTAAAATTTTTTAGGTAAATTATTAACAGTTAACTATCCTATGTGTCTCCTTTCACAGAAGCAAAGTGAAATCATAGAGACTAAAGTACACTTTTCACACAATGAACAGCCAAAATAGCCCGACTGGTGCTCCAAAATATATTTCTAAAACTCACATGCTAATTAGGACTTTTCAGATAAAGACTTATAATGAAGTCGAGGAGGCAAATAAACCATAGCCCCTTCATCATCTGAAGGCTTGCAGAAACTTGACAATATTTACTACGTGTAATGACTTAGGATTTCTTAGTTAATCGTCTCAATTAGAACAAATTGGCCAATCTGTGAACACTGCAACACACTTAAACCCATCGGGCTGAAGGCTCTCTAACGCCATGACAAGCACAATGGTTGTAGGTGGGAGCTGGAAATCAACACCAATAACCACTGTTGTCTGTGTTTGTCATAATAGTCTCCAAACATTTTTAAAATGCTCAGATTAGATATCTCTAGCCCATTGCATATCTATCACGAACCCTGCCTTTTAATTTTATTTGTAAGGAAAACATCCATATGAATATATCCAAAAAATGTGATATAAACCCTTTAAAAGACTTAACATCTTTTGTACAACTAAGGACGTGCTGCTTAAAACAGACTGTATACTTTTTCAAAACAACAGCTGTAATGTTTTCATTTTATCCTCTTTTGTGTGTTGAGGGAGGAGAGTGGACCTGAACTCAAACCCATGTCTTGATCTTACTAAGCACAGACTCTCTCACCAAGCTACACGAACAACCCAACAAAAGGACTCAAAAAGTATTCCAAGTAATATCAACTTTAGCTAACGGTGCCCAGCAAGGCTGGAGAGAGGGCTCAGCAATAAAGAACACTTGTTCTTGCAAAGGACCTAGGTTCGATTCCCAGCACCCACGTGAAGGCTCGCAGTATCTATTATTCCAGTTGCAGAGGGTCTGATGCCCTCCCTCCAAGGGTCCCAGGCAGGCATGTAGTCAATATGCACATCAATATGTACAAGCATGTGGTGCATATACATACATGCCCACAAAACACCCATACACACAAAATATATCTTAAAAACATATTTTAGTTGAAAAAGGAACTAAATTAAATGATCATTAAATTTTTTAATAATAATAATGCCTATGCTAGGAATCCCCCTTGAAGAAAGACACTTAGCCCTCTAAACTGTGTTTTATTAAAGTCCACCCATCTCATCTGGCCAAGCCATTTAATGAATTAATTGGATCAAGCCTCTAGAGAATTCAGAGCCTTCTTGACCTTATATGGAGGTTTCTGAGTCATGAGAACTGAGTTTGAATCCACAGGACGGTCTGGGTCGGTCTGGGTCTGTGCAGCAGCAAGGAACCTTCATCAGACTCCTTCACCTCCAGGTTCCTCTGCTGATGAACGACCACGGCCTCATCTTGGGTAGGGACGAGGATGGAAGTAAAACTTGTAAAAGAATCCAGAATTCTAGGACCAGCAAACCAAGAAAACCTGTTGTAACTATCCACATCCTTAGATAGCTAAGAACTATTTTGCTGTGTTCAGTTGCTGAAGGGTTAATGTGTGATGAGAAAGCAAGCCAGGAGGGTAACGCTGAGGAAGGAGACTACAGCAGCTTTAGGGGAGGTTTCTTATAAAATACGGCGGCAGTAGTTGCAATATTTGGTTTTAATTTCTTTTGAAGTTATTAACGCTTCCAGATTTAAAGTCAAAATGGAAGAAGCAAAAAATTCATCCTATGAAGAAATAAATACTTAACTCCCTGAACATTTGCCCCATTACTAAAGTGATTTGATGGTGAATGTTTTTACACAGTTTTGTTATCAGTGAAATTTTTCATACAGAGTCAAAGGAGCTTAAAGACTGTGAATGTAAGATTTTTTTTTACTACAAGTACTTTAGATCTGGGGGAAAATATATTATTATTTATTATTATTATTATTATTATTATTATTATTATGCTGTGAGCTTGGAAAAGTGCACCTCTCTTCACAAAGACCGTCTACTATTCCTTTATTCAGGTGAAATAGAATTAGAATCTATTGTTGAATGTATATTGTCTATATATTATACAAAATCATCTCTTAGTTGTAACTTTGTTTTCCCCACATTTGCGTTTTCCCACATTTGCGTTTACTGTTTAAAGTTAGTGTGCAGGAGCCCAACCCTGTGGGACGTGTGACCTCTTTTTGTCTTTTTTGAAAATACAGCATCTTACTCTGCGGGTCACATTGAACTTGAGCTTACAGAGGTGCCCGAGCAACCACAGCTGGGCTGGGAGTGTGTTCTTCCATGAAACCCTCAAGTACTTTCAGTACTTAACTAATTTTACAACTCCTCACTGAAAGTTTCTGTTTTTAAGGTGGTGTCAAGACACCACATGGTTTTGATTCACCAGAGAATTTTGAGGTGAATCAACAAAATTCAGAGATTTCTAAAACTAGACCCTCAGTGATAATTAAAAAACATGCACATAGCAAACCAAAGGTTTTGAATACTATATAAGGACAACCAGACTTTAATTTCTTTTTCTACTATAAATAGTGTTTTCTAAGTTTTCAATAGACTTTAGGTGCTTGGACTTGGCCCTCAGTGACATTAATTTTCATTACAATACCACTCTCCTAGGTGTTCTACAAGAAAAGGAAATCTTAGCTTTGGATTAAGTTTGTGGTGTGTGTGCGCACATGTGTGTGTATCCGGCATGCTCACGTGTATGTTTAAGCTCAAGTATGTGGGTGAGAAGAAACACAGCCTAATAAGTAAAATGACAGTTTATGAAGCCTAAAAAATTCTACCTTGGATCGAATTCAGACTCACAAACTTCCCAAGTCTTAGAGTTTGCCTAGAGCTACACAGAAAAAAAAAAAAAAAAAATCAAAGCCGTGCTCCCGCTCCCCACCCCACCCCACCCGCCTCAAAACCTACAGAAAAAGCATGTAAAGGACTTAAACCCCTTATTCACTGTTGTCCTGAGGGAGGGGACACTCTGACTCTTGGAGAAAAAATTCCGAAAAGGGAAAGAAGGAAAAAAGCAGGGAGAGAGAGAGGAGGGGGGAGGAAGGGAGAAAGGGAGGGAAGGGGGAGGGGGGAGGGGGGAGCGCGAACACAAGATTTAATGCATGACATTGGCAGGGTCACGCGACTGGCGGAGGCAGAAGCCCACTCGGTAAACAGCACACCAGTGGTTCTCAACCTATGGGTCTCGACCCCTGTGGTGACTGAACTACTTTTTCACTGGGCTCGCCTAAGACCATTGGAAAATACTGATATTTACATTACAGCTCATAACTGTGGCAAAATTACGGTTATGAAGCAGAAAAGAAAGTAATTTTACAGTTGGGGGGTCGCCATAATATGAGGCACTAAATTAAAAGGTCACAGCATCAGGAAGGCTGAGAATCACTACATTAGGGGCTCATGGCGTTGCTAGCATATTGGCCGCAATACCTGTCAGAGTGATTCTTTGGTCCGTTGTCACCGAGAGGACGTGGTTTTCATGCACTTTCCAACTGCCCAAATTTGGAGAGGTTGCCTGCGCTCCGGGAACTTTGGGTGCTGTCCCATGAGCGCGACCCTTCATCCCCAGGGACAGCAGACGTCCTTTGTACATCCACTTCTGCAGTTTCTTGACAGTCACCGCAGGTGGCTTGAGGAGGGGAAGCTCCTCCGGATGGTCCTCTTGGCTGCTGGATATCACAGAGGTCCCCGCAGGATCCTTAAAGGGACGTCCCGAGGACCGGCTGGGGTCATGGCAGATGGGAGGCAGGAGAGCGGCGGACGTAGCAGCCCGGTGACTGCTCCGGTTCCAGCCGTCCATCCCACCTCCACGTGGCTGGGGCTCGTCCCTGTCCCTGTGCGCACTGCACCTGATCCAGCTGTCGCTCGCCCACCGCTGGAGCACAGGCGGCTGCGGGCTCACGCGGAGGCTCTCGAGACTTCTGCAACTGGACAGCTGCAACCGAGGACTGGGAGGCCGTCCCACTCTCGACTCTGGCGGAGGCGACCGGGGCGGGGACACCTGCTGCGGAGGGCGGTCACCGCCTCGGGGGCTGCAGGCTGGGCGCACGGCTGCGCCGCGGGGGAGAGGCCGCTGCTGGCCCAGAGCCCGAGTTCCCGCGGGTCCGCCCCGCCGCGTGCCCGAGTCAGGGGGCAGGTCGTGCATGGCCTGGATCAGCAGATAATAGGCCTCTCGCAACTGGGTCTGCAGCCTGCCGGTTTCCAGGCGGCCGCCCTCCATCCCCGGGGAGGAGCCCGCCGCTTGGGAAGGCAAGGCCCGCAGCGCCTCCGCCCCCTCGGGCGCGCAGCCCGCGGGCAGGTTTTCGTAGTAGTCGGCGCCCTCGTCCTCCCCGTCGTCGCTGCTGCCTTCGGTGCCTGGGGAGGCGCGAGCAAGCGCGCGGCCCGGAGCGGCGGCCTCCGGAGCCCCGCGAGACCATGGGACCTGCGCGCCTGGCTGCTCGGAGGGCGCCCCGGTCGCCCACGCGGGCCGCTCCATGCCGGGGCCCGCGAGCTCGCGGGACGGCGAGCGTCCCTCGGAGAGCGAGGCCGCTACGGCGTCCGCGTGCAGCCTGAGCGCCCCGGGACCGCGCCGCTCCCCGAGCCGGCCGAGCGTCCTCCGTAGGGGCTCCGCCATGCGCGCCGCCTTAGCAGCCCGGCTCGCCCGGGGCGCGGGGCGGGCTCCGAGTCCCGCGCGGGCGGAGGCGGCGGCTCTCCATGACCGCAGCCGGTCCTCGCCAGTTCCTCACATACTTGGCATAACTCTGCAGCGGCGGGTCGGCGGAGGGGGGGTGCGGGCGCCGCAGCGCGCATGCCCCGGAACTGGAGCCGCGACGGGGCGCGCGGGCCAACACGCGGCGTTCCCGAGGTGGGCGCTCCGGGGGCGGGGCCTGCGGGGCTGCGGAGAGGGAAAGGTGGAGCGGGTCCGGCTGCCACCCCGCCACCCTCCCCGGCCCCTCCCCGCTGCCCCCTGCGCGAGGCGTGGCTCCGGTGCAGCAAGTCCTAGCTTGAGAGTAACAAAGACTGTTTGGACGGACCCAGTGAGTGCAGGTGTATCTCACTGGAGCGATGTCACAGAGATGTTCTGATCGGTTCCCTGCTCCCCGGAGCTGCTGGAAAGGAATTTGCCTGGCTGGAGAGGTCGCTCAGCCGTTAGGATCGCTGGCTGCTCTTGTGTGGGACACTGATTCGGTCCTCAGCCCCGTAGCTCACGGGACTCCAGTGTCACGTCAGGGCTTCCGATGCCCTCTTCTGGCCTCAGCTGGCACCCAATATGTTTGTTGTAAACCGACATAGGTGCAGGTAAAACAGCCATGCACATAAAAATAAATAATAATAAAAAAGGAAATTTGCAGCAAATCCTTTCGATAAGGATTAAAAAAAAAAAAAAAGCCTTTATGTTCTAAATCACTTCAGTTCCCTCTTCTTTAAATCTGTTTTTCCTTCTGTAAAAATGATGCCTGCTCATCCAACGTTAATCCCTAGATCAAACAAAACTTGTTCAATGGAACCACAGATAAGAGCCCTGTGTATGACTACCAAACTAAAAACACTAGTTTGCAACTTTTAAATGTAAAAATGCTGAGATTCAGTGTTGAGAAACAGCTGGGTCGAAATAGAGAAAGGGTAGAATTTGGAAATACTCTCATAAAATAGGAAGGCCCGTGCTCAGTACAGCAAAACCAAACCCCGACCTATCAATGATCGATAAGAATTAGTGTTGCTATCATCTCTGATTTCAGCCATACTTTTTAGTTTTTATGTATTTTGGAATGACCTAGTTACTCGTACCACACAAACATCTAGCACACACTTGCACTTAGTAGGTACTCAAGTCCTCAAAAAGTGGTAGCTGAGTAAATGGTCCTTACTTATTCCAGTGGTCATCCATGTAAGCCCTGCTGTCTTCTGTACCCAAAGGCTCCATCCTCTAAGTCCTCTGGGGTCTGTGCTCCGATTGTTAGAGCCTGGCTCTCTGGAGTAATTTCCCCTGTATGTGTATGTGTGTAATCTTACCCGTCCTAGGCTTGGTGTGGTGATTTACTTGCTTGTAATGTCAGGGATGTGGAAGGAGAAGGCTTAGGGTGAAGGCAGCTGGAGGGCAGACCCTCCCTCAAAAACTAAACAAAGGAACAAAGGAACTGACAGGAGTGCCCACAGGTGAAGGTGAGGCCTTCAAGACTAAAGATTTGAATCAATTGTATCAAGACCCACACCCTGGAGGAGGTGAGCCATTTCTTTCTGACCTATGACACACTCCAAAACACAGGGATGCAGAGAGGAGGTGGAAGGCACTCATCCTTATCTTCGCCATGGAGTCAGCTACCAGATAGACTTGGTCTCAAGTTCTACCAAACTCCAAGAGTTCTTATTACTATCCAGCACACACTCACCACACACACACACACACACACACACACACACACACACACACACAAACATTTACCAAACACACCACACATACACCACACAACACACACGCATTCAGATACAAACACCCATACACCACACACACACCATACACAATACACACACAAACACATACACACATATACCACACATACACTCCATTCATATACATACCACATACACCACACACACACATGTATACAAATACACACAAACACACATACATACCACATATATACCACACACACCATACATAACACACGTACACCACACACATACACTATACAAATACACCACACATATACACATACTACACATATACCATGCATACAACACACACATACACCCCACACATGTATGAACACACACAAATCTTCATCATAAATTTGTCAGAACAGATTGTTGCAGTTTTTTGTTTTATATAATTTGTATGCACATTCTGTCTCTCTTATAAGAAAATTCAAAATTCACTCACTTCCTGAGGACAGAAACCATAATCCCCTGGTGTATTGTGGAAAACATGGCATCTTAAACACTGTACATGATGAACCTTTTTTAATTGACAGAATGTTATAGAGAACACGTAGCTTCATTTTCCAGTCTGTTGCTCAACTCTCCACTAGACCACAGTGTACTGGTGTTGCTTTAAAACTCTTTTGTAACACGTAGAAAAGTTCTAAACATAATCTCAGTGCTTAATCTGAACTGTTACACTGCAATGTTCAGACCTTAATACCAACGGTGCTTGGATATTTTTATTGCAGGAACCCAAGGCTGTTTCATGAATAGTCAAGGCATAAAAATATTCCCCAGTGAAATATTCCCACAGGAAATGACTGATAGCAAAGCTGCCAATGATGGGTTCTATAAACACAGTTTGATCTCTATCTCAGAAGTTGTTTTCCTTCCAACTGTGTTGCACAATCTTTTTATTCTTTGTAGTTAACAGAGTTTGAAATGCCATAAGCTGCACACACACACGCACACACACAGACACATACAGACACACACACAAAGGTACACACAGGCACACTCACGCACAGAGACACACACACAATACACACACACACACAGACACACACACAGACACACATAGATACACACAGGCACACACACACATAGACACACACATACACACACATCTACATATTGGACTCTGTCTCTAATTCAACTTGCTAACTTGTTCAAGAGTTGTGAAATTCTCAGGTCGGTGTAATATGCTGTACGTTGCTTTAGGCATCACTAAGAACCAAACCTGAAATATCATCTCATAGTGAAATTTAACCCTAATTAAAATTGAGGATGGGAACAGGACTGGGCTATGGCTCAGTTTGTAGAGTGCTTTGAGTGGGCACAAAACTTGGGATTCTATCCCAAACCCCACACAGACTGGGTGTGGTGACCCACACCTGTAATCTCAGCATGTGGGAGGTACAGGCAGGAAGGTGGGAAGTTCAGGTCACCCCGAGAAGATTCTAGAACTCAAAGTCACAATTTTAACTCTATTTTGGGTCACAGAAATTAATAATACAACCGTGATCATGTAACACTATTTAATGCTAAACATGAAAACCTTAGTCTTCTATAATGTATTCTATGTCACTAAAAGGTTTGTAAATATGTCCTTCTAAGACATATCTACAGAACTGTCACTGTAGCAAGGTTTTGATCTTCAGCTGTTCAACTAGCTTCGTTTCCTTTTCTGTCTAATCTTGCAGATTCCCACGGACAATAGGAGGTGGCCAAGGCATCTTCCAGTATGTCTCCTTCTTTCTCAGAGGCTTAGCAGTCACCTTGGTGCCTCATGAATCAACAACTACCCCACTGACACCATCACTAGAGATTTAACAACCATGGGATAGTATGGCTCCAAGCAGGCAGGAAGCCAAGCACACCAGGGTGGCAGTGACTCTGTCTGGGAGGAGGGAGCAGACAGACTGATCACTGGGCTCCTTTAACAGTCATGGAAGAGCCGGGCAGTGGTAGCACATGCCTTTAATCCCAGCACTTGGGAGGCAGAGGCAGGCAGATTTCTGAGTTTGAGGCCAGCCTGGTCTACAAAGTGAGTTCCAGGACAGCCAGGGCTACACAGAGAAACCCTGTCTTGAAAAACAGCAACAACAACAACAAAAAACAGAAGGGACTGTAACTAAGAAGCATTTCTGTCATTTTGTTGACACTCCCGTGAATCTGTGTCTTGCTGGTTCTCAGCCCTTCGTCATGTTCTTAGGGAAACTGAAGGCAAGTTTAGCCCGGTAGTGTTTCCTAAACCTCCTCACCAGAATGCCTGGGGTGCAGACCTGTCTGGTCTACCATCAACTCCTTCAGGGCTGAGTAAAAATTACTTGAACCTACAGGTGACCCACTGAACTGACCCAGATGGCACGCTCTCCATACAGAGTTTCTTGATTAACATCTGGCTGTCTGCAACATTCCTTATGTCCCCCCACCTTCCTGTAAAGTAAAGCAAGGAAGACTTCAGCTGCCCGTGTTTTAACATTCAGAAACATTTAATGTTTCAGAATACATCGATGCTTCATATTCCCTAACCTTATATGATCTATATTATTACTTGTTCAAGTCCACCACGATGAGATAGAGAAACGTCACTCATCCCTACCCCCAGTGTCTGACTGCAAAGCTGCTACACCCCTGTGGCATTTCCTAGGACAGAAATAGATGCTAGACACTCTTCCTAAGATAGTGCTTGCACTTACGTGAACATTCCTTGCTATGAATTAACTGATCACCTTTCAGAAAAGAGCTTAATGTTTTATGAGTTTTCGGGAAGTGCAACTGAACCTTTGAATCGTTCTTAAAACAATCTTCATTGGGGCCATTAGACCTACAACCCACATTCTCATGTATCTGTGAATTTATGTGCCAAAAAAATCAAAGCACACAAGACAAAACAAACAAACAAAAAACACAGAACAGAACTTCATCCTGAAAAATGGAGTCTGATTTTAAAAGTGGGACAATGTTGCATACGTTACAATAGTCACTTTGTGGTTGTTTTTGTAGCCAAATACCCAAAAAGAAGAAAGCTGGGGGGTGAAGGATCTTATTGACTCATAGTTTGAGGGCACCAGTCCATAGTGGGGTCATAGGTCAGCAGCACAGGGCTCCTTGCTCACATGTCAAAACAAAGCAGAGAGAGATGAGACTGGTACTCAGCTCACCTCTTCTTCCTCTCTTATCCCAGAGCACATGGGATGCTGCCACCAAACGCAGGCTAAGTCCTTCCACCTAATCTTTTTTAAAATGCCCTCACCAATGCAAGCAGAAGTGTGCCTCAAGATCTCCCAGGTGATTCTAAATCCGATCAAATTGACAAACAATATCAACCGTCATAGGTTTTTTGTTTTAGTTCAACTTACTTAATTTTGAAATAGAGCCTCGTGTATGTAAGGCTGGCGTCAAGCTTCTTACATAGTCAAAGACGACCTTGAACCTTGATCCTTCTGCCTCTGAGGGTTAGGGTTAAGGTCTAAGTGCTAAGATCATAATTATATGCCACTTCATCTGGATTAGCACACAGATGTTATTTTTGCTTTATTTATTTTATTGTGTTGTCTGGGTTTTGTTGTTGTTGTTTATTTGTTTGTTTATTTTTGTTTGGCTGGTTGGTTGGTTAGTTGGTTGATTTGTTTGTTTGAGACACAGTCTCATTATGTAGCTCTAGCTGTCCTGGAACAAGTGCTGGGGTTAAAGGCATAAACCACCACACCCGGACACACACTCTTTTAGAGATTCACTTTTAGTTATGTGCATGTAATGTATGTATGGTTGCCAAGTGCATGGACTGCCAACCGTAACCATGGAAAACAGAGGAGGTGTCCCGGAGCTGGAGCTGCAGGTGATTGATTGTGAGAGACCTGATATGGGTGCTGAGAACCAAACCTTGGCAGAGCGAGAGGCACGCTGGGCTTCTCACCCATCTCTCTGGCCTCTAGCACAGTATTGCAGACGCAAAGTATTTGTGACCCTATGATCTCAGCATTTCAGGTAAGTCCCCTGCTCCATTTTGTTTGAAGAGTATCTCATTCTGCAGCTCAGGCTAGACTAAAACTCTGGAGTCTGAGAGCAGGTGTGAGTTGCCATGCCCAAGTCAGATGAGATTTTTTTTTAATTATCTCCTTATCATTTAGCAATAAACATTTAAACACTCAAAAGATGATATGAAGTTAAAGATTTACTTCAGAATGATGAAGAAGAGGAGGAATGTAGGTGAGTGAAGATAGGCGATGAGTGTAACCTGGGCGAAGGATGCATGGGAGCTTCCTTGTTACAGGGTTTTCACTTCCGGATGTTTGAAACTTGAATATATGTCATGGAATATATGTTTTTGGTTCTATGAATGTATGTTACACACACACTTCAATTTTAGCAGGAGGCAATCATTTACATTAGGTCCTAGTAGCTGTTTATAAAGTAACAGAAGTTTAAAGTCAGACAAATGCTGAGAGGAGAAGAGAATACTGAGTCAGCCTCCAAAACCCCTCCCAGGGCAGACCTGAAGTGCCGTAAGGAAATACTAGCAGTGAGATGGAACCCATTCCAACCCTGCCCTGACCAGTTGCATGCTCCCAAACCAACATTGGAACTGAACCCTGACGTACCTGTGCCAATTCCACACCAGTATTCTGTCTTTCTAAAACTCTGCATTACTTCTGAATGCATGGCTTCCAGGAGTGACCATTCTTTTCATACTGACATATAACGTTCTCAGAAACAAAGTTCAGGTTAGAAAACTGCACAGGCAAGTTACCAAAGATAACTTTGGTAGTTATCAGTTAGTTGACAAACACTCTCAGTGTTTTCAAAAATTACAAAAGAAAAATACTGAAGGAGAAGAAGAAGGAGGAAAAGGAGGAGAAGGAGGAGAAGAGGAGGAAGAAGAGGAGGAGGAGGAGGAGAGGAAGAGGAAGAGGAAGAGGAAGAGGAAGAGGAAGAAGAAGAAGAAGAAGAAGAAGAAGAAGAAGAAGAAGAAGAAGAAGAAGAAGAAGAAG
>JANHMN010000001.1:12832276-12856329 GCA_030674055.1 Rhabdomys pumilio
AGAAGAAGAAGAAGAAGAAGAAGAAGAAGAAGAAGAAGAAGAAGAAGGAAATTTTAAACAGGGTGTCATTGTGTAGCCCAAGCTGGCTTTAAACTCACGGAAATCTGCCTCCTTCCTACTGGAGCTAAAGACTGAAGTCACCTTCAGGCTGAAATCCTGAGCAGGTTTAGGGCTTCCTGTTTTACAGCTGTCTGGTCACATGCTGCCCTGCTGCTGGCTTTTGGGAAAGGTCTCATGGCTCTTTGCTTTCTCTAGTCACAGGACAGCTTTCTCTGCTTCATTGCATCATCAATACATTTATTTTATTTTCTGCATTTCTAGCTCTCTTGGGATTCTGTTATTTACACAAAGATACAGCTAATACCCGAGCCTACCTTTCTTTTCTTTTTTTCCTTCCTTTTTTCCTTCCTTCCTTCCTTCCTTCCTTCTTTCTTCCTTTCTTTCTTTTTGTCTTTCTTTTTAATATGAGGTCTCACTTTGTAACTATGGCTGTCGCAGAGATCCTCCTGCCTCTGTCTTTCAACCATGTGGTGAGGTTAAAGGCATGCAACACCATTCCTGGCCCCCAAGTTCTTGAGTCCAGTGTCAGAGTCTTGCGTTAGCCCTTGTTACAAGCACCTAACCAACCATACCTCCACACACCACTTCCTGACACTCTGACGGCAGTCACTCTTGACCACACCCAGCCCTGCTCCTTTCTTCCTGCTTCCCCAGGGCAAGGGCCATATCCCTGTGCATATCCTGACTCTGCTTCCCCAGGGCAAGGGCCATATCCCTGTGCATATCCTGACTCTGCTTCCCCAGGGCAAGGGCCATATCCCTGTGCATATCCTGACTCTCCACTTCCCACTGCCCTGGTCACTTGCTGAAACCTCAACCCTGGTTCAAACTACTGATTCTTCATCCTTTATGTTTGCACCAGAGGGCCACCAAGACCACCACGCAGCTCCACCAAATACACAAATCCTCCTGCTCTCTGGTGGACCTCAGCTCTCTGATAGACATCCCTATCTCCACCAGCCTTTCAGTCAGCTGTGACTTTTCTCCCTGTTGCCTGTGTGTTAGTCAGTGTTCTATTGCTGAGAAGAGACACCATGACTATAGCCGCTCTCATACAGGAAAGCATTTAACTGGGGCCTGGCTTACAGTTCAGAGGTTTAACCCATTGTCGTCATGGAAGAGAGCATAGCAACACACAGGCAGACATGGTGCCGGAGAAGTAGCTGAGAGTTGTACATCTGGATCTGCAGGCAGCAGGAAGAAAAAGAACTAGGTCTGGTTTGAGCATTTGAAGGCTCATAGCCCACCCCAGTGACACCCTTCCTCCAACAAGGCCACACCCCATAATCCTTCTCAGGTACTACCACTCCCTAATAACTAAGCATTTAAGTACATAAGTCATGGGGTCCATTTTATTCAAACCACCACATCTTGGGAAAAATAGAACTGAGGAGAAAACTTCCTAGTTTTTCCTTTTTAGTCTACCAACCTCATTTCCATATTCCTAAAGCCACTGAGTTCTGTGTCCCCCACTACCATAGAAGAGCCCTGCCCTCAGGCATCCTAAAT
Organism: Rhabdomys pumilio; assembly: GCA_030674055.1. NCBI lineage: Eukaryota > Metazoa > Chordata > Mammalia > Rodentia > Muridae > Rhabdomys > Rhabdomys pumilio. The sequence continues at coordinate 12,833,846 of JANHMN010000001.1, forward strand.
GCCGGTCTTCTCACTGGGCTTTCAATTCTGTATATTCAATATATAAGTGCAAGAGGCTGCTTAAAATGGAATTCACCAATTACCAAAGAATTTAAATCTAGATTTACAAATTAAATCAGCAGTAAAACTTTTCTGACCCCACAGTCTCTCACATCCACCACCAAAACACACTAAGCCTTTAGAGACAGGCTCTTTCATGTCTTGCTAGGATCAGATGCTTTAGGAAAAACAAAACAAACAACTGAAGAATTTCACCTAGGCTCATGAGCAAAAAAGATCTTTGCTGAAAGAATTTTTATTTTTTTATTCTTTCCCTGTAGGACTGTTAAAGGAGAAGGAGCTATATATTACATGTTTCTAGAAAAAAATAAAGTATCTGGGGGAAAGTATTTCCTTTCATTTTTTTCCTGGTTATAAGATTATTATCAAGAAGCATATATAAGAAAGTATTCTTTTTTGTTTAATTTTTAAATTATACTTTTTTATTTTTTGTACATGTGAGCATGAAACAGTACATGCATCCTGGTCAGAGGACAGGATAGCTTGCATACATGCTGAACAGAGGACAGCTTGCACACATGTTGATCAGAGGACAGCTTGCACACATATTGATCAGAGGACAGCTTGCAGAGGTTGGTTCTCTTCTTCCACCATGTGGATATTGGGTATCAAACTCAGGTCACCAGACTTGGTATCTAACTTAGTTTCTATTGCTGTGAAGAGACATCATGAACACAGCAATGCTAAACAGTAATATAAAGAAAGCATTTAACTGGGGCTTGCTTACCATTTCAGAGGTTTAATCTTTTATTATCATGGTAGTGTGCAGGCAAACACGGTGCTAGTAAAAGAGCTGAGAGTTCTACATGCAAATCAGCAGGCAACAGGAAGAGCTAGTGAGCCACTAAGCTTAGTTTGAGCTTCTAAAACCTCAAAGCCCCAGTGACACACTTCCTCCAGCAAGGCCACACCTATCCCAACAAGACCACACCTCTTAGTGCAACTTCCTAAGCATTCAAATTTGAGTTTCTGAGAACCAATCTAATTCCAACTACCACACTTGGTATCAAGTATTTCTACCAATTTAGACATCTCAACAGCTCAGACTAAGTTTTTAAAGTGACTTGTTTATGTGCTTGAGAGATGGCTTAGCAGGTCCCCACAAACCACATAAAAACCCACATAGAAATCTAGAAGGGATGGCATGCATCTGTACTCAAAGCATTCCCACAGAGAGATGGAAGAAGAAAAGAGAAGAATCCACTGGATACCTGGGGACTAAGCCTAGAGTGCATGTCACGCAACAGAAACAAGAGAAGCAAGGATGTCCTCTAACCTCTACACCACACACACACACACACACACAAACACAAACACACATACAATTTATACACAATTAATACACAATTAATTTTTTTAACATTTCTAATTTGATCTCTTGTGCCTTTTAAAGTTTTTTTTTTAGATTTCTTTTTTAAAATTTTATTTATTTATTTATTTATTTATTTATTTATTTATTTAATGTATATAAGTAGCTGTCTTCAGGTGCACCAGAAGAGGGCCTCAGGTCCCATTACAGATGGTTCTGAGCAGATGTAGTTGCTGGAAATTGAACTCAGGACCTCTGGAAGAGCAGCAAGTGCCCTTAACCGCTGAACCATTTCTCCAGGCCCCAAACTAGTTAATTTTAAAAGTAGTTAAGTAATTTGTTTCCAAAGGTTAATAGATTCAAAAAATAAAATATTTAGCTTTTGTTTACATTTTGGGTAAATGTTGATGTCACACCAGGAGGTTCAAACAATTTCCTTGAGAAACTCTATTTCTAGTTACTAATCACAAGACAAAGCAGTCAACACCAAAGAGATGTTTCTTGGATTATGTTTTCTCTAAAGGTTAAAATCATGTGTTACTCTTTGAACTTGTGGGGCTTGTGACTACAGTTTTCTATCCAGCTTTAAGCTCTGAACCCCAGACTCCAGTCACATTTTTGTTCAAAAAATACATCTTCTTGCCAGACTTGCTATCCAGTTCATCCAACCATGAAATTCCTTCACATATTAGTAACAGAGCCAGAGTGAGGCTTGGGGCCGTCTATTTTGTCTTCATTAAAGACATCACATCTCTAGTGACTCAGCAACTCTCTGAGACAGACTGATGACAGTTCCCCATGATGTATCTAGAGAAGCAAACTACTTCAAGCCCTTGTCTCATCTGACTTGCTATCACATTCCGAATTCTGGTTTTTCAAAGGAAACTTCAATCCTTTGTGTTCAACAAATGGCTTCTTAACAAAGGACCTAGAGTCATCATGGTCCCTGACAGCCACTACAAAGGTCAAGGCCCTTAGGAAAAGTCAGTAATTACTATAAAATAGATGGTGGAGTTGAATGTGTTCGAAGATAACTTGATCTTGCATTTCTTTCATAGGGTTCCAAACTCAGTGCCATCTGGGACTAGATGTGCTCTACCAATATGGGCGCAGATCCAAGACTACCTAGGAGACAGGAACAGTAACTTACTAAGCCCAAGGAGTGGAAACCTACCGAGAGACAACCCACAGTCCTTGTCTTGTGTTCTTTGTTATCGTCCTTTGGCTGAGGAAGTGAATTTTACATCCCTTTAAAAAAAAAGATTTCATTTATTTCTTTATTTGTAAACTTTATGAGAATGGATGTTTGGCTTGTATGTGCATATACGTACCACAATGCATTGCAGTGCCTTCAGAGTCCAAAAGAAGGTTTTGAATCTCTTGAAACTGGAGTTACAGATGGTTGTGAGCTGCCGTGCGGGTACTGGGAATCGAACCCAGGTCCTCTGGAAGACTTTCAAGTACTTTCAATAACTGAGCCCTCCAATCCCTAAAAATACTATTGTCAATTACAAGTATATTTGTGTTTGTCTATGGTTATGTTTACAGGTGTACAGTGTTAGCTTCTCTGGAGTTACAGGAAGTTGTGAGCTGCTGAGATGGGTGCTGAAAACTCAGCTCAGGGTCTTTGCAAGAGCAGCTCACACTCTTAAGCTCTGAGCCATCTTTCCAGTCACCAAATTCTTTCTTTCTTTCTTTCTTTCTTTCTTTCTTTCTTTCTTTCTTTTTTTTAAGATTTATTTATTTTGTGTATATGAGCACGATGTTAGTTGTCTTCAGACACACCAGAAGAGGGTGTCAGATCCTATTACAGATGGTTGTAAGCCACCATGTGGTTGCTGGGAATTGAACTCAGGACCCCTGGAAGAGCAGTCAGTGCTCTTAACCACTGAGCAATCTCTCCAGCCCAGTCACTGAATTCTTAAGGTTGCTGTATAGGCAACTGTGGGTCAGGTCAACCAGATATCCAGGCTAATTGATCCTTTTTTTTTTTAAACATCTAATTTTCAGGAAGTAATGGGTAGAAGTTGTTTTTAGAATAAAAAAAACAATAAATAACTAAATATCATAATTTTAAACATGTCTGTCAGCATTATAGCCCTATGTTATATATATGATAATGACCAAATGTTTTTCCTTGTCTTGTTTTTCCACCGTGACATTCTTGGTCTCAGCATGAAGCTGGGTAGGCATGGAATGCTATGAACAGTAAGTTGTGTTAACTTTACCTCCGAGTCTCACCCAAAAGCTTCGGAGGAAAAGTAGTGGAATACAGGAGACCATCACCACATTCACGTGAGGAAGCTGAGAGCCGCAAAGCAGAGCTTACACTTGATGATTACATGTGCCTGAGGAAGAGTCTGCCTCAGTTTCCCAACCTGGGCATGGAGGTGCACACCAGTTATCACAACACTTGAGAGACTGAGGCAGGAGGCTCCTCAGCCTGGACTATAAAGAGACCTAATCTCAGAAATAAACCAACAGCATGGATTCCCTTCCACACCCCAGCTCCCACCACTCACTTCTAAAATTCCATCACATTTGCAAGCATTTATCTGATGGTAAAAGTGAAGTCTTAAAGCATAGATAACTTAGACAGGTAGAAAAATACAAAACCAAGCAAAAAAAAAAAAAAAAAAAAGAAAGAAAAAAAAAAAGCAAAACATCTCTTGCAACCACCCCGACACACACACAAGCTTAATTACTGAAGTGCATTCTTCCCATGAGCAGTTGCTACTGGGAAAACATGTTCTTAAATGCTTCAACAATATCATTAGCTGTATTAAAATAATAGTCTGGTAATGAAGAATAATTGCCTCAGAACATAGTGTTTTATTGTTAGTATATTTTATCTAATATGTATCTTTAAAAAAATTATAATTTAGTGATCCAATAGGAATGTCATTCCTATCAGGAACTCTGGGGGTGAGGGAGAAGGGAAATGTTTTACTATAAATGAAGAAGACATTCACTAATCTGAAACCTCTTTTTTTTTTTTTTTTTTTTTTTTACTATGCACACCAGTCAGCAACCTCATAATCACACGCCCAGAGATTGTTCAAATAAAGAGGGAACACAGCTCCTAACAAAGTTCAATGCCGAAGTCAAGACTGCCTAGAGGCATGAGAAGTTTTATGTCTCTGTTTACCCCAGGAGTAAGTTAAATGGATGCATGTTTAATACATGAATCACAGTTATATTTAGTCTACATGCTACAGACAGGGAGAAAACAGGAGAAATCTTTACGATAAAATGCAGTAATGAAAACTGAAGGTACACCCACACGTCTGGATCCGTGCCCCAGAATGTAGTCATGACAAGTTCAGTATGAAATAATAAACTGGGGCTTGGAGTGTTCTGGATATCTCTCAGTTGTGAAGCCTTGCTGGTGTTCGTGCAGCCCCTACATAGGTACTCTACAAGAACAACAGCTGGATTGCAGGAGTCTGGAGCCTTTCAGTACCTCTTGACCTGACTATAATGCAGTCTCAAACCTGCAACTGGGCACTGGAGCTCCCAAGGGGAAAGCCTCTACACTAGTTACTTTGCTTGTTACTTACTGTGACAAGATATCCCACAGAAATTGCTTGAGGAAGGGAAAGTTTATTTGGGCAATCCATCATGGCAGGGAAATCATGGCAACAGGAGGAAGAAGAGGTGACTGGTCACATGGCATCACAGCCAGGAGAGAGATGAACGCTGGTGTTGGGGCTCACTGTCCCTGGTCCCTAGACTGTGGAATGGCACTTCCCACATTTAGATTGGGTCTTTTTATTCCAGTAACACAATTTAACTCTTCCACAGATCTGTTCTGGAGTTTGTCTCCTCTGTACTTCTAGTCATTGCCAATTGGGCTGACAATACTAACCATCATGGCTCCCAAGGAAGCCCCTTGAGGACTCTCTTACTGAGCTGAGCGTGAGGCTCAGAGAAAGTGCAGAAATCCCCAGGGCTTCTCTCAGTTACTTTGTGCTCCATCTTCCAAACAGTCTAGTGATGATGGTGACAGAGACCACCATGGGAGCCAAGGGGAAGAAATACCGAGAGGATGGGACAAGCGCACACTTCTTTCACTGCTTGGTTCTGAATGCAAGCACTTACAGATGTGTACAGCACAGCTCTTTGATTAATGACTTCTTTTGGTAGCAAGGGGAATGTAGGGACCTGAAAAGTACTGGAGAGGCCAGGGTTCACCACTGAGCTATGCACAACTAGATCTGAGTCTAATCAGCAAATACTCCACGACGCATGTCTCACACTGACCACCGGGTCACCCGTACACAGGACAGATGAAATAATGCAGCAAAGGCTTACCTTGCTGAACAGCTGTTAGAACCACAGCCCACAGTTGATGGGTTGGAACTTTTGGACATAACAAAACTAGACCAGTTGCTAAGGGTGGAGAGATACGTCAACAGGTAATAGCACTTGTTCTTGCAAAGGACCTGAATTTAGTCCCCAGCACCCACACGGTGGCTTAGAATCTTCTATAACTCCAGATCCCTGGTTCCAGGGGATTTGATGGCCTCTTCTGATCTCCATAAGACTTGCGATGACAATTACAGAATCTTGGAGGGATACAAAGAGGAATTGGAGGAGACAAGGGGGGGGGGGCATGACATAAACCTTTAGTCCCAGCACTTGGGAGGCAGAAGCAGTCAGATCTCTGTGAGTTAGAGGCCAAGCCTGGTCTATAGAGCGAGTTTCAAGACAGTAAGGCTACACAAAGAAGCCTTGTCTCAATAAATTAAAAAAAAAAAAAAAAAAAAAAAAAGGTAGTGGATTTCCAGGTCTAGGAGGTTCACTATCAGGCAGTGTCAGCTACCTGTCGGAAGGTGAAGCAGTTGCCTACAGCATGCCTGGTGAGGCCCATGTTATTTCTGGCCACATTCCAATGGGCTAAGGAAGCCATAAGATCTTGGCCGAGCAAACACGCTCAACTTTTTCTAGTTCTTTGTTTTGGATTCACACCCAGTTCCTTCAGGCCAGGCTGTGAGGACAATAAGCTCCTCAGACCCTGCTCTTCTTCTTTGATGTCCCCAGTATTCTAGCCCCTTAGATAGTGGCTGGTCCTCTTCCCTCCAGGAACTGTAGCTCAGAAGTGTCCTCACCCTCTCCCACCTGATGGTCTACTTGTTTCCAGGTGAACACATGGACCTCGCCAGAATTCCTCTGTACCAGCAGGCAGTGTAGATCACATGTTTCCAACACCGTGAAGGAAAAACTAACATCTTTGGAAAATCAACTCTGTCACAAGCACTAAATCCTTATCCTCTTCCTTATCCTCATAGCTCTGAGAAACAGGGCCTACCCTCCCCTCTGTAAAGAGGAGAAGCCTAAAGAACAGTAAGGGGAGGGAACTCACCCAGGATCTCAAAATTGGTAAGTGACTTTTAGAGTTCATAGCAAAAACTAGAACTAGTTTTTCTTTCCTTTCCTTTATTTTCCTTCCCTTCCTTACTTTTTTATTTTGTTTTGTTGTTGTTTGTTTCTTTGTTTGTTTGTTGTTTTTCTTTTTTGAGATGGTTTCTCTGTGTAGCCCTGACTGTCCTGGAACTCACTCTGTACACCAAGCTGGCCTCAAACTTGGACATCCACCTGCCTCTGCCTTGCAAGCACAGGGATCAAAGGTGTGCACCACTATACCCAACCACAACTGTTTTCTAGGCTGAGTTCCTTTTCTCTCTATCCTGTTCCTTCTCCAAACAGCTGACTCCTTTTCTCTCAGTATTAGCTGTTAGTTAGTGGATCTTGGCTTCCATCTGCTGTTTTTGGGAAATCTGAACAGGTTAGTTCATCCTCTTAGGGGAAATGACCACTGAGAAGTCAGACTCTGATGAAAGTGTTTCCAACGTACTTAGGATAAGAATCAGCAGCAAAATGTTGGCTGGGGAGAGGGGAGAGGGAAGAGGGGAGGAGGGAGAGGGAGGGAAGGGAACTGGGGGAAGAGTGGGGGAGGGGAGAGGGGAATCCATCCTAGCAGAACAGCCTGTACAAAGGCACAGAGGAATAGCTCAGGAACAGCAAGCTGTATGCTTCAACTACAACATGAAGTCAACACACTGGGTCAGAGGGAGACAAAGAAGAGGAAGATCTGAGACGAGGCTGTGGGTGACAAGCAGAGTGAGCGCTTTCCCCATAATGGAAATCACAATGAAGTAAGTAGTAATTACTGCCAAGACCTGTGAAGGCTGAGGAGAAGCAAGGACTGCATTCCCTCCCTCGTATTGTGTTAACAAAGGAATGAGCCAAACTATAAACTAATTCTCCACGCAAGCATTCCACCGCTGCTGCGCTTGGAGAAACAGAGGAGTCAGGAACGTGTGTGAGTGAGGTCAACTATAGGCCAAGACAGACAGACAGGAGGGAATCAGGAAGACGACTTAGCCAGAGAGCAGCCCAGTCAGAACTTCCTCTGGAAAAGGTGGAGCAGATTCCGATCCAAATATCAGCGAGGTGGTTAACTCGGGATTGAATGAAGTTCAGCTCACTTAGATAGAGAGGGCTTCAAGAAACACACGATAAACGAGTTCTCTCTAATTTCTTCAAAATCCTAGACATAACAAAATTGTGTTGTCCAAGTCTAACATGCATGCGCAGGAAGGACACTCGCACCTGGTGACTGCTCCCACTGTGAGTGATCACTCTGTAGAGAGGCAGTCGTTTCTGATTCTGTATCAATAAAAATCAATGGGTACATATGGCTTTTGATTTTCCATTTCCACTGTTGGGGTCCAGGAGTCACCTTACAAGCCACACGAACATGCTCTCAGTCAGACAGGGATACTTTATTGAGCATTCACCCCAGAACTGATCCATCAGGGTCTCAGATCAGACTCAGGAGCTGCCTGTGACCCTCAGTCAGGTTCCTGTAGGGCTTTGAAGCCTTGAAATCCATAAACATCTGTGCCAAGCTAGTCCGCCAATCAGGATTTAGGGAACATGTCTATGTTGTACACTTATCCTGCTCCCATTGGTTGGGGTATTCAACCGTGGCAGGGGACTTGCCTTGTCTAACGTTCATGTCTGAACTTGCCAACAGGATGTCAGTTACCCACCTATATGTCTCTTTCTGCCAAATAGGACCCCAATTCCCAGGGAAGTGTTAGGAAATTAAATTTAAGTCTTATTCTAAATAGGTACAGGTGTCTCTCTTATGCTGGGGTCCACCCCAGGGACAGCTTATAAAAGCAAAAATCATAAAAGCTCATACATAGGTGCAGGAAGTGCTGCCTGGTGATTGGTTTGAGCCCAAATTTATTGTAACTATAAACAGCAGTTCTAATCAATTTCTACTGTGATTGGTTTTCAAGAACACCAAAGCACAGAACAGAATATGCAATCTAGATCATGAGAAAGTTTCTTAGTAATAGCACATGAGAAAGTTTCCTTGTACCATTAGTAAGAGCACAGAATGGCTGGCTAGACAGGCAACAGTTATCTGAGCCTTAACATCCAGAGAAAAGAAAGGGGATGACATCCTTTGTGGTCCTTGAAGTAGCTCACTTGGCTCCTTGGAGCACAAGCAATTCACTCTGCTTGGTCTCACTGGCATACTACAGAATTCCAAAACTTTGAACATTGGAGCCGGCATTTAATTTTTGACTTTTGGCTCACAAGGCTGCTTGATTTAGTTATGAGGTTCAATAAAAGCTTCTAAATGTGAGGCTTTCTCCGAATGTCAACAAACTCATCACATCATCATAGTTGGATGTCTTCGTTTTGTTTTGGGGGAGAGGAAGGGGGTTCAAGACAGATTTCTCTGTGTGGCCCTGCTCTAGCCATCCTGGAACACTCTCTGTAGACCAGGTTGGCTTCAATCTCAGAGATTTGCCTGCCTCTGCCTCCTGAGTGCTGGGATTAAAGGTGCACAAGCCGATGTCCTGGTCTTAAGAATTGACACTAGGAGAAAATGCACTGCAACTTGTTAAGCCAAGGCCGGTTGATATCCATGGGAGGCCTCCCATTTCTGAAGAGAAAGGGAGGATGTGAAGATGGGAAGGGGAGATGAAAGGGAGGGGCTAGAAGGAGAGGAGGAAGGGAAAGATCCGATCCGGATGTTGAAAATTTTATTTAATTTTTTATTAAAGAAGAAAAAAATAGCAATTCTCCATGGTATATGTCTCCACCCTCCACACTCATCTGACCCTCCCCATCTCAGGTCCTTTAGAGTCGTAGTGTTTACAAAGTACATTCTGAATTCCTGAGCTCAGCCTAGGAGTCCACAGGATGTGACTGCTACTGTCTTTTCCTCCTTACTGCTTCAGTCTGTCCTGGCTGCCATTGGGAAAAAAAAAAAAAAAAGAATCATACCTGGTGGCTTGCAAGCCACAGTTCTCCAGGCTAGGAGGTCAAAGATCAAGGTAGCAGTCTGAGGCCAGGAGAGGGACTGCTTTCTGGTTCCCATACTTCCTTCAGTACTTCCTTCCTGGGTTCACAGGTAGATGGGTCAAGAGCCACTCGTGGGCTTCATCTATTTTAAATTACTTTCTAATTATATTTTTTATTTTGTCTGTATGTGGAGGACAGGGGAAAGGAAAACTCTGGGGGGGCAATTCTTTCCTTCTATCATGTGGATTCCAGGGATTTGAACTCAGGCTGTCAGGATTAGCAGCAGCAAGCACCTTTACTCACTAAGCCATAGCCAGCCTTTGGACTTCTTTTCGTAAATACTCGGATCCCATTCAAAAGTCCCACTTCCTGATACCAACACATCCAGGGCTAAAATTTCCACAGAGGAACAGGGAGGGTGGGGGAGGGGCAACACTGGGACACTTGGATCATAACTTCTCCCTGAGGCATCCTTTCATTCTCCTAAAAGTTAATTTGACAATACTTCTGGGTGGGGGAGGGGATTATTTTGAGTTCCTTAGCTGAGGTGAGAGACCTGCCCACCCTGAGCCGCACCATTTCCTGGCTGGGACTCTGGACCACTTGAGTGGAAAAAGAGCTGAGCAACAGCTTACATTCGCTGCCTTCTGCTCCCTGAGATGCTGTGTAAGCAGCTGTCTCCTCCCACTTTGACTGCCTGGCCATAATGGTTGTACTCTCGAACCGAGTGCTGTGAACCCTTTATCCTGAAGTTTCTTTTCCCAGAGTATCTTATCATGGAAACAGGGAAAGAAGTCAAGACACCCTCCAGCCATGCTCTTACCTTTCTCCTTCTTAAACCTGCCAGAGCGTTTCCGGCTCTTTGGAAGAGACTTCCGGGCTGGTTCTTGTTCCTCCTGCAGGATGTGTCTCTAATGTCATGCAGTGACTCAAAGACTGAACACTAGCAAAACCAGTGTTATTGGTAAATTTACTGTCTGTCTGTCCCACTAATATGTGAACATTGAGAACATAGGGACCAAACATAAGTAGAACCTTGTCTGTTTTCATGTCTCAGTTCAAATATTGTTTTTTTTTTCTTATTCTCAGAGTCTGACAAATAATCAATAATAACCAAAGAATGAATGAATGAATGAATGAATGAAGACAAAAGGAGACAAAAGGTGATGGTTTGGAAACAAATATACAAAGACTAAGACATGAAGAAAAAATTATGAAACCACAAAAACCAAGCTGGCAATAGTAGGAACCGGTTTTAATCCTCAAGATTTCTGCTCTAGAATGAGCGGGGCACCAGTTGCTTCAGGTTGTTATAAAACAACATGTTTCAAATTTGTTCATTTGTTATTAGAATTCTAATATTTTTCTCTCAGACAACTAGACAATACTTGTTAGTGCTCTCCATCTCAAGAGTTAGTAATAAGAAAATTATAGCTGGGCAATGATGGCCCATGTGGGAGGCAGAGGCAGGAGAATCACTAAGTTTAAGGCTAGCCTGATCCACAGTGTGAGTTCCAGGACAGCCAGGGCTACACAGAGAAACCCTGATTGGAAAAAACAAACAGGAGGCTGGAGAGATGGCTCAGCAGAAAAGTCTGCTCTTTCAGAGGTCCTGAGTTCAATTCCCAGCAACCACATGGTGGCTCACAACCATCTGTAATAGGATCTGATACCCTCTTCTGGTGTGTCTGAAGACAGCTACAGTATACTCATATACATTAAATAAATAAATAAATAAATAAATAAATAAATAATATTAAAAAAAACAGAAAAACAAACAACAAAAACAAAAGTCCTCCCCAAAGAATAAATAATTATATAAAGCTATTTCAACTTGACTATGTGCCCCCATTAAAACAATATCCTTAAAAAGCTAATCACTTCCTAAGACTCGGAAGGTGCAGGCAGAGAATCAGGATAGTCTCTGCTACATATCAAGTTCAAAGCTAGCCCAGGTTATATGAACTTCTGCCCCCTCCAAAAGCCAAAACAAACATTTCAAAAAAAATGGCATATGTAACTAGACGCATCACACTTGGAAAACTGAGACAGGAGGATCACTATGAGTTAGAGTCTAGGTCATAGAGTAAGATATTGTCTCAAAAAGCAATAATCAAAATCAAACAAAGCATCCCCCCAAAATAGTTATTTACGTATCAACCATATAATGGGTCTACTATGGAGTACATATATGTTGCCACGTACCCTAAATGCTAAGTATGTTTGGAATGACAGTCACCGCTAAGGTCTGCGTGGCTTTATGTAGTGCGAACGTTAGTCATGAGCTGGACTGCTACTACGGAAAGGGGTATTTTAAGAGTCCTTATCATTCAGAATAACAAACTGGAGGTTGCTAGTGCGGGGAGAATCAGCTGTCACTTGCTCACTTCAGGAGGGGACAAATGCCTTTCCCACAAGGACTTTGTCACTAGCAAGTACTAAGTATAGGTGACATTTAAAATAGCTATGTGATTTGATGAAAAAAAAAAAAGTCCCAGACTTTCTTCTAATATCCTTTACCCCAAGCATCCTGCTACATGCCCTCCAGAATAAGAATTTATACTTAAATATAACGTTCAACTTCTTAGTCAATTTTCCTTGATCTCAGCTATAAAACAGGTAATGCTTGCCTGGGGATTCATTCTCTAACGGTAAATGTCAAAGATGATGCCAACTTGATGCCGACTTTATGGCTCTTTTTTTTTCCTTTTCAATTTCACAGATTGAAGGCAGTTCTCTAGGGCTGGAGAGATGGCTCAGCAGCTAAGAGCACTGACTGCTCTTCCAGAGGTCCCAAGTTCAATTCCTAGAAACCACATGGTGTCTTATAACCACTTGTAAATGGGATCTAATGCATTCTGATATGTCTGAAGACAGTGACAGTGTACTCACATACATAAAATAAATAATTTTTTTAAGAAAAAAAAAGAAAAAGAAAACAGTTCTCTACACTATCAAGAACAAACTGAAATCTGAAATCTGTTTTTTTTTTTTTGTTTTGTTTTTGTTTTAATACCAGAATTAAAAACATCAGTCACCATAGGCAGAGAGAGAGGGGACCTCTCAAAGGAATAAAACCCAACCCTCGAAGCACAGAGTGCCTGAGTCCAGACAGAAGGTCACTGGCTTCTGTCAAGGGCCCTTGTTTGTTTGTTATTTTAGGGCTGCTCTCAGGAGCTGGCACTATAGGAAAGGCCTTGTTTCTATTGGTTGCTATAAATAAATTGAGTCATTAGATCATGTCTTGAAAGGGTTTTATAGAAATACCAGACATAGCTTCCAGTACAGCAATTTATACAAGCAACTCTTAAGACGTGCCTTGGGAGCTATGCTAAGCCACCTAATAAAGGGCATTCCTATTGCTGCTCAGGCATATGTGGGTGACAGATTAGACTGTTTAGGCACCTACTTACAGGTCAAAGCCTGCAGGCCTTGAAAAGCAAGAGCCGGAGTTCACCCCACCTGGCCTGAGGCACTCAGGCAGCTCTGTGCAATCCCACTGAACCTGTCTGGCAGCTTGGCAGTAACGGCTGTTGCTGGCAGATAAGACCCTCTTGGGAAGCCTGATAGCTCCTGTCAATAAGAAACTGCAGAGGGCCACTGGAATTTTCCAAGCCATGAAATGAAAAAAAAAAAAAAATCTCTGGTTTGAAAATGTGCAGATAACCAATCATGACAGAGAGCTGTGGAAAATAACTTGTACCAGGGAAAGACAGAGCACAGTATTTGCTTTCTAGTAGTCAGTCATACATATGCAGATCCCTCTTCTTTTCCCGATTGGAAGCAGCTATTGTTTGCTCACCTGTTGCATCACCGGAAACTGAAGATCTCTGCCGCCTTCAGCAGCAGCTTGGACAGTGAGGCAAAGCCCGGCTAATGTTTCACAACTCAATTCGGGAGTTATTGCAGATCCCACTTCTGAAGTGCTATGAATGTTCTTCTCTCTTGAGTTGGACCGGATCAGAGAGCAAATGACTGCAACTCACAGCCCATGAGAAAATGGGGCGGGTAAAGAGAGCTGGGACCCCCCCCCCCCATTAGGAAGAAACAACCCCCTCCACAGGAGTTGCATATCAGACATCCTGCATATCAGATATTTATGTTACACTTCAAAACAGTAGCAACTGTGCAGTTATGAAGTAGTGACGAAATAACTTTATGGTTGGGGGTCGCCACATGAGGAACCGTACTAAAAGGCCGCAGCGTTAGGAAAGCTGAGAAGCACTGGTCCAGAAGAGCCGGAGGGTCCGGTGCTCTGGAAGCTCAGATGTTGGTGATGACTGGTTACCCATAGCTCCTAGCTACACTCTCCCCCAGGGACGAGAGAGGCGCCCCCCAAAAGCACTGCTGGGTCTAGACTTTCCAAAACTCCTGGTCACTGGTCACCTGGTCACTGGATGCACATTAACTACCTAAAGACGGGTGGCTTGGCATCTCGTACAGAAAAAGAGCGCAAAGATGTTGCGGAAGAAGGGAAAGACTGCGTGGGTGGGTAGTGTTGGGAAGACTGAAGTGAGGGAGCCCAGCGGTGTAAGGGAGAGGAACCCTGGTTGAAAACAGAGACCCATCTCTGTGTCTTCAGTCTGTCGGGTTTATTCCAGCTCCGCTTACACCCGTGACTGTCCTATGCTGATAGTACCGTGTCAGTGTAAGGCAGAGTAGTTACTTAGCTTGTCTCTGGTAGTCAGGGCTTCGACTTGGTTAAAAGAAGTGATATTATATACATATGAATAAACTCGAGAAAAATCACCAGTGGCGAGGAGGAGGACACAGCTCAGCTGATGTGGCTCAGTAGAGCATTTATAAGAAGATTGGATTTCATCCCCAGCAGTACAGAAAGCCAAGCCCGGAGGTGCATGCTTATAATTCCAACACTTGGAGGTCAAGAGGAAGGCAGCAAAGTTAGAGTTCATCCTTGGCTGCATAATGAGTCAGAGGAATGCTCATGATAAGAGAGACAATGTCTCAACAAACAACACTCTGCTGGCTCAGGAGGCCCGCGCAGTCCTTCTTCCTACGATTTAGAGGCTGAGGCAGGAGGATTGCTGAAAATTGGAAACAATTTCTAAGTCAATCTGGGCTACTGAGTGAAACTTTATTTTAAAAAGGCAAAACCTGCAACAAATGAAATAACAAAATTCACAAGAGTGAAGATGTGTTTTAGAGGAAGGGGTATGTTTGGTGGAGTCTCGGTAAGGTGTGGGGGAAGAGGTGCCTCTGTGGGCCCATTGCTGAGGCATCCCCTCCCCCTGAGGTACACGACCGATGGACCGAATTTAGGGCGTGAGGAGAGGAGTTGAGGAGCTAGTAGGGACAGAGAAAGGCAGAGGGGGCGAGGGAGGCAGGCTATGAGCACCTGGAGAGACGGGGTGGGGGGGGGTGGGGGGGGGGGGGGGGGGGGAGGGGGGTAAGGAGGAAGGACCAGGGGAGGGGGGGAAAAGAGGGGGGGGGGGGGGGGGTTCGAAGCCTAGAGGAAATGCCAACAGCCGCAGTGGGTTAGAATGCTTGTTCGACAAGCATGTGGACCTGGCTTTGAATCCTAAGCGCCCATGTACTGAAAAACCAAAACCAAACCAAACCAAAACAGGAAACAGTGACGTGCTTGTTGGTAGCCCCAGCAGTGAGGGTAGAGACACAGATCTTGGTTGCCTGGTCAGCCAACCTCGCTGAAAAGGCAAGCTTCCTATTGAGTGGGAGACCCTGTCTCAGGTAATACTGTAGACAGTCACAGAGGGAGACAAAACAAGTTGTCTCCTGGCCTCTGAATCCACACGTAGTCTTTTCCAAGCAAAGATTTACTTGTTTTAAATTTTTAAAAAAGATTTGACTAAATTTATTTGTATAAGCATTTTGTTTGCGTATATGTTTGTGCACCATGTACGTGCCTACAAATGGTCGCGAGGCACCATGTGGGTTCCAGAAACTGAACATAGGTCTCTGTAAGAACAGCAAGGGCTCTTAACCTCCGAGCCATCTCTCCAGTCCCGAGATTATTTATTTTTAGGATGGAAAACTGCAATTTAAAAAGCAACAACAAAACAAAACACTTGGATATTCTTATTGCTTTAAACCATATTTAAATACATTAGAAAATTATTCAACATTATCTAAGTATTTTCATGACACTTCAAGTTTTTTCTTAGATTAATATCTAATTTGCCTGGCGGTGGTGGCGCACGCTTTTAATGCCAGCACTTGGAAGGCAGAGGCAGGCGGATTTCTGAATTCGAGGCCAGCCTCATCTACAGAGTGAGTTCCAGGACAGCCAGGACTACACAGAGAAACCCTGTATCGAAAAACAAAAAACAAAAAACAAAAAACAAAAAACCAAAACCAAACAAACTAAAATCTAATTTAAGTAGAAGTTGTTTAGTTTCAGATGGGGGACAAGGGACTGAGGCCCCTATTTTACATACCAAAGTAGACCTGGCCTCTAGGTTCTCCCAGAATCCTTCAGTCCAACCTGGCATGTTCTGCTCACAACCTTGAACTTTCCAGCCCAGATTTGGGCTGCCCTCTCTCAAAATCTCTTCCCTATATAATCCAAGCATTTTGGTCTCTCTTCTCTCTCTCCGAGTACACACTCTTTCTCTCTTTCTCCGGCCCTCCCACTTCCCCATGGCGACTTTTCTGGCCTTGGTCCTTGGGGCCAGTGAACTTGCCTGAGAGCAGCTTCCCAATAAACCTGCCTTTCATATAATCTAATTTGGTTTGAACTGATTTCACCAGCGGTGAAGAAATAACCTATCAGAAGTTAATTGAAAAATTTCATTGCTTTTAGTTTTCACTCATGACGAAATTGCCTGAATATATAATTTACACACTTTTAAAAAAAGATTTACTGATTTTATATATGTGAGTACATTGTAGTTGTCTTCAGACACACCAGAAGAGGGCATTGGACCCAATTACAGATGGTGGTTGCTTGGAATTGAACTCAGGACCTCTGGAAGACTAGAAGAACAATTAGTGCTCTTAATCACTGAGCCATCTCTCCAGCCCCAAATTTCACACTTAAAAACCAACCAAACAAACAAAAGAAAAACCAGGGATACACAGTGAAACCCTGTCTCACACTCCCCAAAAAGATAAAACAAAACAAAACAAAACAAAACAAAACAAAACAAAACAAAACAAAAAACAACTTTAATTAACCAGGCAATGGCGGTGCATACCTTAAATCCCAACACTTGGGAGAGGCAGGTGGATCTCCAGGCCAGACTGGTCTATAGAATGAGTTCCAACACACCTAGGGCTACACAGAGAAACTCTGTCTCAAACAAACAAACAAACAAACAAAAAAGAAAAACAGAAAAAGAAAGTCATTTGTGTAGTGATTAAATCCCTGACAAACAGCAAGGTAGGAGCCGTCTATTTTAGCTCACAGTTCACAGTCCATCCCTGCTGGAAATCCTGGTGACAGGTACTTGCAGCAGCTTGCCACATCCCATCCACAGTCGCCAGCAGAGAGAAGAGAATGCACGCACGTGCTGGTGTCCTTTCTTCTTAGTCTGGGCCCCAAAGGGAATGGCGCTGTCCTCTTTCAGTCTGAATCTTCTCACAACAGTTAAAGCAGACACACAAACAGGCCAGCTGATCTAGACAGAGCCTCACTGAGACTCCTCTGGGGATTCTAGGTTGTGCCGAGCAGAGAGATGACACAACTACCACAGCATCCTCCTACGAATTTCAAACATCCACGTTCAAATTCATGTGCGAAGAGTAATATTCATGCTGCTTTTACTATGTAGAGCACTTACTTTTCCCAAAACATCGATTGGTTGGTTCTTAGTCCCAGGAAATGAGTATTACCATATGAATACAGGAAATGTATCCATATGATATGAACATGTCCACTTTCCCTCATGCTTATATGACCAGATACATGTGTGCTATGTGTGTAAGAGTGTTTGTGTGTACATGTGTGAGTGCCTGTGATGGGAGATTCTGTACATCTTGCCTTCTAATGTGAACTATGTCCTGGAGCGCCTTCTGAGAACACAGGATAATTCTCAGTCTTCATAAAGGCTCCATGATTTTCCCATTGCTCCACAGATTGAATGAATCACAATTTACTTAATCAATTTCCCACCTAAAGTCTAGTTTATCTTTTCCCAACGACAAATGGATGCAGTAAACATCTCTAACATGCATATTCTTTTATACCAATGTGTTTATATTAATGGGGAAATTCCAACAAACAAGAAGAAAAATCATACATGTTTTCTAATTGTAATTTTGCTTTTCAAAGTACTATAACAACTTATGTTTCTCTTATGAATCGATCAATGGATCGGCAGACTCTTTGTTCATGTATTCCCCAAAGACATAGCTTGTTACATGTACCTTTTATTACTTTTGCCAATTTGGTCTCTATGAGGAATATCTGATTTGTTACTTTTGTATATTTATTTGGCATTTATTATTATTTTGGGAGGAGGACATAAAGACCGTGTTATAGAGGCCAGAGGACAACTTGTGGAGTGGTTTCTCTCCTTCCTCTTTTATTGTGAGTTCCTGGGATCAGACTCAGGCCCCAGGCTTGCATAGTTGAATGAGAGAGCCCACTGAGACTTCTCACCACCCATTGCTTATTACAGTAACAACAATCCCTTATTTCCTCAGGAAGTTAGTCATTAGCAAATTTTCTCTGTTTTTGAGGCCATTTTGGTTGTGTGCTTGGCATCAAACCCAGGATCACATCCTTGTTAAGCATGGTCCAATATGAAACATCTCCCAGCCCCAGTATACATTGTTTTTCAATTTTATTCAATTACTTTATTATGTTATTTGTTCATTTGTTTGTTTGTTTAGAGACAGGGTCTCACTGTATACACTCATTATGTAGACCAGACTAATATTAAACCCAAAGGGATCTGTGAACTCACAGAGACTCACCTGCCTCTGCCTCCTGGGCTAAGATTAAAGATGTGTCCCACCATGACAACTTCTATATTCTTTTAGGTCATCTTTTTCTTACCTTGTTACATAGTGAACCTTCTAACTCCTTATTTTTTATATATCTAGTAAACATTTATCTCAACCCATCATTTATCTATTGAATTCGCTGCTGTATTTTTCTCACATTGTAATAACTTTTGTATTTGAATAGTTATCTGTCTTTACTTTTATTGTTTTAGGGGATGTTGTCTGTAGTCCTTCTATCTACATTTAACTTTCTATACTGCCTACTAATGGACAAATCATACATATTTATCTGTGCCCCGCCCTATCGTCTCGCCGGCAAGAACGCACGTGGGCACCAGGATCCTTCTGCAGCAAACATTTATTGCGATGAAAGGAGGAAGAGAGCGAGACCCAAGATGGCGCTGCTTTATATACACCCTAGGGTGGCGTGGACATATCTGATTGGCTGCTTGCTCAAAACCTCGTATGACGCCCCGGGTTGGGCGGTGACTTGGCGCGCTTTCACCACTTGCACATGAGCAATTTACTTGTTTACCCACGGAAGTGCCGGGTGCCAGCGCCATCTTGTAATGGCGAATGCTGTCACCGCTCGCAGAGGCTCTCTACATTTATCTTTTTAAAAAAGAATTTTTTAATTTTATGTGCATTTGGGTTGCCTGCATGTATGTATGTGAGCTACAAATGAGCTGGTGTGTGGGTACTGGGAAACCAGCTCAGCTCTTCTGCAAGAACAGCGAGTGTTCTTGATTGCTGAGCCATCCATCTCCCCAGCTCCATATATTTATCTTGTACAGTGTGATGTTTTCAAATGTTCGTACACTGTGGCATAGAACAGAATGGTTTGGTTGAGCCTAACATGTGCATTTTCCATGCATTTTTGTGGTAAGAACACCTAAAATCTATTCTCAGTGATTTTCACCTTCTTTACAATAGATCTCTCGAACTCATACAGACCTGAAGTTTTATGAGCTAAATTTGTATTGCTACTTATTTTTTTTACATTTATCTCAAATTCATCTGACAATGGTTTATATTGGTGCGAAAGTTACTTTGCTCATGGCTGTAGCCCGGTACCTGAAAAGAAGCAACTGAGGAGTGGAGATATTTGTTTTGGCTTCAAGTTTGAGAATACACAGTCCTTTTGGACAGACACAAGACAAAGAGCAGTGTTGGGCCTCCTTGGGCTTTCTTTGTTCCAGGTCCAGTCAGTCTGGACACTTAGCCCTTGGGGTCAGTCTTCTTCACTGCTCAGTTAAACATCTCTGGGAATGCCATAAAAGAACATGTGGAGGTGTGTCTCTGAGGTGATTCTACATCCAGACAAGTTGACAATGAAGATTAACTGTCATGCACAGTGGAAGGGAGCCTCTTCCTTTACCACACATAGAGTGAGTTATTTGGTAGCATATGGGGAATAGGCCCTCCTTAAGAGTACAAATTAAAGTATTGCATTTTACATATATGAACTCACTGTGTGTTCTAGCAGCTGGGGCATTTGCAAACTATACAGTTAAAACATCATGGGCTGAGACCAGACAGAGAAGATGCTGTCTGCCAACCACCAGGGCTATTGTGCAGGCTGCGATGATGGCTGTCCTGCCTCGAAGCTATTTCTGGCTTTTCTATTCTGTTTCAATGACTTATTTGTCTATTCTCATGCCAAGATCATATTGTTCTAATTCACAGGCCTTTGGAGTATTTTAGTATCTGATACTCTGTGTGTGTGTGTGTGTGTGTGTGTGTGTGTGTGTGTGTGTGTATGTTTCTATTCTCATACATTTATTTTTTTTTAAAGATTTATTTATTTTTTATTTATGTGAGTACACTGCAGCTGTCTTCAGACACACTAGAAGAGGGCATTGGATCCCATTACAGATGGTTGTGAGCCACCATGTGGTTGCTGGGAATTGAACCCAGGACCTCTGGAAGAGTAGTCAGTGCTCTTAACCAGTGAGCCATCTCTCCAGCCCCCTCATACATTTTGTGTTTTTTTGGTTTTTTTCGAGACAGGGTTTCTCTGTGTAGCCCTGGCTGTCCTGGAACTCACTCGATAGACCAGGCTGGCCTCGAACTCAGAATTCCGCATGCCTCTGCCTCCCACGTGCTGGGATTAAAGGCGTGAGCCACCACCGCCCGGCTCATACATTTATTCTTACACTTGACCTTTAAGTCCTGTTTGTGTAGCTCTAAAATGTTATGTTGCCTCTGTATAAACCATAAAGTTATTTGAGTTTTGAACGATGTTACAAAAACAATTTCTCTTTTACTATATAGCTTTCCATTCTCCCTCAGCAATAAAAGTTTCAGCCGGGCATATAGCTCCTCAAATAAATTCTAGAAATATTAGTGCAACTTCTGGGTCCTGCCTGAAGTGAATTCACAGGGTGCTCGCTGACCAGCGGCCCCTTCAGAACTGCAGGTCTCACGCCCTTAGCACTTAGCTCTCAGTGGCGACTTGCCTTTCTTCCGGGAGCCGATCACAGCCAATGACTGCCTGGCCCAGTTTCTTTGTACTGTTGTTGTTTGGGGGTTTGTTTTGTCTTGATGTGGGGTGGGGGTGTTTGCATGTGTCTGTGTACATTCTTGTGGAAGCTGGAGGTTGACATTAAGCATCTTCCTTTATCGCTGCCAACCCTGTGTTCCGAAGACAGGGTCTCTAGACCTGCCATTCACTTTGGTTGGCCAACATATCCCGTGGATCCTCCGGTCTCTACCTCCTCACCACTGGAATATGGTACTGTTACTTGTTGCAGGATATTTGACCTCACAGTGACCCCTGCGATTGTTACTGGGAAAACTGTTTCTAGTTGTGGTGTGGCTCAGCCCTAGCAGATACTTTTCTGTTTATTGTTAACAGGACTAAATAAAGTCAATCATAGGTAGAGCAAGCAACCAGCTGACAGGGAGTGGACATAGGAAAAAAAACATAGAGAGTAAGAGGAAGTCAGGAGGAAGCACAGAGAGATGCACAGGAAGTGGAAGGGAGGGACATTTAGTTTGAAGGATTTCTGTGATAATAGAGGAGAAAGAGCGCTTCCTTTTCCTTTTGGGATGTCGACTGAGGAAGAAGGTCAGCTGGGTTCTTTCTCTGCCTCTCTGAGCTAGCAGGCTTTCACCTCAGCAACTGACTCCTGAGTCTTTGTTGGTAAAACTGAATGACTGGGATTTAAAAAAAAAAAACAATAACAACAGTTGTTGGATTTGTAAATAGATCCTGGGGATTGTCCTCATGCTTGCCTGCCAGCACTGTACCAACTGAGGCACTGCTCCAGACCCAGTCCATTATTTTAAGGTGAACTCCATAGGCTCACAAAAACTAAAGAGCTTCTTGGAGTACTAGCTAAGTCACTTGCTGTGACTGTATCCACTTTGACTAACCCCTCTTCTCTGAATACTGATCCTAAGATCATTCCCAGGAAAACTTCTGCTGTCAGTCTCTGTGTTATCAATTCCTAGGTAACTAACCAACCTTAGATCTTAAAGTTCTTGAAGGAAAGGGCTTAAATGCAGACATGGCCAAGTATTAAGAGAGGAAGGAACAGCCTGAGCTTTGGGTGTGGTTGAACATCTTACCACTTCAGAATGGCCCAAGCTTACAAAAGGAAAAGTGAACGTCTAGGTTGGGGGGTTAGACTAGAATAGCCCCCCAAAGACTCATATATTTAAATATTTAGTCCCCGGTTAGTGGAACTCTTTGGGAAGGATTAGGAACCATGGGTTTGTTGGAAGAGGTGTGTTACTGGGGGTGGAATTTGAGGTTTCAAAAATCCACACCAACCTTTCTCTCTTTGCCTGATGTCTTTTTTTTCTTCTTTTTCTTTTCTTTTCTTTTCTTTTTTTTTTTTTTTTTTTTTTT
>JANHMN010000001.1:12856429-12906600 GCA_030674055.1 Rhabdomys pumilio
GAACTCACTCTGTAGACCAGGCTGGCCTCAACTCAGAAATCCGCCTGTCTCCCAAGTGCTGGGATTAAAGGCGTGTGCCACCACCACCCGACTCGCCTGATGTCTTCAAATGAGACTTTAAGCACTGAGCTATGGCCTTAGTTGCTGCTTGCTTACTCCCCACCTGATGGCCATAGAGAAACCCTTTGAAGCTATAAACAAACCCCTAGTTAAATGCTTTCCTTTATAAGTTGCCTTGGACATGGTGTCTTCTCAAAGCAACAGTGACTAAGACAGTTGCTTAAAGCACTGGTTGTATTAATAGGCCCTAAGACAGGGTTATTAACTTTTGTAATATTAAGTTCTCCTACCTAAAATATGTTCTTCCCTTTAATACTACCTTATCATTAAAAAACATAACTTCTAGATATTTTATTTTATTTTATTTTGTGTATTCACATTTTCAAGACTATTTTCTTCGTGTGTGTGTGTGTGTGTGTGTGTGTGTGTGTGTGTGTGTGTGTTTATATGTGTGCACACATGCTATGGCATGCACATAGAGATCAGAGTTGGTCCTCCTACCGTGTAGGCTCTGGTGACTAAAGCAAGGTCATCAGGCAGGGCAGCAGGTGCCTTTACATACTGAGCCATCTTGCTGGCCCTCATTTTCTTAGTATATGTCTGGAATCTTTCATGTTAAATTTATTTTATAAAAATTAATTTGTATTGTTTTGCTAATGAGAATGAATGTTTTTCTTTTCTCTGTTTATCAGTAGCTATTTTCAAAGCAGAAACAAAGATGCTGCATTTTTCTACAGGGTGCGCTGAAATGAACTCTTAGTGCATCTTCGTCGCATAGGAGCTGAGAGCATTGTAACTCTGACGCTTGAGTATGTTAGCCAAAGGACACGTCCTGACCTCACTACTTTCTGTGAGTTTGCCCTTGGTGTCTCTGGCTCTCAGCTTCCTTGTTTGTGGGGTTATAAAAGGCATTGAAACATATACTTAGATTAGGCACATCCCACTCTTAAAGACTATTTGAACATTCAGTGGTGCTCCAATCAGATGCCGTCAACCACAAGCCGCCAGCGAGCACTCTGCAGGGCAGTATAGGAGAGCATCTTGGAAGTTCCTTAAGGTGTTCAAGGAAGTAAGACAGAGAAATACACTTGGTCAGTTGAAGTGGGAAGCCGGACTTAGCTGTTTGTTACATTATCTTTGCTATTATTATCGGGTTACATTTATTTTTGCTATTTCTGTCGGGTTATGCTTTGAGTAAGAGGCAACACAAGTCCGGGAGTCATCTCAACAGAGGACTAGATATATGTATATATAGGAAGCTCTTAGGAAACATTTGATACGTTCTAAAACTCAAAAGAATGTTAGCATTAGTGGCCTGATTTCAGTTATAGAACTCAATATGGTGGTGGGTGATAATGATGCCAGCATTTGGTAGACAGGAGGATTTCCAGTTTGAAAAAATAACACCCTATATCAAAAAAAAAAAAAAACAAACAAACAAAAGTGAGAATGTCATAGAAAATTCTAGAAAGAGCCCACTGGTATAGACAGCCCACTGAGATAGCACACTGAGATAGACAGCACACTGAGATAGCCCACTGAAATAAACAGCCCACTGAGATAAACACCCCACTGAGACAGACAGCACACTGAGATAGAAGCACACTGAGATAGCCCACTGAGATAGACAGCACACTGAGATAGACAGCACACTGAGATAGACAGCACACTGAGATAGACAGCCTACTGAGATAGCCCACTGAGATAGACAGCCCACTGTCATAGACAGCTAACTGCTGGGTCTTTCAGTGCAACTTGAAGACTTACACACTATAATGGCATCCTCTGTTGGAGAGAGAGAGGGGATATAGTTGTATAACCCAATGCTAACATAACAAAGGTTTATTTCTCACTCCACATGGCCAGTGTGTTCCGAAGAGCCTCTCCAGGACCCAGCTCAACAGGTCTTGCACTAGCTATCGGGGAAGACACCAGAGAGACTTCCCATCCCCTGTCAGATGGTTTGTGACTGATTGTCCTCGATGAGACCAGCCATGAGGCCTGGATTGCCTTCAAAGAGGCTGGGACTTGTGTTCTTCCTGTCTTCCCAGCAGAGAGGAGTACCAGACACAGGCAAAGAATGGCAGCATCCACCATATCCACTCAGCTTACACATCACAGCAGTTCTAGTTTCTGATGATACATATCATCCATTAGTTTTTAGGTGTTTGTTTGTTTGGTTTTTGAAACAGGGACTGGTCTTGAGCTGGATAAGCTAGTTTAAGAAAGACAACCTTGAAGTCCTTATCTTCTTATCCCCATCTCGCAAGCACACCTGGCTTTTGTTCATTAATTCATTGATGGTTTAAGGCATATAATAAAAATTTCCATCAATGTCGTCCATTTAAACGGTCTTACAGTTGGGGTTTATACTCATGACAAAGGTCACACCACAGAACCAACACCAATAAGGAAACGGTCTGGACTCTGTCAGTTAAATACTTCTCGACCCACGCTGAAGGAAGACAAAGAAAGAGCGGGAACAAGAGGACTTTTGCCTGAACTATCTCCAGTTGTAAAATAGTTCTTGGGATTGTCTAACATTTTGAGATAAGAAAAACGAGGTTCTTGAGAGCTTAGGCCATTAACTGGAAGTCACGGTTAGCCGGGGACCGAATAGAACACCAAGAGTGCTATCACAGTGTAGCGGTGACATGTTCTCTAAGTGTCAAGGTCAAAGGAAAATCCACCACCTCTAATTCTGGAGTCCTATTCTGTTCCCTCTACCAAAGGAGTCATTTTCTTATCACTGTCAGGAGTGACAAATGGCTCTCTGTGGTGTCAAAGCATATGCTGGCTTCCAGACTCTTTCAGTAGAGCAAGTAGCTGTGTCTCTTCTCAGCTCTTCTTATCCTGCCCTGTTAAACTTCTGCAGCTCGAGGGCTTCCTCCCCAGCTGCTCATTCCCAAATAACCCTGGCATTTTGGCCTTGTGCTCTTGGTTCTCTCTCTTGTCTTCTCTTGGCCCCCTCTCTCTAACCTCTCTCTCACTCCCCTCCGCCTCCCCCTCTCATGGTCCATCCAGTCTGCTGGTCTTACTCAGTGTGTACTTTCTCTTCCTGCTCTGAAAGTTCCTGGGATTGTCTAACATTTTGAGATAAGAAAAAACGAGGTTCTCGAGAGCTTAGGCCATTAGCTGGAAGGCACTGTTAGCTGGGGACCGGATAGAACACCAAGAGTGCTATCACAGTGTAGTGATTCCAGATGCCTCTGGCTGTACTTTCTCTCCAATCTACAATAAAAACCTTCCCGTAACCATACTTTGGAGAAGTCATGTCCTCACTTTATACAACAAACAAGCTAAGTTTCAAAGTCTCCACAGCCCTTTCTAGAGTAAGAATGACGCCTCCATTCACATCCATACCGGGAACTTCTTCAGGTTTACCTAAATCCCACTTTCTTCAAAGGAGCAGCGTGTGTTAAGACGTAGTGAAGGTGTACAGTAACTGAGAAGATGTTTTCCCCTTTCCATATCCTCATCTTAATGTGAATGAACAGTCCATGTTTTCAGAGTTGATTTGCTTTTCACAGTCACTCAGGGGCCTAACTTTCTCTCAGCACGTCGTCTGTGAATCACTTTCCAGGGCTTGTCACCAAAATGAGATTAGCACGTCCACATCTTAGTCAGCAAGAAAGGGGAAGACACTGTGAAGGGGGTGGATCTAGGCTCTGGCTTTGAAGTGTTACAAAACACTTCAAAAAAACAGGAGGAAAAAGGAAAAAAAGAAAGAGAAAGTCCATCGCGTTGTGGTAGGAGAGCTGAGGTAAGAGTAGGGAATTTAATCAGTGGAAAACTAAAAGATTGCTTCATCGCTGTGACGGAAGACTTGAGGCCACCGACTTACAGAAGAAAAGTGTGTTTTAGCTCATGAACCAGAGTTTTCAGCTGGCGGTCACTTGGCCCTGTCCTCTGGGCCTGTGGTGAAGTCGGACATCATGGTGCTAAGCGGATGGTGGAGCAAAGTCATCAACTCACGGTGCCTGGGAAGCAAAAGAGAGGAAGGATCTGGGCCCTAGGGGTTCCCTTCAAGACACATGCCAGTGACCTGTGATGTCATTTCCTTCCACAGTGTCCTGCCTCCTAAAGGTATCACCACCTCCTGGTAATGCCACCGGCCAGTGACTGAGCCTTTTAACCTGTGAGCCTTTGGGGACATTTAACATATAGTCAGAGGACAGACTGCCATCCCCTCTCTCTCTCTCTCTGCACCTTCTTTTATCTTTCTTTCTTTCTTTCTTTCTTTCTTTTTTTTTTTTTTTTTTTTTGGTTTTTTGAGACAGGGTTTCTCTGTGTAGCCCTGGCTGTCCTGGAACTCACTCTGTAGACCAGGCTGGCCTCAAACTCAGAAATCCGCCTGCCTCTGCCTTCCAAGTACTGGGATTAAAGGCGTGTGCCACCACTGCCCACTTCTTTTATCTTAAGTGTACTTAGGAGAAGAAAAACCCAGAGGGCTTGTCAGTGATCGGGTACCTGATTATTGTGTGGATGAAGAGTGCTGAAAAGTGAGCCATGTTCCTGGCCCGAAAGAGTTAAACACAGTGATGATGCTGAGGGGGGTTCAGGGCTGAAGGGGGTGCCGAGGCTGAGGGTCTCAGGTAGGTTGGATTTTCTGTTTAGTCAAACAGTCAGGAAAATACTTTCTAAGCCACTTGTAATGGCTGTAATCCCAGCACTGAGATAGGATGCTTACTAAGTATTGAGAGGCTGAGGCAGGAGAATTGCTAGTTTGAGGTCAACCTGTGCTACAAAGGAAGTTTGAGGCCACGATGAGCTACATATTGAGACCCTGTATTAATAAAAGAGCAAATTCAAACCTACTTCACCTATTTTTATATTGTAATAAATGTGATTTTTTAAAGTTTATGTTGCTGTCCTGGAGATCAAACTCCAAAATGATAGCAGTGGTAGGGAAGCGTCACACTGTTTCCATTCCTGTCCTGGGCAGTTAAAGAGAGGCTTTTTTCACAACGACTGTGACAGGGAGAATTTCATTCATAAGGAAAGGTTTCAAAGATAAGGCAAGGGGCCGGTGAAGGAGAAAGCACCATGGGGGTTGGCGGAGGAGTCAGAAGGAAGGCTCAAGGGGATTTTCTCGCTGACAGGGTGGTGGCTTTCGCTGTTTCCAGCTTTCAAGAATGTTGTGGGATTTTTGTCTTTTCTAGACAGAGTCTCACTCCGTTGCTCATACTGATGTGGAACTAGCCGGCTTTAAACGCACAGTGACCCTCCTGCCTCCCCTGTGAAATGCAGGGCTCCCCTGCGCTCTGCAGATGCCCTAAGCCAATTAGGCAGGTATGACAGAAGTGGCCAGCTTGGAGGCGACTGAAATGTGATTCCCTGACTAGGTGAGAGATTGGGTCCTGTTACTGCTCCTCCTGGGAGATCCTCTTTTTAACCCTCAGACTAAAACTTTATCAGGAGTTGGGACTGAGAGGTTTTCTCAGTCCTACAAGCCGTGATGGACAGGCGGCTTCCTTCTGTAGGAGTCGGGAGAAGTGCCTCGGTACTTCCCTTTCTTCTCGAGGTAGCTCAGGTTACCTCCTGCAGGGAGGAAAACCCAGATCTAAGGGGCATTCTAAGGCTCCAGGCACTTACTAGTTGTTCAGTAGCCTCTGGCTCCACCTAAGGTTTGTCTCTGCCAATTGCCACAGTCTTAGTAATACACACGTCGCGGGAGTGGAGGGGGAGGGGCTAGTTTACTTTTATTTTTTCTAGAGTTTTCTTTTCACCCCAAATTTGTCTTTCGTCCATTTCAGTCATCGATATCTAAAACGACTAGGTTCTCAGGGCAAGCACAGACAAGTACCGTTTTTTTTTTTTTTTTTTTTTTTTTTTTTTTTTTTTTTTTTTTTGAAGCGAACTAAAAACAGGAGCGAGGCTTTTGAGAAGAGCTAAAAGAGGACCTAGAGGAAACGCCACGTTCTTGGTACAAAGAGGTAGTTTGTGGTAAGAAGTTTAACATTTAGAATTTCAAGGTGTACAGAAACGTTGAAAGTGGTTATTCAAATGCAGCCTCAAGAAGTTAGCGGAAGCTGGGCATAGTGGTGCATATTTATAACCCCAACATGGAAGAGGTGGAGGCAGGGGGATCAGGAGTTTAAGGTCATCCTCCACCAGGTAGTTAGAAGACTACCTGGGCTCCATGACACTAGGCTCTAGGTGCCCCCACCCCGAACAGGAGAAGTTAGGAGCATAAATTCAAGCAAATCAAAGAACTCTAAGTGTTTATGATTTCATGTTGAAAACTTAAAAAAGCAGTTCCATGATCAACATTTTTACCAAAGACTTAAAATATCCACCATAGTATTATTTATTACGGTAAAATTTTTGGAAGAAGTTTTATTGTCTGATAACTAAATGATAAACAAATTATGAAACAATAAAGTTGAATAATTGTAAAATAGCTTTAAAAACATTGTGTGTGCCGGGCGGTGGTGGCGCACGCCTTTAATCCCAGCATTGGAAGGCAGAGGCAGGCGGATTTCTGAGTTCGAGGCCAACCTGGTCTACAGAGTGAGTTCCAGGACAGCCAGGGCTCTACAGAGAAACCGTGTCTCGAGAAAAAAAACAAACAAAACAAAACATTGTGTGTGTATGAATGTTCGTGTGCATGAATGTCTGCATGTGTGCTCTGATCTCTATATGTGGACCATGATCATGCCGGTGCCCTCAAAGGCCAGAAGAAGGTGCCAGAGCCCCTGGAACAGATGGCTGTGAGCCATTCGATATTGGTGGTGGGACCTGAAGCCAGGCTTTCTGCAAGAGCAGCTAGTGTTCTTAACTGCTAAGTCATCATTTCTCTGGCACCCCAAAAATAGATTTCTGAAAAATCCTTGCAGGACTAAAAAGGTTAAATGTTAAGTAAAAGAAATTTATCTCATTTAACATATGTATGTGGTATATATAGAAAATTAAGAGAATATTGTATATAGATTTCTCTGCTTACAGTGTCTTCCTGTTTCTGTTTTTAGAATGTTTTCAGTGATAAAGTATCATTTTCCATAATCAGAAAAACTTTTGTGAATATTACTATTACAAGGAATTTATATCTAACATTGATATAATGAGAATTAATTGAAGCAACTGGACTTAAGAAAAATAAGGTGTATTTTTGGTGTAAGTGTTCTGGTTTTTGAAAGGACTAAATATGTTTGTAGCAAAACAATAACAGCAAAAACCAGCCACAAGCATGTAGGGCTGTGTGTGTGTGTGTGTGTGTGTGTGTGTGTGTGTGTGTGTGTGTGTTTCTGTGTGTGTGTGTTTCTGTGGCACGCAGGTCGTTTCCCTAGTGTGAGACATTTCTGAGAGGCCACATTCTCTCTCACTATTTACCAAATTCCCACAATTCCTATTGGAAAATAACAAGAAATGCTCCATCAACCACTCTCTTCAGTGCCAGCTTGCATGCTCTGCGATAAATTCCCAGGACAAGCAGATGAAGTGACGAGCCCGGGCTTAGCTCCCCAGCCAGGGTGACACGGGATCGCCTTTCTAGGGTTACGGAGAAAACATAAGTGGAAAAAGAACACAAAAGTCAGGGAGACTGTGGAGCACCAGCCAGACCCACTGGGCGAACTTAGCACTCTCTAAGACAGTTAAAATATATAAAAAGCAATTTACCATGGAATGATTTAAGTGAGCATCTCTAGTTGGCTCCAGAGGACCTGGAAATCTATTTTCAAATGCACCAAAATCTTTTCCCATCCTGAAGCAGCAGGGCTGGGAGCTCCTTGGTGTGTAGTAGTGAATTCCAAGCTTTAGTTCAGAGTTCAGTCACTTCTCTTTGTGTTTCAGACAGTCTGGGATCCCACAGTAAGCCCCTCTTCTGGGTGGCAGCCAGGCTCAGGAAGGGAGCTCCAAACGCAAAAGCACAAATACAAGGGCTTATTATTTTCTTTCTCAACCATGGAACAGTCAGGAAAAATTAACCCTCTCATTTGTTAACCTCAATAACAGGCTTTAACTGATCTGTAGCCACAGAGCGGCACAGATAATTGCACTAATTAGTTTGGTATGGAGGGACAGCAGGGCAGGGAGCTTTGGGGAACTCAAGTAATTAAGCTGAATTGAAGGAGGAGGAGAGAGGAAGAGGGAGAAGCAGGAAGGAGGGAGGAGGAAGAGAGAAATATGAAGAGAGGAGGAGCTGGAGGAGAGGGGGAGGAGGGATAAAGGGAGCCAGAGGGAGGAAGGGGAGGATACAAATTTGACATGCAAGCTCCAGATGTATGGAAGAAATTCTACTACAGGGAACTTGAACTATTCGACTTCGTTAGGGCTCAAGGCTGAACTTGGTGAGGAACGGGAACTTCCTGTTGGTAGTAAGAAAGTCACAGGGCAGAGGTGTGTGTGTGTGTGTGTGTGTGTGTGTGTGTGTGTGTGTGTGTGTCTTAAAAGTGAAAACTAGGAAAAAAAGCAACGGAGGCTTAAAAATGTCCAAGTTCTGACACCCCTAGAGTTACTTCCACATCGGCTAGCTTGTCCTTTGCTTCAGAGTCACTTCCTCAGTTGGAAGTGATGGTTCAGTTATCCCATGGCACTTTCCTGTGGAGTTCTAAATTTAAAACTCGAATCCAAACTTCAAGATGCGCCAGAGAGTGTTGCTAGGATGTGAGTCTCCTTTAGAAGTAGAGGCAGGTAATTATGCCAGGAAAATAGCGCTCTTTCTTCGATGGTATGCAAGCATCAAATCCTCTGTTTCTTTTCCTTTTTCAGGAAATGGTAAGCAGGCAGAGGGAGTTCCAGACCCAGTGGAGCAGAATACTACAGACCTGCAGGAAGTGACATTTCAAGTCTTGCTTCTAAGCCTGTCATTTCATGAGCCTAAAAAAGCAAGGCAATGCTCACACCAAAGCCAGTACCCTTTGTGGGAAGACTGCTCTCCTAAGTCCTCTGGGTGCTGGTGTCTAGGTGCTATGATTTTAAACGCAAGCAATAATTAGAAATGAAAGAGGAAAACCAAAGAACTTTCAGGGAAAAGTTGTGGCTATCTGGAAACTTTTTTGAGACAAAGTGAGGGCTGGGTGGCATAGCTCAGGGCATGTGTGTCAGCCCTGGGTTTGATACCCAGCACTGCCTCAAACAAGTGAAATGCTGGATACATGCTGGATACATACATGCCTATATTATCTGCCTGTGGAACGGATTAAACCCAGAGCCTTGTAGATCTTGCACACAGCAAACAAGTGCCAGTAAGCCATACCACTAGCCCTTGAAAACTATTTTTGGATGGAGGATATAGTCTTACATCTACTCTAAAGATTTTTTTTTTCCCAAGATGGGCTTCCTCTGTGTAGTCTTGGCTGTCCTGGAATTTGCTTTGTAGACCAGCCTGGCTACAAACGCCGAGATCAGCCTGCCTCTGAGATTAAAGGTGCACACATACCACTACCACGTGGCTGGCTTTAAAGATCTTTAAAACAGTAAGTCTAAGACCTTGAAATACGTATTAATTTTCCTAAGACATTTGTTGTCTTTGTATCCATCTGGTCCATCTGAATGATGTTTCTGGTACATCAGAGGTCAGTTTTGGATGTTAATTCTCTAGATGTGTGCATTCTGAATATCCAAGGGTAAGACATTTTTTGAACCAAATACCCACGAATAAACTAGATACAGGTGACTTCCGGCATTACTTCCTTAATGTTTTTACTGGCTATGGAGTGACACTGCCTGAGTCTCCCTTGAGTAAATTATTTTTACCTTTTGTTTTTAAAGCTTTAGAAATTTTAAATGTTGCCAGGCGTATTGGGCACATGCCTTTAATCTCACTACTTGGAAGGCAGAGACAGGTGGATCTCTTGAGTTTGAGGCCAGCCTGGTCTACAAAGAGTCCAGGACAGCCAGGGCTGTTACACAGAGAAATCCTGTCTTGAAAAACAAAACCAAATTGTAAAATGTTGATAGGTGACTTCCCTGCTATTTTTAAAACATTATATATACAGATCAAAGGTAAGCTTGTGGAAGTTGGTTCTCCTAAGTGTTCTCTGAGGATTGGATTCAAGTTGTCTAGCTTACTAAACCCACTGGGCTATCTCTTCCACCTGAGTAAATTCCTCTTTGTACTTCATTTTCTTGAAAAGGGTTAATAAACTCTCTTATCAAATTAAACATGTAGTACATCCTGTAAAGAGCACAGCACAAACCCTGGCTGGCCTACAAAAGTTATGTGCAACCATTGGGCTAGTCACTTAGTACTGAGGCAGATGTAGTGGCAAATAGGAATCAGTCTTGACTGTGAAGGAGGGAACACTTGAGCTGGCTGTTGGAGAGTTGACTAGGTCACTGGAGAAGCCAGGCCTAGCAAAGGGTAGAAGGCAGAAGGAAGCACCTTAGAGCACACCTGGGAACTGTAAACCATCACTTACAGCTAGGTTTGAGAGCTGTGTAGACGTCAGGATGTCTTCACCAAACCCGAGATGGAACAGCAAGGGCAGGAAGAAGGGAGATGGTGGGGCTTTGATACACTATGTGGGGCCGTTGGGACAAAGAGAGGAGAGCAGGAGACACAAGCCCGAGGCCAACCTTAGTGTGGGAGCCCAGAAAGCACTCCCCACGATAGCAGCTTGTCTGCATCCGCCACTGATTGGTGGGAAGAATGAGAGTACAGTGTGTGCTGGCCTCAGGAAAGCTGGAGAAGAGGCCAGAAAGAATAGAGGTCCCAGAGCAGAAAGAGGATCATCTTGCTTGGCTTGCTATACTCAAAGCATTAACACAGGAACTGGATAAAGGAAAGCCCCAGGTTCGAGGAGATAGGAGTGGAGTTAGGAGTATAGCTTTCCCCTAGCACAGACGAGCTTTTAGGCTTTACCCAGACCCCCAAATAAACAAGACGCTCAGTTAAACTGGAATTTCAAATGACTTTTAATGTGTCTCTTATATCACATATACTCAAACAGACTCAAATTTAATTGGATACCTTATGCTCTTTACTGAATCTGGTCATCTTTCATAGAAGAGCCTCATCTTCAGCATATTTCATGAAGAAATGAACACCCATACTATAAGGCATATATAAGTGCAGCCGCATAACCAGGGTATGAGACCTCCCCTAACAGAAGTGCACACGGAAGAGACAATGTTCTTGGAAAACAGCTGAAGTCTGAGAGTGGACAGGTGGTTTAATCTGACTCTGGGTCAGTCCTGAGTGACTGCTAGTCTTCACTCACTGCTGTGTCCTCTGCCCAGTTCCTCAAGCTCCATCACAAAAGTGAGGACTGTTGGAGACAAGTATGCACAAGGCACCTAAACATGGGAGGCTCTCCCTCTATGCCAATCCCCACTGTGAATCAAAATGTCACAGGGCAAGCAGGCTGCTTGTCACTAATACTTATGTTAGTGGCATTCAGTAATAACAATGCTGAATTAAGTAATTTTATTTCCATGATCATCTATTTACACTGTACAGATACTAATAAAAAGCACCCACAAGTTCACAGTACAATATATTTACTTTAAAAATATGTTCCTTTATAAAAGGTTCATAGAACATTGGCATGTCCATGTGACAAACTCTCAAAGCCTGTCACCAATTTTGTGATAGCCAGAATGCTTCCAAGTACTGTCAGTTCACAATCACAGGTCACCATTAGAGTTGTAAATACATACAGGTTTTAAATAAAAAAGTGAATTCTACAGTGGAAAGTCTCGAGGCGACACTCTTAGTTCGTTAACATAAATACGTTCGTGGAGATGTCTGTCATAGTAACGCACAGAAGCAAACACTCCGCCCAGTGACACATCTCCAGAGCCACCACTCTCTACTTCTTCTTCCTGGCTGCTTCTCCTGGCTCCACTCTTCGGGTCTTGGACGCACGCTCATCTTTGTCATCATCTTGAAGAGGGAAAGAAGAGAGCTTTGTTAGTTAAGTCTTTAAAAACCAACACAAAAACCACATTAAGTTCTATGTCAAAACAGTTACTCACTGGATGTTTAAATGCATACCAATAAAAATCAAATACTAATTTTAAGAACCCCAATATTAAATGACATATAAAATATTTTTTTTAATTGTAGCAATATAATATTTGCAAATTGACCTTTTAGGGGCAAGTTAATAATGTGGTATAAGACATTTCGGTGAAAATCTGTTTTTTCTGAAACAGCCACTCCCCAAACTCTCCAGCAGGCACACTATGTGCATTTAGACACTCTCCATACTCAACGATAGAGCACGGTTTCCTTCTACAAAACACCCATCTTCTAGCTGTGCTTGAGTGACCAGCAGCGTGACTTGTCCTCCAGGATCTCATCTCCCAGTCTTCTTATCAACCCACCACATATTCAGAGGTTAAAGCACAAGTGTGAAGGTTTGGACAACCTAATTCTGGACCAGTCCTCCTAGGAGGTCAGAGCATCTTCATGTCAACAGAATAAGCAGATTCCACCTTTACATTACGTTGACGGAAGGAAGACTACAGAACAATACTGTAAATAGTACCCACTGCCCAACACAGTTATAGTCTGCAGCCACAGAACCTTTCCATTAATAAAAATGTCAATCCTGAAAAAGTAGATCTTTTCATTCTATTTAAACAAACAAACAAATCAACCAGGCACTAAGTGGTTCAATAAACACAGGCTAGCACAGATTAGTTGCCAATTCCCATCTCCCTAAACGAATGTGATGTGAAGAATCCCAGGCAAGGAAGGCCAGGTGATGGCATGCTTTGAATCCCAGCACTCAGAAGGATGAGATAGGAGGACCACTATGAGTTTGGGGACAGCCTGGGCTACATAGCAATACTGCCACTCATCACCCCACCTCAGAACTCTCTATGCATAAACATGGCTTCTGACTTCCCTACGTCCACAGAGCAGGAACTAACCCCATAGCCTATGCCTTTCAAACAACCACTCTGTACTAAACACCCTTAGCTTTGACTTTACTCCCCAGGCCCTTTCTTCCTATGCCACCCAGATTTGCCTGATTTCATAATCTTCCTGCTTCAAGCCTTCTAGGTACTAAGATTACAGACAGGAGCCTCCATACCTGGTTTAAGTTTATTTTTGATCAACATGATACCAAAAGCCCAACAAGTATAATATGGTGACGTATAAATGATTCTGATATTTTAAGATGCCTTCATATTTAAAAATGCTAAGGTTAACCTAACTGCTAAGGTTAAAGCACAAATTATGTGAGGAAAATCTGAAACCTAGGCTGGATATGAATGTCTGACACCCCTGCTTCAGTTCCTAAGTTTAGGGATATTGGTGTAAAAGCACTATACCCATTAAAACAAAACAAAACAAAACACTTTTAGCTAGAGCTTAATTACCAATTTAACCCTGAAATTATTTTCAGAAATAGTAATATGAGAAGTTGAAAGCAATTTTGAAGACTTCCATGAAACACATTAACACACATTAATAAGGAACATTTCTGCTTTTATTTCTGACACTACAGGTAAATCTACAGATAAAACACTGAAACCACATACTACAATTGCAAAAACGAGTTCCCATGAGTGGAACACAAAGGCTCACGCCCTCTAGCGTCACAGTAAGGAACTGCTGTAACCCCCATCTAAGTTGTACTTAGGACAGTTCATAGCCACTAAAAAAGCCGCACTGGTAAGCAGTGAGGGTAAGGCTTGATTCAACCTTTCTCAGCTCCGCTAAATTCTGAACATAAGTGACAAAAAAAAAAAAGGTCAGAGGAAGAAGATTATGGGAAGGCAAAATAAAAGCAAGGTAGCTTAATAATTAGTTATAAACTACAGGTTAAAAAATGTCAGGGGCTGGGGACATGGTTATGAACCAGGATTTGAATTCCCATAGGCTCTGCAAAAAGCCTATCAGTTCACCACACGTCTGTAATCTCAGAGCTCCATGGCAAGGTGGGAGGCAGAGGCCAAATTCCCAGCTCTAAGGCCAACTAGACATGGCATACATACATGAATAGCGAGAAAAAGTCTCAAACAAGGTAGAAGACAAGACTGACACCAAGGTGGTCCTCTGGTCTCTACACTCCCATTTGTACAAAGAGAAAATGTCAGGCAAATTAATATTTTTAATGACTTCATATGGCAGGAGAGTCTGCAATGGCAGAAATTCCTTCTTAAATGGAAATCATCGGCTGAGGCTGAGTTGGTAGTGTTCACCCAACATGCAGAAAACGCTAGGTTCAACATCTAGGACCACATACTGGGTAGAGTGGTACAGACTTGTAATCTCACTTTGAGAGGCAGAGGCAGGAGGGTCAAAAGTTCATGGCCATCTGCCTACATAGTGTGTGTCACACCCAATTTCAAGAAAAGGTGGGGGACTATTACAAGAGTTATATTCAGTAACCAACACACAAGTCCAAATTAACAATTTAATATTTATCTATTTTTAATGTGTGTGCCACCCTGAAACCCTACTCACTTCCTGAGATAAGGTTTCTCGTCTGTCTGGAGCTAACCAATTGTTAGACAAGCTGGCCTTCAGGCCCCGAAGAGTCTCCTGTCTGCCTCCCGGAGATCAGGATTGTAAACAGGCACTGTTCCATGAGAATTTGTAGGTAGATCGTGGGATCAAATCCAGGTCCTCATGCTTGTGAGGAAAGCACTGTGGCACATCTCAGACCCAGGACAACCTTTGAGTCATATGCAGTAGCTTTAAACCAGAAAAACCCTGGTCTTTTTGTCTTTTTCTATTGCTGACATTCACTTTCCAATCAAAAGGACAGAATTAGCTATGGTAATGTGGGTGCTATTTGCCATTTATTTGAATTTCTGGTAATTGAACCCAAAAATCAAAACCACAGGGTTCTTGCTTTCTTGCATACAATTTCTGGTCTTTATCCTAAAGGAACAGAGATGTAAGAACACTAGACTAGGGCAGCCTGGATATCAATTCTGGTCCCTGAAAACAATGATTATTTCTTAACCGGTGAGAACAGGAAGGTAGCAAAGCTCAGCTTAACAAGACACAAATCCTATTTCAAGGTTGAACTTCAAGTCTTATTTTGTCAGTTCCTAATGGTGTGAACTTAGACAAATTCATTCATGTCAGACTGTTTTCTAATCTGCAAGACAGTGATACTCAACTATGAGTCACTATTGTATCAGTTTGCTAAGAATATTAAAAAGTATTCACTGTGACACTGGACAAAACTAAAGCTCTCATTTTTACATTTACCCATTCTACTTTTGTAGGACTTTATAAGGGTTATTTTATTCAAAAATATCTTTTAATCAAAGTACCATATAATAATGTATTAAAATTCACACTTCATTTAAGATCTTAAAAAAACCAAACAACCAAACACTTGGACATAGTGTGTGCCTATAACCCCAGCGCTAGGGAGGTAAAGGCAGGGGACAGAGGTTCAAGGTCACCTTCAGATATGTAAGATGTTGCTTTGCAGAGCAAAAATGTGTGTGTAAAGACTCCTGTCAGCAGACACCCCTTCTCTTAAACATCTCTCTGTAAGGTTGGCCCTTGTATTGGAAGATCAGAAATCTGTTTAACAAAAAAGCAAATGACTTTTAGAACGACAAGTCCAAATCCCCGAGCTTAATCTAACAGTCACCCTCTGAGTGAGGGCTCACAATGTACTAGTAACTGATGCTACACACAGGATCGGGTCAGAGCTTGCTGCCTAATAAACTTGATTTCAGAAAGCCTTGTGAAAAAGCAACCACACACAGCTAAGTTAGCAGCACCAGAACATCTCAGGTAAAGGAGAGTAAATACTAGAAATGTTTCCACTTTGGTTCCTATAAGATGAATGGCCTTACCAGCCAAGAGTTTAATTTAAAGCATCCAGTCCAGACTAAAGTGCAACACACACTAAAAGCAAGAACCTATCATAGTGTGGTCCACTCACTGAATTTCAAGATATAAATGCTAGGATGGAGCCCTTCAAAATGATGGTGTTGAGGGGGACTGAGTGGGTCACACGAAGCTCTCTTCAGTTGGTAGAGGTTGGGGGCAAGCCAGTCACACAATCAGATATGAAGTGTAGAAGCTCACCACTAGCTACAGTTGGAGACAGATTTGCAGGCAGAGATTACTGCAGTAGTCTAAGCAAGAGATAAATAAGATTACCAACAAGGCAAGGAAATCAAACCACCACTCCAGGCCCGTTCCTATGCACAGCTGATTTCACTCTAAAACCGTGATTTTAGCTCTGAAGCACGAGAGCCTGAACACAAGTGAAGCCTTCAGCATGTCACAAATGCAGGTACAAGAACCCGTGAGTTAACACCCGATGCTCTAATAGGGAATTATAACCTCACAGACGCAGAGACCTGAGACAACTTTCAGGCAGAATACTTACAAGTGGAGCAGAAACTGAAGGCCTTCAGTCCTAGCACTGAGGCAGAGACAGGCTGGCCTCACTCAAGAGACTGGCCTACATAATGAGTTCCAGAACATATCTAGGTTACATAGACCTTGTCTCTCACAAAATAAAACAAAAAACTCGAATGATCGAAAGACCATTAGTATTCAAAGATCATTCTGGACAAGTCTTCCAATTCACTGGGCTCTAAACTTTGTTCATGGAGTATTTTCTTCTTTCTGAGAAGCACCAAGGGCTGAAATCTTAAACAGCCCTCCTCTTACCTGATTCCACGGTCTCCTCCCCTTCCGGCAGAAGCCTGGCTTTCTTAGCGTTCTGTGGGGCATCATCTCCATTGTCTTCGTAGATATTCGACCATTTTATCGCCATGTCCAGCTCTGGCGGCGGCGGCTTCTTCTCAGTAGTGTAGGTCTCTGGGGGTGGCACGCAGTTGGACTTCCAGATCTTGAATTCCTTTGGAGGCTGTTAAGTAAGCACATCAAGAAGCCCTGTGACGAATCGAGGTTCCCGCGAAGGATACGAGCGCATGCATCTTCCTACCGACTGCTCAACTTTCTGGCTCACTTTTTTTTTTTTAATACATATAAAAAAAAAACTCTTTAGGCTTAAAAGACACTTTTTTTTTCATCAACATCACAACACTGTTAAGTGAAAAGTCAAAGGGTTCCCTGTATAAATAAAGCTAATAACTTTTAGTTACCAAAGAAGAATCCAGTCTCAGATACTACGGCCAGGCTGACCCCTTCAGGAGGCTGCAGCAGAGAGACACTGTCTTGGAGGCAGCAGCGCAGGCACTTCGGCGTCAAAGGGAAGGGGTCTCGGGGAGAAGCTGCAGCGGGGGGCGGGGAGTCACCACCGTTAGTCGTCGCCCGGCTGGGGGCCCCGAGTGCGGAGGGGCGGGCCCGGGCTGACACCCCCCGGGCTCCCGGGGCCGTGGGGACGCGGGGCATGCCGCGGGCTGAGTGCGTGTGGGGGGCGGGCGTCGGGCCCCGGGGCAGCCGCGGGGCCAGGGACCTCACCTCCTCGGGCGCCTTCACCACATGCCGGTCCCAGTCGATCTGCTTGTTGAGCGGGTTGTAGAGGAAGGCCGGGCGGGTCACGCTGCGGAACAGCTCGTCCGGGCCCGGCAGCCGCTTCTCCGCCTGCTTCCCGCGGCCGCCCGTCGTCGGAGCCGGGGCAGGCTCCTTACCACCCGCGTCTTCCGGCTCGCTGTTCTCCTCGTCCGACGAGTCGGAGCTGCTGCTCCCGTAAGCCGCGAAATAGCTCAACGGGTCCTTCTCTTCAGCTGCCATGACGGCCGCGGGTTCCCACCCTCTCAGCCGGAAGCCGGAAGCCACCACTGGTCCCGCCCCCTAGGCTAGGAAGGGATCGGTTTGCGCCCCCTAGCGGCGGAACCGCGCTGCTGCTCTTGGGCGGAGTTTGGAAAGAATTGGCGGAGTTTCCCAGGGATCCCTGGGAAAAAGCAGTGGGAGCCTTAGGGAAACCAATGGCCACACTCACACTCTGAGCTTGAAATTTAAAGCACAGAAAAAGCCAAACATGGTGATGTATACCTATAATCCTAGGTTGAGGAGGGTGGGCTAGTGCAGATTTGAGGGCCAGCGGAGTGCATGTAAGGCCCTCTGTAACAGCGAGTATTATGCAGGAAACAGCCTACAAAACACAACAAGCAAGCAGGGGACGGAGACGAACACTTCTAAACCCAGCACTTGGGAGGATGAGGCAGGATTACCACAAATTAGAGGTCAATTCGGTAATTTTACACAGCCCCCACCGCCCCCCTCCAAGCTGGTTTCATTGTAAATATTTAGATCTCAGTTGAGAATGACTGGTCAGAGGTGGCACAGTCATTAATAACTTGCCATTTGGTCTGATTCTTAACTCCTAAATTCTACAGGACAATACTGTGAGTTTGGTAATGAAAGAGGCTAGACTGCCTTGTTCAGGTTTTATTCCTAGTATTTATTTTGGTGGCCGTCCCCGGACTACATTAATGAATATTGCTGGATTATAGTTTCTGAGATAATAGGTCGGAGTGTTTCTAGAAAAAGTTCCTTCCATCCAAGTACCTAGACTTGATGGAGATACAATTGTTCCTAAAGTACAAAGCCCTGGGGTTACCCAAATCATCCTCAGTTCTGCAAACTCAGGGTCCCCTCACCCATCCTCCAGCCTGATAATGTGACAGAATTCTAGAACCCGCTGAAAGCTGAGTAACCACATCTACAGCTGTGGTTTAGTACAGCAAAGAAAACAGCATAAGACAACCAAGGGAAGAGGAACAAGGAGTGGCCCAGATGATTCCTCATTCAGAGCTTCCAGCTGCCCTCTGCAAACAAGCCAAATCAATGTGGCTCAAGAGGTAGAGCTTGTCTACATGCAGGGGTGCTGGGTTCCGTTACCAGCACCCTATAAACTGGGCGTGATGGTGCATATTTGTAATCTCAGTGCTGGGGAAATGGGGGTGAATGTACAAGGATCCAACATCCATGACCATGCTTGTTTAAATAGTGAGTCTGAGGACACCCCAAGTTCCTGTGAGACTGTCTCACAAACCATAATGAAGCAACAGGGACAAGTAATACCACAGACCTTCCAGGAAACTTGAGAACAGCATCAAGATGTTGGGGTGGCAGAAGTCTCTCAGATGAGGTAAAAATCTCTAGCATTAAAAATTGAAACTTGCAGGGCAGTGGTGGCACATGCCTTTAATCCTGGCACTTGGGAGGCAGAGGCAGAGGCAGGTGGCTTTCTGAGTTCCAGGACAGCCTGGTCTACAGAGTGAGTTCCAGGACAGCCAGGGCTACACAAAGAAACCCTGTCTTGAAAAACGAAAGAAAGAAAGAAAGAAAGAAAGAAAGAAAGAAAGAAAGAAAGAAGAAAGAAAAGGTAAACTCAAGGGCTGGAGAGATGGCTCAGCAGTTAAAAGCACTGACTGCTCTTCCAGAGGTGCTGAGTTCATGGTGGCTCGCAACCATCTGTAATGGGGTCTCATGCCCTGTTCTGGTGTGTCTGAAAACAGTTACAGTGTACTCCTTTACATAAAACAAATCTTAAAAACAAAACAAACAAAAAGAATGGCAAGAAATAGCCATGGGTTCCTAAAAACTAAAATAACAAAAAATATATATAAATGTTTTGTAAAAAATTTAAACTCGAGAGAGAATAAAGAAGGGGAAGAGATGAGACTCTAGAGATTGGAGAGCAGACATAAAAAGGAACAGACAGGAACCACAGCACAGAAAGGTACAGCAGGAGCCATAAGGCAGGTTGTAGGCAAGATTGTCAGGTTAGATGAGCTGGCTAGGAGACTGCCCTAGGAAAAAGCCTACGCTTTACACTATGTTAAAAGTCTCTGTGCCATTATTTATGCACTGGTGGATCTGAGCAAGTCTCACTATAGAAGATGGGAGTTGTCAACAACGAAACTGTATTAATTATTAATAAAGGAAAGATTAACTAGAGGTAAAATGGCCGGGCGGTGGTGGCTCACGCCTTTAATCCCAGCACTTGGGAGGCAGAGGCAGGCGGATTTCTGAGTTTGAGGCCAGCCTGGTCTACAGAGTGAGTTCCAGGACAGCCAGGGCTACACAGAGAAACCCTGTCTCGAAAAACCAAAAAAAAAAAAAAAAAAAAAAAAAAAAAAAACTAGAGGTAAAATGGACTGAGAAGCTTCAGGATACGAGGGCAGTCTGGAAGGAGAAACATGGTTTGCTTCTGGATTAGTTAGACAAAGAAAATTAAACTCAAAAAGTTTCATCAAGAGCTGTAAGATGTCTGAGTCAGTAAGATGACTACTGCACATACAGGACCACTTGAGTTTGGGTTCCCAACACTCATGTAAAAGCTGGGTGTAGTGGTCTGTTTGTAACCCTAGAGCTTGGGGACATAGAGCCAGGGGGACCCCAGGAGCTGTCCTTATAGCCAAATGGTGAACTCCAGGCTGAGCAAGTCA
Source organism: Rhabdomys pumilio (assembly GCA_030674055.1). Lineage (NCBI taxonomy): Eukaryota > Metazoa > Chordata > Mammalia > Rodentia > Muridae > Rhabdomys > Rhabdomys pumilio. Next base: position 12,876,737 of record JANHMN010000001.1, read on the forward strand.
CTTTCTCAAACAGTAAGATGGAGAACGACCAAATAGGACAACAGACATCAGCCTTTGGACTCCATACACAAGCACACACACTAACACGAACTCACACATACCACACACACACACACACACAGAGTTATTAAGACGAGTGAAAAATGTAAACAAAAATTTTAAAAAGAACAAAACGAAGAGTCAACCTAAGCCACTCCTCTGCTCCCCTGGCCTGTTTGGCCTTGCAGTACTATATGAAGGATGGGCGTCTCTTCATAGAGGAACACCCAGAAACTACCCAAGAAGGCCTCCATCTTTATGCTCCAACAGTACGACTTTTTAGAAAAGGTCTAGAGAAGAGTTGGTTGGGACAGAAGGGAGGTGCACCAGGAAAGGTTTTTTTTGGCAGTGAAAATAAGCTACTTGGTTATGTAATTTTTTGGGTTGATATGCAACATTATACATTTCTAAAAATTTTAAGTTGTACACTGGAGGACCCCAATATGGACTTTGGTTAATAACAGTTAATATTGGTTCATAAGCTATAACAAGTTATCACATCAATGTCAGAAGTATGGGAAACAGTAAGGAAGAGGTATGTAATTTTTTATGCTCAATTGCTCTGTTTAAGCCTATAACTATAGATAAAGCATGACTTTTTAAAAAGGGCAATAAAAAAGTGACTGTGGAGTGTAATTTTTATGCTGTGTTAATCTGGTATTCCTGAAAAATAACTTTTTAACTACAGTGTCCACTTACTAACAAATTATTTGTTACTGAGTCAAGCTAGTCCCTCCCTTTACAATGCTCTCTCCTGCCTCTTCCCTCTCTGCACTTGAGACAGTCTTGATGACTATGTACTCTGGCTGTGATGGTTTCTATATCCTTGGCCCAGGGAGCGGCACTACTAGGAGGTGTGGTCTTGTTGGAACAGGTGTGTCACTGTGGATGTGGGCTTTAAGACCCTCATCCTAGCCGGGCGGCGGTGGTGCACGCCTTTAATCCCAGCACTTGGGAGGCAGAGGCAGGTGGATTTCTGAGTTCGAGGCCAGCCTGGTCTACAGAGTGAGTTCCAGGACAGCCCGGGCTACACAGAGAAACCCTGTCTCAAAAAAACCAAACCAAACCAAACCAAACCAAACCAAACCAAACCAAAGCAAACCAAACCAAAAAACAAAACAAAAAAACCAAAAAACAAACAAACAAACAAAAAACAAAAAACAAAAAACAAAAAAACCCCCCCCAAACCCCTCATCCTAGCTGCCTGGAAGCCAGTCTTCCACTAGAAGCCTTCAGATGAAGATGTAGAACTCTCAGCTCCTCCTGCACCATGCCTGCCTGGATGCTGCCATGTTCCTGCCTTGATGATAATGGACTGAACCTCTGAACCTGTAAACCTGCCCCAATTAAATAATGTTCTTATAAGAGTTGCCTTGGTCATGGTAAAACCCTAAGACACAGGCTAACCTGGAACCCACTCTATAACAAAGGCTGGCCTCAAACTCATGATGCTCTGTCTTCTAGTTCCTAAGTGTAGAGTCACAGGCACGTACCACCACATTTGACTCTGAAATACTGTTTTCTACTTTAAAAACTAGTATATATAAAAAGGGTTAGATTTTTGAAAATCAGACATTTTGAATTTCTGACTTGAACACATCACAGTTTTTTTTGCAATAAAAAAACTTTTATTGTTAATAGCAACTTTTCATTTCTTAATTTTTAAATAATAGAAATATATAGGCATTAAGTATCAAGAATAGGTAAAATTATAATTTAAATGAAAACAATCAGCATTTTTAAATGTGTAAAGTTAACTTTGTGATACAGTAAAAACACAGATGGAGAGGGAGGCTGCTTGATGCAAGAACTAAAAGCAAACCGCCTACTGCACGCTTGCTCCAGTCACTGAGTCCAGTGATGCTCTCCATGCTCCATATGGCAGCATTCATCTAGAGAGAACAAAATGCCTACCGCACACTCCATAGTCAATGACTCTAGTCATTATCCATGCTCCTCACTGAGAGAGAACGAAAGGCTCAGAGAAAGGATTTTAGTCTATTACAAGTATTATCAATTAATTACAAGTAATGCCCTCCCAGATAATGTTCTTCAGGATAAGACTGAGGACACAGGAAGGCCTATAAAAGGCATACACACTCACGCTGGCAAGATTAGTATAAAACAGATTCTGGGCAACTGAAGTCACAAGCTCAATGCCATCAGGTGTTTCCTCAGAACCAAGGAGCGAGACGTTCTCCTGAGTGTGCTGGCAGCTTTCCCAGTGTCCAGCTCTCCTGAAAGTCAGAATAGCTTACTGCTAAAATGTATTGCCAGATCACTGGGAAAAACAATCAACTGAAAATTTGTAGCATAAATGTGCTAAGAAACATTATTCTCAATCCACAAGTTGTTTTCTCAAATTGAGACAGATTCTGATAAAATTAGTCTTATACAAAAACATCTAAAAATAATAAAGAAGGACAATATTGAAAAGTACACGACCACCATGAGTTACACCAAGCTGCCCTAGAGTGGGCTTCTTTACTCTAACAAATCCTATTTACAGAGAATGTGTACACTGTGATTTAAAAGACACACATCAAATGTGAGCGACCTGTCACTGTGGTTTTTATAAAAAGATGATATCCTTCACACCATTTTGTATCCATAGTAAAACAGCCGGGCAGTTATGTCACTGGCGTGACAGAGCCCGTGACCGTAAGGGGAGAAACAGCTCACTTGAGTTTCCACAACTGCCCCCCTCTTCCAACCGAAGGTCTGGGGGCAAAGGGGGAGCCCCAGGGTCTCCAGGTCGAGGAAACGTGGCGGAAGAGAAGCTGCTGTTTTCAGTTCTGCCAACTTCCAGGACTGGCAAATTCAGGGAAGACTCAGTAGAGAAGAAGGGAGCAGTGCTGGACTCTCCTTCTGGGTGGTACATGGCAGTGGATGCTCTCTGCTTTTCAGAGAAATTGCTCTCATTCGAATTGGACCTAGAAAGGTTGTTGGTGGCCCCAGCTGCAAAGGGCTCACAGCTGCTGCACTTCAGGCCTACAACAGAACACGCAGATGCAAATGAGAGAGGAACCAAGCATGGACACCTCTTCCACCTTGTAACTTCTCAGGGATTCTGGGCTAGTTATAAGACAACGACAATTTGTTGTTTGAGGAAGGATCACATGTAGCCAAGGCTGGTCTTGAACCCTCTATGTAGCCAAGGCTGGCTCCTGTCAGCAGCATAGCAATTTATAAATGCTGTCATCATAACTCACTTCAAATCTCACTTGCTTTTCTTAATAAGACTACTACTATTTATTTACATTTCCAGCTAAGGACACTGTCTCAAGAAAGCTAATTAAATGCCACATTACTCACATTCAAAATACACTTTCATAGTTAATAGCTGAGTGATGTTAGGGGGAAAAAGGCAGGAGGCCAAAAGATGGCTCAGTGGTCTTTCAGAGTGACCCTGGTTCAGTTCCCAGCATCCACACAGGGCTCACAAACATATGTAACTCCAGTTTCAGGGATCCAGTGCTCTCTTCTGGCTTCTGCAGGCACCAGGCACCCGTGCAGACAAAACACTTAGATACATAAAAATAAATCTTAAGGCGGGGGAAGCAAGTCCTATAATTTTTCATAAACTGAGTAACTTTTACAGCTAATTTTTTTTACCTTGAGAGAGGGACCTCACCTTCTAGCTTAGGTTAGCTCTGCACTTGCTACACAACCCAGGATGACCTAGAAACTGATTGTTTCTGCTTCAGCTTCCTGAGTGCTAGGATTACAATTACCATTCTTATCTAAAAAATTCTTTGGCATTCTGGCAAAAAAATAAAAAAAAGTAAAAATGTTTAAAAAATATAAAAATAAATAATATATTATATATTTGTATTATATAAATATATATATAAATACATATTTATATTATATAAATATATAAAAATAAAACATTTATTTATGTTATAAATAAAATATAAATAAATAAAAAATAAAAAGAAATAAATAAAAAGAAATATATATGCTTGATAAAACCAAAATGGAATCAAGTACATCCTCAAATCTCACAACCAATCAATGGCAATTACTGATTCTTGAGTCAACGGTGTTAGAACTTAAGGGGAGTTAGCAGTCATCGGAGACACTGTTACTATGAGGGATGAGAAACAGGCACTGGACAGTGAGCCAGGCTAGCGCTCCAGGTATGTGTGCAGAGCGGGACCCAAAGTCAACAGAGACTGGTCCTCCATCAAACACAACACTGCTTACTCCTACGGAAGAATTCTATCACATCCTGAGGGTCTAATGGACAAAAGCCCCAGGACAACAGGATGAACAACACTATCTGTTCTGCTTAGTAAACATTCCACGTAGCTATCTATGTACAGGCCCAGGAACCCCTGGGTTAAAATTATAAGTAAAACCAATTAACTCTAAAAGTCATTTCGAACTCACTTGTTATTTGTAGCCCAGTTTTGCCTCAAAAGCCACAATCCTCCTGCTTAAGCCTCCAGTTGCTAGAATTATAGTTGTGTACCACCAAACCCAACCCAGACATTCTACAGGAAGCTCAAAGTGTGCTGGGCTGAGGGGGAAACAGGAGGCAACTTATTCCTCATTTACAGTATCAGCTCCCAGCCTCTCACAAGCTGACTGCTTCCAGGTTTAGACTCATGTACGGTTTATACAGGACTCTTACACACTCATCGGTCACTGCTTATGACCAACTAGTGGGAGAAAACACATGGGAGAGCAGAGCTGAACTTAATATCCATCTGCTATGGACTGCTCTTCACTTGTTGGTACAGTTAGGGTCTCACTCTCTTGGGAGCCGACTTTTAGCAGAAAGCGGCTAGATCAACTTTGCAGCCATCTTGAGCCATATACCCTGATAAGAGACTTGTTTTTCAACAGCCTACAACAGCTGAAGCACACGCTGATAAACATCTTGTTTATCCCACATAGCTTGTTTTGCTGTTTAGTGACCCCATGGTGCACGTGGTAGAGTCTTCAGCTGTGTTTCCCTGCTTGTGCTTATAAATACCCAGGATTTTCTTGCAAGGGAGACAGTAAACGAGACTTGATCACACACTCTGGCTTGTCTCCATTCTTTGCATCTCTTGCCCCTGCAGCCCCACTCTCTCTTGACCAGAGTACTTAGCCCCAAGCGTGGGGCAGTGTGGACAGCAACATAGTGGCCCCAAAGCGTGGGGCAGGGCGGTCCTCAACATAGTGCCTCTCAAACGTGGGGCAGTGCAGATCTCAACAAAGTGGCGCTCAACGTTTGAGCTCCAGTAAGTGGGATACAGTGAAGGACACCGCGGGAATTGGAAGCGGGCATCCTTGACGGAGCTGGCTTGGCAGCAGCACTCAGCTCAACTTGAGAAAGCAAGAACGAAAGACCCAGTAAGGGATGTCACTGGAAGAAGGGTCTGCCAAGAATTCAGAGGTGAAACAAAGGTGATTGCAGTGAGACCAGTAGGTCATAGTAATGAAAATGGGGCAAGAAATAAGTGAGCAGAAACTGATGAAAAAGGCTTTAAAGATTTGAGGAGTAAATTGCAAGCTGCTCTGAGTCAAGAGAGCCAAACAGATAAATAGATAAATAGAAGGTTGCTCTAGGCAGAGAGTTGAACAGAAAGATAATGTTAATCAGTTGTATTAGATTGATTTCAAAATGGGTGTGATTCTGAGTTGTGTAGATATATTTTTCCTCTGGATAAAAGGTCAATGAAAAGGCTTTTCTGGTTACTGGCTCAAGGAAAGGCTGATTTGGGAAGAAAAGGTTTTTCTATGTGTTTTCCGAAGAGGTCATTATAAGAGGTAGTAGTTATATCTTCCAGAATTATATGATCAGACATGACAGAGGTAGGCCTCCAGAAGACTAGATTTAGAGAATCAAACAAAATAATTATCTTGATACTAAAACTTGTTTTGAGATTTGTATATTACAGAATACACAACCTTGGTGAATGAATCTTCCTGTCACCTGTATGTTCACTGATGCCCTGGACTTCCAGCTGGATGCAGTTAACACAGACATCAGAGGCTTATCAACTTACCCTTCCCCTCATCCCTCTTCTAATATCTCAACGCCCATATTCAGCTTGAAGAAGTTAATGAAGAGTTGGCACCCCAATTCCCTGGACTTGAGGACTGAGGTGGTTATATCAGGCTGTCTTTCTAGGGAAAAGTAACGGTTTTATTGGAACAGGGAGGAAGAGCTAAAATTGATTACACAGTCATAATCTATTGGTAGAAATCTGTATAATTGTTACTGAGCTAATGCAAATTCAAGGATTTCATTGGTATAATTTTTTTTTTTTTTTTTTCGAGACAGGGTTTCTCTGTGTAGCCCTGGCTGTCCTGGAACTCACTCTGTAGACCAGGCTGGCCTCGAACTCAGAAATCCACCTGCCTCTGCTTCCCAAGTGCTGGGATTAAAGGTGTGCACCACCACCGCCCGGCTTTGGTATAATTTCTTCTATTAAAAATGTGTGGGTACAAGGCTTAGACCTTTAACTTCTCCAACAGGGGAGTTGTGTGTTGCCCTTAAAAAAGAATGTTGCTTTTATACTGACTATTCAGGCATTGTTAAGTCTCTTGTCTCTCAGGTTCATGCTGTTTAACAAACTGATCGCTTTTGTATGGCAACAGATAGACACTATTCAAATGAAACCCATATAGGTCCATTATTACAGGCTGGAAGCAGGGGACTCTAAAACCTCTGTCATCGAGACTAACTTACGTGCTAAGCTGGATAGTCAATGATGGGTAAGAGAACATTTCAAGACCCTTGTCCCTAACTCTGGGAGGCCTCACCATCCTAAGACAGGAGCTAAACCAATGGCTGTTGAGTATCCAAGGATGGGAAAGGGAGGCTGGGGTCATTTGTTCTGACCTAAGGCAGGCATGGTTTCCATAAGTTTTCCCAGCCTTCCCTTTCGAAAAAAAACTTTAAGAAGGGGGACCTGTTGGGAGCCAACTTTTAGCAGAAAGTGGTTAGATCAACTTTGCAGCCATCTTGAGCCATATACCCTGACTAGAGACTTGGTTTTCAACAGCCTACAACAGCTGAGCACACTCTGATAAACATCTTGTTTATCCCACATAACTTATTTTGCTATTTAGTGACCCCAGCTGTATGGTGCACGTGGTAAAGAGTCTTCAGCTGTGTTCCCCTGCTTGTGCTTATAAATACCCAGGATTTCCTTGCAAAGGAGTGAATGGAAGACAGTAAACAAGACTTGATTACACACTCTGGTTTGTCTCTATTCTTTGAGTCTCTTCCCCTTCTTCCCCCCACTCTATCTCTTGCTGGACCCTGACCCGTGGACCGGAGCAGCAGATCGGTCTGGAACATTTTGGACCCCAAGCGTGGGGCAACTTGGGCTGGGATATCTATCACTCCATAGATAAGGCTGACCTGGGACTCACAGTGTAACCCAGGTTGGCCTTGAACTTGTGGCAATCCTCCTGCCTCAGCTTCCTGTGTCTAGGAATACAGGCATAAGTCACATGGTTCCTCTTCTTAAAATGTAATCAGTGGTATTTTTCTGAGCTTATTTTTGAGTGGATTAAGTTAATGGCAGTATTTTAGAAATAAACTTTTACAAACACCATTGTAAACACAAATAGAGGCAAATGAGTTTACGTCACTTTTGTGCCGTGATAATGTATCTGGTAAGAATGTACATTGAATATAACTCTGACCCCTCATCCTTTGGAAACCAAATGGTCGTGGGTTTGAAGAGCACTGTTGGCTCTCTGCTCCCTAGCCATGCTCACCTTTGAGGTGCTCCAGTTTTATATTCCGAAGCTTCAGCACCTCATCCGTGATCTTCTGAATCAGGAAGTTCTGTGTTTTCTCCCTGCGAATGGATTCCACAAGGGTGTCCAGGCCCTTGGGGTTTTCCTGTAAGTAGTCTAACAACTTCCCAGCCCTTTTTCTACTTGAAGTTCGGCAAGAAATTTCTTCCGTGTCTTCTCTACTTAGTATTTTTTTTGCACGTAGATGATCAAAATGTCTCTCAGCTATGATTTTCTCACACAGGTATACACGTAAATTCTCTAAAGCCTAAGAGACAAAAGAAGATAGGCTTCAGTGTTACTCTGTACCATGGAGGAAAATCGTGGGTGACTGGTTGTTAGTTTCAAATCTTAACTGGTATGAGGCAACGTTCTGAAGTCAGGAGGCTTGGGTCCTTTAAAATGCATGCTAAGTAAGATGGTGTCCAGCAGCAGAAGCGGGTCCCACACAGTCCTCAGAGTGCCCTGTTCTGCTTCACCTTCACACCTGAAAACTAACACCCAGCTGTTGTGAGGAGGGACCTGTAGAAACAAGAAGTCTGCAGAGGGTCACCTAGTTCAGGAGTAAAGCTAAAAACAAATTTCTCTACATTGTAACTATCAAAGAATTTCAGAATTAGGACCAGGACAACTTAGTGTGGAGTCTCACAATTTGCAACTGTTTCATGTTTATTAATTAGTACATCACCTTAGTGTGAAACCATTAAAACATACAAAAGAACCAAATCCTTCCAAGGGCTACATGTCTCTGCTTTGAGGCCAGTTAGAAAAATGATACAACTCATGAGACTGTCTTTGAGGAAGGGGAAGGAAGGGAGGGAGGGAGGAAAATCCTGAGTCAGTCCTCTGGGAAGGAAGGGAGAAGGCAGGGAAGTACAGAGAGGAACAGAGAGAACCAGGGATTTCTTAAAAAAAAAAAAAAACTAAGGGGGGAGACCAGAGGAAAGCCTAGAGTAAGGAAAGCTAGCTCAGGCTAGTCTTTATGTATTTAACTTCATTAGTTTTAATGAACTAGATAATAAACACAGAACTGAAACATAAAAAGGTGTCCATATTAATGAAGTACATGTAATTCTCAGGCATGCATGGTGTAATGTTTAAATCAGGTCCATGTTAATAAATGGTGATAATCTGATGCCAATCATTTCATATTCATGCCTCTATTGACTAGACATGGGATTTTGGGCAAATTAACTCCTGTGTCTGTTTCCTCAAGTAACAGTTCAGAGGAATAAAATATATGCAGAGTATTTAGACACTGCATGGTACATGGTAATCGATCCTGTTAGGGCAATAATGGTAGTTAATTTGACTCACATTTATAATGATGAGCTAAAGGCAGTGGAAGATTTCAGTAGAGTCAAGTTAGTAAATAATGGCTGGAAAGCTGCCCCAGTGAAGGCGTCTGACAGGTTTTTGTGTACTGAATTTCTACACACATTTACTTATCTACACAGTCAACCTCATATGTGTATATGAAAAGATGTGAATATGAAAAGATGAACAAGAGTTTAACACCGCATACAGAAGGCTCCTGGTTTAGCTGGGCAACAGACAGCACACACAAGCTTGTCATCGTAAGACCAGTCACCATGGCTTGAGCACTACTCTGGACACTGCCGTAACTCAGGTCCTAAATCCTGCATGAACTGATAACAGGAAGTAACATTTTGTAGTTTTCTCTTTCTCAAATCTCTCTCTCATACATCTATAAGATCTTACAATTTTCAAGAGAAAATAGAAATCTGAACCATTACATAAATTATACCAACACTGTGTTCTACCCATGATTTACTGGACAGTCCTGAACCACAGCACAATAGTTGAGAGCACTGGGCTAGAGATAGCTCAGTGGTTATGGGCACTTGTTCTTACAGAGAATATGAGTTTGCTTCCAAGTGATGGCTTGCAATACTCCACAACTCTAGTTCCAGAGGATCTGACACCATCTTCTGACCTTTGTAGACACCAGGGACACACATGGTATATACACATTCATGCAGTCAAAATACACATATTTAAAAGGAAAAAAAATCTAAAAAATAAGAGCATGGGCCTGCAATCCCAAATCTAACATACTGTGAGAATTGGTACAAATTACCTAACCACGGTACCTTAAGGATCTTGACAAAATAAGGATAAAGAATTAAACCCATCTAGGAAGACTAACTGAGATAGTGTGTATGAAGGCTCAGTCTCGTCTCTTCTACACAGTAGAGGCTCAATGAGCAGCACTACTGGACTGTGGCAGGCAAGCCTCTTGATATGGTTCTGGCTAACTCTCCAGCTTGATTCAGCAGTGCCCTACCCTAGGCCTTTTGCTCTGTTTACAACTGAGGACTAGCGCTGTTTCATGATGCTTGTGTTCATCTGTTAAGCCTGAGATTACCGGTCATCTCTGGAGGATGAGCAGGACATGCCTGTCTGCAGCACCAGGTCCCTCCATCTTTTATCTCACTTCCCATTCATCCCCAGACGTTCCCATGTGTCCCAACGCTTTTCCCCAAGCCACCAATGACCTCCTCTACTGATGGGTCCTTCCCACCTTCATCGTATTTGGCTTCTCAGAGCAGGGACACAGCTCATCACTCCTTCCTCCAGACACATTTTCCTTGCTGAACAAACATGACACTATCCTGATTCTTTTTGATCTCTATAAAACTTCTCTCTCTACCTCTAACCCCCTCTGAGGCCTTGCTTTATAACTCAGGTGGCCCCAAAGTTGTGATCCTTCTGTCTCCTCCCTAATGATGGAGACCTGCAGCTGGAGAGCTTGAGGCTGGTTCTCACTGTTTCAACAGAATACTTGCATCTCTAGCTCAGAGCTCTCTTTTGACCTTCATTCTTACTCTTCCTCCAAGACCCATCCTTTCTATGCTGTTAATGTGCACCCCGAACTTGAGCTTCATCCACGTCTATGGCCTTCACCTCGATCCAAATCATCACTGCCTTTCAGTACATTCAAGTCCTTTCACGGCCTTTCCCACTTTCCCTCATCTCCCAGGTCTACAGAAAAGGCAGAAGGATCTTTAAAAGTCAAACAAACAATAACCCATTAATTTGTTAGCATAACTCTAAGAGAAAAAAAGTTAAGTCCTTCAAAGGTTTGCTTAGCCCACCTTCACATTGTTACCATCTGCCATCCTTCAATATTCTGAACTTACAAAGGTCCTGACTTAGGTCCTTGTCATATTTTCTGTCTCAAATGCTCTTCCCCCTTCTCTGTCATAACCTTTAGGAGTCAAAAGTAAGCACATCTAACCATCCTATTGCAAGTACAATGCCCTGGTGTTTGTCTTCATAGCACTGACTGCATTTACAGATGGAGAGTTTTATAAATGATATATATACTTTTCAACTTTAACAACCTATATGTTTGAAGCAGGTAAAAACCACAAACATTCTGTTCACTGCTGTATATTCTGCATTTCAGAGTGTAGTGTTTTGGATGAATGAAAATTTTATTATAATGTCTCAAAGTTATTACTTTATGGCTATTTTCCTTCAATCAAGAAATTGAGCTATTTTAAAAAACAGAATTTTGTCTTAGTTCTTTCATTTTTTTTTTATTACTTATATTATGTACCTGAGTTCGCTGTTGCTCTCTCTTCAGACACACACCAGAAGAGGGCATGTATCCTATTACAGATGGTTGTGAGCCACCATGTGGTTGCTGGGAATCAAACTCAGGACCTTTGGAAGAACAGTCAGTGCTCTTAACTGCTGAGCCATCTCTTCTAGTCCCTTAGTTCTTAATTTAACTGTTAGATTACATTATCAACTTCAGAGTATAAAGTTAAATGTATTTGTTAAAATGTAACAAATTCAACCAAAATAAGGGCATGTTAAATAAACAGATGACAAAGGGAGGAGCACTGAAGACGTACATTCCAGAGGGATCAGCAGTAGGACCGTGCTCCCCACAAAAATGGGAGGACAGAGACCAAGACTCTTAATGGAGTGCTCAATTTGTACCACTATAAATGTATCAAATTCCCATTAAATATTTTTGGACCATGGCTGACCTACAGGCAACAGAAGCCACAGAAAGCAGACAGAGCCTTATGTAAACAACTTCCCACCATTTATCAAGACAGATAATACAGAAGGACCATCAAGCAGTTTTGGGGTAATGATAATGAAAAACTCAAGTTTTGAAAATATAAGAACATAGCAGGCAGTGGTGGTTCATGCCTTAATCCCAACACTTGGGAGGCAGAGGGAGGGAACTCTCTGAGTTGAGGCCAGCCTGGTCTACAGAGTGAGTTCCAGGACAGCCAGAGATACACAGAAAAACCAAACAACAACCAAATGTATGATGTTATAGCTTGGTTTCTAGTAGACACTTGGAAATAAAGGCCTGGAGTTGAGAAAAAAAAGTTCAAGCAATGCAGATGAACGCTTAGGCTCTCCATAAGCAGTTTAAAAAAAAAAAATAGGGTAAATATCTAAAAACAACTATTTTTATAGATACCCTGAGGCCTACCCATAGTTCCTCTAAGGTTATGGACATCTGATACAGGTCTAACCTGGAACTGTCAGAATGGATAACATCAATAAACTCCCTGGAGCAGAAACAAAGGTCTGCAGCACTCTTCTATCTATAGACAGGTCTTGTCTTGTTTGGCCAGCTATAAAATGAAAAGCAATTCTCTTCCTTACAGGTTACTTTAACGACTGTGAGAAAATTCAAAACTGTGTAAAAACAACTGAGGGCATAGCTACCATAAGTTTATGGTTTACTGGAATCGTAAGACTGTAGTGGTTGTCAAAGACCTAGTCTCAAGCAGAATGTGAAGCTTTCCAGATGCTAAGTGCCCTACCAACTCCACTGAACAGGGAAACTGTGGCACTAATCGCAGTCGCACCTCTTCTTCCTGGTACTGAGCTATGCCAGTTCCTTACAAGGGGTAAGGTATGGTAGAAAAAGCGATCTGAAGCACGGTAAGTCTTCAACAACTTGTGGCCAAGTTCGCAAAGATGATTTTTCAATAGTATTGCGGTGCTAAGTAAGAACGATTACCGTTTTTTAATGTGAATTAAAATGTGAATAAAATGTGAATTTCATGTAGATTATCTAAGTGGTGCTCATTTGATTTTTTTTTTTTTTCCTGGCAAAAGTAGTAACTAAAGGGAACGAAAAACGAATCACGTTGTGCTTAAAGCCATTTCCTCAAATATTAATGTTTAGGTGAAGTTCTACGTGGTCCAAGCGGAAGAGTCCAATTTAGCCATGAGTATTTTCAACGTTTACCTGGGAATCAAGTCTCAGCTAGAAGTACGCACACCCCCTTCATTTAAATATGTGGGCGTCTGATTACTAGGGGAATTCCAGGGTGTGCTTTCTGCTGGCGAGCTTTCCGCAGCCCCCTGTATATACGAGTTTCACGTATCTGCCCTATGTCTGGGGATACCTAGTCCAGAGCCCGCTGTAGACGGACTCCGATGCCCTCCTCTTCACCCCCTAGCCTAGCAGCTCCTCCCGCGGGGACGGGGTGGGGTGATCAGCAGGATGGAAAGCCATCAGCGGGAAGCGAATGGCAAAGAAGCATCCAAGCCGGCGCCGACAGGTTTAGCCGTGGACTCACAGGTCGCTGGTGGGTCATTTCCAGCCAGCTCCCGGGAAGCAGGCAGGTCGTGCTGCTCAGGGACCTTGCGCTCTTCCGATCTGAAGTTCCCTGTCGCTGGGCTCCGAGTTTCCGCTTTCCTCCGCCCCCGCCCGCCCCGCAGTACCCAGCCCAGCAGAGCTACTCACGTCCTTCTTCACTTCAGTCAAGTCTTCCTCCGTGAGGGACGGCGCGGGAGCCTCCATGGCCGAGGCAGGGATGGCGTCCTCCAGCCCGCGCCACCCCGCCCAGGCTAAGGGCTCTGGTCTCTGGGAATCAGGCCGTGACTTTTGAGGACAAGGAACAACTAAGAACGGGTCCTGTGGGGCGCTCACGGAGGTGGAGACCTCAACGCCCCACTTCCGGCTCCGCCCCTAGGGCCTGCGGCGCCGCACTCAGGCTCCTTCCTAACTTAGACACCACCTTCGGTGAGGAGGCTCTAACTTCAGGCCCCGCCTATTTTTGTGCCAGCCAATCATTACTAGCCTGCCGTTCTGTCCCATCTTCCGGAGTGGCTCCGCCCACAGTGGCTGTCCCTCTAACCACGCCCCACTTGTTATTTACATAGGGTTGCGGATTGGACCCCTAAGAAGGATTCATTTCCGTGGGCGGGGCGTTGGCCCCTCGGTTTAGCGGGCTCTCCCCGCCCTCACAGACTCCTCATTTGGGTGGAGTGTGGGTTGAGTCGGCCTGGGCATTTTGGTTTGCTTCTCTTTTCCACATGTTGTGGAACAATTTCCTGTTGTGCTGGGCTAGGTTTTACAGTTGTTTGATCATATACAAATGTATACACACACACACAATATAACTTCAGTATTGAAATGTTTGAGGGCCTGGTCTGGGGCCCACTACCATTTACCACCTAGAACTAGGGAGACTGGAGCAAGAAGATCTTGAGAGCCGAAAACAAAACAACAAAAAACAAAGAAAAAAAACGAAATAAAAAAAGTGTTAAAGATTTAGAAATTACCTGCAATTCCATCAATTTAGCAGCAGAGGTAGTGTGTGGTTACTTTTAAGTCTCTATTCGTTAGGAACATTTCTCCTTATTAATCTGCAATAGAGATTAATTTAAAAAGCTTTTAGGGCTTCTAGGAGTATATTTAAGGTTCTGAAGCGACTTGGTGCACAGTCACAGTCTCTTATTTATTGTTATCCTTTATCACCGTTCAGTAAGCAAATTCTAGGCATGCGGTGATGGGGGAAGTTATTCTATTGGAGGCCAAATGGCTATTTTCAGAACGGTATTTTAACTCATAGCATGTGCAAAACATGAGCCAGTGAATGAGGAGTGCCACACAAAGTCCTAGGCAGAAAACGATTATGTAGCAATATAGTAAATCTGCAAGAGTAGGTTGAAATTTCAAGAAGACCAAAGGCAGCAGGAATCTTTAAAACAAAAGAACCAGCAGAGGCTTAAGGCCACATCTATGTCGTTCTGACCAGAGCCCTGGAATCTTGGTGTTTACATTCTGCCAGGTCTTTTATCACACTGATGTCTGGTATACTAGAGTGTTTTTCTGTGTTCTTAGTCATCTGGCGACTTGTTATAACCCAATCTGCTTAATCATTTGCTCTTTCCTGTAGCAAGCATCTGTTGACTGCCAACTATTGAACTACACCCAGATCTTCCTCTAGGTTTTGGTGAATAACACAGATCGAACACCCCTATCCTCGAGCTAGGGTGTGGTGGCACAAACTAGCTAGATGTGTTGTCTAACCAATTTGCCTGCATATGGCCCAGCTATAAGCAGGACTCAATCAGAAACTTGCTTAAAACATTAGGAGAAGTATATTTTTCTTTTTCTTTTTTTTTTTTTGCAATTTTTTTTCACATCTTGGATATGTGGTTTTTTGTGTTTGAGCCCTGTAGATAGCACTATCCTGTCTCAAAATAAAAACACTGGACATAGTTGTAAGCACTTGGGAGGCCAAGGTAGGATTGCCCAAGTCCAAGGTTATTCTGGGCTACTTAATAAATTACTGGGCCAACCTGTGCTACATAATAGGACCCTGTCTCCAACAAGCAGAAAGACAAAAATAACATCTGTTTCCTCATGCAATTTACATTATAGCATGTGTTTGTTTGGGGTGAAAAAGGTAGACATTTGTGTGTAAGCATATTTAATATGCTAGAATCAATACTAAGAGGAAAAGTAGAGCAGAGAAATGAGAAGGGTGGAGCTGGAGACCACACTGAGAGAAAGGATAGGCTTCCCACCTGCAGGAAGAGAGGGAGGAGCCGGTGGACAGAGGGAGAAAGAGCTCTCAGTGTTGAGAGCCCAGCTATAAAGAGGCTGGGTAACTGGGGCGGTGAACTCTGCTACGGGCAGAGTTTAATCTGACTTCGCTCTGAGTCATACAGGTTTACTCTGAGTCAGAAGAAAAACCACGGGAGGTTTCAGAGAAGGAGAGGGACAGATGCAATCTATGGTCTGAGGCTGGCTTTCACTGTTCTGCAACCTGGCCAGCTGCCTCTCTCATCTAGACCCCAGGAGGTAGAGGTGGGCTGGATTGAGAGCAGTGAGAGGGCGTAGAGCATCTGGATGAGAGGGGCCAGGCTATTTGATTTTGTTTGAAAGGCTCCCTGTCGCTATCAAGAGAGCAGAGTACAGAAGAAAGGGCAGAAGTCAGAGAAACAACTGGAAGTTTTATTCTCCAGCCACCCAGACATACGGCAGCGTGGTGAACACTTACCATCGTCACAGAAAAAAATGTCAAGCAACCTTTCTTTTTTTCTTTGGAATAAGGTCTGTATTGTTCAGCAAGTGTTGAACTGAGTTCAAGCCGGCCTCCTTCTTCAGCCTTGTGCATGATCATGGCCTGTGATTCTCAATCCTGAGTTTCTAATGCATTCCCATTCCTCCATTAGCAAACCCATTCCCCCCGACCCGCTTTTCTGCTAAATCACAGGGCCAGACTATAAAGGCATAGCTTCAAGCAAACACGCCTGTCCACTCCTTGCAATAAGTACCTCTTCCTGACTACTGACATGAACCTGCATTTCCATCTAACTTACAAGTGTACCGACATCCTTCTCTTGTTGTGGGCGATATTTAAATCTCCAACCCGAATAGGACCAGTCAATGAAAACACAACTCAGTAATTATGAATATATTATGTAGGCCTACATTGGGCAGATACCCCTACACTACTCTGTTCCCAGCTATGAGACCCTTATAACTTGAGGATTTTCCAGACCCTGCATCTGTCCTTCTACCTCCTGCCTCCCAGTCGTCCTCTCCTTCATTGTCTTCTTCCTCCATTGTCTTCCTCCAGTCCTCCTCCAGTCATCCTCCACTGCTCTCTTCCCACCAACCTTTGTATCTCCACCTCCCCTACCTCTGCCCAATCACTGACTCCAGCCTTTATTTTACAAATTAAGGTGGGCAGAAGGTTCACTAGAATTCACCTGTGTGATGACTTCACAGGAAAGGGGAATTAGCATCAAAATACAAGGCCGGGCTATCCACCGATACTCTGGAACCTGAGATAGCCCATCCACATCCTGTAGATTCAGTTTAGCTGCTACAAGGGCAAGGCAGTGGGATCAGAGCCTGCAATGCTGGCGCAGCGTCAACATTGCTTAGCAAGTGTCTCAGGATGTTTCCTCATGGATAAGGGACACAACACATGAATGTATTTTCAAAGAGGATCATCTTCTGAAGTTCCAGTGGTTGTGAATTTTGGGGAGATGCTGTCCAACTTAACACATTAATTGGCTGTGTGATCTTGGAACAATTAGTGGCAATCAATAAAGGGAGGATTGTTTTTGTCTTTTTTTGTTTGTTTGTTTGTTTTGGAATACAGGGGGAGGTGTCTTACTTACGGTTTTAATTGCTGTGAAAAGACACCATGACCAAGGCAACTCTTATAAAGGACAACATTTAATTGGGACTGGCTTACAGGTTCAGAGGTTCAGTCCATTATCATCAATGTGGGAAGCATGGCAGCTTCCAGGCAGGCATGGTGCAGGAGGAGTTGAGAGTTTTACATTTTGTTCCGAAGGCGAACAGAAGACTGGCTTCCAGGCAGCTAGGAGGAGTGTCTCAAAGCTCACCCCATAGTGACACACTTCCTCCAACAATGCCACACCTACTCCAACAAGGCCACACCTTCTAATAGTGCCACTCACTCCCAGGGCCAAACATATACAAACCATCTTAGGAGGGAAAAGGAAATTGGTTAGAACTGATAAGATGTGAGAAAAACAACTTCGTAAAGCAAAGTTTTAAGCTGGGTGGAAGGATTTTACCAGTGAAGCCTTAACTACTTCTTAATGATGTATTCCAAACTTCCTGTTGGATATGATACTGTATTGAATAACAAACTTAATTCCAGGTGATTGTGAATTAGACATTTCTTGTAAACAGAAGAGGAAAGTGACTAGCTCTGAGATCGATATGCCTGCTGTTTATAAGAGAACAGTGTGTGAGGAGATTCAACTGCCCTAGCACTGGGACCTTACAGAGACTACAGGCAACCATGTCTGCAGAGGTGGTGCCTTTGCTTAGGAAGGAGGCTCCGGAGGGTGCCAGATGGTAAAAACCGCTGAACTTCCACAATTCTGTCCTCTTAGCTGAGCCACTGGGCAGGCTTATCATCTTCACTTGATAGGTGAAAAGCTTGAAGCCTAGAAAACATGATTTGCCTAAGGTCACTCTCCTAGCTGGTAGCAGATCAGGAACCACTATCGGTAACTTACTAACTCTGTCAGGACACAGTTATTCAGAGAGGAGGTGACTTGGGCAGACCCCAGAGCAAGGCTGACATGTTTAATGTAATTTAATGTCTGTTATCTAGGTAGGAGCTAGGAAGAGCAAATCCAGAAAAGTCATGTGGGCATTCAGCTTCCTAGAAGAGAAAATTGAGCAACTTACGGCCAGCTGGGAAAGGAGCCCTAGGGTCCGTAATGGATTCCCAACAGAACTCTGACAGAATCATCCTGCAGATTTTTGAGGTAGAAGGGGCCAGAAATGGCTTCAGGGCTTAGGAAGGTAATTGATGGAACAGGACACACAAAGCTTCGACATCATGAAAAGGAAGCTACAGCGTAGGTTGGAGCTGGAATCAGTACTTTGCTCATAAAATTGTATGAGCATTTGCTCTCATTTCTTTTGGGTACTAGCTTAAGAGCAGAATTTCTGGGTCATGGGCTAACCATATTTAGCCTTTTAAATGGCAGTGGCAGTTTCAAAACTTCTCAGTTGGTTCTAATACTGAACTGGGACCTAGGACTGGTGACACCAACAGAGTTGTGAAACTAGGGATTCATTCTAACAGCTTTGGGGAGACATTTGCAGAGTCCTGCATAAGCCTGGGGATCTGTGTAGAAGAGGAAGGCAGGTTTGAAGCTGGTATCTGGCTCATTCATGAGGGGTTATCGAGCACAAGCGGCCCCTGTACCTTAGTATCCAACGTGTTCTCGGTTCTGTTTGAGTCGACATTTACACCAATGGCTTGGAGATGAATTCCAAGAAACAAGGATTTTTGAACTCTATTTTTTTTTTCATGTGCATGTGTGTTTGCTTGTATGTGAATTTTTATATGTCTATGGCTGCATGTTGCACGTGTGTATCCATGCATGTGGGGGGCAGAGGGCAACCTTATGTATCCTTTCTTCTTTGTTTCATTTTGTGGATTTGTGTGTGTGTGTGTTGCGTGTACACATGTCACAGCTCATGTGTAGAAGTTGGATTATAAATTGTGGAAATTGGTTCTGTCCATCCGCCATGTGGGGTGTGGAGATGAAACTCAGGTCTGGTTTGGTGGCAAGTGCCTTTACCCTTTGAGCCATCTTGCTGGTCCCACCTTCTCTTTTGAGACAAATTCTGTGTGATTAACAATACTGGTTGCCAAGTTGACAGGACCTAGAATTGTAAGCCTCTGGGCACTCTTGAGAATTCTGTAGATTAGGTTAGCCTCTGGGTGTGACTGTTTTTTGTCACAGATTGTTTTTGTGACAGATTATTTTGATTAGGTTAGGAAAATCTGCCCTAAATGTTGGCAGCATCATTCCTTGGGTTGAAGTTCTGGATTGAGCCAAAAGGACAAAGGGAACTGGGCACTGACAGTCACACCCTCTGGTTTCTAACTGTGGATACTTTAAGGTCCTGACTTGCACACCGTGGTGTACTATATCCAGGAACATGGGTCTGTCTCCCTTCTTCCTGGGGTTGTTGGCCACTGGCCCACGAGGATGAAGAGTCAACAAGGTTAACCTTGTTGTTAAACAAGGTTTTGGACGTCCTATGAGTACAAAGGAACGGAAATGATGACACATTTCAGGATCAGCTTCAGGGAGACAGACCAGCTTTACTTGGAGTGAATCAAGGGTTATACAGTTTGGGGACGTGGGCTGGAATGTCCAGGGTGGGCAGAAGTCATTGGCTGGAGGTTAAGGTACTGAGATGCCTCATTAGCATGGGGTGGCATTCCAGGAATCTTAGGTGCTTGCTGATCAGGAGAAAGAAAGCTGAACCTGTAATCTCACCAAGGCTATGGGACTCTGTGCAGGTAGAGGTTTGTGGGGGGTTTTGAGCTCCCTGGACAAGATTAGAGAAGAAGTCCTGCCAACAAAGAGAGTCTGTCATTTTGCACAGAGTTCAGAAGGCTATCCAGACAATGGGAGACTTCTACTTTATTAGCAGGCTTTCTCCACACTAGAACTATAAGTTAAACAAACTCTTCCTTATTTAAGTTGCTTTTGTTGAGGCCTTGTAGCACAGAAACAGAAAAGGATCTCAGGTTCACAGATCAGGCCAGGCTATCTGGTGAGTGACCCCTAGGAACTCACCTATTTTCACATCCCCAGCCTTAGAATTACCACATTGGCTTTTCATGCAGGCACAGGGAATTGAACTTAGGTCCTTATGCTTTCTGGCAAGTCCTTTATGACTGAGCTATCCCCTAAATCTTCAGTCTTTTCCTCCTAATTGTAGAACCCCTTCTTCCAATAAAGTCCTCATGGAAACTTCAAGAAAAAACAGAAAAGATGAAAAGATCCCTATGTCACTGAGGAGAGGCTGGGCTCAGCAGGCTCTGGGGCTGGGGCTGTCGATGCTTTCTTTCTTTCCTTCCTACCTACCTTTGAGCTACCTCAGAACACCTGGAGTCATACAAAACATTGTTTGGAACTACTTATGCAAGGGCGTATTGAAGTGGACGTTTCTGGATTCTTTGGAGTCTCAGTTATGTCACATGATGTTTTTCTGGAAACTGCCTTATGAGAGGATGTTTTGCTGAGAATAGACATGTGGCGTTTTTTCTGGAAGTTGCCTAGATAAAGGGTATGTGAAGTTTTGCTAGAGCAGATGCTTGAGAGAGCACGTGATGTTTGGAAAGGATATAAATACAGCCCAGCTAACAGTGTGGCATTGGCTCACCTTGTAACTCTTTTGTTTTGTTTTGTTTTGTTTTGTTTTTCCAGACAGGGTTACAAGATGAGCCGGCAGTGGTGGCCCACGCCTTTAGTTCCAACACTTGGGAGGCAGAGGCAGGGGAATTTCTGGGTTCAAGGCCAGCCTGGTCTACAGAGTGAGCTCCAGGACATCCAGGGCTACACAGAGAAACCCTGTCTATAACTCTTTGTTGGGCTTTGATGATGCTGGTTTTTGATGACAACGCTGCAGCATTGGTTTGCCTTGTTCCCTTGATCATTGTTTGTTGTGACTTTGTAGAAAGAAACACACCAAAGAACTCCTCATGATACTCTGGCAGAGGCTTCTTGCAGCTTCTGTGGACTCAGACCCATTGGCAGAGTCTCCTGGTTCCTTCTGGATTGAACTGCCATTGCTGATTCGTGGATGGTGTTTGCAGGTGGATTGAGCTGCCACCGTTGATTCTTGTGAACTGAACTGCTAATATCCTGACAATGAAGATTGGAATTTCCCCAAAGAACTATTTCTAAACAGTTTGCTCCATTAACCTTGTCTTTCTACTACCTCTGGTGGGTGGTGGGCTGGAAGGAAGGTTAAAGCATTTAAGAACCCTGATTAGGGGGCTGGAGAGATGGCTCAGTAGTTAAGAGCACTGACGGCTTTTCCAGAGGTCCTGAGTTCAATTCCCAGCAACCACATGGTGGCTGACAACCATCTGTAATGGGATCAGATGCTCTCTGCAGGTGTGTCTGAAGACAGCTACAGTGTACTCATATAAATAAAAATTACCTGATTAAAAAAAGAACCCTTATTAAAGTAGGTTTTGAAAATTCTAAGCCTACAGGGTATTTTTCTCTAACTTGTGGATAATGCAAAGCTGAGAATATAAAGTAATTTAAATGACAGACTCAGGTCTGAGATGAATTGTAACAGAGTCAGCAAGAGCAAATGAAATGCAGTTTAAGAACCACAGTTCTCTGTAGTGGGTTACATTGAGAAGCAATGTTTTCTTCATGTAAGGCATTCACACACAGCTCAGAAAACTTGCTCTCTCTCTCTCTCTCTCTCTCTCTCTCTCTCTTCCTCTCTCTTTCTCTCTGTTTCTCCTACTCCAGTGTGTTTGTGTGTGTGTGTGTGTGTGTGTGTGTGTGTGTGTATGTATGTGTGTGTGTGTATGTGTGTGTGTGTGTAAGACAGAGAGGGGTGGAACTAAAAGATGGTAAGCCAAAAGGCAGAAAGCAAAGTGTTTGGTTTAGTGGTTTTGACAGTGCTTCCAACTCCAAGCCCCTCTGTTTTTCCTGTAAGAGTCACACACACCCAGAGAGCCCTTGCAGGAACCCAGGCTTGACTTCCAGGGTAGAAAGCTGCCATTTTTCTCTTTATCCCCCCTTGAATTTTCCTAGCCTGGCACCATTGTGAGAGAAGGGCATAAGAGATAACCACCCACTGGGCTAACATTTAGTTTACTATTCTGCTAGATTGAAGCCTCAGCAAGGCTAGCACCTCACCTACCTTCTCAACAATGCTCTTGAAACAGTACCTGCCATGTCGATAAATAAATGCATTGTGAGTAAGTAGAAAACCATTATTTTTCACAGTCTATACTGATTTACTCTGGGTGATCCAGGGGATGGAACTTAGGACCTTTTGCATGATAGGCAAGCACTACACCTCTGAGTCATAGCTCCAGACCCTTCATGCTTTTCTATTTTGAGACCAAGTCTCTAAGTTACTTAGGTTGGCCTTGAACTGGAATTGGTCCTCCCACTTCGGCTTCTTGGGCAGGCAGGATATGGGGCTGTTTCAGAAGGCTCACCTTAGAGAGACTCCCTTCACGGCAACTAGCTTTCCCCGTTCTGCCTTTTGGCTTACTCACACGGCTCTTCCTGGCTGCCATTATCACGTCTGTGAGACTCCAGGACGAGCTGCAGAGAATTCAGTGTCTGAAGCTCTTCTGGTCTTACTTCTAATACACTTGTACCAACCCATCCCTCGCCTCCCTCTCTGTGGTTTCTGACTCAAACCTCATTTTCTGGTTTCCAGCTTTGCTTTCTTCTGTCTTGACTCATTCCTTTACCACTTACTGTATCAAGCTCCAGCAAGTTACATAACTGCTCTGTGCCAGGGTACCTCATCCACCCAGCAAACAAGGCTCTAGTAAGTGAAGAGGAAACACAGAACACCGGGGAAACAGTAGCCTTTAAATGGAAAGAAACATTGTAACCTTGTTTCAGAGGTTGATAGAGGTAAAAGACATTTGAGAGTTTGTTTCTTGCATGAATCCTGCAAGCAGATGTCTGCCATTGCTGCTGTCTCATTAGTTTTTGAGACTTACTATCGTTATTAACACAGCTTTCCGGATCTTCTGTTTCTCAGCCCCATTTTGATGATGGCCTTGGTTCCCCGCTCTGGCGGTTTTTACTCTCTACTATGCTGCTTCCAGCAAGCCATACCTCCATCCTACCTCTCTGTTTGTGCCAGTTCCTTCTGGTCAGTACTCACACCACTGGCTGGCCCACAGAGCAGGAAACAAAACCCACTGTTGCTATGGCATTGGTGTCGATCCTTCACTTGTGATCAAGTGGTTGGGTACCTTGTTTGCTTTTGGCCGTGTCAAGCTGATGAATGTGAGGGTGTATTTGCAGAGAGCTCACTTAACATGACTTAAACTGCTGGATACTAACTCTAAAAGTCCCAACTCAACCTTGGCTGCTGTCAATATTAATTTCGCTCTGTCAACCACTGCCAACCTCATAGAATCTGCTGTTTGCTTTAGGCACCTACAGTTCCTAGATGAAGTATATCAACTTGCTTTTTTTTTTTGGTTCATTTGTTTGTTTGTTCTTCAATACAGGGTTTCTCTGTGTAGCCCTAGAACTAATTCTGTAAACCAGGCTGGCCCCAAACACAGAGATCTGCCTGCCTCTGCCTCCCAAGTGCTGGGACTAAAGATGTGCACTACCACTGCCTGGCTGGACTTGCTTTTAATAGGGCTAGCATTTTGATTTTGTTTCATAAAGAATAATGATTGCATGTGCTCTTTCTAAGCCGGAGTCTGCCAACAGATGGGCCAGTACTTCTCAATGTGTACTGTTAAGGCATCTCTAGAAAGCATACTGCTGGACACTGGAGAGATTAGGAACAGTTGTTGCTTTATAGGGGACGCTGGTTCAATTCCTAGTGCCCAGATCAGGTGGCTCACCAATCACCTATAATTCCACTTCCAGGATTTGCTACCTTCTTCTGGTCACTGCTAGCACTGGATGTGTGGGGTGCACATACAGATAAACAGGCACGTGAAAACACACACACACACACACACACACACACACACACTATACAGAAAACCAATTTTTAAAAATTTAACCTTTATGGGGGAAGGACTGGAGGAGCAGAGGGGGATTGCAGCCCCATTGGAAGAACAACATAGGCTGGCCTGACCACCCAGTTCTCCCAAAGTCTAGACCACCAACCAAGGAGTGTACCTGGAGGGATCCATGGCTCCAGATACATATGTAGCAGAGGATGGCCTTGCCTGACAGCAACAGGAGGGGATGCCCTTGGTCCCGGGAGATTTGATGCCCCAGTGTAGTGAGATCAGATGCTCCAGGGGATGCTGAAGAGGTGGGGTGGGAAAGTGTGGGTGGGTGAGGAGCACTCTCATACAGGCAAAGGGGAGGGGGAGGGCACATGTGGGATGGGGGGAGGGTAGCGGAGGAGTAACCGGGAAGTGGGGAAGTGGGATATCATTTGAGATGTAAATGAATGGAATGATTAATAAAAAAACAAAATAATGTAACCTTTATTTGTATCTTATGTGTTCTGCCTGCATGTGTGCTTGTGCACCACACGTATAGCATAACTGCATAAACCAGACATGGACAATGGATACCTAGGGCTGAAGTTATAAAGGTTATGAGCAGCCATGTGGGCGCCTGAGCCAAACTCAGGTCCTCTGGAAGAGCAGCAAGTGCTCTTAACCACTGAGCCATCTCCTCAGGCCCCAGTAAAAATGATTCTAGGAATTCAGAAAGCACAGTGCTGATTTAGGGTTCTTATTTTAGGTAGACATTTTAGCCTTAGAAATTTACTCTTTAAAATTTTCATACATGTGTGCAATGAAATAAGAGTCACACCCTCTCACCTGCCTCGCTCCTCCAACCTCCTCCAAGTTGGAGCTCCGTGCAGACAGGAGCCTGAAGGCTGAGGGGTCATTCAGTCATCACTGTAGAATTCACTGCATGAGGACAGTTGAGAGAAGTAGGTGAGGACTGAAGGAAGAAATGTTCCAGAATCTTCTCTAAAGCATAATTTCAACTCTGTTACCTTAAAAAAAAAAAAAAAAGGAAAATCTGTTCACACTTACCATTCTGTTGTGCTCTCTCTCTGTGTGTGTGTGTGTGTGTGTGTGTGTGTGTGTGTGTGTGTGTGATACTTAAGATGGAATCTTGTGTTGCCATCTTCTGGCTTCTCACTCATTCTCTCCTGCCTCCAACACTCAAGGCCTTCCTGTCAGCCCTGCAAAGGGCAATTTTGTCTCCCTCTTATACAACAGGCCACCACTTACCTAGGTTTATGACTAACAATGTGGTCCATTCGAGAGTGTAAGCACCATGAGGGGCAGGGCCTTTATTTCATCTTGGAAGTATTTGAGATGTTAGTAACAGGGCTTAGTTTGCCGCTACCTTTTACACGGGTACTTGTTGAAGTGAAAAGAACAACAACAAAAAATGTTGTTTGGTATGTTAAAACCTCCAGGAGGAAGAGACCCACACCTCTGATTTCAAAACAGGGTCACTCTTAACCTTCGAGTAGCTTCCTGTAGAGTACTTCAGTAGCTTGCATGGAGAAAACCACCATGAAACATTACTGCTGATATTTGAGATTCATTGTTTGCACAGAATAATGGTTTGGAGGGTGAACGGTAGCCTTGTCTTAAGGTATTTTGTTCATTTGGCTGACTCATGGATACTGACATATACTAACCTTTACCTGGTGAAATAAAGGCTTGGGGGGGGGTGCGGGATGTCTGGAACTATCTCAGAGGACTACTCCATTTTGCAGAAGAGAATGGGGAAAAGAGTGTAAAGAAGAAAGGAGATTCCAACATTTCATTAGGTGAATGCACAGCAGGAGATTTTTGTTTACCTGTGCAGACACTTTTGGGTCAGGTTTTTTTTCTGGGGGACATTTTAGTGTTCACTGACATGAGTGAAATCACCTCTTGGCTTTGCTGCACACCTCCACAGAGCTGGTTTGTGTGTTTGCCATCACCGCAAACCATGCTTGTACTACTTAGAGAGGTCTTTCTAGACCTTTTGAGAAGTGCTAATGACACCTGTATCGCAATCGGCCATTGCTTTTACTGTTCTCAGGGCGACAGAAGGAGAGTTCTCTGAAGTCATTCTGTGTGACAGGAAGATGGGGCTTTAAGTCCCACGTGACTCAGGTGTCCTCACCTCTCTACCCACACGCACAGATATTTATATTTGCATTTAAATATAAAGTTGTGACAGCTGGCACTCCCTGACAAAGGTTTGGTGCTGGGAAGCTGTCAGCAGACTGCCTAAGTGACTTCTGGGTCATCTTGTGTGAGTGTGAGGAGCGGCAGCTGCTGAGTTCTTGATTGGCCCTCTTCCACACTCCAGTCTGTCAGTAGCACTGCTGCCATTGGCTCCTCACGGCTTCGGCTTCGGGGCAGGAGCGCTCCTCTCCTCTGTGTGGGCTCAAAAGCAGCCAGCCAGCTGCTTCCCTGGGTTGATACACTGCAGAACTCAGCTTGCTCTAACTTCCAGCAAGAATCCATCCCAGGTGAGAAGAAAAGAAGGAAGAGTGAACCCGGGAATAATGCATCGCCGATTAGAGGGCATGACCCTCCTTACAGCTCATGGGCTTGGGTGTCTTCGTGGCTTAGACTGAGCTTCTAGAGACTGACCTGGGAGCTTTATTGGTCATGCAATACCAGGAATGGAGAAAGAGAAGTCTAGATAAAGTACATCTATGGGAAGAATACCACCATAGCCAATTAGGGCTTGGTACATTGGAGCGTGCGTGCGTGCGTGCGTGTGCGTGTGTGCCCATGAGTATATGAGCTCATCTATTAGATTAGCCTGGCTGGCCAGTGAGGCCTAGACGTCTCCCTGCCCTTTCTTTCTTACAAGCTCACACCACCAAACTTGCCTTTATACATGAGTTTTGGGATAGAATTCACGTTCTCATGCTAGCCTAACAAAGGCTTTACCCACAGAGCCATCTCCCTAGCCTGCATGGGGAAGTTTTGAGGAATAGAATCGAACTTCTTTAACTACGGTGGTAACTAACCGTTAACCACATGTGGCTAGCAGATATTTGGAATGTAGTTATTCAGAACTGAGTTGCATTCCAAATGTCAAATAAACACTGGAGTCCTAGCACAGTATCACAAAGAAATGGAACAAAACACCTCACAGATGACTTTTATAATGGCTACACAACCTCGTTATATTTTAGATATGTGATGTTGACTACATTGCTGAAATTAACTTCAGCCGGTTCATTTATAACTTTAAGCATGGCTACTAAAAGTGAAATGACACAAATGACTCACATTATGCATTTGTTGAACAGTGGTGGTATAGAAGATGCCTCAGAGTTATCCGTTGGAATTCATATCATAAGACAGGGGTCACTTGGTCAGTAGGAAAGTCATAGTTTGTGCCCAATTGCATGGGACTAACCCAGATTCAACTACCATTCTCATCTCCTCTCACATGTGAAAGCCCACATCTGTCCTCTAGTCCTATGAGGAATCACATATGGTGGTTTGATTGAGAAGCCCCGCCCCCCATAGGTCCATGTGGTTGAATACTTGGTCTACAGGTGGTGGAACCGTTGAGAAGGATTAGAAGGTGTGGCCTTGTTGGATTAGGTGTGTTACTGGTTTTGAGGCGTTGAGGTTTCAAAAGCTCACATTATTCCCAGTTAGCTCTCTCTACCTTGTGCTTGTCTTTCAAGATGAAAGTTCTCATTTTCTGCTGCAGCACCATGCCTGTCCGTCTGTTCCCATGTTCTCTGTCACGATGGCTACTGAAACTATAAGCGCTTATGAACTCTTTCTTCTATATATTGCCCCGTTGTCTTATTATAGCAATAAAAAAAGGAACCAAGACACCATGTGAACAGGAAGCAGCCATTTCACAGTTTCAGTCCTTTTGGTGGACTGGCAGGAAGGGCATCTGAAAGACACAATTCTGTGTTCTCACTTTGCCCAGCTCCCACTCTCTTTGCAGACTGGTAGTTTCTGATGGTCTTCACTTCATCCTGAGGCTCTTCCTCCTAGTTCATAAAACTCGAGAGGGCTGGTCCATTGTTTTAGGGATCTGTTAAAGAGTCTAAAAGAAGTAAGCCTGCCATGTATAATAAGTTCAACAGCCAGAGGTGGCAAGTGCTGGGTGCATAATAACAAAGGCAGCCAGTGTGAGCATCGCTTATGGGCTGCAGACACTGTGATGTGATGATGAGCTAGACTCAAAGACATTCACTTGTACTTTATCCTTTCAGTTCCATCTTCTGCCCCTCTCTGTACCAAGTGGAAAGCCCTCCTCCCTGACTCCCTTTCCAACAGTCATGTGGGATCTTGTGATGAGGAAGTTCTCCACTTAGTGGCAGATAAGAAGCAAGAAGAAACTGATAGGGACCAGGGACAAGTTATAACTTCACGAGCTATGGTGGTCCCAGTGGTCTCTTTTTTTCCAGTTGGGCCTCACCTCCTAAAGTACCACTACATGAAAACTAGTGTCCATATCTCAGGACCAAGCATTGAAAATGACCCTGTGGGGACATTTCCCCGTGTGTAGAGGACACAGACCTCTACACTTCAGTGTATTAATCAAGTAATGTAAAAAGGACAGTGAGTCTGTCTTCCTTCTTGCTTCTCCACTTCTTCAATGTATGCTTGTCAGGGGCTCCCACTTTCTAGGATCTCTTGAGATCTTGAAGATAAGGTTCTCCTGGGATTTATGTTATAGTGGAAGGGGCAAGACAATAAGAAGCTAAAATTGTATCAGACCAAGAAGACCTGGAAAGGGAGACAGTGACTGTGTGTATGTCCACATTTGCCTGTGTGGCCAGAGCTTAGAAAGGATGTTCAGAAGTGACATTGTGAGTGGGTGATACTGAAGGGAAGTGGGGATCAGAGAGAGAGGGGGATTGGGTGTGGGGTGGGGAGAACCAGCCTGAAGTGTGTGGGAGCAGCTTTGTAGAGAGGGGGCTAGCATTCAAGGGTATATTCTAGGGTTCTGGGGCTACTCTCTACCTGCTTACCTCAAATATGAACTAAACTCTGAAGCAGTTAGGAGCCAGATGGAAAGAATCCAAAGAACAGGAAAGAGCTGTTGCCTGCCAGAGATTCTCAGACAGAGGAAGCAGAAAGAGAGGCCAGCTCTTAGAATATGCAGGATGTGGACTTCATGGGAGAAAATAAACAATGTTGCAAAGATGAGGGGAACACAGATTACTCTCGGATCCTTTTAAGCATCTGTCTAATAGCTCTGCCTTCAGAAGAGGGGTAGATCTCTAAAGAATAGAAAAGGCCTTACTACCCCCAGCTCAATCCTTTCTGCCTTGGGTACACTAACGAATTTCACAGTATAGGATGCTTCATTGGACGATGCAGCAAAGACTGTGGAACCTAGGGGTCTGAGCTGGAGTCCACATAAGTTGTTGAGTAAACAGAAACAGGAAAGGAGACTATTATTTGCAGGCCCAGGATGCTAAAACACACACACACACACACACACACACACACACACACACACACACACACCCTCCCCTATCACACGCCCTTCCATCCCCCCCAACACACACATTGGTCAAAGATGGCTTGGGGTCCACTGGCAGTCTTCCCTGGGAATGGGTAACCCAAGAAGGAAATTCTCACAGGACAAGGACAAAAACACAGAAGTATAGAGTGAAGCCCTTGGTATTTATGTAACTGATCAAAGGTTTACAGCTGAACTGTGTATTGACTTAACAGCATGACTCATCCAAATGAAACAGGCTTTTAAACACACACACACACACACACACACACACACACACACACACACACACA
>JANHMN010000001.1:12906610-12931304 GCA_030674055.1 Rhabdomys pumilio
ACACACACACACACACACACACACACACACACACACACACACACACACAGGCAGAAATTAGGTTTTCCACTTATTGTTGTTGGGCTATGTGACCTTTGGTGATATTGAAGTCCAAAAATATGGATGGCTGGCTCCAACAGTGCAGTGTGTCTAAGGCCAAAAGAGGATAGGTTGCCTATTTTACATTGTTTAAAAGGAAATGTTAGAATCGAGGCACTGATCCCTCCTCAGACTGCAGCTGGTGTGAAGGATCTGAGGTAAGAGGAAAGAGTTACTACAGAGCCTGGAGGAGTGAGAGCCAGAAAGGGCTCTGAAGAAAGGATTTTACTTTCCTGAAGGCAACAGAAGCAGGTTGACCAGATGTCCTTCTTGAAGATCGCTGATAATCATTATCCTGAAAAGACTGAGAGAAAAGAAAGGTCTTTGGCTAGGTCTGGTTTATAGCAGAATTGTGTAAGTTTAGCTTTTTTATAATATGGGTTTTTAGATGTTTTAACCTTCCTTCTAGCCCATCATCCACCAGAGGTAATGGAAAAGAAAGGTTTTTTAGGATACAGGGGAAGTGGACCTGTTTAGAAATCTCCTTTTAGAGCAAATCTAATCTGTCTGCATTGTCTGGAAATTAGCAGTTCAGTTCACAGGAGTCAGCAGCTTTACAGATATAGGAGGTTAGTTTACTAGTGTTGGGATAGTTAACACAAATCTGTGACATGACCTTAGCAGAAACAGCAGGCCTCAGCAGAATTGGCCCAAGTCAGTGAGAGTGACAGGACCACCAGGAACACCAGGACAAGGTCTCAGCTGTGCCTCTCTCAGTGAAGACACAAGACCAATGAAGCATCAAAAAGCTAGCCATGTAAGCTCCTGGCATTGCCTATTTATACTTTCTCCAAACATCATGTGTCTTCTACGCTTCTTGCCTTACCACATGCCTTGCCTTTGCACATGAGTCTGTCTTTGCAAAACTCCATGTGAGTCTGTATCAGCTGATATCACTTTGTCAATCAGCTGTGTCTCCAGAAGGGGCAAGAAGTTACCAGAACACCACCAGTAGTTTTTTTGGTGTGTTTCTCTCTATGGAGTCATGATAAATGGAGCTCAGCTACAAAATATAAGGTGAACCAATAAATTTATGTTGTTAATGAAGAACCTTCCATCATGCGTCCTTTGACGTACTTACTTTAACAAAACAATTTTTTATTTGTATCTGCTTCAGTGAAATGTTCTTTTACATGTCTGTTTTTAGCAAAACATCCTTTTACCCATGTCTGCTTTAGAGAAACACTCCTTTGTGTGATTGCTCCAGCAAAACATCATTCGATACAACTGACTTTCTAAAGAAACCAAACGTTCTCACTTCAGAATTGCTTCTGTGCTTACAAGTTTTGGAAGGAAAGCTTGTAGGTTAGCCCAACGCCTTGCTTTTTCCTCTTGGAGATATGCTTGCCTGCTCTGATCCCAGGTTGACTCAGCTCCTCCAGGCAGCCTTTGACCCCACAGGGATTTTCCCTGGCTCAGCTCAGCCTTCTTCAGTCATTTCTAGATCGAAGTCCCAATTGTTTATATACAAGAAAGGACTTCCCGCTACCCTTTATCAGTACTAAGTGTGACGCTTTGGACTTTGGTATATTTTTTTAAGTTTGGGGTAAACTCAGGGTAGAAGGGAAAAATCATGGAGGCACCTTGTGAACATCTTACAAAGTCTTCAAGCTGTCCAAGAATGAGGAGCTGCCAGAGCCAAGCACTTGCCAATCTGGAGATGATTCTTATGTTAGGACAAAACAATTTATGATTAAGTTCTCGAACCAAATGTCACAAGGACAGATACCTGAGTGTTAAAGCCAAGCTTTTGGTTGAGATGCTTACCTGAGGGGGTCTAGGCATTGTACACCAAGGTAAAAAATCCTCACACAGGAGAGTCATATCTGTATTTCAGTCATGCTAGAAAACCAGTTAGCTTCAAGATGTCGCCAGTTCCCTCCCAGACTGAAGTGTAGACAGCAACTAGAATGAACGACCAACTCACTAACCAACCCACTGTCCAATCATCCAACCAAATCGCCAAGAGAAAGCCAGCATTTTTACTGAGTCAGTAGTTTGACACACAAAGGGTCATTCGAAACACAAGTCTCTGTGTGTAGTTCATGTACACTATCTACATGTGTATGTATGTTTGGGTATGTGCATGTGTATGTTGGTGTGTATGAAGGCCAAAAGAGGGCAAACCCAGCAAGCTTTCTTAAGTGCTGAGCCATCTCTCCAGCCCACACTCAGCTTTTTATGTGGATACCAGGGATATGAACTCAGGTTCTTATGTTTGTGTGGCAAGAACTTTACCCATTGAGCAACGCTTCCAGTCTCCTGTTTGCTTTTCTTAGGGTCTCACTAGGGACCCTAGGCCTGACCTTGAATTTGTAATTCCTCTTGCTATGACCTCTGGAGTTTTGGGATTAAAGATAGATACTTCCAGATATCCCAAGTTTTATATCAAAGTTTTCAGTTAACAAAGCACTACTAACACCCAAAAGCTTACAGTATAATGACATTTCCACTTCAGTGAAGAAACATCAGGAGCCAGAGGGAGGATGTCAGTTAGTCAGTCCACAGGGCCAGATTCCGAGTGTCCCACAGGCAACCATGCATGGCTGCACAGCACACAGTCATCTTCGTTTTTTACTTATTATTAATTATTTTATTTACCCCTCCTATTTCCCACTCTTGGTAAGCTGTCAACCTTAGTGGAACAGGAGAGGAACGTAAGACCCTTTGCACTATTGAACAACATTTCTGCAAGTCTCAAGATAAAAAATACAAAAAGAAGCCTGACATACTCTTTTTACTGTGGATGGTGGGCTTTGCGAATCTGAAGAGAACTGTAAAAGCAGTGTGCGTAGCTAGAAGCAGAGCAGCATTTTATTAAAGGACCCTCCCTAGGCGGCGATTTAGTTGTTTCTTCCTTATTAGCTCTCAAGATAGCACCACACAGCACTGATCCTTGGACCATGCCCCGTCCCACGCCCATCATCATTATCATGCCCACTGATAACTACAATCCTTCCAGATCCAACTCCATCAATGTTCCACTCTGCTCACACAAGCCCCCGCTGTAGGCTGGCTCTCCTGCCCACCCTCTGTGCTCTTTCGATGCCCACAAGTCACTCTCCATTTCCTGTTGGGTCAAGGTCAAAGAGGCCCTTAAAGAGCCATGCCTCCAAGAGCAATAGAGGCATGTATTTAAGTTGGAGCAGACAAGCCTCAGGATTTAATATCTGTTTCCCAGAATTTTCAGTGGCGTGGACTCTGAACAGGTGACTGTCCCATCTGTCTTTCAACAGATCGGAGGGAACGATGGCAAAGGGCAAGGCTGGCTTGTAATGAGGGTACCTCTGGCAAGGAGAAACCCATTCCCATTTTCCTCATTGGATGGCAATACTGTTAAATCTTTGCTCCTAACCTCTAGTCTCTCCCAAGCAGGGTAGCCGTGTTCCCTGCTATCTTACTCTTTGAAGCAATCTCCCGTGTTTGGAGTCCTGCATCTTAGCTGGTGGAGATGTTTCAGGAAGCTGTGAAGCCTTTGAGAGGTAAAGCCTCCCTGGAGGAAGTGGCTCGCTGAGGGTAATGGGCCTGAGGTTTGTAGTCCAGCCCAGTTCTGGCTTCACCTCTCTTCCTCTCCCTCTCTCCTTTTCCCCCTCCCTCTGACATTCCCCCTTCCCCTTCTCCCTCTCCCACTTCTTCCCTCTCTCCTTCCTGAATGCTGGTGTGATAGAGCCACCTTACTCTCTTGCTTCTACAGTCACAAGCCGTGGTTATAAACATAAGCCAGACACTATTCATGAGAAGCCGTGATCCCATCTCCTCCTCCTCCTCCTCCTCCTCCTCCTCCTCCTCCTCCTCCTCCACCTCTTTATCTTCAGCCTCTTCAGTGCTGTAGTTATTTCTTGAGCACCATCAGTCTAGACATTCAATGCATATTGGCCCCTGTCCGACTTCCATCCTAACCCCAGGAGGTCAGCACTATATATATCTTACAAGTCTTTGCCAGTGTGTGCCTTCCTTTCTCAAGTTGTAATCATCTCTTCCCAGGTGATTCTAAAGTGTGTTAAGGTGACAATTAGAGCTATCACCAAGATCACGGGTGGCTCTGGTGCTCTCCATGCCCAGGCCTAGGCCTAGGTACATCCCGACAGCTTTCTACCCACTCCTATTCCTCTTGGTGCCATGTTCCTGAGTCTCAGAGCAAAGCAGAGTTAAGGAAAGGCAAAGAGCAGATTTCTCCTCAGCTTCACCTCTCAGCTTTCTTTCAGGTTAGTTCATTGGTGTTGGGTTGAGCTCCCCAGTAGGTGGCAACACTAGTCCCTTCCGGCTTCTCCACGCCAAAAGAGTCACTGAGAAAACAAGCATGCAACCACTGGAGGGCGCTGCGACCCCACAATTTTTTTTCTGAAGCCATGGTTTGGATTTCTTTTGTTTCTGAGAAGTCAAGGGTTGCCTATGGAGGCGGGTGGGGGGTGGTGGGGGGAGGCGGTGAAATATGTATTGATGTGGAGAAGCAGAGATGAGAAGTGTAGCGAACACTCTGAAAGTGCCTTGCTGTGTCATTATTTGAAATTTTCAACTCTATTGGAACACTTGCTTTCAGTGTCGAGCAGAGGACAATGCTGAGGATAAGGCTGTGCGGCCGAACAGAACTGGGTGACAGCCCCAGCTCCGTGCTCAGTGAATCTGTGATTACCCACGGAGGCCAAGGAGGCCTGGAACTTTCTGTGTAAACCAGGCTGGCTTCAAACTCAGAGAGATCTCCCCGTCTCTGCCTCCCCAGTGCTAGGATAAAAGTACTGTGCCGCTAAACATGGGGGCTGCCCCCTAGGTTTTTTTCCCCTCTATTCCATGAGGTATTTGTGAGCGTGAAAGAAAAGAGGTCATAACATGTCCTGGTCCCAAAGAGCCACAAGAATGCAGCGCTATGACAATCATATATTAACTTAAACCTTAAAACAATCCTGTATATATGTGTGTGGTGTGCATGCAAGTGTGTGTGTGGGTACACATGTATATGTGTGGGTACAGAGTATGAGTTGTGTGTAGGGCCGAGATTAACCCTGGGAGCTCGGCTCCACTTTCCACCTTATTTGTGGAGGGCGGGTCTCTCAGTTAAACCCAGAGCTCACTGTAAAGCATCTAGCTTGCCTGCTTACCCCATGTGGTGGTTAGCTTTAACTGCCAACCCCATGTAACCCAGAGTCACCTGGGAAGAGAGTCTCAACTGAAGGAGTACTCAGATCACATCGGCTTGTGGGAATGTCTGTGAGGGGTTGACTTGATTGTTCATTGCTGTAGGGGAGCCCAGTCTACAGGTCCTGGGCTGTATAAGAAAGCTAGGTAAATATGGACTCGCCAGGGAGCCAGCAAGCAGTGTTCCTTCATGGTTGCTTGGTTTCCTGCTCTGACTTTGCTCCATGATTGACTGTGGCATAGAAGTGTTAAGTCAAACAAACTCTTTCCTCCCCTAAGCTTCGGGTCCCCGTGCTTTATTGTGGCAGCAGAAAGGACACCAGAACACTCTGCCAATCCCGACTCTATCTATGAGCATGGGGAGTTTCAGGTGGGCAGTCACACCCACTCGGCATTCCCATGAGTGCTGGGATCCACACTCTGGCCCTCATTCTTGCCCAGCAAGTGTTCAGTCCACCGAGCCATCTCCACAGCACGTTGACGAGTTTTTGCTTTATGTTGATCAAGAAGGCTCCAGCTGTGGCTTGTGGTGGATTTGTGGTTCAAAGCTGAAGAACTGGGTCTGAGAAGGAGTGCATGTATGTGTGTGTGGGGGGTGCATTTTGCAGAGTAGGATGGATGAGAGCAAGCTACACCAGGGAAGAGAGGACACAGGGTGGCACCTGTCTATCTTGTCTGTGCGAAACACTGTAAGGTGACCACACTCAAGGACTCACCAGACCAAGCAGCTTTGTCCCAGTTGTACCACTCTGAGCAAACCTCACTCTCATCTCCTTTTGCTTCTCCAGATCAGTGTCCACCCTGGTGGGAGGGGCACAGCAAGGACCCATCTGTGCAACTGGTGTGGTGTTTGAGAACCTGAGAGCCAGGCTTCAATGCTGTCACAGGAACCTCACATTCACTGTAATTATATGCACTTGAGTTTAGAAAATGGAAAAGGAGTGCTTTTCTTTCTTCCTTCTTTTCTTCCTTTCTTTCTTTTTCTTTCTTCCTTCCTTCCCTCCCTCTCTCCCTCTGTTCCTCCCTTCCCCCTTTCTTTCTTTCTTTCTTTCTTTCTTTCTTTCTTTCTTTCTTTCTCAAAAGGGTTGTGATGGTAAGAGGCATTCCACAAGGCATCATTTACGCAGCCCTATTTTCAGAGTTGGGCTCTGTCAACGCATTTTAACCACAGAAGAGAAAGAATTCTAATTGGAGGCCAGGGTAGTTCCAGGAATGGCAGTTTCTGGGCTGTGTAGTGGCAGGTGCTGGTGAAAAGCTGATTAATCCCATTCAATCATAAGAGGCTCCCTTGTGTGGCAGCACGCTCGGTACCAAACACTTACATATAGATCCTCCTGTTTCACATCCTTGTACACTTCGAGGTATGAGCAGGATGAGTGGTAATTAAGATTTAGTTTTACTTTTGTGTATGTGTGTGCTTGTGTGTTCTGCCGTGTGTGTGTGTGTGTGTGTGTGTGTGTGTGTGTGCTGTAAGGGCACTTGTATGTTTAGGTCCACTTGCTCCCTGTGTGCCTGGAGACCAGAGGAGGACATCAGGTGTCCAGCTCTTCTGCTCCCTCCTTTATTACAGTCTCTCACTGTGCTCTGGGCGAGCCAGCAAGCTCATCTGAGCTTCCTCTGTTCTGCTTTCAAAGCATTATGGTTTCGTGTATGCGTGTGGCCAGGAATAGCTTTTTATGTGAGCGTTTAAGATTCTAATTGTGGTCCTCATGCCCGTATGGCCCGCCATACCTACCCATTGAGCCATCTCTTCAAGTCTGACTTTTGACTCTGACCAGCATTTAGTGAATGCAAAGTAGTATCTCGCTATGGTTTAATTTTCTTTTTAGGTTTATTTATTTTAAGTGTATGACTGTTTTGCTGATGCGTGTGTCTGCACACCACGTGTGTACCTGGTGCCTGAGGAGGTCAGAGGAGGGCACTGGATTCCCTGGAGCTGGAGTTAAGGATGGCTTTGAGCCACCACAGAGGTGGTAGGAATTGAACTCTGGTCCTCTGCAAGAACAACAAGTGCTCTTAAGTATTGAGCCATCTATGTCTCCAGCTCTCACTGTGAGTTTAGTTGGAACATTCTTGGTAACTAATGATGCCACACATCTGTCTGTGTGACTATTAACCAATAGTTATTCATCTGTTGACCTTTTGCCTATTTTCAAACTGTCTTTTTTGATCAAGTCATAGGAATTCCTTTTGTATTGTAGATATATGTCTTTTTTTCCTGGTACACAGTCTGTAAATTCTTTCATTTAGTAAATTGTCTCTTCACTTTCTTATCTGTATCCTTTGAAGCAAAATGCTTTCAATTTTAATATGCCAAATTTGTTTTTCTTTTGTTGCTTGTAGTTTTGGTGTCATAAGAATTCAATGACAAATCCAAGGTTATGAAGGTTTACTAGCAGGTTTTCTTCTAAGACTTATTATTATTGTTGTTGTTATTGGTACATGGTCTCAAGTAAGCTATGCTGGCCTTGAACTTACTATGGCATTTGTCACAACCTTGGACTTCTGATCCCCGTGTTTCTACCTCCCAAATGCTAGGTTTATAAGACTGTATCAATGTGCTCAGCTAGTGCAGCTCTAACCCAAGGCTTTAGTGCATGCTAAGAAAGCACTGATGGGGCTGGAGAGATGACTCAGTGGTTAGAAGCACTGACTGCTCTTCCAGAGGTCCTGAGTTCAATTCCCAGCAACCACATGGTGGCTCACAACCATCTGCAATGGCGTCTGATGCCCTCTTCTGGTGTGTCTGAAGAGAGCAGTGGTGAATAAATAAATAAATAAATAAATAAATAAATAAATAAATCTTTTATTTTTTATTTTTTAAAAAGCACTGGTCACCTGGCTCACCCACAACTCTCCCACAAGTTTTACAACCCTAACATTAGAGTTCTGATCCATTTTGAGTTTTGTCTGGGATATGAGGGGAGGAGCTAGCTTCAACTCCTTTGCTTATAGGTATACGTTGTTTTCTTTCCCCTGCTCCACCGTCTTGGTATTCCTGTTGAAGATAAGCTGAGTGCAGGTGCCTGGGTTTGTTTCCAGGTTCTCATGTCAACCATTCATCTGTAGTCTATCCTTTGAAAATCCTTCACTGCCTCGTTACTTCTGAAGTTTTGGAACTGAGATACATGAGTCCTCTAACTCCACCTATCACCATTTTCAAGGATGTCTTGGCTGTTTCAGGCCCCTGATGCTTCTATAGAAATCAGTAAATCTTAAAGCTATCAGGGTTCAGTTGTTAAGAGCACCGGGCTCTTCCAGAGGACCCAGGTTCAATTCCCAGCACCTCCTGATGGCTTCACCTGCTCTAACTCCAGAAACTTTCCATGTGTTCTGTTCTTTGATTCCTTTTCACAATGACATCCATTCTGGAGAATCTGTCTTTCCTGCCTTTAATAGTTGATTCACTTATGTGATTCATTTCTAAATGGGACTGTTCTCTTAAGAGTGTGTTTGTCCAAAAACTATTCTGAGAGAGGACATCATATCTAACCAGGAGCATGGAGGTTGCATCTCAGATGCTTTGTCCGTGGAGTGGAAGCATAAGTGTATGATGTTGATGTATGTCCTTGATATGAGATTCAATGGATTTAGATACATTGCCTGATTTTTTTTCAGATATGCATGGAGTACTTCTGGGTCTGAGTTTTAAAGTCTGAAAATAAGTATGGACTGTGTGGTACAAAAGTTAAAGTTTTTTATGTATTTCATAAATTTCTTCTAACAATGTTAAATAAATATAGATGTTAAGCAAAAAAAGAAAGAAAGAAAGAAAGAAGGAATTAAAGAAAGGAGTGTGTTTGTCCATCCTAAGTGCAGAGAAATACCATTGACTTATTTAATTGGTTTTGCATCCTGAAATGGTAAGCTTTTCATGTGCCCCTGAGGGTTTTGTGGCTCAGGATTATATGATCGGCAAGCAGAGATGGTTTTGCTGTTGTTCACTGTATTGCAAATGAACTCAGTTGTTCTGTAGAAAAGACGGCAGCTCTTTCTTCTCATGATTCTTCTGCTAGACACAATGTCGGAGGCATCTCTCCGGATAGGTGGGTCAGAAAGAACTGTTCAGTTTCCTCTGACACTTTTGCTTTTTGCTTAGTACTAAGTGCATCCACCAGTAGACTCAAAGATCTTTAGCTTGCCAGCAGGGAGGGTTGTTCAGGGCTGTGTCGGTGCTCTTTTCAGAGATGTCCTCTCCAAGAGCAGGCTCCATCCCACAGGAAGGGGTTGGGTGAAGGAAGGAGAATCCTCATCTGCTGACCACACTTGCCCCTCAGCATCAGATGTGCTGGACCAAGATGAGTGACACTCATGTTTTGACCTTGTTCTGGAAGGCAAACCTTGACCGGTGAGCTGCGGGATTCCCAAGAGAGCCTTGTTCCTTTCTCTGTCATCAAGTGGCACTGGGGTTCTGTCTGGTGAACTGGGAGTGGGAAGGAAGGGCGTGGAGTTGGTTCAAATACCACACTTGCTTACAGATCTCACTGGATATCCTGTCTTTCCTCCCTTTCTCATTTCCTGCCTCCCCCTTTCCTCTCTTCTTCCTTCCCTCTTTTTTCCTCTTCTCGTTTCTCTCCCTTCTTTCCTATCTTCCTTCCCCGCCACCCCGTCCTCTCCTTTCTTCACTGAAGGTCAAACCCATGGCTGTCCATGCTGGGCAAGCACTGTAGAGCTGAAGAAACACTTGCTCTATCCCATTCGCGACCACGATCAGTGACTGTAAGTGCTTCAGAATTTTAAACAACTTCATGTGATCAGAAAGTCCTGGGAACAGCTGCAAAATGGCAACTTGATGTTTGGGATCAAGCGGTCAGTCACGTGGTGCATCTAAGTTTAGAATCAACACAGTGCCTATTAAAGAGGGCCAGGACCTGCAGGTCTGGGACGCGATGATCTTTCACTCTGAGGCCGCCTGCGGCTGATTTGGATCCAGCAATTTTCTGATACCGAGTGAAGGAGAGTCTGGCCACAGCACATGCCTCTGGCTGAGAAATGTGCCAAGAATTAGGATTTAAATGCCAGCCCTGTGAGACGGTACTGGCAGCGCGCCACCCCACCCCCACCCCTCTCTGACCCGCTGTAACTCTTCTTCATGGGCTCTGTGCAGATATCCTCTGACCTCTCCAGCTCCATTCGTCCAGGGTATCTCGGCCAGCTCTTTGTTGTGGGACGCTGACTTTGTGAATCATCACCTGGACCCCCCATCAGAAGCATCTCCAAGCCAATGGGGTGAGCAGCAGATCAGAGTGAGACAAGAAAGGGGCAAGCGTGTGTCTTCTCAGCTTGGGAGCCTGCTTTGGCAAGTTCAAGGCTCACCTTCTTGTCTTACTCTTGATAGCCCAATCTCCCATTTTTGCCCCGCTGAGTCTAGGAGTGGTATGATGCTTGGTTTGCAGTGTGTCACTCAGCCTCTGTATAGATCTTTAGCATTTAGGCCTCTGAACGAGATGTTCATTCAACTCTCTTCCAAGTGACAGTGAATTCCATTTCCTCCTGGAACCTTTTTTAAAAATGTCCCCTATTTATTATTAACTTTTAAATTAATTTTTTATTTAAGAGACAGGTTCTTACTGTGTAGCTCAGGCTGGCCTGGGACTTGGGGTGATCTTCTGCCCTCAGTTTCTGGGTGCTGGGGTCGCAAGTGGGAGAGACGGCACTTGCTCCCATTTGCCATCTTGCCCTGGTAACAATGTTCCCTTCTGTCTTCCCATTATTTTTTAAGCTGAAAGAAAGCACAAGAGAGAGGGCCTGGTGTTTCTCTCCTAGTGTTATATTAGCCCTGGGGAATCTCACACACTCATCCAAGTCCCCAGTAAACAAAATAGATGACTTTGTTCACATCCTGCCCTGGAAGTTTGAGCCTCTGTTGGGTGCATGAATCAGTGTTTGTTCCGCAAGCTCCTTCCAGAAGTAATAAAGCTAACATTTCTACAGGGCTGAGCTCTTGCTTGGAAGAGAACTTGTTTGCTGTCCTAACTTCTTGTGGGATCCCTGTAAAATAAGCAGTTATTGTACTTTGCTGGGATACAGGGTGTTTCAACACATAGCATGTAGTATTCTGATTGTATTTTGGGGAGCTTTCCTCTTCGGGTTTAACCTCCAAATTTTGATTAGTAAGCTTCTTTGTCCATGTACAGGTACATAACATTATGTTTTTAGAGAGAAATGGTTAATGGACCAGTTGAGGATGTGGGTTAAGAGGAACAAAGTTCCGATACATGTGATGAATGAGTTCTAGAGGCTTAATATATAGACATAGGGTCACATAACATCACCCATAGGATCACAGCTAACATCAGCCATATGATCACAACTAACATCAGACATAGGATCACAGCTAACATCAGACATAGGATCACAGCTCACATCAGACATAGGATCACAGCTAACATCAGACTGATCACAGTCAACAATACTGCGCTGTATACTTAAAATCTTGAAAAAATGGTCTTAAACATTTTATAAACAAAAATGCCAACTACACTATGCAATTTTTTTAAATAATTTATACGTTCATCAAAATATCAAGTTTCAAAACTTAAATATAGGCCATTTAAATATATGTCCTATATCTCAAATTAAGAAAAAAAAAAATCAGGCTAGGGAAAAAAGTGAACTGCCTTCTTAGGACCATTTAAACACACTGAAGCTCTTTGTCCTCACTCAAAATAAAGCGACCGAAGCATCTCTGTATAAATAGAGGGGCTTCCCAACACCTAGCCACACGCCATGGCTGGCGGGCATCCTGTCACAGGTCAGCCAGGCAGTGCTCTCTCAAGCGTCTCCCTGGCACAGTCCCATGAGCCTTCAGTTTATTTATAGTGGCGGTAGCATATTTGGCAGCTCAATGGTCTCTAACAGCCGATGACCCCAGATACCACGTGCTAAAAGTAACCCAGCTCCCACTCCATTAGAAGTAAGTGTTTGGAGAGGGGAGAAGACAGGGACATTCCAATTTTTCTAACGGGGTAGGTGGATGGAGCAGTCTCATCAGATGCCGAGGACACTTGTGAACTCACTGTGGAAGCTGTCAGCCCATGGCGGCCATCAATGATGAAAATCTCCAGTTATTTCTGGAGTGGTTGATTGATGTTTCAAATAGAATTATTTTGATAGGATGCAAGCATTCAGTGATAGGCGTTAATGAGAATAATGATGATGCTAATGATAGTTACACTCTACCTTCCTTCCAGAGACCCTCCCACCACCTCCTTTATCTCATTTGTGTTAAACATGTCCCTCTGGAGTTGAGAGGCAGATGTTAGTAATCTTTTTTAGTTTTTTTTTGGGGGGGGCGGGAGGGAGAAGGACAAATAGAGGAAGAGTTGGTTGCTTGGCTGTCAGGCTCCACTCAGATGGTAAGTAGAAATGTTTAAATAAACCAAACCTGGGGAAGTCAAACAGAGAGAAATACCAGTCTCTCTCAGTTTCCAGTTGTCCTTTACAAAACTGCCAGGTCAAGCCCCACTGTCACAGTGTGGCTCAAATCAAATGTCCTTGGGGAACCCTAACTGACTGACAAGTGCTGTCCGAGTACTTGACCCCATGCAGGGCTCTTGACATTCCACCCTGCATGGTCTCACCATGCTTTCATGCTTATCAATTTTAGTCAAACAGACACTTGCTTGACCCCACTCACTGTCTGTTCTGCATACCCCTTCTTTTAGTTTACTTCCATATTGTGTGTGTATGGGTGTTTTGCTTGTGTATAAGTTGTGAACCATGTGTACGTCCGTATACCATGTGTGTATAATGCCTGCAGAGGCCTAAAGAGGGCATAGGATCCCCTGAGACTGGGGTTAAAGGACACTGAGCCACCAGGTGGATGCTGGGAATTGAGCCCAGGTTCTGTGGAAGAATAACCAGTGCTCTTAACTGCTGAGCCATTTCTCCAGTCCCCTGAGCACCCTTCTATAATGCCATTGCTCTTGTTGTGGCTCTAGTATCTGTCTTCCTTGTCTTTTGCTGCGTGTCATCTCCAGGAAGGCAGGGGCTGTGACTCTCATTTCCCAAGTGCATAGAAGCTGTAACATGTATGAGGAACACCTGCTTTTGGAGTGTACATCACGTGCTCCTGCTGTGCTTCTGTTCAGGATGATCAACTCAGCCTGGGGCTACTCCCATGCCAACCAGCCTAAGCCAGGGTAGACTCTGGCTCTCTTCAGA
The DNA here is from genome assembly GCA_030674055.1 of Rhabdomys pumilio. Classification (NCBI taxonomy): domain Eukaryota; kingdom Metazoa; phylum Chordata; class Mammalia; order Rodentia; family Muridae; genus Rhabdomys; species Rhabdomys pumilio. Next base: position 12,920,009 of record JANHMN010000001.1, read on the forward strand.
TTCTTCTGGGTCTCCTCAGCCTGGGAAGCACAGAGCAAGAAAAGCAAGGGCAGCAATAGCTCATCAGTCTAGGACCTCACTCAGCGTATGTTATACATACTCACTCCTTCCTTACAAAGCACTTAGCGACCTGGGACCCCCTTCTTGCACAGAATTGTAAAGTGCATGTAAACCTTATTGTAAGCAATGTAATAGGTTGGTCCTCTGAGTACCTTCTTGGTAATTCTTCTTCTGAAATTAAGAGAAACGGGTACATCCAGACTGGACTGGTATTGGGTGTATACTCAGTAAGGAAGACTGTTTCCTCTGAAGTTTTGAGGAAAACCACCACTTACCATTTTATACCTATATGCAATTAGTAGTGCATATGATTAAAATCAGATGCATCATGGGAAAAGACACGCACAGCAAATAAATCCACATGTAACCCAAACCTGTCAGTCCAAACTTGAAGTCAACATGCCTTGCTCCTTAACCACCAAGTCCTCCGCCTCTTGGACCCATGAAGACAGTCCCAGAGAGTGACCCAGTGCCCTTTGCCACTCCAGCTCCGATGTCCCACTGTTCTCTGGCAATGAACTGGCCTGGACTTCTGTTTTGCTTTTGAATAAAACCCTTTGCTGTTTTTCTATCCATGTGCACATCATCATTATCTGAATGAGACCCGGAAACACCCAGTCCAGACACCAACACCAACCTCTTGTTCTTTAATGGTTCTGTGTTGCTTGTTGTTCAGTCCAAATATCTGCACACTTGAGGTCTTACTTCCCTGCCCCTCCCAAGCAGCCAGTTCTCAGAAGACAGGGGCTGGGGCTCAGGGCCTGGCAAAGTTGGATGCCTGTTATATATGTGCTCTCTTGTCTAAAACTACTCTTAGCAAGTATTCTTCCCTAGCGTCCCCATTTCTGGAAGCTGTAGCTTGTCACGAGAAGGTATCTGTTCACTTGGAAAGCACCAGTCAAGATCAGTCAGGGAACCTTGCCATGCAGGGCTCCCACGGAGTCCCATTGAGAGGACCCTCCTTTTCCCTGGGTGAGGAGCTCCAGACCCTGGCACTTAGTGGGAAGGTTTCATTTCCTGTTGGGTCAAGAGCAGAGGGCTGCCGGGTCTGGACTCAGTCAGAGAAGATGCACCTAACTCTCAAGAGACTGGAGGCCACAGGAAGTTGGGAGGTTTGGTGGGGTGAGGGGAGGAGGTATGGGATGTGGAATAGTCAGAGGGTGGATCAGAAGGATGATAAAATCTGGATTGTAAAAAAAGAGATTAGATAAAAATAATATAAAAAGAAGAAATTAGACAGACACCATCGGGCACAGTACAACTCACATTTTATTCTGTCTTGACTGGTGTACATTAGGAGTGAGCAGCTGGAAACTAGCATCAGTACAGAACTCCTCTGGACTAATGTGTCCAGGGAGATATGGCTGGCATTGGCACACAGACTGGATAACCATACGTTGGCTGGAAGATGGCAGGCAAGAAGATAAAAAAGCACAAACCTAATACCACACGGAAACTATGTCTGAATTCTGTAACGTGTCAGAGAGTAACATGCAACCCTACATAGGCCACACTGTGAGCCTACAGCCTATCTTATTTTCCCTTCTCAGAGATAAGGAGATGGTGGCCTTAGTATTCAGTTCCTAGTAGCATACTAGAGCAATGAATACACTGTGGAGAGAGATCTGCCACCGATTCTTACAGCAACCCACCAGCTAAAGACATAATGCTAAATAACACATTCCTTCTAGCTCATCTCTTCTCTAGACCAACTCATACTGACCCATTCATTCTAACTCAACTTATACACGTAGTTAAGTGTAACTCCTCATGTCTTTATGATGTCAAGAAGCATTTTTGTTAGTTTTCCATCTTTGTGAGACACAACGGACAAGAGGGAAACTTGGGTAATGACATCTTTCCCTTTCAGAGGTAACGTTACAACCATGAGAACACTGAAGGACCAATGCCGCACGTATTCTGAGTTTTCACGTCACCGTATCACACAGGGAGTCTAAAGAGCAGAATAAGACGGGAAAGAGGCAGCGACTCTAGTCAGTTTCTCAGGACAAACAAGGAAAGAGGGATTGGAAAACCACCTTTGGTAGAAGAAACTGTCACCATGAAAAATCTATTCACTTGTAATTGACTCAACATAACAGAGGACAGTTCTGTAACCAGGTTGATAGAAGGGACACTAGTGACAATTACATGCTGGTACATGTAGAGTGGGTTGTTTTTCCTGTGGTTGATTTTGAAATGGTCACCTCTCATAAGGAGATACTGTTTTTTGCTAGTGTAGGGCCAAATTTAACCCCCAAAGGCAACCATAATTGCTGAGAACAGTTTTCCTTGATTAATTTAGGCAACTGGCTCACAGTCACTTGCCATGGAAAAGACATAACTATTCACCCATGATACTTTGTGAAATATGGTAGTGACCAGGATATGGTTCATTCACAGGGTGTTCAGAGTTACAGATTTGCATGTGAGTCTCAAGTTAGACAGCAAGGTAGAGATTGAGATTTCTTCAGAGAGATTACCAAATAAGAGAAGAGTGGTGAAGGATGCCTTGATTTTCTCACTTCTATCTGCTGAGGGGAATGCAATGAAGACCAGTCTCTCTTGCCTTCATTATAAAAAAAAGAGAGGTAAGGAGAGATAGAGCTGACTTAGTCTTTGTCTCCCCAACTTTAAATATCGAATGAAAAACTGCAGGCTATATAGCAAAGGTAGAAGTGACCAGAAGCTTGATGACATGTCTGGGTCACCGTGCTTTGTAAAGTACCATGTCCCTGGCCTGTTTCAGCTTTTAAGAAAAGGAATGCTCTTTTCCTTTGCTGTGGCATTGTTCTCTGTGAGAGACCTGTGTCAGCTGAAAGTTGTGTAATTTGAAGTTTCAGTTGAATTCCACAGTAAACATTCATGGATATTTCACAGGAGACTCATACATTGTTTGAAGTTGACTTTAGGAACTATTTCCTGATTGCGTTCCTAGGCCTTGGGTGGAGGCAGCTCCCTCTGGCCATCAACAATCATTTTAGATGCTCGGCCTCTTTTGAAGGAAATTACTTTTTCAAGATCGTGATGATTCTAAGGGGTAGATACAAGGTGAGTCAGAAGGAAGCTGTAAGGGGGGAGAGTTGGTGAAGTGGAGAAGGATTTCCCTCCATGCTCCTACAGGACCAGTCATGAGGCAAAATCATGGCATTTGACTCAGTCTCTCTAAGATGTACCCATGGGGTGTTTCTAGGCTTCTGCACCTAACATTCTGTATCAACCGCCTGAGGGTGAGTTTACCTTCCTAGGTGTGGTAATGGGAAACCCTGTCAGGATGTGCCTCTGTGAGGTTCCTGCTCCCCAACCAGTCTCTCTGCTTTGCTGGTGGTGGTAGGAGACATGGTTGTGACCTTCGGGAAGGCATCCAGAATGCAAGCCCTTGGAGGTATCCAAGGTCAAGGTGATTATGAAAGAAGTGGTAAAGGCCACAGAAAGACCCGGAAGAAAGGTATTTTAGAGATGAGAAGAGAGGGGAATGGGAAAAATGCATGTTCTAGGGAATTTCACAGGAACCAAGTGTGACTCATGGTACAGAGAAAGAAAGTCCCTTACTTATCTGGCTGGTCAGGAAGACAGTCTTCAGAATGCTCTGCAGCTAAAGTATTCCCACACTAAGAACACGAACACTGAAGCGAGGGCCTCCACACTACCAAGCACATCCCAATGATGTTAGTTCTGTATTTCCTAGGTTGCTTAATTCATTTAGCAGATGCACAGGTTAGGTACCACGGTGAGGGAAAGGAGGGTGTGGGAAATGAGGTGATTAAAATTGGAATTAGTTTTTCTTTTTTTTTTTTTTTTTTGTAAACAAGAGTTAGTAGCACAGTGGCACAGTAGATTGTCGAAGGAAACAGGAGGAAAGGGTACAGAGCCTTCAGCCTGGCCTTGGCCACCCGCTGGCCACAGGGGAGGGACTCTCCAGCTCAGGAGTCTATCTTCTTGTTAATAAAAACAGAGGAGCAGGTGAGCAAGCCATCCACCTTTTCCATCTCCGAATTGCTCACAGGGATCAGTAGATGGTCCTTGAGTTTCTCATAAACCTGTGAGACAGTGGGAGTCAAGAAGGAAAAGGAGAAAGAGGAGAAAGTTACATCCTGGGCTATTCCATCACCCTCAGAGACAGAGATTGAATTCAGTTCATCAATCCATGCTTTTCAGTCATCTAGGCCCAAGGTACACACATCTGTAAACCCACCCCAGGGCTGGCCACAAGTGGTTGACCTCTTCCAAATGAAGGATGTACTGCCAACATGACTGTTGCTGGAGTTGTCTGCCATTGTCATTCCTGAATCCAGTGCTAATCAAACCCGGTGACTGTGTGCTCCATCTGTGTGTCCCTCCCTTCACTTTGATGGACTCCTAACTACACTTTCATGTTCCGTTCCCAACCAACTCTACTAGAAAAATGAGACAGAAATGTAAGTTAAGTGCGTGCTGCCGGTCACACTGTGTTTAGATTATAGGTGTGAATTTTATAGTGTCTTTCAACCGTAATGGAAAGTATGTGTCAAAACATCCAATTAACTGTCCACAGATTTTTTTTCCCCCCTGTGATCAAAAACACGCTTTAAAAAACAAAATTACTTAAACATGCTGCTTAAAAACAACCCGGCTTGATTCTTCCAGAAACGCTGTGTTCCTTAAAACTCAGCACACTACTTGGGGTGTTGGAGGCAGCTGGGCTCTGAATCCAGGCCCATCAACTTACTGCCACCATTTCAGTGAAGCGACATTAAGGCTGGGCTGCTACTACTATAGGGACTGCTGTTACAGGGAAATGCTCACAGGGTCTGACCCAGAAAGACCCTTGGTGAACAAGGGCGTTACTGATGCTATTCTACCATTGACGGACACAAGGCCGAACTGAGAGGCAGTTAATGATATTCCGTTGCTAGGTGATCAATGAGGCTGAAGTGGCACGAACTCTTCAAAGTGGGGTCTGTGGACTTGCAGCTTGTTCACATTGTAGAGTCTAGGCTGGGGACCCAGGAACCTGCATTGTTAACAACTCTGGCACAGAAGAGGGTACGATCCATTGTTCATCTTGGAGCTACTGTAGTCTTTGTCTAGGACCGGGAGTCCTACATTTGCCTCAGGTTCACACTTCTACTATGGTAAGAGAACAAAACCACCTCTGCATTCCCCCTACTCTCTGTTCATGTACTAGCACAGTGGCCACGATTAGAGAACAAACCTCATCTAATATAGTAGTGCCTGTGTAAAAAGCACAGCAAGGGGGGCAGAAATGATTTGAGCAGGAACGTGACGGCCTTGCTGGTAGAGGGACCCGAGCTCTTTGCCAAGAGCTCAGGTAGCAAAGGCTAGGTGTGGTGATGTCTGCTTGTGACCGTAAGCACTGGGGCAGTGGAGACCTGTGGTGTGATCCCTGGGGTTGCTGGCGACTCAGCCTAGCGTGCCTGGTAAATTCTAGGCCTGGGAGAGACCAGGTCTCAAAAAACCAAAAAGCAAGTGGAACCTGAGGAAAGATCTAATATTGCCCGAGGCTTTCAGATGCACTGGCATGTGCTCTTTCTCTCTCTGATACACCCATGGTAGCTCATGAAGGATGCACACTAAGAGACAGCAGATGGGAGAAGTTCTTTTTTTTTTTTTTTTTTTTTCATTTTTAGTTTTTTGGAAACAGAGTCTTGTGTAGCCCAGGTTGACCTTGAACTCACTGTACAGCTGAGGTTTGGCTTGAACTTCTAATCCTCTGCCTCTCAAGAGAAAGGATGACGGGTGTGTGTCACTACACCCTGCTTGTGCTCAGTGCTGAGGATTCCCCTCAGGGCTCTGTGCTTGGTAAGCCAGCATTCTGACAGTTAGCTACCTCCACAGCCCTTGGAGCTCTTGTGATGGTATTTTTACCTTTGCACTTTCTGGGTACTCTTCAGGGGTTCGATGCAGCAAGACATGCCCTTTGCCGGGGATATTTAGATATATACAGTTGGCAGCCATGTCGTCGGGTACAGTGAGCTTGTCATAACGGTGGTCACTCATCTGTTGCATGATCTATAAAAACAAACAAAGCAGGCTGAAGTGGAGCCTCCGACACTCACGAGGAGGAAGGCGGCAGGGTGGGACACAGACCTGTAGAGACCACCTTAGCCTCCTCCGTAGTTCAGGTTCCTGATGTCACCTTCAGTCACTCAGAGCCAGAAAAGAAAACCTGATCAAGCATTGATCTTATGAGTGTTTTCGTTCTCTTAAAGCTTGTGTTTGTCTCTGTTTTTAAAAACTTATCTGTACTTTGGCTTAGGCTCCTAAGACATACCAGCAATGCATAAAGCAGTCAGGTACAGAAATTTGGCTGGAAGTTTGATAATATTCTTGGCTGAGAAAACACGGCTGCCCTGGTCTTAGGAAAGACAGATTATTACACTAGAATGCTCAGTAAGAGGTGCCCATGAGCGAGCACACACAATCGGATCTTCTGTGCACATTAAAGCCCAGGCCCCAATTTCCAAGAGATCACAGCTACAAGTAGGTAATATACTATAGTACTAACAGAATGGGGTGCCAGGATACACATTTGATACTTATCAAATCACAAGTTTTCCATTTTGAGGCGTTATTAGCATACAGTAATATATAATAATGGGTTCCACTATGGCATTTCTATACATGTACATATGTGCTTTCATCGGATTTACCTCTCCCCAGTTACCTTCTCTCTCTCTTTCCACTCCTGACCTCCTTTCTCTTCCCAACTAGTCTGCCTTCTACTCTCACGTCTTTCTATTTTTTTGATGAGCTAATAAGTTTCCTTAGTCTGTGTCTGTATCTGAAGCATCTCCATGATTTCTCCTAGTAGTTATGAAGTTGCAGGGCTTATGTTGAGATTGATGCATTTTGAGATTTATAAATGAATTCTGCCCTACTAAAAAGATCTCTCTTAGTGGGCTCACTTTACTCCTTCTCAACCTTCACAGCTGATTACAGTGACTGAAAGCCACAAAGAGATCCTCAGAACATAGTATGTAATGGCCACTGCTCCCCATTCAAGCCTAGACATACATAAACAAACCCCAGAAAATCCATTACACTTATTGACTTAATTCCTCAAGTGCTAGGGAGAAGCATATCAGGCTTTGGTCCCAATACAAAATAATGGTGGGGTCCTTCCACCATTATTGAATACCAGACAATAGCTGGTTGGGTTTGCAGCTTAAGTCTCGGTAAATAGATGACTCAGTGTATTCTTTATTCACAGGGAAAGAAAACACAAGACTCACTGAAAGAGCAGTATCTTGGCTAGACCACAAAGCTGGGGTCTCACCAGGATCTCTTCTCTACTTGAGCAAAGTTGGCAGATCTCCCTCCTGTCTACCTGACTCAGATGTGACCAAGGGTGACAACCAGGCAGAAAGACTGTTGTCATTGCCCATTCCTTGTTTACCAGGGAGGGAACACACTAAGTCTCCAAGGTAGTGGAGTTGGGAAAGTGCCAATAAGAGACTAGACTTTCTCCCCCTCCCCCACCAACTTCCTCCAGGGAGCCGTCCACTCCTTCTTTGGCCCTTGAGTTTTCTTCAGTTGATGATGACATTTATTTGAAATTCTAATCTTTGCTTTTCCTCACTCTTTTCTTCATCACCTTTTCCTGAGCTTTATTCATTAGAGATTCTGAGGGGGCATTCCAGAAATTACTGACATACGAGCTGGCAGCCAAGCTAGAATAGTTTGAAGATAGTTTCATTTTTTTCTTTCATTACTGGGAAGAAAAGAATTATAATTTTCTTAATAGGGGAATAATTTAATGCTGAAGATATATGAAGCAATTTACTGATAAATTCTACTGAGAGTCTCTCTTAAAATAAATGCCTTAACAGATTACCAGTACTACCTCAGGAGAACCTTTCCAATTAATTTATCCAGACCTCCTTGTTATCATTTTGTGACAAATTATAAGCCGTGCTGTAAGAAATGACTTTTTAATAATCAACCAGCTACATGTGGGGCTGTGAACAGTGCTGTCCAACACAAAAACCAAAAGCTCCATATATCCGGGGTGTCCCTCCCCTCTCTTCCCCCCTTAAAGGACTAGGTTCCCCTTTCCTGTCCTCAGTGTTCATTTTCATTGCCTGTGTGCAGTTATTGAGATGTGTGCAGTTATGTGAGATGGTTTGCCATTCACTTACAACTTCGTCCAGGACACACACACACACACACACACACACACACACACACACACACACACGATGCAGTGAATTTGCTGTTCAGGGGAGAAAGAAAGGAGCAGGGACCACTGCTCTTCATGGTGTGCGCCTGTGTGTGTGTGTGTGTGCGTGTGTGTGTGTGTGTGTATGCTACCAAAAGGATGAACTTATACTGGGCATCCTGGCAAGGCAACACTTCAAAGGGTCTAGGTTCCCAGAGAACAAGTAGAGGTACGGGTCTCTCTCCCTTTATGCTCAGAGTCTTGGGAAAAGATGAGCACGGTCCTAAGCATGCCGAGAATGTGACTGCTGGGCTGACTTGTGTTCCAGCATTTTCTTAAGAAGGATGGAGGAAGTGGCTTTGTTCCAGAGTTCTTGGTAAAGTGTTTGAGTAGCAGTAAGGACTGAACTTCCTGCTTGTCATAGCACCCAGCACCAAAACGGAAGCAGAAAGCACCTAAACACTCTCTCTGCACGTCATCAAATTCCTCCCGGAGCAGATTCCTCTGTATCCCTAGAGGCCTTGGGCTCAACTGAAAAAAATCTACCTAAGTGCCATGCTATCCGGTCTGTGGGGGGAAGATTTGCAAAGGCGAGCTGCATTTCAAATGTTGTTTCTGACCTTTGCCAGTGGAATTATTATTCTACTTTGAGTAACCAAATCAGAATGGTGATAATTGGGAGTGGAAGCTATTGATGTCTGGACCAACTCAACAGGCTTCACACGGTGCCCCCTTGGGGCTAGCCACAGTGACCATGTAAGGTGGCAATAAGACAGATGCAAGGAGATTGTAAGTGCTGCCTCCCGGAGGTGACAATCTATTCAAGTGATGCCAAGCATGGGAAGGGTAGAGTCTACCTCTCACTCACAAAGGCCTTCTTAACCCAGAAGGCACACAGCCCTAGAGAGAAAGGGGCTTTGGGTATCACTGGGGCCACAGCAGCATCCTTGGGTCTCTCTCAAAGCAGCTGTCTTGGAGGGACTGGCCTAGCTCCCCAGAGTGGAGGTGCCACAAAGCAGTGGGAACGAGGGGGAACCAGTGGGAACATGCTGGCTTTCAGCCTGTACAATATGCACAGCCAGTCACATTAACCAGGCATTTCCGGCAGTTTCCCACATTTCTGGGAATTTTCTCGTTGAAAGGATTGGACGGCAGCCCCATTCTTCTGCTTCTTACTCATGCCTTCTTTGTATTACAGCAATTACATTAAAAAAAAAAATCCTGGGCTGTGTGGTTGGACAGAACAACTTAAGGCTTAATTGGTCAAATACTGAGGCAAAGAGATAAAGAAGGCATTTAAAGATGGTTAGGAAATATTCCAAGCACATTTTTGGCTTGCTCATAATTGATCTCCCCATGATATATATGTATGTACCCATCTCAACACATTAAAATGAAATCAGTATTAGAAGCAACTAATTATAGAGTCCACTGAGAGATATGGGACACAACGCACAATCACTTCTTACTGCTACTAGGTAGCTGAAATAAGTCTTTATTAATTTATCCATGTCTCAGGAGTTTATTGAAAGCCTGGCAACATAGAGCAGGCTCCAAGTCCTGGCAACTCTTTGAGGGACCGGCCAGTATAACTGGATAATATAAATTGCTCACATGTTCTCACATTTCATGGGCTCACAGATGAGCGTACAATAAACACATCCTGAGAGCCATGCTTCTAATTAAGTAAATGACTATACCGAGGATTAACACCAGAGCAAGCGCACTGTACCACGAACCTACGTCTCTTGTTCGCTGCTGTGTGGCAGTTTTTGTTTGTTTGTTTTCGAGACAGGCTCCCATCTCATAGCTCTGGCTGTTCTACTCACAGTGACCTGCCTGTATCTGTCACATAGATGCTGGGAAAAAAGGTATGTGACACCATGTTTGTCTTGGATGTGTGTTATTTTATTTTATAATTTTTTGAGTCAGGGTTTCTCTATGTAGTCCTGGAACTCACTCTGTAGACCAGCCTGGCCTCAAACTCAGACATCAGCTTGGCTCTACCTCCTAAGTGCTGGGATTAAAGACATGTACCACCACCACCTGGCTTCAGATGTATATTATTATTACTATTATTATATTTATTTATTTTATGTATATGAGTACACTGTTGCTCTCTCTTCAGACAGACCAGAAGAGGGCATCAGATCCCATTACAGATGGTTGTGAGCCACCACATGGTTGCTGGGAATTGAACTCAGGACCTCTGAAAGAGCAAGTGCTCTTAACCACTGAACCATCTCTGATGTGTATTTTTTCAAACAATAATTTTTACTTATTCTTTGAGGATTTCATATTACTATACAATGTAGTTTTGGTTACATCTATCTCCATACCCTTTCTCCAACACACCCCTCTTCCAATTTTATTTCTTCCTCCTCCTCCTCTTCTTCTTAAAAAAAAATAGAACCCACCAAATCCAATTGGTGCTACCCATACAGGCACGAGTGTGGGGCCATCCACTGATCGTATACTACCTACCAATGTCCACACTCTCAAAGAAAAATGACTCACTACTTTGCAACAGCCATCAACTGTCAATGGCTCCTAAGTCAGCAGTGGGCTTCAGGAGCTCTCCTCATCTACCCTGGGATGCTGGCCGGCTTGAGTTCCCACAGGCAGCTGCAGCATCTCTGGGTCCAGAAGGCAGCATTCCACAGCACTGGTTCCCATCCTTACAGTCTCTCTGCTCCCGCTTCACTGTTCCTGAGGCTTGGTGGGGTGGTGATAGGAGCGGCTCACGTAGGGCCGCACACTCACAATCTTGGTTTCAGCATGTCTAATTGTTCTGCTTTAACTGTGGCCCATTGTGAAATGAAGGTTTTCTGACGTGGAAAGTAGCACCCCTTCTCTGCTCTCATAGGTGCAGACAAAGCAACTTACAGAAAGGAAGGGTTGGATTTTGGCTCACAGCTTAAGGGATTAGTCAACCAAGGCACAGAAGGTAAGCTACAGCTCTGCTCAGTTGTAACCAAAGCCAGGCAGCAGAGAGAGGTGAGTTCTGGTGCTCAGTCCCATTCTCCCCCAAAGCCAGGCAGCAGGGGGAGGTGAGTGCTGGTGCTCAGTCCCATT
>JANHMN010000001.1:12933604-13029022 GCA_030674055.1 Rhabdomys pumilio
ATATACCTATATACCTATATACCTATATACCTATATACCTATATACCCAGGGTTATGTACAAACTGGTCAGATGACAAGTCATGGGTGGAAAGGTGCAGAAGTCCTGGTCTAGGTGGTCTAGAAAACAAGTCAAATCCTGACTCCTAACACTTGCCGACTCCTATGGATACCTTCCCCTTCTCCCCTCTCAGTTACCCCCATGGCATCACTTCCAAACAGAGACAACATGTACTGATAACCTCGAGAACAGCCAATGGCAAGATACAGTAATACAACCAGAAAGTTAGACGTTTGGAATATTTACTATCTTTGTTTATAATTTGTTTAATTTTAAGTATAAAAATTTCATTTAAAAAAAAACGTGTGGGTGTCCTGTCTGCATGTATGCTTATGTACCATGTATGTGCCTGGTGTCTGTGAAGGCCTGAAAAGAGCATCAGATCCCCTGGGCTGGAGTTACGGGTAGCTGTGAGCTGCCATGCAGGTGCTGAGAATTGGACCTGGGTTCTCTGAAAGAGCAACTAGTGCTCTTAAACCCTGACTGAGCCATCTCTGAAAACCTCAATTCTTTTTAAATTTTTTTTGAGACAGTGCTAACACAGGTAGCCCTGGCTAGCCTCCAGCTTAAAATTCTCTTGTTTCTGCCTTTTACATGCTGGGATTCCAGGTGTATACCGCTATATTCAGCTGCAAAATTAATAGTTAACAGTAGTTATGTTTAACAGCCAACTTGTAAAATTTTCCCAAGTTTTATAGTCAGCTCTAAGAGGCTAGCAGGAGCTCTCATCAGCAAACCAATGCCTGCCTTCTTCATGAGCCCTGGTAGTTTCATGAGACTTGGGTTCTGGATGTCAGCATAAGTGGCCTACAGAATAGCATACAGTATAGTATAGTCGCCTCAAAGACTACTACAAGTTGATCTCAACTTTTTATCAACACCTTAATAACTTCAGTTTTGAAATCTGGTTTACAGAAATTTTGCTTCCTACAGACAGATTGTCTCTGGAGACTAATGTTCAATCAGTTTAGGAAAAGCACCAGTGGGATATTACTGGAAGGTAGATGATAAACTGGATTTATGAAATGGGAGCCAAGACTGCCTGGAGCTTTCAAATGTACAAGGTGAAGCGTTTCGTCATTCGCACTGAGTGACTGGATGCTTTCAGCCCTTGCTCTATCACTGAAATCACTGAAGTGAGAACCACAGAATGTCTTCTTTAGCTTGGCTCCTACCTTCTTTACATCACCTTTCCCCTGTAATTCTACGTGACCCTGGCTGTGTAGACTTTATGTATCTTTATAGTGATTTGTGTGAAATGGAGTGAAGTATTTTCAAACAGTTCTTTTAAATTGTGTTATTTTAAATTACAAAATTATTGTAAAATACTTTTCCTCGGCCGGGCGGTGGTGGCGCACGCCTTTAATCCCAGCACTTGGGAGGCAGAGGCAGGTGGATTTCTGAGTTCGAGGCCAGCCTGGTCTACAGAGTGAGTTCCAGGACAGCCAGGGCTATAAAAAGAAACCCTGTTTCAAAAAACCAAAAAAAAAAAAAAAAAAAAACCAAACTTTTCCTCTAGTAAACTTTTTTGGAGACAAATTTGATATATATCATATATATTTTATATATAAGTATATATAATATTTGATATATAATATATCAAAAACATATGTTATATATTTGATATATATTTAATATTTATTTGATATATTTGATGTACATATATTAAAAAAAATACATAGTCCAAGCTAGACTCAAACTCAAAATCCTCCTGACTCAGCTTTCTCAGTGCTGGGGTGACAGGTGTGGGGTGATAGTCCGTCCCCAAAGCTGTTTTTAAGAAAGTATTTGTTCTTATTTTTTATTTATGTATATGTGTGTATGTGCACGTACAAGAAGGTACCTACAGAGGCTAGAAGGTGTCAGATCCTCTGGAGCTGGAATTACAGGTGGTTATGAACTGCCTGACACGGGAACTGAACTCAGATCATCTGTGAGAGAAGTGTTTTTAACGGCTAAGCCACCCTTCCTTTCTAGATTCTTTAAAAATACATATATTTAAAATTTTACTTTATTACTTTATGATTATAGGGTTTGCTCATCTAACCTCTGCCCACTACATGACAGTCATATCCTCTCGTGCCCTTTCCCTCACAGTATGCAGTGGAGAGTCTCTCCACGTGCTGCCAAAGTTGCTTCTGTCTGAGAGTTACTGAGCCTCAAATTCATTTAATTTAGGAGAAAGAAGATGCCTTTCAGAAACAGAAAGAAAACAATGAGAGAGAATGAAAACAAACTTCAAGTAAAAACACCATTTGCTTTCTTAAATAATTTTCTATTTGGGTGCTCACCCAAGCCTGTTCGTGTGTTAAGTGTGCGCGAGTGTGTACGTGATTTGTTAGCGCATACACTTATGTGTACTCACAGTGGAAGCCAGAGGTGGATGTTGGGAGTGTCTTCCTATTGTTCTCCATTTAATTCTTGAGATAAGGTGTTTCACTCAACCTGGAGCTTGCCTATCAGGTGACTGCCCAGCGTGGCCCTAGGATCTGCATGTCTCTGCTCCTCCAGTGCTGGCTATAGGCAAGCATGACAACACTCAGTTTTACCTGGGTACTGGCTATGGAAACTCAGGTTTTCATGGTTGCATAGCAACCAGCCCATCCACCAATCCTCTACCCACTCCACCACTTACTTTTCTAGTCTATCCTCAAATTGATAAGATCCATAAGAGGAAATTGATTGTTATTTAGGAAAACAGCTGCTATCATATCCTTTGCAAGAAACCCAACCCCCCAACTAAGTTACGTATCTCTCTGACTAACGAGGAAAGAAGCTTTAGAGTCTCTTTCCACACTCCCCCCACCTACAACCAGGCTGAGAGCTACCTAGCTGCTCCACAGATCTGAAATGAGAGGAATAGACTTGGTTTTGGAATCGTATCTTTGGCAGTATTATTAGCAGTATTATTTCATTTTCTTTTTGTCTACACTGGGAATTGAACTCAAGGCCTTCATCATACTATGGCAAATGCTCTATGGCTGGGCCAGAAGCTCAGCCCCTAATATTTGAAACATTCTGCAGTGCTGGGGGATACAGATTTTATTCTAACTGACAACACACTCATTTAAAACTCAAGGTTTATTTAATGAGATGGATGGGTGGGATGGAGCCTGGAGATTAGTTATAATGAACTGATTTAATGTGTAACACTTTTTAATTCTCATTGTGCTTGTGTGTTTGTATATGTGTATGAGTTGATTGTGAGCATGTATGAGTGTGTGCATGTGTGTTAATGCATGTGTGTGTGTGTGAGTGTATAAGTGTGTGTGTTGGGCATTGAACCCAGGGCCTCGCCCATTAAAACATTAAAAGCCCATTTTACCCCTGAGCTTCACCTGGAGCCTTGCACTACAAATACTTAGATCTTTGCCTCTTTCCTGAAAGCTCTAGGGAGGCGTTTCACGTGGGGCTCTGTGGTAACGTCTGATACGTGGTGGGCATTTAGTCTGTATTTGTTAAATAAAGCATGATCCTTAAGAGTACCTTTCAGTATTTTGCCAGTTCCTAAATTCCTCCCCCAAGTTTCTTGCTGCAACTCCCTGGAAGACACTCATCTGGAGCTAATGCTTCAGTGAGGTGTACAGAAAGGCCCCCAGTTGGCACGTGTGCTCACCCTTTTGTGTAATCACGCTGGTCAGGGAATCTCTGACGTCAGTCAGCTCTGGATGCTTTCCATAAGCCCTCCTCAAGTCCTCCCTGACAAATTTCAGGGATGGAACCAACCTCCTATTCGAAGAGCTATTTGGGTTTCCTTCCTCCCTATACTACTCCTGCTGGTAACTCAGGGTCTGCCTGTTTTCAGTCTGCAAGACTCCAGAACTGGAGAGGAGGCAGACTTTCTTTAAGGCAAGGGTTTTCCTTCATGCCTAAGAATGACAAGTGAAGTAAGAACTCAGTGCAGAGCCATGTATGTGACTATGCAAATCCTATCAACAGCAAGAAGGGGGCTAAATAGAAAACAGCATTTCCCATTTAAAAACAACAAAAACAACCAGAAAACGGGGCATTTTAGAGAAAAGATGGCACTTCACAAGCATTTCTGTTTCTTTAATCAGGGAAAGTGTCAGAACACGGTTCAAAGATGGAGTCCTTTGTGGGAATTTCTGAGCACTTGTGAGAAAACTAAGAAAATAAGAGAAGAGTCTTGTGACTTCAGTTTCTTCAAAAACACGGAGCTGTTCTTGGATTTTGCTTTCGTGCCTCTCCCAGGTATAGTTGACTGGAGTGAGTTTACTTATGGTTATTCATTAGGACTGGATATTGTTATTTGTTTATATGTATTAAGTGCCATGTGCAGCTTGCCCTTGTATTTGTATACTTTTCTCATGTGACCCATCACAACCCTCAGACCATAAATTGTCTGATGCTCTGAATAAAGTCGGCTATGGCAAGAGACTTTTGTCGGCCTTGTTTATCAGCTCTATTCTCCCAGGTCTCTCTGCCAGTTAGAGAGGTAAATGGGAGTGACACCGCTAAGGTTCCTTCTAGAAATGTCTAGAGGTATTGCTCTAGAGCATCAGTTCTCAACCTGTGGGTCTTGACCCCTTTGGAGTTGCATATCAGATATTTATGTTACGATTCATAACAGTATCAAAATTACAGTTATGAAGTAGCAACGAAATAATATTATGCTTGGGGGGGTCTCCATAACACTGTATTAAACTGTGTTAAAGGGTCATAGCATTAGGAAGGCTGAAAACCACTGTTCTCAATTAACTGCACTCAAGTGTGATATCCCTCTGTGGCTTTAGGTGGTACTTTCTGCTCAAAGACAGTTTCCTGTAGAAGCGCTCTCCTTCTCTTGCCTGCAAACCTTCAGGCAGGAACTAGGGTTTAGTTGGCCTCCTTTGACTAGGGTTTGGTGAATTCTAGATACAGCCAGTGATCTGGAGAGTGGGGTCTATGGACCAGCCTGCCTCAAAGCTCCATCTCAGTTTTGCCAACTCAGGATTTCTCACGGTAAACTCCAGAACGTGGTGTGGTGTATAATTTAAATGTGTGCTCTCTGTAATTTGTGTGTTCATGGCACAGGAGAACCACTCACAGATTATGCACATTAGAGTAACCTAGTTACCATACCTAAAATATATCATTACTATTTCTCTGGACAACAACACTCTTGATAGCTAACCTACAGTGAGCTCTTCCACTTGCCAGGGTGTGGGTGACAATGAAACAAATGACTGGAAACTACAAGGAAATTATAATTCTTTCAGCACCTTCATTTAATTCTGATTTATTTTATTTTGTTCTCTGTATCTGTGAGTCACCTCGGGGTATGTATGTGCTCACAGTTTTGAAGCGGACCTACTGCATGAAAGATAAAGGGAAAGGTAATGTCTGTGGGGACTTATCTTCAGAGCAACCCTCTGGTTTTTTTTTTTTTTTTTTTTTTTTTTTTTTTTTTGAGAGAGAGGGTTTCTCTATATAGCCTTGGCTATCATAGAACTCAGTCTGTAGACCAGGCTGGCCTTGAACTCACACAGATGGCCCCATCTCTGACTTCCCAGTGTTGGGATTAAAGGCATGTACCACCAACCATAGCTCAAAGCTATCTTTAATATCTTGAGACAATGCTGTAAGGATACAGAAATGCAACACAGTTCAACTGTTCAGGTCTGTAACATAGAAACAAGATTTAGAAATAGCCTTAAAGATTGCCAGACTCAGGTGATGTGTTGAAAGATGAAAACGAGAGAAAGAAGTGATTACTGAGGGTGGTGGAGTGTTGGCAGCAGTGTGGTAGCAGGGAAAGAAGAAGGCCCCTCTGCAGGGCCTGGAGAAGAACTCACAGTCTAAACACCCCTCTGACTTAGTGTCTGCATTTTACCACATGATTTACTGATGGTGTGCAGCCAAGAAACAGGGCGCCCATCAACACCAAAGGCATTTAACACATGTGACTTCCTCAGAGGATCAGTAACCCAAAACCCAACCGGCCTCCTTCCAACTCAGTTGACACACTTCCTAATCCCCAGCAGAGGTGCTGCTGCTGGCGTGGCCAGAGGATCAGTGAACACAGTGTGTGTGTGTGTGTGTGTGTGTGTGTGTGTGTGTGTGTGTGCACACGTGCAGGCACACGTGTGCCAGTGTGTGTCACAGGGGCCACGCTGTGATGTACTAGTGAAGCTTATGAAGCAGGCACTGTCCTTTTGATTATCTTTTTAATCTTTTGCCAAATCAATTAGGTCAAGGAAACAAACTGCAGGCTGGTAGAGGTAGAAGATACGCAAAGTGATTTTTTTCGGGGTGGGGATGTGCTGACCGTGGGTAAATACAAACTGAAAAAAAGAGAGAAAACAGTGAAAATGGGGACTCCACAACTGGACAAAGGCTGACCCCAGTTGCTGCCAATGGAAACTGAAGTGGAAGCCAGCCCTGCTAGTGTCTTACAGGCTTAGACACTGGCTGTCCTCCAGGGCAGCTGTCCTCTGGACATGTCTGAGTACCAATCAGTTTCCCAAACATGAATCTAGGTCAGTGAAATGCAGCAACATATTTTGACCAGTGATTTCTGATGGTTTGTTCCTTTGGAGGCCATGGAGCTGGGAAGGTCTGAAGTTTTCCAGATCCACCCAAGGCTGGACCATTCTAGACCATTCTCAGATCAGTTAGCTCAGCACCAGTCTCCCCTTGAGTCCTTCAGTCGTCCCTCTCCTTGGTCTCTCACCCTTTACCACCCTGCTCATTCTCACCCTGTCTCCCCTCTCATTCATTCCTGAAAGATAGCATCTAACTAGATTTATGACTGTTAATCATTATTCCTGTTGAATCATTACTGTACAGCATCTTTCTGAAAGACTACACTCGGATTTTACCCTTCTAAAAACACTGGGCTGCTGGTGCATGCCTATAACCCAGCATTCAGAAGGCTGAGGGAGGAGGCCAGCCTGAGCTTCAGCTCAGACTGAGATCCTGTCTCAAAAGACCAAAAAGACAGACACAGGACAGACAGACAGACAGACAGATCCTCCCCCCACACACACTTTGCAGCTCTCCCAGATTGTAGGTGTTGAGATTTGGTCTGTTGCTCTGTATTGCAATGCTAGATTCTGGACCTGAAGGTCTAGGCCTAAAAATCAATTCTCAGGGTCACAAGCTTTCGTTGTGCAAATCCTGTTCCTTAATTTAAAACTATTGGTTAGTCTTCCGGTCTGGGCCTGAGCACTGAGCAGATCCCTGGCAGCAGCTCTGCCCCCAGTCTCACAGAACACACAGGAAGCAGGCCTCCCAGGAGCTCTAACCCAGGCAGTATCTTAGGTAAGCAGAAAGCAACACTTGATGGAAACAGGGAGTAACTGGGACCCACTAGGACCCAGAAGTCACTCCTGGCCTGGATCACTGGTTCCTTCTAGTCTGGGCCTGAGCACTGAGCAGATCTTGGGCCCCAGCTCTAACTCCAGTAGTAACACCCACCCCACACAGTTCTGATACAACCAAGATAATAGGAAGGACAGGCTCTAGGCAGAAACAGGGCAGGTAGCACTAAGGAGATCCTGATGGCGAAAGGCAAGCACAAGAACATAAGCATCAGCAACCCAGGGTACTTGGCATCATTAGAACCTAGTTCTGCCACACAAGAAAGTCCTGAATTCCCCCATATCACTAGGAAAGCAAGATTCGGATTTAAAATCACTTCTAATGATGATGATAGAGGACTTTAAGAAGGACATAAATAACACTCTCAAAGAAATTGAAGAGAACACAGGTAAATAGGCAGAAGCCCTTAAAGAGGAAACAAAAAAAAAAATCCCTTAAAGAATTATAAGAGAACACAACCAAACAGGTGAATGAATTGAACAAAACCATCCAGGACATAAAAATGGAAGTAGAAACAATAAAGAAATCACAAAGGGAGATTACTCTCAAGATAGAAAACCTAGGAAAGAAATTAGGAGTCATAGACGCAGAATACAAGAGATAGAAGAGAGAATCTCAGGTGCAGAAAATACCATAGAAAATATTGTCACAACTGTCAAAAAAAAAACACAAAATGCAAAAGGTTTTTAACACAAAATATCCAGAAAATCCAGGACACAATGAGAAGACCAAACCTAAGGATAATAGGTATAGATGAGAGTGAAGATTCCCAATTTAAAGAGCCAATAAATATCTTCAACAAAATTATAGAAGAAAACTTCCCTAATCTAAAGAACGAGATGTCCATAAACATACAAGAAGCCTATAGAATGCCAAATAGACTAGACCAGAAAAGATACACCTCCCGTCACATAATAATCAAAACACCAAGTGCACAAAATAAAGAAAGAATATTAAATGCAGTAAGGGAAAAAGGCCTAGTAACATATAAAAGCAGACCTATCAGAATTACATCAGACTTCTCACCAGATACTATAAAAGCTAGAAGATGCTGGACAGATGTCATATAGACCCTAAGAGAACACAAATGCCAGCCCAGGCGACTATATCCAGCAAAACTCTCAATTATCATAGATGGAGAAATCAAGATATTCCACGACAAAACCAAATTTACAAACTATCTTTCCACAAACCCAGCATTACAAAGGACAATAGCAGGAAAGCTCCAATACAAGGAGGGAAATTATACCCTAGAAAGAGCAAGAAAGTAACCCTCTTCTAACAAATCCAAAAGAAGATAGCCACACAAAGATAATTTCACCTCTAATAACAAAAATAACAGGAAGCAATAATCACTAATCACTGTTCCTTAATATCTCTTAACATCAATGGACTCAATTCCCCAATTAAAAGACATAAGCTAATGAACTAGATACGTAAACAGGACCCAGCACTTTGCTGTATACAGGAAACCCACCTCAGTGACAAAGATAGACTCTATCTTAGAGTAAAAGGCTGGAAAACAATTTTTCAAGCAAACGGTCCTAAGAAACTAGCTGGAATAGCCATTCTAAAATCTCCAGTCAGAGAACACAAAGAGAGGGACTCATGGATCCACCTGTATAGGTAGTTGAGGGTAGCCTTGCCAGGCATCAGTGGAAGTGGAGGGCCTTGGTGCCTGAAAGTTTGGATTCCCTAGTGTTGGGGAATTTGAGAGCAGGGAGGTGAAAATGGGAGGATGGTGGGAGCACACCCTCATAGAAACTCCCAGAATTATATAGATTAGACATGACAGAGGCAGGCCGCCAGAAGACTAGATTCCAGAATTCAAACAAAAAATTATCTTGATACTAAAATTTGTTTTGAGAATTGTATATTGCAGAATACACAGTCTTGGTGTATCTACTCATCAAGCAAGCTGAGCAGACACTGCTCAAACCTCTGGTGTCCTGGAATTCCAGCTGGATGCAGTGAAGACACAGCGTCAGAGGCTTATCAATTTACTCTTCCCCCTGCCCCTCTTCTAATACCTCAACGCCCATAATCAGCTTTAAGAAGTTAATGAGGAGTCAGCACCTCTATTCCCTGGGCTTGGGGACTAAAGTGGTTAATATTGGGCTATCTTTCTAGGGAAAAGTAGTGGTTTTGTTGGAACAGGGAGGATTAGCTAGGATTTATTGCATAGCCATAACCTATTGGTAGAAATATGTATAATTGTTATTAAGATGAAGTTATAATTTCTTAAATGGTACAAAATTTACTTTGATTTCAAATTTAAGGTTTTCATTGGTATGAGCTTCTTATTGATATAAAAGTGAGATGAATATTGTTACTCTCATAAGCATTGTGCCTATATAACACATTTAAGAATATAAGGCTTAGATCCAGTCCTTCTTCAACTTTTTTTAACTGATTTGAGATGGTTAGCCTGTGAGTTAAGGGCCTATAGAAAATTCATGGCTTTGAGTTTATTGTTAGGGTGTTTTCTATATTTTATTTAGAAATAGCTGAGAGGAGTTAACAGACAACAGTTCAGATTGCTTCACATGGATAGTTGGTTTTCAAAACATCAGAAGTCCACAGAATTGATGTTACAAACATTTCTGTATTAATGGTCATTTTGATTAGAGACCTGTCTGCTCCTGACAGCTTTCTGTCTTGGATTCTAAGAAGAAATTGAGCATCCTTGGAGTTACTCCAGTTGTGGTGAGACAGCCACTAGGCAAGAATTGCCTCTTTTCATCTACAGACAAATTACTGTCCAGAAAAGGACACACTTTCAGAATAGTCGACTGATTATATCTGCCTAGACAGAGTAATCAGCCCTTAATAATTCTGCATCACTAGGTCTGTCAGATGATCCATGGCCAGAAGGCTGAAGATCAGATACTCCAACGTTCTGTAGTATCGGGACTGTCCAGGTGTTCAGCGGTCTCTATAAATTGGCTAAGTTTTAGAAGCTATGCTTTGTGCTTCCCATAATTTCAGTTAACTCAGTCATTCTGGATCTCTGACAGGGTTGAAAACTTATAATCTCATAGCCAATCCTGGCTATTTACTTTGAGAGAAAAGACCTGAGTTTTCAGCTGACATTCATTCTAAAGCCAAGAAAAAAGCCAGGTTCAGAACTAAGTGTTTTAGTTAGGAGAGATGACAGAGGTTCTGTTTAGTCAACAAAATGATGGACTGTGTATTAGGTCTGTCTTGCACCTTACTGACACAAACTAGTATAGTTATGCTCTAATTGTATTTTGAGATAAAAGTTTAATTTAACAGGAAGGGTGATATGTAGGAGGAGCTAAGGTGGGAGGAGTACGGAGAGGATGAGGAAGAGTAAGGAGAGGAGGAGCTAGGTGATGAGAAAGAGAGAGAGAGAGAGAGAGAGAGAGAGAGAGAGCGTGAGAGAGAAACATGGAGGTGGATGTTCCCGTGTCTCTGCCAGTCAAAGATAGTTGATATATCTAGGTTGGGTATTGGGTCACACTTCTGATAGTATGGGCATCTTGATATTGAGCGTTACCAAACTTATAAAACCTTTGATTAACATTAAAAAATTGTATAAAAGCAAAAAGGAGAAGGGGGCATAGGATAAAGGTTTTCTAGGGAGGGAAAATGGGGAAATGGGGATGGCATCTGAAATGTAAATAAAATATGCAATAAAATTGAATAAAGAAGGAAAAAGGAAAAAAACAAAAAAACCTATTGGTTAAATAAAATTGGCTATAGCCAATTACTGGAGGGATTAGAGGTAGGTGGGGTTTGAGTGACCTGGTGAGGGATGGAGAAGGAGGGAGAGAGAGATGAGAGACCACAGGGAGAAAGGAGAAGGCACCATGAGAGGAGATGGACCATGAGCACATGTCTAGGAAAAACATCAAGTATTTAGGGTACACTACTGGAGAGGTAGCCAGGCTAGCAGTTAGAAAAGCAGATTAGGTTTCACCCCTTAGTAAATGTCAAAGCCAAATAAAATAACCATAGTCTGATTCTCATTTATTTGTAAGCTAGTCAGAGATAAGCTTAAATTGGTTGTACTACAGTAGGTAAGAAGAAAACCCCAATTCCCATGGCCTAGAAGGACAGTACCACATTAGGTGAGACAGTGGGCCTTTTTTGAAACAATCCTTAGTGGTTGCTTTATTCTTACATGGATGCCATTTTTTGTAGGTAGTTGCACACTCTCACATTTAATACATGGTAGTTAGTTACCTTGCCTGGCCATCATAGAGTTCCCAGCAGGAAAGAATGACGCTCTGATTTCCTAGTGAGGCTGATTCAACTATTTTTTTTTTCCAAGAATAGACTGAGTACAGGACATGGGGTCACATGGGGAGAGCTGGAGGCACAGCCAGGCTGACAATCCATGAATTTAGATGCTAGGTTCTCTGCTTTGTCCTCATAGCTGGGTTGACTCTGAGGGCAATCATGCCGTCTTAGTAAAACCAACATAGGATCATTTTTAAAATTCTTCCTTTCTATCAGAGTGTCTTGAAATGTCACTTTCCCCACAAAAACTTCACATATCAAGCTCAAGCCATGCTGTTAAGTAGTGTGTGTTTGTGTGTTTGGAGAGGGGCACAGAAATATAGAAATATGAGTCACAGGCAAGCTTCCTGTTCTCAGAAAATGATCACATTCGTGAGTTTTGGTAAGATGGGTTATTTTAAGAAGGAATTTTAGCATGTCAGATGGATAGAGAGCTGGAATCTCAATGATTTCCCAGTCAGGTATTATATTTCAAGTCCAGGTCATTTTGGATTTTAGGCAGCAATTAAGTTGAGAATTTCTAGACTCCTGTGTCTTTCGTTTGATGTCTTCTCTATTTTGCACCCATGTTACCCATGGAAGCCATGATGGACTGGCTTCCCTCCGTCAAGAAAGTCAACAAAGAACTCCTTCATTTGGGCTTCTGAGACAGGTGCCTGGGAAGTTGTTTATATCCTTTAACCAAAAGTTCTTAACTTAGTTTCTGGTAGAGGCTGCTCAGATCTCTCCTAGACCTAAATCCCCAGAATTCTCTGAGACTGACCAAGGCAATGTGTTTTCAGAAAGGCCTTCAGATGGTTTGTAAGCCATCTCTCTGACTAGGAACTGCTATTTTGAGGTAACTTTCTGACTTTCTCATTTTGTGAGACTTGGATCGCAAAGTCCTGTGTGAGGGCCTGCACCTGACCAATGAGAGGTGCCTGGATCCCTCCCCATCCCCCAGTATTCAATGGAGTCAGCACAGTACTTCTGATGTTCCATGGTGAACAGTGCTTTAAACATTCCTTCTCCCCTACCCCATGGCATTTTCCTGAAAGCTCAGAAGAGAAGAATGTGTGCCTAAGTATTCCCTTTCTCCCATTTGGCCATTTTTAATTCTTCTTGCCTTGGCTGTTTTGGCCTCACCGCTTCAGATTATTTATTGCCTTATCTCACCAAAGCATTTGATTTTGGCCTCCCCAGTCTGGTTGGCACACAGCACTGGGAATAACTGTCAGATAAAGTAACTGCTGCCAAGAAGCACACACAGTTGGTATAAGCTAGGCAGTTTGTTTAAGTGTTTTAATTTCTTAATACAGGCACGGTAGACTGAAAGATGCTACTGTTTTGTGAACATACCTGGAATTGTTGGCCAGATGAGAAATCTTATTAAACCTCAATGGGATTGTCAGCATCCTAAATGGAAGGCTGACTACCCTCCACAATGCTCTGAGACAAGCGCAGAGACAATGTCTTTATTTTTGCACTTCAGTCTCTCTGTTGATACGAGTTCATTTTTGCTTGTTCTTTGGCTTTGCTATTGTTGCAGTGTTCCTAAAGGAAATTCCAGACGGCATAAAAACATGTAGGATCCAAACACATTCAGGGTTTTTCCACCTTCATTGTTTTTAAAATATGGTCACCTATAAAATGACATGGACATTTTTGGACATGAAAATCAATGGCGGAGCTGAGTCAGAACAAGAGGAAACAGCCTGAGTGACCTGTATTATACAGCTGGTCATTCAGAGAGAAACAAGCTGCATGCATGTGTGCGATGCAATTCAATTGAGCCGCAAAGCCGCCCTGGTCTTCATTCTAGGAATCTTAAATGTGTATACTCTTATTTCAGGAAGTATATCAGAAGCCAAGAAGACATTCCCATTGAAGCGTTCCTGGGCTGTTTAATTTAAAATTTCGAGCCTATTGGAATTCCACTTACTATACTCTAGACCATTTACATGACAAAGCTATGAAAAATGGAGTGGAGATCTCATAATTCTTCCTACTTTTAAAATAATAATTTGTTATAATACAAAAGGATGAATTTTTCCATTTCTATGGCTTTAGAGATGGGGTCTCACTACAGAGCCCAGGCAGACCTTGAACTTGGGATCCAAGGATATATTTTTGCACCTTGCTAAGAACAGAATTATCAGTAAAAAGGAGGAAAACTTTAACTGTCCATAAGAGAAGATAACTGCTCTGCATCTCAGAGTGAGGAGGCTGAGAATATACTTGTGTTTCCTGGCCAGCTGATGCAGAGCCCATCAACAGGACAGTCTTGAATTTTTTGTAGGATGGATAAGCACCTTCCTCACTGACTAGTTTCCAGAGAGTTTTAGCTAAGAGTTTAATGTAGTGGTTCGAATAGGAACGTGCTCCATAGACTCAGATGTTTGTACGCTTGGTCTCCAGCTGATGGCCTACTTTGGGGAGGTTCGGGAGGTGGAGCTGGGATAGTATGCCACCAGGGCATGCTCAGAGAGCTAACACCTCCACCACTTTCTGTTTGTTCTCTCTACTTCATGCTTGCAGCTCAAGATGTGAGTTCTCAGCTTCCTGCTCCAGCTGCTAAGCCTGCTGCGTGGTTCTATGCCTCCTCAGCTGGGAACTCTCATCCCTCTGCAACTGTAACTCCAAATACACTATTTCCTCTAAGCTGTCTTGGCTGTGGCATTTTATCACAGCAACAAAACAGTAACTGATACAGGTCATGACTTCATCTATCTTCCCTCTGCGTTCTCTTATTCTCTCTCTCTCTCTTCCTCTCTCTCCCTCCCTCCCTCCCTCTCCCTCCCTCCCCTGTCTTTTCCCTTTCTACAATTCTCTTCCTTCCTTCCCTCCCCTTCCCTTCCCTTTGTCTCTTTTCTTTCCTCCTTTCCCAGCTGACTGGAGGATTGAATGCTACATTAAGGAGAGTAAGTTAGAATTATTACAAGTCTTTCCTGAGGGCAGATATTAAAAACTGTCCTCCTATGACAGATAGAATGTAATTACTCCAGGCTCATGGAAGAGAAAGTGATTGATTTTAGATAGAACTAAAAAAAAAAAAAAAAAAAACAAAAACAAAAAACAAAAACCAAAAACCAAAAACGGAACACGGTAAGAGATGGTGCAAAATTAATTTTTCTGTCTTTCGTTATTAAAAACCAACAAGCCCATGAGAAAGGGAGGGGCCGTGGGGAGAACGGAGTAGGCTCTAGGAGGTGAACCTAGGTACTTCTGCAAACGAATCGTAGTTTACTTCCAACAACACACATTTAGACATCACTCTTGCTAAAAGTCAATACTCCTCATGTAGGCCAACAAGATGACTTCATTAGATGCTTTTCTTGCAGCTGTGATTGAGTGCTTGATAAAATCAACTTATCTAGAAGGAGAATTTAATTTGGCTCAGGGTTGTGGAGAAGGCATACCGGAGTTTATGGTAGGGGAATTTGTGGCTAGGACCCCTCACATCTTGGCAGCCAGGAGGCTGTGGGTGAGCCGAGAACAGCCAGGCTGTAAACTTTAAGCTCCTACCTCACCTTGAACCAATTCTTCAGCCAGGTTTTATCTCCTGACAGTTCCACAGTGTCCAATAATAGCACTATGAGCAAACAACCAAGGGTTCAAACAGAGCCTGCGGGGACACATCCAGTTTCTAACATGAACTAAATACAGGACAAAAGCCCAGCATCTCTGATGCCTTCTTGTGCCTGTCTGATACTTTGAGTAATCCCTGTAGGTCAGCATGCTACTCACTCATCCTTCCTAGGGCGGAAGACACACAGACCTCATTGTCTTAGCAGCCATCTTGGATTGCAAGAAAAGAACCTCACCCTTCAGAGCATCCCTCAGATGAGGGCAACTCTCCATGAAGCTATGTAGGCTCCTCTTAGAGTGGTGGTAACTATTTCCCAAGGATCACTTTGTCCCTGGAACCAAGGGCTTGCTTGGATCATCTTGCTGAGATGGAGTTCAGACACTCAGCAAGCCCACACTTAGATGAACACTGCTGAATACACTAGATCAAGGCAGTGTACTTATGTATGCTTCTTGCCCCTCACCAGACATTTAACCCTAAATCTCACGAGTCACCCATACATGGATTTGGGGTCACCAGCTCCCTTCATTTGTTTTCTTCCCAGCATGGCTACATCAATTAAATCTCTGCTTCTTATTATCATCTCTTTAAACAGCCTATCAGGATAGATGGTAGGCCTAGTTACTGATAGAGTGCTGGCTTTTGTCCTAAAACTCGAGTTGTATTTTTCTTCAACTTTAAATCTAAGTTACACATTAAATTGGGCCTCTAGACCACGACTGCTACCACTCTGTAACGCAACTACTGTGGCTGTTTGGTCTGTGGATGCGTAAATAGAGGAGTGGGGTATGTGTTCTTTGGAGCTGGCTCATTTTGCTCCACTATGTGTGATCTGGAGTTCCAAGCACAGTGCAGGGAGTTCTCTGCTCAGTGAGAAGGCAGATATTCTTCTAGAAGGTACTAATGGGACTTATGCCTAGTTGGCACTCAGCTGATCCTACATTATTCCTTTGACAGTAAGAGAGTCAGGGTGAAGGTAGAAGCTGGCCCAGGGCTAAAAGGAATGTTAGAACCATGGGAGAGAAACTAGTGTTTCTGGGATCAGACTTGATGTTGTATCTTTAAGAATTGATTCAAATCAACCTAACTTTTAGTGCCTTGGGACAGATCAGTATAGGTTCAATAATTGTTCTTTGCCCTTCCTTCCCCACATAGTATTTTAGTATTGCGCAGTAAATGTATCTTGGGATTTTTAGCTGAGTTGCTAAGATCTTTCTACATGGATGATTTCATTTAAATATACAACACACATACTATGGAAGTGTGTTACTGTTTGGTAGCTACTTAGATACAGTATGTTGGGAGGGCACAGAGACTGGGCCCCCTTTCTTGAAGCAGCTTGCAAAACAAAGGATTGGGCAAACAGAGCATTAGCTACTGTTATAACAAACAGCACCTGCATCATCTTTGGCTCCGCACGGAGACGTGACATCCAGAAATTCCTAGAAGGTCATTAATGATAACCATGGCCCCTCCAGCAGTAGTTTATAAGACAACTGCCCACCAGATACTTTCTTATAAAGAAGAATGACATACAATTTCTTCCTCTTATACATCAACCAAAAACAAGTCTAAACAGGACAGAGCCCCCAGGAAAAGATGACTGATAGTTCTAGAGGCATTTCAGGAGATAAGGGAAAGTGTAACGAGCCGATCAAGGCAATGGCTTCTTTGACGATTGCCTGCTTCCACCTTTGAGAGCGTGTTCTACACTATTGAACTCTGCCTGTGTCCCACAGTACACTCTTTGTGTCTTGTCTGAATTCTTCCAATGAAAATGTGAGGACCAGGAAGATGAGGGGAATCCAGATACCAAGATATTAATACCTTAATATTAATACCTTGATATTAATTCTCTTCCTTGGTGTTCCCAGCCAGTTGTGATCAGATTTTTCTTATCTTCATGGTAGCAAGTCTTTACTTGGGTTGATACCATGATTTCCTGTTCCTTTAGGCTTTCAACTTCTTTTGTATTTGCATAACTGCGCTAGACTGTGGGATGTTTCTACTTTTCTATTTTGAGGACTATATGCCTCAGATCTCTTGCCCTTGCTCCATTTGTGTCTCAGGCATCTGTGCTAACCCAGCTCTGATGGCATTCTCAGGCCTGGGTACCAATACCTGTGGTCTCATGGCATCCTCAGGCTGGGGTAGAACGCCCATACAGCCTCTTCCAAGAGTCTATTATTTTTCTGTTATTAGCATAAGACCCAATTATAGCATTCTCTTCCTTGAATTATCTAACGTTTTTTCTTGTCTGCTTATCTTTTGTCACCATGGTTTCTCCAAAAACCACCACTTTTCTTAGATCACACATTCATTTTGGGGACACCAAAACACTATCCTTTGTTTTAGATTCCTTGGCCCAATGTAGTAGCTTGTTGTTACTAATTTCTGCAATGTCTCCTTTTCCAGTGACAGAATATCACTATCACCATGTGGTAAAGTTATTACTTTTCTGTATTATATTGATGAGGTGACACCAAATCTCAAGTGGTGGGACCCTTTGTTTTTGAGGATTTTATTTTTCATGGTATACCGACTGATACATAACAATTCTTTCATGACCTGAAGGTGCAAATAAATTTTGGCTAGGATTTTTGGTTCTTTCTTTCATATCTTCTCTGGCCTCAACAAGATGGTCAATTCAATCTCTCCAGTTCCTTGCAGGAAGGAAATTCATGCTATATCTGGGAAGTGTATTCATACTTGTAGCAGGGAGTACAGGGAAATTTGAAAGAAGGCATATGGTCTCTCTTTGTCAGTCAAGGCAATTCTGAAATGCTATACCTGCTTCCTAGGGTCCCCCACAAAGGGGTAAGCATGCCCCAATTCTTCACTGGCATTTTACCAGGTCTCAAATAAAAAGAATACCTCCATGAATCCCCTGCATTCCTTCTTTTCCAGATGGGCAGCTGCCCTTCCGTTTATATAAACTTTGTTTGCTTTACCACAAAACCTAGATTTATTCTAATCATGTAAATTGCATAAAAAGATAATAGCCTTCATAAATAAGGTTGGATATTTAGACTTCTCTTTTTGCTTGTTTGTTTTGTTTTGTTTTGTTTTTGAGACAGGGTTTCTCTGTGTAATCCTGGCAGTCCTGGAACTCATTCTGTAGACCAGGCTGGCCTCAAACTCACAGATCTATCTGCCTCTGCTTCCTAAGTGCTGGGATTAAAGTCATGTGCTACTACTGCCTGACATAAAAACGATTGAATATCTCAACTGAGAAATACTCTCACCTCTGGATAAACTGGAAGAAATAAAGCCTTTAGCAACATCACCACCTACTGGAAATGAAGTCCAGCGCACTCCTAAGTCCCATATCCAAATTCCTTTACTAATTAAAGTATATGTAATTTCCTTTGTTCGGATGAGCTCTAAGAACATGATATAGAATATGGACTTGCTTATGCTCAATGACATTTCTCTATACATGACCTCAAGCAGGTCAAGCAGGATCTGGGTAGTTTCTTTGATAATCTTGAGAACTATGCTGAGGGTTTTTCAACACTTCTCCCAAATTTAATGTGCTTACTTGGAAGGTTGTCAGTATTACTATGGGCAGACCCAAGTGATTTTGAGAGAACTAGAGTGTCTCAACAGGATAACAATGCACAGTGTACTTACACAATCGGTTCCTAACGCCTCACAAGACCCCAAACCGTCCAAGTGGACCCCTAAGAAGTAATTCTATCATCCAGAATGGCATTTGATAATACTGAAGCCAACAAGGCTCTTCCAACACTAAACACTAGAAAACAGGGCCTAACATGATACTGTGGACTTTGGATTCCTGGATATGGCCTAATATTCCCCCAGAGTCTATATGAATGAGCTTCAGCCCAGGGGAGGTACTGGATGTGTGTCCTTCTCTTTTGTGATCCTATCTTTTGCTGAGGGAGAAGCTCAGATTTTAAGTCAACTTGTTTCTAGCTTCAGTGCATTCCCACAGGTTGTTAAAGAACAGAGATCACAGACACCACTTGATGTACCAACAAAACAGATGGACCACTTCCCTAGCAGTAAGGATGGGTACAAATTAAATTGTACAAAGAAGGCCAGCAGGTCCAATAATGAACCCCTCTTTGGACAAGGCCCCTTTCCAGTACTGTTATCTTCTCCTACAGTGATCAAAGGTTGAGAAATTACCAACTGGCTTCATCTTACCTGCTAAAGTAACTTTTATTCTCCTGTAATAATTGTCATCTTAGAGGCTTACTGCCTCCATTTGATAGCCTAGGACTAGTCCAAGAAGCTTCTAGACTCTGTACAATATTATCTAGGTATAAGCTTACCCCCTTCCTAGTTCTTTTTGATCTCTGGCTCGCTGATTGAACTCAGCTGTTAAGGCTCAAACTCCTCTCTAAGCTGACTGATTCAATCTGGCTTCTCTTGGCTTCTGACTAAATCAATCCATTTGGCCTCAAACTAACTCTAGCAATGTGTTCTAATATTCCGGTTCCTTCTCATTCTCTGGCCCATTCTGTCTGTATCTGTGTCTAGCTGTTCTCTCTTTAACCTGTCTCTGTAAAACTCTCCTGTCTCCCTTCTCTCTCTCTTTACTAGCCTCCTTTTTTCTCTCTCTTCCCATGACAGTCAGCATAGCTTATTGTGTCAAATCTTCTCTGATTTGTCACTTCAATTAGACATCACTTTCAAACATGGGTGCTTCCTTCTACAAACTAACTTTGCCTTCATTGTTGGGGATTAAACATGTGTACTAAGGGTTTATCTATATTTCAGCTAAAGAAATTAAAGATGTGTGCTAAGGTTGAGCCACACCACAACTAGAAACAACTTTTTTTTCAGTAAATAACACAATCTCTGAGTCCCCAGTGTTATCAAATATCTGTAACACCTACCCAAGTTAAACTGTAGAAAGAAGAGGTTGGTTCAAACCAAGATCTCAGTTTCACCACAATCTAGATATGTATGCTGACCATATAAACAAGAACCCATTTCATTAACCAAAACTAGATCAGCATTTCAAATATAGCAAGACTATTCACAACCCCCTGGGGTCTCAGCTTTAAAATGAATATGTAAAGAGAGGTTTCAGATTTGGAAGAAACAGATATTAGAGAGGAATGATAAATAAGGAAAGCTTTTGCTATGTGGCACAGGAAGGTACAATTCACATCTGTGTGAACAATTCGCCCTTTAAAAAAATGCCCAAGAAGCTATAGCTTCTTTACCAAGGCAATAACAAAGATAACAAGGTTGGCAAGGAAAAGTGGTATTCAGAAACAAACTCACACCTTCCTTGAAACCGGTCAAATTCTGGATACTGGAAAAACCAAACAAGTACATGAACAAGCAAGCAAGCAAGCAAGCAAGCAAGCAAGCAAGCAAACAAACAAACAAACAAATAGCAGGAAATAATTGGAGAATTGGGATGTCAGGGATTTCAGCAGAACAAATCTCTGGTTAAAAAATAATTAGAAAAGGTTTTCTGATAGAAAAAGAATGGCCGTTGAGCTGGGACAGAGCTAATCTTTGATTCTGAGTGTTTCCCAAAGGCTCATGTAGTCTGACCACCGGCCTATGTCACTACTGGGAAGTTGTGGGACTTTTGGGATGTGGGGCCTACTGTGAGTAAGTTAGATTACCCAAAGACTGTGCCTTGTGGGAGAGTCTGGGTCCTCAGTCCCTTTTGTCCCCATTGCCCCACACTGTCAGAAGGTGAGAAGCTGTTTTACTGTGTGCTCCTTCCAAGGTGTTGGCTTACCATAGGTCAAATGACCATGGACTGAAACGATTAAAACCATGAGACTTGAATCCTTTTACATAGATTTATCTCAGGTATTTGTCACAGCACCAGGAGGCTATTGAACACAGTGGAAAATCAAGGAAAGGAGATACAAGACCCAGGAAATTAGATCCTTGAGGATTAAGATTCTACTCAAAATATTTATTTCACCCAACCTCAGTATGTCTATCTGCAATATGGGGAACAAGATGTCAATGATGGGTCTGCTTCTGTAAATGGCATAGTGTTTCTCTCTTTCCTCCTGAATGTTTGTACCAGTATGTGCATCTCCATGTCAACAGTAGGACTTATCCCTTTATTAATTTTGTTGGCAGCTTTATACAGGAACAAAGTTGTTTCTAAGTATATGAGCATCTCAGGTCACCTGAATGCGAATGTCACTGACCCCAGTGCCTGACCTCAGACCATCCTCCCATCCTCTGTGGGAGAGCTCACTATCCACCAGCTGAGTTTGTCATGCTCCCACTACAAAGTACAAGGACACTTTTTGATGTTAGGAACAAGACAGGTGGGCATTTACCAACTCCACAGGCCCATGGTTTAGAGAGTACATTTGCTGATGGAAAATATGATGTCCACGGAATGCCCTTGGAGCTAGACAGGGCTATTTATAGCTTCTGACACAGAAGGTTTCAGGTGGAGAATGGACATCATTGTTAATACCCAGACATGCTCTGCAGGAAGGACTATGAAGTCTCCATATAATGTTCTAAGAACAGAACTTGTCAACGGGAAGGGGTGGATGAAGGAAAATAGAACACACTAAGACACACAATGGGAAATGGGATGCAGTTGTCTGTTTTTCCTAGCTTATCAGTGCTCCTCTTTTCTGGCTGTGAGGTCTTTGTTTTTCCATTGAGAAAATGAAAATGATTAGCATTTTTTGTAAGAGGCATGTTGGTCCAGCATCTCTGAAGGAACAATCTATCTATTCAAAAACATATAGGTACCCAGTCTCCTCACCAGACAACCGTCTCGTCTTCAGTTTTGAATTGCTACATCTTTAGATCTTACCTGATCCAGCCAGAAGCTGGCAAGAAAACACTTCATTAGTGTGTCAAGCTGCTACATCTCACGAGCAAGCATACTTTGTTCAGTTTCAGTTTATACTACATCACTACCTGGGGCACTGTCTCACCAGATCCCACCCCAACAAATGCTACTCATTGGTTTGGACGCACTTCTAGTCCCATGTCTTCCAGAGGGCTTGTTCTGATAGCTATGAGAGAGCTCTCTGCTTCCTTTTGTCATTTAAGTAGCTATTAGAATCTTTTCCATATAACTAGCTAAATCATATGATCTCTTACTTTGCTGTGTTGGTTTCTCAAAATGGAGTCAGCACCCTCTGAGGCAGTGATCATCACTAGAATTAGGGACCTAGTCTGCTCAGAATGGCATAAAAGCTACTATTTCTACTTTGTGTAAAAGGGGTTCTTTGTGCTCATTTGCACAAAGGCAGGGACTAAGCCAGCCTAAGTTCCTATTCCCTTATAATAAATTCCAAACACGTGCAGACCAACTCGGCTGTAATGGGCAGATACCACAGTTACTCCCCAAGGAGCAATACCATCCTCCCGGTCCCTGCATAGCGCCATTCATCAAATGCGTTCTTTCAAGACATTATCTTTCCTGCACACAGAAAGCTGACACAGTTTTCCAGATGAAGCAAAATAAAAGGCATACTCTAAAGGAAACCAGAGAAAGACACTCTAATACAAACCAAACTCAGGAGATAATTCAGCAACAACTGTTAAAAGCCCTTGATTCAAATGCTGTCAAAGATACAGTTAGGGAAAAAGAAAGGCTGAAGGAGCTGCAATTTCCACAGTGGGAAATCTGCTCCATCCTTAAGCTGCACCCAGGTGAGCTGAGGAAGAAGAGGAAAGACTCAAATGAGCAAGGCAATACATGGAGTGTACTGGGGCACAGAGGCTACCCTCGCCCTCTCTCTATTCTTACAAGGAGTCTCTGGTTTTTGGTTGGTAGATAAGTCATGCATGTTAACATTAAGGACCCCTTCAGAGGAAAGGCCGTACCAGACCGTTTAGTGGCAGCACCATGACTTAGCAAGGCACTTCATCTAGTTTATAAGTCAAAAGTAGACAATGTCACCCTACCCCTCACCAGGGATATGTTCAAGCTCCACAAAGGGCCGGATAGGAACAGACACTAGCCTGGTCTCTAGTCTTCCAGAGCCTGCAGATAGGTTAGTCTCCCATGGTTGAAGCTACTGACTAGAGCTACATTACCAAAGGGGACACATGACAACAATGGAAAGGCCAATCTTTCATGACTTCCACTCTAGCTCCATGACCTTGGAAATGCATAATATTCCTGGGCTTTTCCCTAGCTTCATCTAGAAAGTGAGGGCATTCCCTATGCTAAAATTTATCATTCTAATTAAAAGCAAAGAAGGCAAGTTTTACAGGTTCTCCTGAATCACAACTTTCTAAAAGTGCATTGTGAAGTGGTGTACACACAGCAAAAGGATGAGAATATTGTCACAGGACCTTAGTGTGTCGATTTCTCTGCAGAGAAAGCACCGCAGAGATCCCTGGCTAGTGGCAAAATCTTTCATCCCCAGAGTGTAGAAATGATGGCTTGCTTGCCACTGAAGAGCTCTTCCCACCCTCGGGAGTTCTTCGCTCCTAATGAGTGTCAGCACACGCAGAGCCGTATCACAGGCGGCTCGTGTGCCTGTCCATTCTAGACTTGACCCGCTGCCTGGTGTCCAGCCTGCTGCACCTGGGAACACAGTTTTGTGTTTACCTTGAGGGCCTTCTGCGCAGATTCACTGGACCCTATCGCAATCAGGTTGGGCCCGGCCATGCTGCAGAAACTCTTTAAATGCAAAGAATCGGCCACAGGGACTGTAGAGACTGCGTAGTCCTATGCAGACAAACAGAAGGAAACACAAGAGGGCTGTTACTACAGAGTAATTCTTAAGACTGACTGAAAACTGCCTGAATCATGCTTGCTCTCTTGAAGGTTGTCAGCCGCAGCGGGGAAGCAAGGGAAGCAGTGGGGGGAGGGGAACCTGACTCACAGGTATTGGTGTTGCCAGTTGAACCAAGCCGGCTTTGTAAGAAGAAAGTAGTTTTCTTCCAGAGTTGACTGTGTTACCAGCTCTGCTGGCTGGTTGGTTGGCCAGTGGGGCAGGCTACTCTGGGAGGGTTGTTTGCATCCCTTGTGGACATTGGATCAGCCAGAACTTCACATTCTCATAGGGAACAAAGCTTCCTGGAAGAGTACGTGTGTGTGTGTGTGTGTGTGTGTGTGTGTGTGTGTGTGTGTGTGTATCAGTTACTAATCAGTCTTGTGAACCATTCTTTTCATGACCAGTAAAGGGACCTTTGGAGAAGGCATATGCAATACTGGACATGGTTTCCAGTACACAGTACACACCCAGTAGAGAAGATCCTCAGGTTTTAATCTGAAAATCATGCTTGTATTAGACATATCTGGGACTACAGATTTTATTCTTTAAAAGTGATTTTTGTCAGAAACATGCTGGTGTCTGTAGGATTATGCACTTGGGAAAGCCAGAAGGTGAACACACTAACTTTCTTGTTCCTGACAGAGTTCAATGGATCCTAATTATGGAGAAACTTGAATTTAATAGTCTTTAAAATGTCTAGTAAATGTACAAATACTAAGAATAATTTTGTAAAGCTGGTGAAACATAAACACAATTACTCATGACATATTGATTCAATGGGGCTATGAATATTTATCAAGCAATTATTCTGAGCCAGGCGCAAATGATACTTCACCTACCTTAAAAGTATCAGCCAAGATTTCAGCACCTCGTTGATTTGTCCTTTTGGAAAGTCCCACAAAAAACTCTCTGCCTGTAATAGATGTGATGAAACACAGTGAGTCAGTGGGGTTGTATATTGTTTCTGTATCTACAAACAATGGTCTTCAAGTATCCCATGGTTCTCTTCTTCACTGGGAAAGTTCCAAAGAGACTCCTGTTTCCATTCCAAAAACGAGTTCAAAAGACTGCCCTTAAATAAGCCTCTCAAACTCAGAGATGGAAATTAGCACGGCAGTTGCTAGGAGCTGGGAGAAGGCATAAGTGGGTAAAGTGGTGTGTGAACAGTGATGGAGTTTTGGCCCTGGAGGATGGACAATGTCTGGTGACGCAGGATGGTGGCTCCTAGATGTAGGAGATGGCTCACAGCCTCTTTACTGTGCCCTTAACATGGCTGTGAGTATCCCCCCTATATCTCTGTTTCAGGGAACACCTTGAAGATGGGGCAGGAGGATTTTAGGAGCCAGAGGAATGGGATGTCAGTTGGGAGTGATTTCTAGACCTGACAGGAAAATATAGACAGGACTCATGAAATCTCAACAGTATGGTTCCAGGAATTCCAGTGTCCTCGTCTGGTCCCGACAGGCACCAGGCAAGCATGTAGCACACAGGCACACATGCAAACCCCCATACACATGGAACAGTTAATAATTAAATAATTCTGGGAGAACTTGGGAGAGGGAAAGGATATGATCAAAATATACTGTATGAAAAATGATAGAAATAACAGAATGTAAAAATAAATGGTAATCAAATGTCCTTTCCTTTCCTATTTTACTTACTTGTGGGGGACAACAGGCTTTTTTTGATTTCATCAAATCAATAATCCTATGTTGCAGATTTGGCGGATGGCTTCCTAATATCATTTACATTTACAACGTTCCTTTACTCTTCGTATTTTCAGGGAATTGGCGGATGGCTTTCTAATATCATTTAGCATTTACAATGTTCCTTTACTCTTCGTATTTCCAGAGAATTGATACTTTCCTGGAGGTGGTCAGTTAACTTTTCTTTTTCCAGTGGGGTCCATTGCTTCACACAAGTATGTGACTAATGTCACAAATATTTGAGTCTGGTGGGACTAGAACGATCAAGTGTGTTCAGTGATGCTGGCCCAATCCCCCCACTAAGCTTCCACACAGTGATTCCACTGACGCTCAGGAACAGATTCACTATTTTATTAGGGATCTGCATTTCTATTTAGAATTCTACCTGAAATATAATTCATAAAGGAAACATAGGGTAAATGATTCCCCCCATAACTACAGTAGAAGATTGTGGTCTCCACACTTACAATAACCACATTAAAAATAAATCCACTCTTATCTATTAATAAGCCAATTATTAAATCATAACAGAAAATTAGAAAACATTTAGACCTAAAGGGTATAAGAAATCCCCATATCAATCGGAGATTCTCTCTGGGTGTGGAGGAGCAAGCCTGTAACTCTAGCATTGGGAGTTGGAGGCAGGAGGATTGGGAGTTCAATTTCATTCTCAATTATATAGTGAATTTGAAGCTAGCCTGGGCTACAAGAGACCTTGTCACAAAGAAACAAATGAACAAACAAAAAAAAAGGAAAAAAGAGAGAAAAAGAAGAAATATTTTATTAAAGTATTTAGAGGG
Source organism: Rhabdomys pumilio (assembly GCA_030674055.1). Taxonomy (NCBI): domain Eukaryota; kingdom Metazoa; phylum Chordata; class Mammalia; order Rodentia; family Muridae; genus Rhabdomys; species Rhabdomys pumilio. The sequence continues at coordinate 12,960,041 of JANHMN010000001.1, forward strand.
AAATCTATACTTTAGAGAAGTGTACATTTCAAAATTGATGCCAATTCATCATGTAGGGAAAAAGGATAGAGTATAAATGGAGAACGTTAAAAGAAGGAAACAAAGAAAGATAAAGGAAACATTTAAGAGAAAGGGTTCACAAAAGCCAATATTTGGCCCTTTGAAAAGATTAATAAAATGAACAAATTTCTGGAGGAGGAGGGAACTGAGAGAGGCCAGTTCACACAAGCATCACCACCGAAAGGGAGTCTAACTGCGGTTGCTATGAGGTTTGAAGAGATACAAAAGATGACTTTATAGCCAACATTGTGAAAACAGAGGTGACAGAGATAAGACCAGGAGATGGGACTCAGCAATATGGGCCCCGGAAAGTCTAAGCAACGTGAGCATTGAAGTAACCGCATCATGCTGAAAGCTCCCCGCTAAGAGCGTGCCAGGAACTAGTATGTATTCAGTTTATCACGCCGAAGGGATGCACACTATAAACTGTATTGATTCCAGAGAATAGAAAGATACCAGGCTTCCTCCAATGCATTATTCTGAGGATAATATAACAGTTTTACCAAAACCAGATGAAGGAAAAAAAAAAAAAAGAAAGAAAACGTATAGGCCATGCAAACAAAAGTTTTAAACATATTAGCAAACTAAATTCAACCCAGTATATAGAAGTGAATAATGATGGCCTGGTTTTATCCCTGATATGCAAGACTGATCAAGTATCAGAAAGTTGAAATGAAGGAAAACCAGATAACCACCAGACTGAAGCAGGAGAGTCTACCCTAGAATCCAGAACTCAAGTGTGGGCCTTACAGAGCATCTCCTGTACATGAGCCCAGAAGACATACACAGGAATAGTCATAGTAGTATTGAGGGCAGTAACAGACAAAATCCAAGAACTATCGCACTATACATCATCAGTAAAATGGATAAATATTTGGTGGTATATTCTTTTTCATAGAATACTGCTCAACGTAAAAACCTACCAGTTACATCTACCAACTCAAGTCAAAAGTAGAAAAATCACCCAAGAGTTCATGTAGTGGACACTATAGCAATAGGAACTTACAAGAAGAGCAACATTAAATGCAATACTGAGACAGACTTCAAAGAGAGACCAGGCAAGGATATACAGGACAGTGAAGAGTGTGGGGCTGGGGTGGGAGAGGCTGGGGGCCACATGGGGCTTCTGTGGTCCTGGCGTGATTCTGTTTTATAAGCTGGGAGTGGGCATGCTTATTTTTTTTTTTTTACTGGTCTTTAAACAGCATGTACACATTTATAACTCAGTCATATAAGTCTGTATTTCACAAAATAAATAAAGGGGTAAGTTGATGTTATCTATTCAAGGGAAATGAAATGGAAACAAGTTTTTGCCAGTAGCTGCTGGCTTGACGGACAGATTTCCCAGCAGGAAGTGGAACTGGAAAACAGCTCTCCTTCTGTCCATTTCCTGATGAATTATTAATAATGCTTTGACTCATGGGAAGAAGGAGACAGAGAACACGCGGGAAATGCTTTGGATTGTATCTCTCACCCTGCACTGCCGATCTAAAAACCAAGGAACTAACTTGTATATACTGGAAATGTTAACTTATGGCAAATGTTGTTTTCTCAAAGGAGAGATGAGGGAGGGATGAGGGAGACAATGGGGGTTCAAGTGTAGAAATCGGAGGACAACCTTAGGTGTTAGGTCCTTGAACTATCTATCTACCTTGAATAAGTCAGGATCTCTTGCTCATCACTGTGAAACCAGGCTAACCGGTCCCCACGCTTCTGGGAATTCTGTCTCCATTTCTCACTGTAGACACTCTGGGACTACAGACACGTGGTTCTGCTTCTGGCTTTATGTGGGTTCTGGGAGTAAAGCTCGGATCCTCAGCCTTGAGAGGCAAATACTTCACCCACCGAGTCATCTTCCCAGGCCCTCTCCTCAGCTTTGAATAGGATAAGTCTTAAGATAGGAACTTATTGAATGAGTAAAGCAAGATTCAGACAGTATCAGGGCTTGGTCTCCATGTGCAGGGAGGCAAAGACAACAGGCTTGGCATGCTGTAGGAAGAACACTGGTCAAAAGAAGAGATGCCTGCTGTATGGTGCGGCCCACACTGAGGGACTGTCAGGATTTGCAGATGAACTCTTCAGATCTCATATTAACTCACTGTACACAGACTGCCTTGTTTGAGCAGTGTTTTTGAGGACATTTGAACCTGTTCCCTATAAGTTATATTACCGTAGACATATGTTCTGGTAAGAAAGCACTGCACTGTGAAGAAGCATGACTTACACATCTAGTTCTCACAGAAGGCCATTTCCTAAGAGAAAACGGGCTGCTGCTCTGGTCTGTCAAAAAGAGAGAAAGTACTATCCGTGGGAGGCAGGAGACTGTCCTGAGAGCTCCTTCTGGGGAGATTCAGAGAGTGGCTGAACTGGCTCAGGTACAACCAGAGCTATGGATGTGTGGTTGGTTCCTCTGATACCCTCATTCTGTGTTCTGAGGGCTCAAGGTACATGTAACTGGAATCCAGAGGCAGGGCCCTACCCTGTGTCAAACAGACCCAGCATCACTGGATGCTGTTCACAAAAGCCATGGTTTGAATATTGACCGTTAGAGGCAGGCAATACAATGGCTCCAGTCACAGGCATAGGCCACCAAGTAAGAAGGCACTAAAGCATCACAGATTAAAGCTGCCTCTTCCTCCTCTCTGTCCTCCTTCACCAGAATATTTATCAAACCTAAATGTTAGTAAATCAAGGCACTTTCTAAATAACACAGGTCGCCATACTTTGGCTGTGTGTGTGTGTGTGTGTGTGTGTGTGTGTAAGTACTTATGTATGTATATATGTATGTATGTATTTAATTCATCTGCTAAACTCTTGAACTTACTCCCAAGAAGTTTGGTGCTTGTAGGTCACATGAGGCTGCTTTCTGCAATCCTCCAGGTCCAATGTATATATTTGGATTACATTGGTGAAATTCTTTCACCTTTAGGGGCAAACAAAAATCTCACTATAAATTACAACCAGAATGTGTCCAAGGATGGAGATTTTATGAAATAATACATCAACATAAAGAAGTGGAAAGGTTAAATGCTATAATTATTGTTTCTTTAGTAGCTATCATATATGGATTCTGGTTAGACCAGTAATCATATTAACACTTATAGTTCATTGAGTTATGCTGGCACAAAGTCAAATCAATTTGCATAGAAATTTTTTTGAATTCATCTTGCCATCTGGAAAGAAATTATTTGTAAATGATGCTAATTTTGAGTTAAGAACCTAAAGTACAAACTGGGTGTGGTGGATCGAATATGCTTGGCCCAGGAAATGGCATTATTAGGAGGTGTGGCCTTGTTGGAGGAGGTGTGTCATTGTAGGGGTGGGTCTTAAGACCATCCTCCTACTTTCTCTTCTGGTCTCAGATGCTGCGGGAGGCACTGGTTACCGTGCAGACATGGCCAAGTCCAAGAACCATACCACAAACAACCAGTCCCGAAAATGGCACAGAAATGGTATCAAGAAACCCTGGTTACAAGGATACGACTCTCTTAAGGGGGTTGACCCCAAGTTCCTGAGGAACATGCACTATGCCAAGAAGCACAACAAGAAAGGCCTGGAGAAGATGCAGGCCAACAATGCAAAGGCAGTGCGTGCACGAGCAGAGGCCATCAAGGCCCCAGTGAAGCTTCGGGCCATCAAGCCCAAGATGCCAAAGGGCCCCAGCTGCAAACTCAGCCTCCTGGCTTCCATTGCTTACCCCAAGCTTGGGAAGCAGATCCGAAGCTACATGGCCAAGGGGCATAGGCTCTGCCAACGAAAGCCCAAGGTTTAAACCAAGGCAGAGGCCACAGCTCCAGCTAAGGCCCAGGCCTCAGCTTCAGCCCAGGCTCCCAAAGGTGCCCAGGCCCCTGTGAAGGCCCCATAGAAAAGGCTCCTGCCAGTGTGGAGACAGATGGACTGCTGGGACACACCAACAATAAACTCCAGGCAAGGAAAACAAAAGACCCTTCTCCTAGCTGCCCGTATATTAGTCTTCTTCTGGAGGCCTTCTGATCAAGATGTAGAACTCACAGCTCCTTCTGTACCATGCCTGCCTGGAGGCCACCATGTTTCCTGCCTTGATGATAATGACCTGAACCTCTGAACCTGTAATCCAGCCTCAATTAAATGTCCTTTATAAGAGTTGCCTTGGTCATGGTGTCTCTTCACAGCAATGGGAATCCCGACTAAGACACCCAGTATGTGGTTACACAATGGAAATACTATGCAGTATATAAAGTCAATTGTAGAAAACCATGTTACATATGAATACTATCCCTCTAAAGAATAACACTGTATGCACGTGACTGTTCTGGTGAAGAAGAACAGCATGGCAAGGAAGGCTGAAATGTATCACAGTACTGATCTCTGGGTGGAAGGTCACTCTTTATTCCTCACTGTGACTTTCTGAACTTTTAAGATTTCTGCTCTTAGCATTGACTTGATGACTAAAGAAACACGTTAGTGAAACAAGCAATAGAGTAACACCCCATCATCGGACATCAGAATAGAAGAGCGGTACACACATACCTGTGAACAGGACGTCCCCACCGTCTAAGGTTGCATTTTCATCTTTCATCTCTACTATGTTGAGCTGAAGTTTTTCCAAAGCCTCTTTCATCATGTCAACCTGTTGAAAAATCAAACAGTTCGTATTAATACCGACCACTTCCCAATTTGAAAAACCAACTCTCCACAACTTCTAAGCACTAAACCTTCTCTTTCTATTTCTCTGTCTCTGTGTCTCTCTTTCTCTGTTTCTCTTTCTGTCTCTCTCTGTCTCCGTCTGTCTGTCTGTCTCTCTCTCTTTCTCTCTCTCTTTCTCTCTCGCTCGCTCACTCGCACGCGCGCACACACATACACACACTCATTCTTGTGGATATAGGAGTGCATGTAGTATACAGTAGAGGGCAGGGTCGGTTACCATCATTTCTAACAGGAGAAATTATTTGCTAGAAAGCACCAAAGCACCTGTTTATAAAGAGTTGGGTGTGGTGGCTCATACTGGTTATCTTTAGATAACCACTTTGGGGGCTACCGGGGGGGGGGGGGGGGGGCGAGGAGGAGCATCCCGGTGAGCTCAAGGCCAGCCTGGTCTAAAGAATGATACACTGTTTCATTCCGGTGAGCTCAAGGCCAGCCTGGTCTAAAGAATGACACACTGTCTCAAAAACAAAACAAAATCTCTTTTGTTTTCCTTTTAATACAGTTGGTTCTCAACCTTCCTGATGCTGCGACCCTAGATAACAGTTCCTTGTCGTGGTTACCCCCAACCATAAAATTATTTTTGTTGCTACTTCCTAACAGTGATGAATCATAATATAAATATCTGACATGCGACTCCTGTTGAAAAGGTTGTTTGACTCCAAAGGGGTTGCGACTCACAGGTTGAGAACACTGTTCTAGTGTTATGTTGACTTAATGTTATAGTCTTGTCTTGCCTAAGAAAGTTAACTAGTTAGGGCTCTGTTGGAGGCTGACTAGTTAGAACACTGAGAGGCAGGAGGCCAATCACCCAGTTTTCTTGTCCTTGTAAGAAAGTGCACGAATTAATTTTAGGTCCAAGTGAGATGGCCAAAATCTCAGACTCTAGGCATACTAATGAACAGTGGTGATAACTCAGTATTTCATTCAGTCTGCAGGGAGGACAGCCATTGGTTTCTTTTTGAAAATATTTTCTAAAATGCCATTTACCCATGGCTTCTCAGATGTCCTGTTGTTAAAATTTATATTCATGTGTTTTTTTTTTAAAACGTAGTTCCCTAGAGGTTATTAACAAATAAGAGTAACTATCATGAAACAGAAGAATATTGGAAACTGAAGTTCAGGGACTCTCTGTGTTTGGACTTAGCCATCATGGAGACACTCTGAACTGAATCAGAGAACGATATGGCTGAGGCTTATTTATTTTTAATTTTAAAAATTATTTTATTTTGGGACAGCTTGTCATCAAGTAATCCTGGTTGGCTTTGAACTCATGACCTTGTACTTTTGCCTCTGAGTACTGAGATTAGAGGAGTGTGCCCTCAGGAGCTTACAACTTAATTCACATCCTTCCAGCAGCTCAACAAAAGCAGTTTTAATATTTTTCTAAGGTCTCTGTAACCTTTAAAACAGTAAGCATCTATTAAGAAGACATGAACAAGGAAAAGAGAAAAACAAGAGGTCACATCACCCTGGGTATCCCTGCCAAATGCCTAGTACATAAAACAGATTGTCACCGAAGAGGCATCACTACAGAAGTTGTTTCTAAACTAATAAAAATATGGAAATAGTTTGACAATACTGACATTCATGCATTCAAAAACATTAAAAGAGGGTATAAAGAAAAATAAACACATCACCTCATCCTTGTCCTGGAATGCATGCTACATTTCCACACACCAGAGTGACTCAGAACAATAAAAAGCATTTCTACAGACAAACTTTATATAGTAAATACATTCAGTGACTTCTTTAACAGGAAGGGCAATTGTCATATCATACAAACAGGAGCAAAACAAGATTTACCATCATTCAGGAGACTTTGAACTCTCTTTCTCTCTCTGCCTCTCTGTCTCTCTCTGCCTCTCTGTCTCTGTCTCTGTCTCTGTCTCTGTCTCTCTCTCTCTCTCTCTCACACGCACACACGCACTCACGTACGCATGTAGGCATGCATGCATGTACACATTAGCTCCTGTTCTCAGCTTCTGTGTCTGTAGAAAATTCACTGAGTGTAACCAGAGAAGGCATGAGGACTGGGCTCTGGAAGTTAACATTTCAGTAACTGGGAATTTGACAGCAACACAGATTCTGCTCGGAAAAGCTTCTGTAACTACAGAGTATCTCAACCGAGGATCTTCGTTCAAGCTCTTCAGAGTTAAAGACAGAAACAAGGCAGACACTGTCACTGTACAGTGCCTCTGAAATACCTCCTTCCATCTTTCAAGTCTTCTGTCTTTCAAAGTTGAAGGTTTACTTTCTCCTAGCTTTGAAAAGCGATCAGTCAGGATCATGTAATCAGACATTATTTTTTTTCCTTTGAAAACTTTGGGTGCATATGTAGAGTTAAGACGCTGTTGGACACTTAAGATAAAATTATTCTAAAGGGAAATCGATTTGAGAAGATAAAATATTGTGGTTTCCTAACTGTGAAACCAGATATATGAAATTTATATTGATAATGAACTATATGAATTATATATAAACTATAATATATATTTATATATCATGTATTATATATGTGTAGTTATATAAAATATAATGTATATATATTATAACATAATATATATAAATATAATGAATTATATAATTCAGGTGTTGGGAGAGGTCTGCATCATACATGTGGATGGTACTAGATTACTTTCAGAGTCAAATGTCTGAATAGGAGTTTAAAAAGACTTAAACATGAAGTAGACAGTTGTGAGAGTTCAGGCTGTACAGTATTAAGTTGCACACGCTAACCTCAGGAAGATGTCTAATGAAACAGAAGAACTGAGCTCAGCAGGCTGCCCGCTGAATGATACTGGCTGTCCATTAAATCCTCCTGGTACAGATTTCCATGGAAGTACACAGTTTTCTATAATAGGCCTAGCACTACTCTGACACACCAGCCTGGAGCAAGCCAACTACTGGGGCCAATTGAACAGCAAATGAAATGACAGAAGGGGGAACTTTATAGGAACAGATCCAACCATGAACCTTCAAACATCTGCTTGCTGCGTGGTTGCACAGCCATGTTGATTTAATTTATGTTTAAGAGGGGGAAAAAACAAAAGGATGCAACACTCCACCTTTCACGGAGACACTAATTCTGCAATTAAACTCCATGTTACTTGGAGAAACCATCAGAACAAACAATATTGATTCCACAGCCTGAGTTGAATGTGCGCCACTAACGCATAGATCAGAAATGGAAAGAAGACATCAGAGAAACCTTAGCTTATGATCCAACTCCATTCTAAAGACTGACAAGTACTTTGAGTTACGTCTCTCTTGCCTGGGTTAGTGGGCAGACTGAGCCTCGATCTGCTCGTCTTTAAATCAGGTATTTATTTATACTACCAAGAACTTCGTAAGCTCCCTTGGACCACTAGACTCATGCAAAGCTCACAACACACAGGACTGTAAATGCGCCAAAGATGTCAGATACAACTTTTGTTATCTGAAATACCAGACTGTGTGCATATGGTGACGGATTCTTATGCTGCGAATCTGACCCACAAGCAAAAAGGCTGTTGCTTTTTCTTACATTTCGACATGTTTCCATGTTATACAACTGTGCGACAGACTCCATCTGGGTTCCTACAAAATAAAACGGCAATCTTTCCCACAAAGCCAACTCAGTTTGAGGAGAGCATGTCCACGCTAAAATCTTGCCAGTTCTATTTCCTCCCAGGTCCAGGAAGCTGTCGTGGCGAGGCACATTTTTTCTTTCTTTCTCTTCCTTCCTTCCTTCCTTCCTTCCTTCCTTCCTTCCTTCCTTCCTTCCTTCCTTCCTTTCTCTCTCTCTCTCTTTCTCTCTTTCTTTCTTTCTCTCTTCCTCTCTTTCTTTCTTTCTTTTTTTTAGATTTATTTATTTTATGTTTATGAGTACACCATAACTGTCTTCAGACACACCAGAAGAGGGCATTAGATCCCATTACAGATGGTTGTGAGCCACCATATGGTTGCTGGGCATTGAACTCAGGACCTCTGGGAGAGCATCTTCCGTACCCTCTTCAACCCTCCAGAGCCCCTCATGGACAGTTACCAGGAATCTGAATACTGCTATGAAGGAGTCATGCCACCTGTGGTTTCCCGATCTGTAAAGGGGTAGTATTTTCTCTGTCATGGGGATTATGTGATTCACAAATGGGATAACGTATAGAAAATACTTTGCTCAGTGCCCAGCACACTGAGCTCAAAATCCACAGTCTACGATATTATTATTTTTCTCTAAAGTAACTTATCTATTGGTTTCAATTCTGGCTACATTTCAAATGGAAAGAAAAAATATAAACACAGATTTTCAATACTATACAAAATCTTTTAATTCTTCTTCTTTTATTGTAAACAAAAATCAAACACAAACATATTCCCTAATATAAGATAAAGACAAATTAAACATAAAACCTCATAACATTGTCCTGGGAAGCTGTATTAGGAGTAGCTAACGATATGTCTTAGTCATGGTTTGTATTCATGACCGAGAAGCAAGTTGGGGAGGAAAGGGTTTATTCAGCTTACACTTCCACATTGCTGTTCATTGTCAAAGAAGTCAGGACAAGAACTCACACAGGGCAGGGACTTGGAGGCAGGAGCTGATACAGAGGCCATGGAGGGTGCTGCTTATTGGCTTGTTCCCCTGGCTTGCTCAGCTTGCTTTTTTATAGAACCAGGACTACCAGCCCAGGGATGGCACCACCCACACTGAGCCTTCCTACCAGCCAGTACACTATATTACCACAATTGATGGGTTTTCTTTACATTGATATTTTCCAGCAGACGCTGTCCATAGCTAACTTCTACTGGGCATTCTCCACAACATTATTTAGGTTTCACACCTTCACTGTGGATGTCGTGAACAGGCTGGAGAAACCTGGTAGGCACCCCTGTGCTATAACTTCGTTCACAATACGCACCAGCCACCCAAAGCCACCCTCTCCTTTATAGGCTGATGGACTGCCAGACAGCATGGCTGTACATGAGCTGACCTGTCAGTGGCTGGCATGTCTACTCCACTCTCAGATCTGCCATGTGCTGTCAGCAGCAACTTTACTTCTTTCTTATATTTCACATTTGGCATGTACCGCAGAGCCTCACGGTTCCCAGATTGTGGTTCTACCTGGAGGGAATGGAATCCAGGTTGGGCATAGTAGTCTTCTGGTCGCTATGGGTGTGTACCCTTGAAGGAAACACGGGGACCTCAGTCCATTCCTCCTGTCTCTTTCACATCCCATTGATGAAGCGAGGTGTCTGACCAGCACACCGTCCTACCATGCTGTGCTGCTTGGGTAAAAAAAGCTCCCAACAAGACCACTGATCCTGGACCTTACCCTTAATAACTGTGGCTGTAAATGAACCTCTATTCTTTACAAAGTGATTATCTCAAGCTTGTGTTATAGCAATGGAAAGCAGAATACCACCACTGTCTTCAACGTCCACTTAACTCTGAGAGTCTTCGCACGGCTCCTCATCGTGTGGTGAAATGGTCCTCTCTTCTCGTTGCTGGCTTTTGTCGTGTCTTTGGGTGGGAAGAATGACATGAGGGTAGTGCTGGAGAAGCCACTAGAGGAGCTTACGTCATGCCGTTAGTGTGTCAGGGCACAGCTGGCTGGGAACCTGCTGATGCATCAAAGCCACACTATGTCATCCATGGCAACAAGTGAGAGGCCACGCTTTCATTTCCTGATGCCACTTTAATATTCTTTGATGATCAGCACATTTGTGGCCACTTGGTCTAGAACATTTGGCTACGCTTGCGTCAGTGCTCTCTGTCAGTGTCACAGTTTCCTATACAGTTTCTCATGTAATCCACATCTTTGAGCGGATGCCGACTTACTTTTATCAGACTACAGACTTTTCTTTCCAAAGCCCCGTGCCCTGAACATTGAAATTTTAGTGGGACAGATACAATGACAATAAAATGGGATTATTCTGTGATGACTGCAATAATGGTTGGCATTAGGGTACCTATTTTACACGAGTAAACTGAGGCTGAGGGAGACTGACAACTAAGACAAATCATGTGAGCCTATTCCCACTGTACATTCACTGCACTGTGAGACCGAGTCTCTACAATCCGTATAGCCCATGTTAGCATTCGAACAGAGAATCTCTTGAACTCTGTACATTTAAATTAATTTAGTATTATGAGACCATATGCCAAGGGGTTTTAGATTCTGCGACTGTCTTCATATTAGACATATATGGGGATTTCTGTATATTTGAGCTCTAGGATGTTAGGTTACAGAATGATTAAGAGCATTAAGTAACACGAGTGGAATGTACAAACCACACCAAGAACACTGACTGAGGACAATCCACATATTAACCACCACCCTTCAATCTTGGGATGCCTTGGATTTGTTCAGTGGTTGATTTCTTAAATTTTTCCACATATGTTCATTAAATTACTAAAACCAAAATTATTAAAACAAAAGATCAAAGAGAGGTTTAATTCAGAATCCATTTCTAATTGCAGCCATATTGAAATCCTCTTCAATCTTCTACTTTCAGGAGGAAATCAGTAATGTTAATTGCAAACACGTATCTCATCTCCCTATACTTCCTATACTCCTGGCACCCTAAGAAGAACGCATACTGAATTCAGAAGGTGCCAACAATCTAAGCATGTCCGAGCAGTGTTCTGTTTGACTCGTGAGGAAACAGAGCAGAGCAGACAGCATGACAATGTCACATATCAAATAAACAAGAGAGTTCAGACAGAAACTTCTACAGTGCCCTGAAGCTTGTATCACTAACAAAAAGTGATCAGGACGCTGACTCCTATGAGGCCACACAAAACCAAAGTGTCGAGGATGATGAGGCCTAAGCATGCTCAGAAATGGGGTGTCTTTACTATTATCTATTTGAATAAGAATGTGGACTCAGGCATTTTGAAGACCAGTTAATAGTAGTCAAAACCTGAGGAGGTTTCTAAAGATCCTGAATTTTGAATTTTGCTTTGCTAAACACTGCACCAACTAAATCTAGTGAATTTGGGGAGTGACTCCTTCAGTTATGAAATTACGTGTAGTTATTTGTACAAAAAAGTTTTTAAGTAAGTGATCAACCATGTGTTTTCAACAAGTGAAGTTACAGAAGAAAATGAACACCCAGATATGCTCCAAAACGAGACACTGTAAACATCCCCAAAACAGTAGGATGAGTTTCCAAATGACCAGAAGGGTCTTTGTCACACTCGGAAGAGGCTGCTCCTTTTTGGATCTTTAAACATCCTGTGTAAACGTTTCCTCTGAGAGTGGGAAAGAGCAGTACATGGCACAGGCCTACCACTCCCACGACAAGTATACACTGCACAGAACGGGAGAAGATATTCCGAGGGTGTAATTCAGTTGACCAAACAGTTGACTTAAGTTAATCAAGGGGAGATTAGCTTGAATGACTCTGACCTAATCTGGGGCTCTTTAAAAGAGCTTTTCATGATTAGAGAGAACTCCGGAAAAGGTTGTGATGCTCTCTTCTAAAAAAAAGCAAGATGCTATTTTTAGTTACCATTACCATTGCTGGGATAAAATCCCCGACAAAAGTAACTTAAGGAGGAAGGGTTTGTTTTCCATCAAAGTTAATTCGCTCTAGAACCTAGCACATGGGACAATGTGGTCCACAGTAAGGATGGGTGTCCCCACCTTAACACACCCACTCTGGTCTCCCCGACCTCGAATTCCCTACACTGGGTCATTGAGTCTTCACAGGACCAATACCATTTTAAATGCTCTGGGTGAAGGCACTCTGGCCAGCTTGAGCTTTGGTGGACATGGCCCTTGAGCTTTGCCTCCCCACACCCTATTCCCTCTGCCTTGTTAACAATCATTAGATTACATTCCTAGAGCTAGCCCCCAAGGTCTATTCCCTTATTTGGCCACTTTCTTTTCCTGAGGCTGACTAAAAAGGTCCAGCTATCAAAGGACTGAAGTCAAGCAATCAAAAGCTTCCTTTGGGTCAATTAAAATTCAATACCCCACCCTAACACGTGGGGTGGGGAAAGGTGGGTTCCCTTTTTACCTTTATGAACCACCTTGTTCCTATTTGCCACTGCTGTCTCTTCTCTATCCAGGGGCAGTCCTTTGTCTCTTTAGGACAAATACCCCTGCTGCCTCTCCCTTGTTCTCTTCCTCTTCTCTCTCAGTCTCTATCTCCTGTCTTTGTCTCTTATTCCCCGCCCTCTGTCCCTCTGGGGCAAATAAATCTCCTTTGTGCCAAGAACTTTGTTTTGGTGGTCCTGAACTGTGGTTTCTTACCTAGGGGTCCTAGATACATAAAAACTTTTAATACATTGAATACTCACTCAAATACAGTCAAAATAAAAAATGTCTAAAACAAGTATATATCTAATAGATACTCCAAGAAATGAAAGTAACAAAAGTGTGTGTGTGTGTGTGTGTGTGTGTGTGTGTGTGTGTGGTGTACATCTCCAAAGCTGTACCTTGGGTGACCCCAATCTATTTTAACTTATTCAGCTCAGTAAATAATGAATGTTTATTGAGAGCTAGACATCATGATACATTGTGATCAGTGGCCATAAAAACATAGGCATGGCACCCATTCCAAGGTTCAGAGAACACAGAATGTCAGAGTGGGGGATGAGAGGGGTGCTGTGATATGCTGACTTCTGCACATGTCATAACTGTTGGGTTCATGAACTCGCAGCAGCTGGCTGTGCTGTGGTCCTGCACCAAGTCTGGCTCCTCAGTTTCCAGCACAGATGGGGTCTCTTGAGGCCACATCCCTCAAGAGAGCTATCGGCAGCTAATTGCTGCTGAGGGCAAGAGAGCCATTTTCTTCAGTGACTTGGCACACAGGAGTAACAAAGTCCCTGTCCATGCTCATGCAAGCCACCCTAATCAAGTTCAGTGAGAGACAAGCTGCCCCGAACAAATGAGGCAGAGAGAAGACATGAAAGTAAGCACACAGCCTGTGGGGGAGGACGATTCAGTGGGGTGAGAGAGGATGATGGAGCAAATGATCAAGTTACATCACACGAATGTGCGGAGCTGTCAAGATTAATAATCCTTTCCACTAATTTATTTATCTATTCACTTTACATCCTGATTGTTGGCCCCTTTTCTCCCAGTCCCCCCTGGGTACCAACCCACCAAGTCACTGCAGGACTAGACACAGCCTCTTCCACTGAAGTCAGCCCACTTAGGGCAACAGGATCCACAGGCAGGCAACAGAGTCAGGGACAACCCCTGCTCCAATTGTTGGGGGACTCACATGAAGACCAAGCTGCACATCTGCTATGTATGTGCAGGGTTGGGGGGGGGGTAGATCCAGCCCACATATGCTTTTTGTTGATGGTTTAGTCTCTGGGAGCCCCCCAAGGGTCCCGATTAATAATTTTTAATTTAGTAAAAATAGATATGGCTCCTGTCTCAGTCATATAAAAGTACACACACACACACACACACATTTGTATATATATATATGTATTATACATATGGTGCCTTTGTGGTTATAAAAAAAAAATCAAACCATGTAAGTCATATATAGTTATAATATCATGTGTGGGATACTTCCTGTTTGAGAAACAAGGCAAGCACATTAATTAGACAAGGGCTGTTTGAGGAGGTAACATTTAAGTTAAATCGAAATGTTTACACAATTTATTAGCCCTGCTGGTAGGTTACCTATACTTAGAAACAAAAGGAGCTTCTTAGATGATTTCCAGACTCTAAGCAGCTCACCCAAGTCTCCAATAAATCAATGAAGGAATTACTGTATTAGAAAAATGGCCTGTATAACTGGAAACATTTAATCACTGAATATTTCAAGTTATCAGGCCGAGTTGAATAAATGCCATTTAATCTTCTGATTATTCTAGGACCGTCTCATATTTATAGAATGGCCAACATGTACAACTGTTACGTAAACAGTTCATTTTCCCTCTTACTGAATCTTTATAAAAATAACCACTTCATGAATAAGACCTCTAAAACCATTTCCCACAGACTTGGATATCGGTTGCATGTTCCCTCCACAGAGTTCTTGGATTTCTAAACTTACTGATTTATTTCTAGGGACACTAAAAATCAATCAGGGCATTCTGCATCTTTGTATCTATATTTGTGATATGGGTGAGCCAGAGGTTAAGATGAGGTCATTTCCTGTTCTAGATTCTAAGAGTTGTACTCTCAAAACTGCTTTTGGCAGTCGCTAATGTGTGATCACATTTTCCTCCCACCGAGTTTACTGAAAACACCCCGCATGGTTATTCATGAGGCAAGTATTCTGGTATTTAAGCAAATTCAATCAGAAGCAAGAGGCTGGGTCCATGGATGGAGGAAAGATGGGATTAAAACCAAAAGCAAATTTTAAAATTACGACAGAATGGGTGCCCCTAGAGGTGAACAGGAGATCTCTGCCGTTAGATCAAATTAGATAGAACAAATTAGATAGAAAAGAAGGTGAGTGAATGTTGACCTAATGATTATACTTAATTTTGACGTTGACCATCACAGTGTCTTAATGCCTGTGAGAAGATAACGGAGTCCTGTCACTTGTCAAGCTCCGTGTGTTCTCAGGTGTCCACACGTCATACAGATCTCATCAATGTTGGGTTCATTCCTTACCCATTTCTCAGGACCAACCTTCCTGAGAACAGAGCGCTCCACGCCAGTCCTCTGACACCCAGGATCAAATGACCTTTTCTGCTCAGTCCTCCTTCAGATTACAATCCTGGGTACTACCGTGGTTCTTTCTTCTGGAGTTGTGCACTAATGAAACACAGTTCCTTTTGTCCTGTGGCACAACTGCAGAATGGCTTCTTCGTCATTACCTCATCTTCTCAACTTAGAATCTAGATCAATCAGAACAGGGGAACCTATCCATCAACAGTCAACAACCTGGGCTCTTTAATGACTTTAACAGGACAGGTGCTCCATTGCCAATTATATGCGAAATCTTATTAAGCTCGGTTTCTAAGTGCCAACTATTGTTCAAAGTGATCTGACATTGCATGTGCCATTCATTCCTACAGCTACCTCCCAGCCCAAGTCAATCTTTTTCCATCTCTTTCCCAAGTGGCCCAGTTTTGCCCAGGAACAGAAAATCTGTTGGGCAGCTCTCATAGCCATAGGAAGAAACACCCGCCCACCTTCCTTCGCATGCTGTGTATGGATGTGGTGTCTGCAACTGGTGCAATCACCACGCTGCAACTGGGTAGAGAAATGGACAGAGTCTGTGACCTCTGGCATTGCTGAAGAGATGGACCTAGGAGCCTGGGGCTTTATATGAGAGCGTTTATTTCCTAAGCAATTTGCAGCTAAATGCTAAAAACCTCATTCACGTATATGATAAATATTGATCATCCAAAGAGTAATCTCCAAAGAGTTAGTAACAGATCACCACCTAACTAAGGAATACTAGGTCTGGGGATAGAAGCAATTACTGACAAGAGATGTTATTCTTTCTGTAGGTACGGGAACACCTTGGTGTCACACAGACTATATACTATGTAAGATGTGATTTTTCAACTGATAACATCTGTTCTGGTAGCGGATACAAGTGTTGATCAAAGGATACTTCTAATAAACCCCAGAGTAAGACTGACCTGTGTATGGAAAGCAGCTCACCAACAGTAATCTGTAAAACTCAATGGGCCATGGGAAGGACCCCACCTTCTCAGTTCTGTATATGAAGCATAACTGTTACAGCCCCGCATGTCAGAGTGTCCAGCTGAGATTCTAGCTCTCCTGTACATCAGGTCACAGATCTGCAGGACCCGAGGCTTCAAGGAAGGGTAGACAGACACATAGAAAGGAAGCCACTGGGGCCAGAGTGCGTGGAAGTAACAAAGACCACTCTGATAAAACAGAGAGGTACCCCCTCACTGTCAGAAGAAACAATGACAAAAAAGTTACAGAGATTCCAAAGCCTTTCTATAAAGATGTCAGGCTGAGACTATCCCCTGGAAGAATGCTCAAAGTGACGCTCAGCTTCCCACTCGAAAAGCAAAGAGAACTCCATTGGTTCTGACAGTTCTGACATTTGCATCCAAGTGTCCCCATTCCGAGTGGATGGTAACAACACGGTGTATGTACTGAGTACCCGAGAGCCACTGACACTCAGCCTGCAGAGGACAAAGAAAACAGTGCTCTCCCACCAAAGGCCAAATGAAAAGAAGTGTCAGCCGCCAAAAGGCCTGCAAAACTCAGCATGTTAAAAATCAGGAAAACGACAAATGTCTACACCTTAAGCTAATTTTCCAGAAAGCTGAGAACCATAAAAGTTTGCTGGGCATGCCATCCAAAACAAGCAATAGATACAGCGCTCAAAATGCCATAATTTTCTGGGTGTTCAGGAAAGTTGCCGGCTGCCATTTATAACACAACAGCAAATAGATCTAACGTGTGGGAAATATTTTCGAATTTCAACACAGAACTAATACATTATAGGTCTTAAGTCACCCTGGATAACCCCTACCCAGTTTTTAAATATTAAGTTTTTATTTTGAGGGAGTGGTGTGTGTGCAGGTCAGAAGGCACCGCTTTGCTCCCTCTTTTACTTGGGTGCTAGGAATTGAACTCGGGTCTGCAGGCCTGTATAATTGGCATTTTACCTGCTGTGCTATCTTCTTGACACGCACACAATTTGTTTGTTTGTTTGTTAATTTCACACTGCCACCCAGTCTGGCATACAACTCACTGTGCTCAGCCTGGCCTTGGACTCACAGCAATTCTCTTGTCTCAGACTCCTTTCTCTCTCATTTCTGCTCCTGTCCCAGTTATAGGTCCCAGTCATGGTAGACACTCTTCCTGTGCAATTCCTCTATCTCCTAGAAAATCCTGCCTAGGTAATAAAAGTCTTTGGGCAACTCTCTGCATATGTGTATTGAACAAACAGCCAAACAACTTTGTGAGCTAAATGTAACTTCCAGAAATGTTATGCACAAGGCAAACACACTTTATTTAGCCATGGTATGGTCATGGGGAGGCATGATGTGTGAACAGCCTTAAAACATGTCACAGGCGAGCAGATTCATTCTACCTCGAAATATTCTTCTCAGTGAGAAACGTATCTTTCATTTATTTCTTTCAACAATGACAAACCTGCCACTTTTCTCCAATAATTTCACTGGATTACATAGTAATTCTATAACTACTGACTCATTATTTTAACAATAGGACAAATATTTGGTCCTTTTGTCAGACCAAGAATATAGAAAAAGAGAAGATTGTATCTGTTTTGATGGGGAAGTAGGGGACAGGAAATAAATAATAAACAGAAAAGAAATACCTGATAGTAATAAGTGCTGGACAGAGATTTAATTCAGGAGATCGCAATATAAAATGAGTGTGAGGTCAGGAAAAGTATTTCTGAAAATGTGGCATTTGTGTCAAAGCCAGAAAGGCCAAGTCTGCTGTCAGTTGGTAGACCAACAGGAGCCATGGCAGAGGCTCTCAGGCACAGACAAGCTTAACTTGTTCAAGGTAAAGAAAGGTAGGCAGTATGTGCCTGAATCCGGAGAGCGAGCGTTACGTGCGGGCTGTGTCCCTGCCAAGTTCACATGGTGAAAACTCCCAGAACTTCTGAATGTGCCTGTATTTAAAAACAGTCTCTACAAGGCTAATTAGTTTAAAATATAGCTGTAAGTATGGGCCCTAATAAAATAAGGCCATTATAGTGGGCTTCTACCTCATTGGCTCGTGTCCTACAAGTAAAGGAGTTTATAACACAGTCACATAGGAATAAGACCTCGAAAGGACAGTGAGGAAAAGTATCTATTTGCAAGGCAAAGTGAGACACCTCAGAAGAAGCCAACCTTGGGCTGGTGAGATGGCTCAGCAGGTAAGGTAGCTGCCACCAAACCTGTCTGTGACATGAGTTTAGATTCTAGGACCCACAAGGTAGAGGGAAAAAACTGACTCCTGCAAAGTCACTTGCACACACAGAGTAAATAAAAGTTAAATGAAGAAGAGGGAAGAGCAAACAAGGAAGAAAAATGAGACACAGAAGAAACCCAGAAGCCCTTTGGACAGATGCCTTTATTTCAGACTTCTGGTCTCCAGACCTGTAAGGAAATAATTCTGTGCTGATTAAGATGACCAGACTTCTGTACCTTCTTCTGTCAGCTCTAAAAACCAGGAGAACAACAAGGGGTCAGGCCACATGAGCCAGCAGACAGGGCTGGAAGCTTAAGTGTCTAGGAAGCACTGCAGACTCTGAGAGTGACAATGGCCATTTTACAAAGGTAATTCTGGACAGCCACTTTCTGTAGAAAGTGGATAGAAAGACACTTGTGGAAACAGGGAAGTCAGTGAAGAGGCGGCGGCCATGTGTAAGAAGGAGAGGACAGTGGTGAGCTCATACAGTTGTGGGGACAGTGGGGGTGAAGACACATGTCTGAATCTGGCTTGTGTTTTCAAAGGGGAGTTGGCAGGATTGGTGGACTAGATGTGGGGAAGGGAGGAGAAGGCCCGGGATGACTTTAGGCTTTTGCTATAAACAACTGGCTAGAAAGAGCATCACTATTTCATATAGAAAAGGCAGGGAGTTAGGAGAATACTTGTCTAAGTTAGGGTTAACATTGCAAAGTGAAACATCATGACCAAAAGCGACTTGGGGAGGAAAGACTTCATCATCACTGTTCAACATTGAGGGAAGTCAGGACAGGAACTCAAGCAGGGCACGAACCTGGAGGCAGGAGCTGATGAAGAGGCCATGGAGGGTGCAGCTGACTTGCTTGCTCAGCCTACTTTCTTGTAGAGCCTAGGACCTCCAGCCCAGAGATGGCCCTACCCACAATGGGATTCCCTCCTGTCCAGGTGACTCTCATTTGTGTCAAGCTAACATAAAACTAGTCAGCACACTAAGGGTGGAAAAGGTAAAAATTCTGTTCTGGCCTTGTTGGAAGTGTTTTCTATTCAAATGGAAAGATGTCAACAAATCTGAATGTGTTGGTCTGGGCCTCTGCAAGGATAATAGACTGGAAAAAGGAGGGAGAGTGGATGATATTCGCATGTACTAACAACCAAGAGATGGGGTGGGGTAGATTGTGAGCTGCAGGAAGGGTGTCAGAAACTTGTCTCATCTAAGCCTTTTAATAGCTAAGTTCTAGAGAAGAGACCCTTGTAGGTATTGCTCATTTATTGCCCATGGGGAGTGGTGCTGTTGGTGGCAAAGCGTGGAAAAAATCCCTCTTTGCAGGAAGGTTTACTCACTGCATCCTCGTTATGACTATCCAGGTAAGATCTCAGTCAGTGGTTCTCAGCCTGTAGGTCACAGCCCTTTTGTAGGGGGTCACTGAATGATGCTTTCACAGGGGTTGTCCAAGACCATTGGAAAACACAGGTATTTACATCAGAAGTCATAACAGTAGTAAAATCACAGGTATGACGTAGCAACAAAATAATTTTATGGTTGGGGTAGTCACTGCAGCATGAGAAACTGTATTAAAGGGTCACAGCATTAGGAAAGCTGAGAACCATGATCCAGATGAAAGGTCTCAAAACAAATAACTGGACGGAACTAAACTCTGTGGTAGAGACAGGTATCTGAAGGCCTGAAATGCCGCTTGCCGACTGTCTAGACACTTTCTTGTTAAACTCGGTTCTGCAGGCGCCATGTAACTGTAACAGAAGCACAAAGCTTTATGCTCTCAGAAACCATGAATCTTGTGATCATTTGAGCAGGATGCAAAATGACGTTTATGAAGCCAATCAGTTGGGTAGGCGAGATGGTAGGATGTAAAGCTTTCTAACACATTCTGGATCAATCAGCCCAAATTCTATTTACACTATATGGCAACCCGGGATAAAATGAATGCTTGCTGGCTGATTAAGAAACATTCTTTTAAAAGTATGTATATATGCATATATATATATATATATATATATGTATGTATATACAATATATATATGTATATATACATATACACACACATATATACATATATACACACACATATATATACACATATATACATTATATATATACATATATACACACATATATACATTATATATATATATATATATATATATATATGTAGATAGATAGTGTGTTTACACGTATGTCTATGTACCATGTGCATGCAGTGCCCACTGAGGCTACAGGAGATGTCAGATCCCCTAGAATTGGAGTTACAAACTGTTGTGAGCTGCCATGTCAGTGCTGAGGATTAATTCCTGCCTCTCCTAAAGAGCAGCCAGAGTTAGAATATTCTCTGTGACTACTGTATATATTTAATGTATATATTTAAAGGGCAAGCGTGAGGCGACATTTAAATATTTAAGAATTCTGAGCTTGTTACTTTTTTACACTCTGAATCTTCACAATGAGCAGAGCTGATGCTTTTGATTATCTGCAGGATGGTTGGAGAAGGTGGATTGTTTGTTTGTTTATTTACTTTTAGAGTACTGGTGCTTATTTTTTTTCTCTTCCTAGTCCTCGGCTATGAAAGGCTCTGTCAGAGTTCGTGCACTGCACACTAACTGACCTTGAGAAGCTGCCATCCGATTCCAGGCTGCAGCACAGCAAATGGTTCTGTGGATGCTCACACTTAATCATATATTCGTAGCTTCCTTACAAACGAGTTGACTAAACTTTATGGATAACATGTAAGACTTTATTTCTAACTCTATTTGTACAAAATGGTTAGCTTTGAGGGCTAGGGCAAATACTTGCCCTACATGCATAAGACCCTTGGCTTGATGCCCAGAAACACACACACAAACACACACACACACACACACACTCATGCACACAGATACCACATTTCACATACATACACCACAAACACACCATGATACTCACATACACAAAACACATATGCACACATGTGGGGAGCCAACAGAAGGCGGCTTATCATCCTTGCAGCCATCTTGAGCCATACACCCTGACAAGAGACTTGATTTACAATAGCCTACAACAGCTGAGCACACTCTGATCACATCTTGTTTTAGATACCCAGGATTTTCCCTTGGGTGTATGAGACTTAAAGGTGTGTGATTTAGAGATCAGATTTAGAGACAGGACTTAAAGGTGTGATTTAAGGGTGTGGCTTAAAGGTGTGGGTTAGAAGTGAGACATATAAAAGGCAAGAGGCAGACAGAAGAAATTATTAGGTAGAAGACACTTGAACAGAGAACTAGGAATTAGTATTAGGCATTAAGAAGTAGGCACTTGAGTCTAGGCACTTGGAAGAGAACTTGGAACTTGGAGGCACTAGGGACTAGGAACTAGGGACTAGGGACTAGGAACTCAAGACTAGGGACTTGGAGAGAAGAAGAGAGACTGAAGAATAAATGGCATTGAATCACACTCTGTCTGGTCTCCATTCTTCGCGTCTGTTCTCTTTCTCTCTCTTGCTGAACCCTGACCCTCGGACTGGAGCAGCTTGGGGCAGTACGGGTTCTAACAACTTAGCCCCCAAGGCTTTTGGCAGTGCTGGTTCCAACATTGACAGAGCGGACCACAACACTTTTGGTCCCCAAACGTGGGCTAGAGCGGCTCTCAATATTTTTGGTGCCCAATGTGGGGTAGCTGGGGCTACAACACACACATACCATATCTCACACACACACACCACATACCATACACACACATATTACACTACACACACATACATATACACATGCCACATACACATGAGATTCACACACATGACACTCAAACACATACCACATACCACACACACACATACCACATATACCTGATACTCATACATACATGACACATACACAACACTCACATACACTCTACATATACACACACCGCATACCCTCCTATGCACACTCGCAAGAGAGTATGTGCACATACCACAAACACACACATACCACACACATGACACATACACATGTGACTCACACACACATGCCACTTACACACACACATACCACACATAACACACACACACACATCACATGCCACATGTGTACCCTCCCCCTCAACACACACACTGCCCAGCTTCAAGAAACTGTCCTTGAAGGCTATCTATGTTCTAACATGGTAGTAACAAAAACAGAATAATTTCTCTTTTCTGTTATCAAATCTGGGCATCCTCAGCTGGACTGAGAATGGGAAAATTCAATAATATTTTCCTAACAGAAACATTCCAGTCAATGTTTTAGCAAGGAAAACTAATTATTGTTGAGCTAACGAGTTTTTGTCTTTCCCAAATTACTTTTGAAAAAATATGATAAGCTTCTTGCCTTTGTAATGTTTCTTCCCCCTTAGGAAAGAAAAAAAAATCCTTTCATTCTGCTTCCAACTTATCACACTAATCGTGATTTTAAAGTAAGACATGTTGTGAGGAAGAGCCACTAGGCCACCACACAGAAGGGACTTCGTATCTGCTTCTCAGTGAGTCTCAACGCACTGTGACTTCAACACCATCGAGATATCCTTCTGATGAGGCAGAACAGCGTTGAAATCGATTCCCATAAATGTCACTGCCCTATTTACTGTCTTTTTCCCTGAACCAGTGCTGCTGGCTGGACTCCATTGTCTGTCAAGCAGATTTATTACAGCTCAGATGCATTCCAGTTCACAATAGGAATGTGCTCATTAGAAAACAAAGCTTCTCGGGCCGGCTAAGCAGACAATCTGCTGGCAAAACCCACTTACCTGAATGGTGGTTACAATCTGTGGCGTTTTCTAATGTTTCTTAACTAAACGTAATAGCATGCGTGTTGATCTTCAGATCCTGAGATGTGTTCCCAATGGACAGATTTATTTCTACTTCTCAAGTAAGTGCCCTTTAGTATTCCACAAGAACACGACAAAGGGACCTCGTCTTGACTGGCATTATATAGTGAGGTGGCTTTTCTTGTTGCTTCAGGTTTTCTTGGACAGTAATTCAGAAACTCTGGAAAGTAGATCAGCTCTTTCTAGCCTGCAGGGTACACTCTAACATGATGCCTTCTTAGTAACGGAAACCAGTGGGAAACTGCAGGAACGGAGGAGCATCCTGACAGATTCCCAAGGGGAGAGGATGAGAAAGCCTAAGAGTAAGGAGAATGTTCAACCAGGATGCAAAATGCAAACAAGTGGAAAACAGTCTGCTAGTTCACAGAATGAAGAAAATGTGCAAAACCCCAAAGAGCTAAGGTTGCCTAGCAGATAACAGTCAGAGCAGGTTGAGAACTGTCTGGGACTAATGGCCTGCACACTGAAAACTGCATTCACTCTCTACAATTGTACAAACGACCACCTGTGCCCAGGCAGAGCATACATGCTGTCAGCGAGGACTTCTCTTATCCTAACATCCACACTTGTGTGATTCCAGATTTAAGACGATGGACCACCTGAAGCTATATTATAGAAGTCGTTTTTGCTTAGGTTATTGGCCAAGCACCCGTGCTCATTCCACCTCGGCTGTCAGTATTCCTGTGCATTCCTGTGGATCTTGGACTGGACTGGAACAGCCATTAGAATTTGTTGCTGTCACAACATGCCAGTGTACATACGATTCAGTTAACACTGTCTGTCACACAGGCTTGTAGACACTTCTACTAAGTATGCTTATGGTACATTTTTTTTGTAACATTGCTATTAAATTAAACTGTAAACACAAATGAAACATGAAGGAGGAACTGACCTGAGGTGACCTTGCCAACCAACATGGCCACAGTGTTGGATTAGTGCTGAGAATGGAAGCAGCTACCACTGCTTAGAGACCCTGTCATCAGAGGCATCTTTACTCTGATATGCAGCCAGGGCCAGGTTTCAAACATCTTTAAATAGACCTCATGGGAATTCTGCCAGCCTAGTCAACAGAGTCCTCATTTGGGGAACTCTAGGACATTACTATGAAACAATGTTCTCAGCTACTTAGGACTCCCCTCCCTGTAAAAGCAACACAGTCCCTCACCCCAGAGTGATCACATTTGTGTTCAGCTATAGGACCTGTGAGATATCTCAGTGGGAAAGGTGCTTTCTGTAAAAACACGACCTGGTAACCCAAGTTTAACAAATGACTTCCAAGAGATGTTCTCTAACCTCTACACTGGGCTGTGTTGTGTACACACACACACACACAAACACACACACACACACACCCCTATATATTCACACAATGATGATGATGACGACCATAACAATAACAACACCCACAAGAACAACAAATATTAAATTAGTTGAAAGTACGGAATTAATATGAAGTAATTTAAAAATAAATCTATATTATTTAATCTGGGATTAATTTAGGTTTTCTGAAAAATTATCTTTGAAAACTATTTTGTGCTGAGATTGCGTCTCTACTTTATTTCAGAATCATTCAATAATTAACCTACGTCAGATTCAGACTTTTATTGTAGCAATACATTTTGAGAACAACTTTATAAAATATTCAAATATTTATGGGACTACTTGAGGACTCATGTAGGATAGATGTCAAAGTCTGAGAACTCAAAGCTATATCCTAATTCATAGATCCCTCTACTCTAAATCGACATGAATCAGCAAAAGAAAAAAAAAACAAAATAGAAATGTTAAGCTGCTGCTAAAGAAAACTGCTGTCTCGAGACATCGGAAGGTGTGCTGACATGAGGTTCAAGTCTTAGGTCAGAAGCACAACAGCAGACTGATTAGCTGGACATGCAGAACTGACCCAGAATGCACCTGGCCAAGCTGAATCCTCGTTCTCTTGAAGACACCTGATATCCTGTGCACTCAGCTCCTTGTCTACACTGATTACGTGCCGTGTACCCAGTTTTATGTCTAAAGAGGATTTAAAATTCATGAGGCTGGTTGAAGGCTCAGCCATCACATTCTACTCATTCCAAAGTGTATGGGAAAAAGAACAGGACAGACATTTCAGCCAAGGCCATTATTGTGTCTGAATAACCATATTCCATTAAATTGCTAATAAATGTGCCTGGAGATGTGGATGCCGTCAGTCTATAGCTGCATTCCACGCCTTTCTTCCAGCTTGGCCGATGTCACTCTGGGCAGTGTTACTTTCTCTATGCCCTTTATTCCAAGGTTGCCCAGAATTCAAAGCACTTATTCAGTGAGGTTGTAATCCAGTTTAGTATGCTATTAACGGAATTCTTTAGAGCAGATCATGGAAAAAGAAAATCACACTTATTCTGGGGTCAGTGACCAATCTTAAGGGAAACACATACTCAGTCAGTCTGAGGGAAAAGGTCGGGATCCATGAGGTATTAAGGAAAGGAAGAAAGGTGAAGAACACATTAATTTTCACAATTTTCCAATATTCCTTCAAAATAAAAACAAGCCTAAGTTTGGAGTGGTGAGATCTTGGACTCTCTGAATGAATGGTGCCAGGCACAGCTATTCATGGAAGTTAGGAAACGTGGAAGTATGTGCGCACATGGTGTGGATGAAAGTTTGCATTCACACACACACACACACACACACACACACACACACACACACACACGCACACTAACCTCACAAATCTTGATAGCTCCTGAGAGAGAATGCAATATAGAATGGAATAAAAGCTCTGAAGTGTGATTTCACTAGCATGGCCAGATTTCTGTCTGTATCATAAATGTTAAAGTAAACCCTGCTCTTTCTAGAGCTTTAAGTCCTGAAAATACATGACACAGAGTGGACGCCCTGTGGAGACACTCATTTTGTAAGAACGAATACATTACCCACACCGTCTCACACTGTCTGTTGACTCTGCTTTATTCTCATTTAACAATTAACTGAAAGTGTAAGATTAAAAAAATAATAAACTAAAGTTAAGGGGATAAATGTTTTTATTTTGAAACACTGATATCAAATAACAATTAGCTCCTTGTTTCTTTTTCCTGTCTTAAAGATTTAGAAGAAATATCTTCCCAAAGTCTGGGTGGCTACCAAATGGTAGGTGGCTACCAGATAGGTGGCTATCTCTCTATGGTAGCTTCCAATGAATAGAACCGGAGTGGTTTTTCTTCTATGGGGCAACTGGATTGGGAAAAAACAAAACAAAACAAAAAAAAAACCTTTCAATGTACCCCAAACAGTTGTTTATCAGCGAAATCTGGCTGAATAAAAGGCTGGTCTAGGTGCCTGCCAGGGAACCTAATCGGTTGAATTCCATCCGCAGCATCCATGCTGGAAGGGGACCTGACATCCACAAGTTACCCTCTGACCTCAGCAAGCACACCACGGAGCAGACACGGTGACACACATACACCCACACAGTAAAAAATGCAATTAAAATACTTTATGAAGTAGAATGTACTTCTTTAATCACTTTATGATTAGAAAGATATTTGCATCAATTTTTTTTTTTTTTTTTTTAAGAAAGACCAAGATTAGGTATAGTTTCTTCTCTAAAGTCTCTTAGCGAGGGCACATACAAACCAACTCTAAGTGAATAAAGCTTCAGCAGAGGGGAAGTAAATGTTAAAGCAACAATAATATGATTCAACAAAAAAAAGTGAGTAATGGTTCCGATATCAAAAGCCATGGAATTACAATAACTTCATAATCCTTCAGATACAGAAACCCACCATTCATTGCTTTGACAAGTGTTTATTGATCACCTGAGTGTCCAAGCTAGATGCAGATGTATGTGTAGTAAATTTCTCAACCAGGGAATTAAGTAAAAACAACTGAGCACAGCACATTAAACTTAAATAATTGTGAAATGGGACTAACAGAAAAAAATGAAGTCAAGTACTCGGAGTCTAAGCCCCAGCTAGCTCTAACAATCAGTCTTCCATCTTGAGAAAAGCAGAACTAGAACACACGTTCCCTTTCTTAATTGTATGACACAGTTCCTGATGAACTAGAAAGGTCATCGAGATAAAAAGCCAAGGTTAAGATTACTAACAACAAAACAAAACAAAACAAACGAACAAACAAAAACCCAAAGACTACTAGCAAGAAATTGATTCCACTCAGACCATTTGGACATAGTTAATTAGTTATTAGTTATATATGAACACACATTTAAGTTGTCTCCTGAAGTTTTTCAATTGCCTGGGATCTCATCTACTTCTGAGCCCCAGTGAGGAACCACCCACCATCTGACTAAACCCAAAAGCCATGGAATAAACATGGCTTGGCATATGAAGACATGAGGGAGAACCATGGCCTGCCATGACATGTTCCAAGCAGGTCATTTTTAGAAGTTTCCACAAAATGCAAAATTAATGGTTTAGGTTTTCTAACTGCTCTTAATAAGAAATCTTAAAACAACACTATTTACAGTTTTAAGATTTTTTCCATAAAAAGACTCTTAGGAAGCAACACACTTGAGTCTCCTCTCTTTTACACACACACACACACACACACACACACACACACCACACTCTGCCACTTAGAGTACGACTTTTAATTTTACTTGAGGATTGAGGATTTGGTTTCTTAGGTGAGCTGAAAGGCCCTGTCTTTTCGTTAATATTTGAATGCCTGTCTACCTAAAGGCCTGAAAACTGCACATATAGTGACACGGTTTATATTCAATGAGTATTTTCTGACCATGGATCCATAGTGAAAATGGACTTCAATGAGCAACAAGCTTTCAGCATCAGAAACTCATACTAGTTTCATAAAGCAACAGTTTGACTTTTTGTAGTTGACTTACTGGATTTCGTTCCACAATTTCCAACCATATTAGCACTTAGGAAGGACGTAAATGAAAGATAACTTGCTCAGTACGTGCCAGTGTGTGTGTAAGATTTTGAAGAGCAGAATGTGATAAAAGAAGTTAATGAGGGTGAATAAAATTTGTTCTAAAAAGGCGATGCTACCAAGCAGATAAATGGTTTTTTAGTGAAGAGGACACTTTAATCCTCTCAAAGCGTCTTCCCAAATACACCCAATACAAACCCTTTGTTGTGCACTCAACACCCGTGATCAACCAAAAACTCTAGAAATAAAGAGAACTGAACTCCACAATACTAGCAGTAAATTAGCCTATCCGTGGTGCTCCTCCATCCCTCAAATGGAAACCCTGGCAAACCCAATGCTCTAGTGTTGCAAAAGAAACAGGTATTCTCACGTGTATTCTGCAACACCACTAAGCCAAGCATAGCTGAAGACTGATAAGGTGGTGGCATTTATCTGAAACCTTGCAGGGTCTGTACAAGGACAGGTGAAGTGTAAGGTCTAGTTAGAAAGGCAAATTAAACAAGTCTCCAAGGCAAAACTGAAAGAGCTTAGTGCTCTGGCAGTCCTAATCTCATTTTAACTGAAAAAAGTGTCTGGTTGTCATCCATGTGACAAAATACTAAAACTAAATTTAAGGGAGAGAGTTTATTTTTCTCATAGTTGGTGAGGATAGTCTATCCTTGCAGGGAATGCATGGCAGCAGAACACAGGCAGCTGCTCACATTGTGTCCACAGTCAGGCAGGGACACCGGCAGCTGGACACACTGTGTCCATAGTCAGGAAGAACACAGGCATCTGGATACATTGTGTCCACAGTCAGGCAGGGACACAAGCAGCTGCTCACACTGTGTCTACAGTCAGGCAGGGACACGGGCAGCTGCTCAGACTGTGTCTATAGTCAGGTAAGACACAGGCAGCTGCTCATACTGTGTCTACAGTCAGGCAAGACACAGGCATCTGGACACACTGTGTCCTCAGTCAGGCAGAAACACAGGCATCTGGACACACTGTGTCCACAGTCAGGCAGGGACACAGGCACCTGGACACAATGTCCACAGTCAGGCAGGGACACAGGCATCTGGATACAATGTCCACAGTCAGGCAGGGACACAGGCATCTGGACACACTGTCCACAGTCAGGCAGGGACACAGGCATCTGGATACAATGTCCACAGTCAGGAAGCAGAGAGTGATGTATGCTCGAGTTCAGCTCAGTTTCTGGTTTATATTCAATCTAGAGTCCTAGACCACAAACAGTTTTACCTCAATTACCCAGTTTATATAATCGCTTACAGGCATACCTAGGGGCTAGCCTCATTTAGATAGTCCAGGCCTACCCAGAGGCTAGCCTCATCTAGATAGTCATTCACAGGCATACCTAGAAGTTTATCTCCTAGGGTGACTCTAGATCCTGACAATCTTACAGTCAATATAAACCATCACAGTTAGAAATGCTGATATTTGACAGTGAGCTGCTCTCTCCATTATCTGTGGACTTCCACCATGGCTTCTCTGCACTGAGTCTGAGGGAAGTGCACAGTTACTGAGAACCGGCTGGAAGACACGTTTAGAGAACTTTTCAGTCTCTTGTTTCACATATGAACACACAGGCCCAGCTGAACCTCTTGTTCAAAGTCACAAGCTAGTTGTATTTCCTAGCTGTCTTCTACCACCCACAACATGTGACATGCCGGGATTACCACTTATTAAAAGCAATCCCAGGAGCTGAGTGTGGTGGTACATTTCTGTAACCCTAGAATTTGGGAGGTGGAGACAGGAGGATGAGAAGGTCAGGATCACCCTTGTCTATAGAGTAAGTTTAAGATCACTGTGGGCTACAAGAGACTTTGTCTCTAGAAAACCCACCAATGAATCTCCTAACCGAGGAGCCTGGGCTCTGTGGCCAGACCACTCACTTCCTGCCGCTTCCTGCCTTCAACAGCAGAGTGTAATCCTCTTCTCCTTATATTCCAGAAATTTCTGTAATCAAGACAAACAAGAGAATGGTGCTCTTTCCGTCATACCCATAGCAACTGTTCTTATCTTCACCACCACCAGCTGCTGTAGCTACATTTGTTAATGACATCCTTCTAGACCTTTCTCCTGGATGATCTAATTGAA
This sequence comes from Rhabdomys pumilio, assembly GCA_030674055.1. Taxonomy (NCBI): domain Eukaryota; kingdom Metazoa; phylum Chordata; class Mammalia; order Rodentia; family Muridae; genus Rhabdomys; species Rhabdomys pumilio. The sequence continues at coordinate 12,990,425 of JANHMN010000001.1, forward strand.
ATTCAAGCTCTATAATAAACCCATGAATTCTGTGCTGTTCTTACCATTTTTTGAAGATTTTCTTTGTATTTATGTGTATGTGTGTATCTATGTGCAAATGTCTGCCATGTGTGTGCCAGTACCCATGGGAGCCAGAAGAGGGCATCAGATCTGTCTGCTGGATCTGGAGATAAGAGCCACAAGAGGTGGGTATGGGGAATTCAACTTGGGCTCCTGCAGGAGTATCAGGCTATCTCTCCAGCCCCTGTTTTCTTTTCGTTTTTATTAATCATTCCATTTGTTTATATCTCAAATGATAGCCCACTTCTCAGACACCCCTTCACAAGTACCCCCATCTCACAGCCTTCCTCTACTACCTCCCCTTTGTCTCTGAGGGTGCTCCCTCACTCACCCACCCTCTCCTACCCTAACCCTCCAGCATGCTCCTATGTTGGAGCATCAAACCTCCACAGGACCAAGGGCCTCCCCTCCCATCGATGTCAAACATCCGCTCCTTTCAATACACCACAGAAGAGGAAACAGAGGCACTGGGCACTTGTACATCTTGTGAGGAGTCATAGCACGCACCCACTTGTGACCATGACAATACTATTGGCTTTCTCAGTTTGTCCATCTGCTTGCTGCCCCTGTATTCAATATGCTCTCAGCTGCATGCCTCCATTCCTTAAGCTGCTGACCAGCCTTTCCAGCTCAGTGACATGTCAGCACTATCTTAGTCACCAACCCAGGAAACAGTGTCATCTTTGCCTCTTCCCTGATTGTCACCATTCTCTATGCCTCTGCCCTGGGAAGGTCTTACTCTGCTCCATCCACTCCCTGCAGAGGCCAGGAAGCTGCCATCTCACAGTCGATTCAGTTTTCCTTTTCTCACGGGCCACAGCCCTGTTTCCTGGTATACACTGTCTGAAAACTGTCATTGCATATATTTGGCCTGGTTTAATAATTGTTTACAGCAAAGGGGAAATTCCTTTGGCTGTTAATCTTTCATGCACAGATGTGAATTGCTCAAGTCTCTAAACAGTGTATATACACTGTCAGGCTGCCTCCCTGACAACCTCTGTGACAACATTATGTAATTTCTCATAATTCAAGTGAATATTCTTTCAAGAATGAGAACCAGCACATTCTCCCCCACCCAAAAAACCTCCAAAAAACAATCAAACAAACAAAACCCCCCAAATAAATAGTCTGGCAATTACGTCTGTCAGAACAAGGGATGGGTCAGCAAATGAGGCATTTGTGTAAATGCTAGCTAAAATGTTACATTCCGATATGGCTGTCAACCCTAACAGAAGATGTGAGAAGCTAATTAAGGAGACATTTGTAACCTTGTGGCTTCTGAGTCTGGACTCTTGGAGGTGAGGGATGCATCTATAATAGCAAGGCGATTGATGAACAAATGTAACTATTAGATTAAGAGAGCCAGGAGTGCATCGGGTGAGCCACTGCTCTCTTGTTCCCTCTCCTCTGCTCTATCTATTTAAGCTCCTGAAACAGAAAGGCTGCCAGAGAGCCTTTGTGGGCAGGACTCAGAACCACCTCACAGAGCAAAGCAGCCAAGACACAGAATCACACTATAGCTGGGGTTCTGCTTGAAGCAAAACCAAACCTAGAATATCTTGGGGGGAAAGCATCCCATTTGTCTCCAGTGACGAAAACCAGAATCATATTTGAAGAGAATAAAGGGTTAGTCAAAGCAGGTACTAAGCCACAGCCCTGGCCAATAATCTTGTTCTTCAATGGCTTGGTTTGCAAGGAGCTCCCTGATGTGGAACATATTTTAAAATAATACCCTCAAGTTGGAAGCTTCCTAGCCTTTTCTTTAAATAAATTTTCCTAGAAAACTTACATGGTTAGAGCATGGGGTATCACCTCTTATCTGATACAGGCCACTCTGAGGTCAGGCCAGTCAAGCAGGGAGGGGGCCCAGGATAGCAGCCGAGCCCATAGTTTTCATTTTTCTTCTGGTAACACCAGGATCAAACCCAGCCCCCTGCATATTGTTAGGTAAGTACTGTAGCACTGGGCTGTATTCCCAGCCTGGCCCCACAGTTGTTAAACCCCACATGCCTTGATCATCAACCTTTGAAAGTAAGTAAAGAGAGTAATATACATAATATTTACATAAAATTATGGAGAAATGTCATAAACTTCAAGGATACAGAAATAGTATACATATCTGAACAAAATATATTTCAAAAATTATTTTTTGAGTTAGCAAGATGGCTCAGTGGGGAAAGGGTGCTTGCTATCAAGGTCGTTCACCGAAGTCCTAGGGATTCACATGACGAAAAGAGAAAATGAACTTCTGAAAGCTGACCTTTGACTTCCATAATGTCCCATGGAACAGAGCCATAAGATAAATAAATAAAATGTAATAAAAAATTTTAAAACCTGATTTTAGCTATGTTCACTGCTTTTCCTTAGAAGTGACCCAGAGGCTTGGGTGACAGTTATCTACTTCCTCTTTCCTAGAGGAGCCTCAGCCTCAGCCGAGATCTGCTATCTGGCATTACTAGGCCCCAGGATAATAATAAGATTACATTTTACAGAAGAACTTCACTGGAAGAAGCCGCAGATGTCTCCTCTTGAAGTACTTGGAAACCTCCCCCGACAATGACTTTTCTAAGATAAGCTGCTGCCCTCTGAGGTATGAGAAAACAAGGTGTCACCTTTATTGTCTCTATGATGCTATCTGTGACTTTTAATGCAGAGTGTCGGGACCTAACACAGAGTCTCACTAGCTCGGCCATCATGAAAGGGATACAACTCCTGGGACACTACGCAGCCAAGTTGTTGGGTTTGCGTAGTTTGGAATCGAATGACTTGGTTCAAATCCTTACTTTGATTTCCTGGATGACCATGAGACCTATTTATACTCAAAGCCCCAGTTTCTTCAACCGTAGGATCCACATTAAAAACTGAGATGGTGAATGCAGTGTACGTAAGGCTCTCAGAGGCTGGGGATTAGCTCAGTGACAGAGCAGTCAGCGTGATTCTGGCTCAGCAAATGCTAATTACACATTCATTACTTATTATTGTATTTTTAACTCGGAGTCTCAGACAAGCCACAAAAACCATCAGAACATCAAATATGCGTTACCTTCACCTGCTGCTTTACACACTTGCTCAGTACACAGATGTGGGCTGATGGTTGGTGCTGTGTGGGGCTCTGTGTTGGACACTTTAGTTACCTACATGGAATCCTCTTCTTTACTACAGACTGTGTGGCTCAGTGCTCAGACCAATGTCTCCATCTCATTGGCTACCTTACCATTTAATGTACGGGCTTGGCCCTGTGTGTACCAAATAGAAGACGTATGCTTGTGTGAAGTGAATAAATGAGGCAAGGCTGAGTGAGTGACACAGCCCACTCAGATGGATTTCCTGAGCTCACACTCTGAGTGAATCAGCCACACTTCCATAAAAGGAATGGAAGTGGGAGGGAATTTCAGGCAGTGGGATGGCAATTAGTAAAATATCCCAAATTGCCTTACAATGATAGCATATAATTCAGTAACAGTGAAAAGAATGTGTAGTCAAACTTGGATACTTCTAAAAGATCTCTTTTTAAAAAAATGATTTTATTTATTTTTATTTCATATGCATTAGTATTTTGCTTGCATATATCTCTGTACGAGAGCATTAGACCCCTGAAACTGGAGTTATAGACAGTTGCAAACTACCATGTGGGTGCTGGGAATTGAACCAAGTTCTCTGAAAGAGCAACCAGTGCTCTTAATCACGGAACCATCTCTCCAGACCCCTAGAAGACCTCTTATGAACATTTTTATTACATATAGAAGAAGAAACTCAAGTCGATTTTATATGAATTCCACAGAAAGAAAGGACTATGCCCTCCTCACGTATCCTTACCTCATGCCCACAACTGTCCCAAGACGGAGAAATGCCAAGGTCTACTTCCCCAGCCCAGTCTAATCTTCAAGCATAGCTGGCTGACTTAATGACCCAATGACACTTACCTCTGTTCAACTCTGTCACAAGGCACTCCACAGGGCACTGGGACATACACAGGTAGAGGATGTCTGATGAGCAGAGACAACAACAGATTCTGTCTCCTACTCATGAAGGGAAGCTGTCTGCCAACCCACTCCAATGTGTATGGCTGACCACATTGTTGGACATCTCTCTGCACAAAGGACTGGAGAGATGAGGCCCCTGCCTCCCATATTATGTGTATGTGGGGTTTTGTTTTTGTTTTTGAAGGGAGTGGAAAGAAAGACATAATAGAAGACTTGACATATTCTAGCTCACTTCTTCTCAACTTTCTTTTAATTGATCTTAAGCCACGTTTGGATTCAAGAGACGTGTTATTTTCTGCTACAGGGAGCACAAAGTCCAGCAGTCTTATTACAATACATTTGTTTAAAGCATTGGTCTTTGCCTCTAGTTGCTGGCACTGAGTTCCTAAGGACTAGGGATTTCCTGAGTGATAAGCGTGTCTGTTGTTATTCATAACAAGCCTCCTTCCACAGCACTTGAATTTACAACGGGCAGAATGGGTGTGTGTGTGTGTGTGTGTGTGTGTGTGTGTGTGTGTGTCCTAGACAGCTTTCAAATGCAGCTGGTTAGAAGATGGAAGGATTTCGGGTTTGGAATGTGGAGACTCACCCAGTGATTTCCAGGAAAAGGGTGGTGGTGGCTAGAGATTATGTTCTGTAACAAGCATTCTATGATAAGATTTGGTGAGCTTCAGGGTGGGTGAACAGAGGAGGTACGGTGCCTCAGGGAAACATGGACATTCTGGTTCACCTCCAAGTATTGTTTGCCACATCAATTTCCCTCTAGCTATTCCTCAGTTCAGTCCTTGCTCATACATTGATAAGTTTAAGGCAAAGTTTTCCTGGATCCTGTGATTTACTCTAACAAATCACCAAGTGCAAGTAGGTGGTCACGGGAACCACATAATCAAGTGTCGACCTGTGATCAACATGTGAACTAGGAACAGACCTGAGGGACCACACTCGTCTCTCATGGGATCTGAAGCTCACTCCACGCAGTGTCTTGAAGTGAATGTGAGGATGGAAATGATTAGTATGAAGAGGCCTTGCATATCCACTACCGCTACAGGAGTTCCAGGTCAAAGTCTTGGCTTAGGGAGTCTCAGAGACCAGACTGGTCCATCAAAGGGATGGGTAATGGCGGAAGGTAGGGAAAGGAGATGGAGCAATATGGCACACGCATAGCACATGGTATGGCACATGATAGGGAACACACTATGGCACACTGGGACCAGGATTCACATAGTAGGGCCTAATGACTCAAGTCTATCTTCAAGGAACTGTTATGAGATTTGGTCTGAAATACAGTTAGAACTGAGGCAGGGGCAAGAACTATGCATAACCAGACAGTCTTGGTCACTGGAGTCCTTCCTATCCTGGTTCTTCAACGCAGCTCGAAGAAATCCTTATGGCTTGAGGAAAGGAAGTGACCCTGCTCCAGGGTGTGGCCTCACCACTGTAGACAACTGCCCTCACTTGGAGGTCCATCTGCTACCTGATGTTTGCAGGGGTCGGGGCAGGTAGGGCTGTTCCTTGTCAGAAAGGTGTTGACCAGTTTGACTTGCCATTCCTAGGATCCAAAGTGACTGCAGGTTTAGGACAGTGACTGGAGAACTTCAGGTGACATTTAGGAGACTGGAACAGGACACTGTAAAAACCGCTGATGAGTTAAAGAAAGAGATACCGAGCAAAGGCAGAGATGCTGGTTTCTGTCCTCTTCAGTTACTTTGCTGGCCCAGGGGAAGAGTCAGTACTTAGTAGCTAAAGCAGTTTTGAAGTGCATATTACAGTATTCACTATGAATATAGAACCTCTAACTAGGAATGGCTTCAGAAGACAAACCTACAAGCTGACATGGACTAAGAAGGGGAGGGGCCTTCATTTAAAATATCCCCAAACCAATGCTGGGTGTGGTGTCACATGCCTTTAATTCAGCACCTCTCTGGAGGTAGAGACAGGTGAGTTTCTGTGAGTTCGGTGACAAACTGGTCTACATTGTTAGTTGCAGGACAGCGAAGGTTACATAGAGAGACTCAGTCTCAATAAAATAAATAATCCTAAAACCAAAGTTGTTCTATTATTTATTAGATACATAGATGAAATTAAGCTAATTTCATTAAGCTAATGTGCCTGGGCATATCATTCATGGAGTGTTTACCTTGGAGATAAAACCAGCGGCCACTGCCTAACTTCAGCAGCTCTGTCACCGAGGTCAATTCCATTGAGACTGTCATTATGTCAATCTGTTGAATGGAACAGTCAGGCCATGGTGGCCTACCTTTATCTTTGTGTACGTGCTGGAGTAGATTCAAAGGATTCCCCCAATCCTGTACATTGGAAAACCTTGGCCTTATTTTGCTGTATCTCAGCCACTTCAAAATAAAACTTTAAGTTTACTAGAATGATTTATCAAAAAACAACCCAGGAAGACAGCTGGAAAAACATAGTCTATTCTTCCACAAACTATAAAATGTACACCTGAATTCAGAGGACTCATGTGCAGTAATCTTGAGTTCAGAGAAAAGCTCCAAGCGTGAAAACATACTAGGTGCTGTTGCTTACATCAGCATATGCAGTCCTCATGAGTCTGCAGGGGGAGATGCCTCTCAACTTCATGTTCAGATCTTTCCTCTCCTCAGTAATGTTCCTGGAGAGCTGGAACATCACCTGACCCTTGTTGAGATGGCCTAAGGTTAGGGATGCCTCCTATATCACACCTTCCCAAAGAACCACAGCAAACAGAGACCAGAGGAAAGGCATAGAGAATGTAGAGGGACATGGGTGTGTACTGGGACAAGCATGGTGGGTGAACCAAAGCAGGACAATGAACTAGTCACCTCAAGTCTGTCTGGTGAGGTTTTTACTACTGAGGCAGGCATGAAAACCGGGCTGGGGACACAGGTGGAAAGCTCACCTAGCATGGATAAAGCTAGTTCAAGCCCTAGTACCCTGTAAACTGAATATGGTGTATATATCTGAAGTCCCAGCACTCTGGAGATAGAAGCGAGAGAGTCAGAAGATCAAGGATACCCTCAGCTACATAGCAGGTTTAAGGCCAGCCTGCTTATGTGAGACTCTGCAACAAAAACAGTATCAACTAACTGGACCACCCAGAGCTCCCAGGGACTAAATTACCAACCACAGAGCACACATGGAGGGAGCCATGACTCCAGATACATTTGTACCAGAGGATGGCATTATCTGGCCTCAATTGGAGGGGAGGGAGGCTTGATGCCACAGTGTAGGGGGATGCTAGAGGGGTGAGGTGGGAGTGGGTGAGTGGGTGGAGGAGCACCCTCATAGAGGCAAAGGGGGGCAGGGGGTGGGGGGGTTTGTGAAGGGGTAACTGGGAAGGGAGATATCATTTGAAATGTAAATGAATAAAATGATTAATAAAAACAAAACAAAAGAAAAGAAAAAAACCAAACCAAAACACTCTCCTGGGCTTGACTCCAGAAGCAAGAACCTTAGGTGAAAACACTACACCCCTCTTCCTAGATCCTACACAAGAAGAGCTAACCTCATTATGTCAGTGTGCGTTTACTTTGCTGTCAATTAGAGATGCTCTGTAGGGCTCAAAAACTCACAACAGGCATGCCAGATAGGAGAGATAACTAAACCAGTAATTTATCACCCTACGCTTAGCTTTTAGCTTCTGTTAGCTTTGGGCCAGGAAGGAGCACACTCTTCTGTCAGTTTACCCTTTAGCTTTTCAGCCAGTTCTGAGCCCCGTCACTGCTTCATATTTTATGTCACACTCACAAGCTCCCAGTTGCTCCTCTAGTTCACTTTGAACTACACAATGACAGTTTAAGGACTGCAGTATGAGAAACTAAGGCTTGGAAAGTATTTAGCTGCTTCCCCATGAAGCTTCCCAACCCCCGACTCCCTGCTTACCCCGATAGTAATTGATCTGCTCATGCATTTGGATCTGCGCAGGCCCAGCAGGGCCAGCTCTATATGCCACTGGAAAAGCTGAGTAGACTCTGTGATGCTTCTACAACAGTGTTTAGGATCTGCATGCCATCAGTCACGTTCCTAGCTCTATCCGAGGGTGATTATTATTTTATCTCTTTGTCCATCTTTTTGATGGATTGACTCTTGCATTTTATATGTCCTTCTAAGCTGCCTTATATCCTTTCTGCATGATGATCATGCAGAAACGCAAAACATAAAAATGTAACCAGAGACTTGATTTAGACCCACATCCGTGATGTGATTTTTCAGAGATGCAATAGGCAGACTCTGGGGTACTCAGACTTTATCTACACGGTGCAGCACACTGGACTAAAAATCGCTAGCACTTCTAAGTACAGTTAATGAACACTGTTCATCGTTAGGTTTTGGTACTCCTTGGAACAGCATCTGAGAATGTATGAGGATACACTCTATTGACATAATCCAACACTAAACGCTAGAAGCATTTCATCTCTCCAGGAGCCTAGAGCCCCCTAAAGAAGAAAGCCTACAGCGAGATGGAGAAACTTAGGCAAACTTCTGTCTTTCGTTATTGACATTTTTCTCATTTACCTAGATTTATCCATTTCCTAGGAGTATTGGAGCATGACTGAACAAATCACATAAAGACTAAACTGTGTATGCAGAATACTACAGCTAACAGTTACCTCGGGGGAAAGAGGTGCACAGAGCTGGCACATAATTTTCCCTGAATTTCAAAAGAAGCAGCCCTGACATGACTCAGCTGCAGCATCAGATACTGAAGCTATATGCTGATTTTTAAGTGCACTATTCCGGGCTAGAGAGGAAGTTTAGCAGCCAAGAGCACATACTACTCCTGTACAAGAACTGAGTTTAGTCCTCAAAACCCATGTCAGGTCGTTCACAGCTACATATAAATCTATCTCCAGGAGATCAGACACCCTCTTCTGGTTTCTGCAGGTACCAGAATTTACCTGCATATACCCACTGGAAGATATACACAAAGATTTTTTTTAAAATTGTACTATTACTGTTTTACCTGGGAAAAATAGTTTTCAAAAGCTGTTTAGCACATTTTTTTTAATGTGTCTTTGGATAAACAGGTTTTGTTTTAAGTCCATCTCTTATTTCTTTTTGCCATTAGGGAAATAATATGATCTTTTCCCTTCCCCATTAACACCTCAGGGCAGTGAGATGACCTGTTTTCCCTTCTCAATAAGAGATGATAACTAAAACACTGCTTTCTTCTTTATTATCCTTTTAAAGGAAACATATTTCCTCAAAGACAGAAAAAAGATATCCGCACTTCCTATGCTGTTTTAGGTGCAGATTAAATCCTTCTGTTTTTTGGACTCTATCATTCCAATCACAAACAATAAAGTTGCTGTGTGGATTTCTGATGAAATTCACACAACCTAAAGTTTCCCTTCTGGAAACACAACTAATAAAAATACTCTCAGAACTCTCATCTTTTTGCTCCAATAACATTAGCTTAACCCCAATAGATAGCCATCTTCTTAAGAGAGCTGTGTACATACCCGTGATGGAGTGTCTGCTCCTACTGATAAGCAGAGTGTGTGTGTGTGTGTGTGTGTGTGTGTGTGTGTGTGTGTGTGTGTGTGTGTTGGCTATAGTCTGGGAGCTCCTCTGCCTGCTGTTAGTGTCTGCTGGTGTTTAATCTGGTAAGTAATGAGAATAAGTCTGATGACATTTTTCCCATGGGCACGAAAACACCTAAGTTTACCAAGCCAAATTGTGGGGGAGGGGGAAATGAAATTCAAGTTGCATCCAAGAAATGTCTGAGAAGAGTCATTGAGACGTACATGCAAGACACACTGTACCTAACATGTTTTCGAAGGCTTGCTCCTCTGAGGCCCTCCTCAGCATCCTTGAGCTTGACTCTTCAGGAATCTCATTTCCAGGCACAGTGGCTGGAACGTTCACAGTTTGCTGACTGGAACTCTTAGCACTCTACTTTAAAAATACTCTCAAGTCAGAAACTGGAATATGAATCTATTTTTCAATTCCCAAGGTGCTCCTTAGTCAATACAGCATTAAACAGTTCTGAACAAAGGGTTCCCCAGGCTGGCTGTGGTTCAGGCTAGTCTTGCAGTTATTAACGAAGAAATAAGTTATCCTCAAAAGAAAAAAATCATGTCTATACTCAGTTGGAAAAAGACCTACTTCTTTCACTCATGCTGAATTATGTATTAAATCAGTTTATATTTTATTTTGGACCATTAATCTGTAATTCAACATAGTTATTAAAATCAGTGAATGTTTCACTCTTTTGTATCAAGTTGTTTACCAGAAAAATAATCTACTCAGTGGAAGACGTAAAATATAGTTTCCCCCTGTGGTCGCTCACAAATGGATACACAATGTTCTCTTGGCAAAATTTACTAGATTGTAGCGCTGTATTTGTTGACAGTGAAAGCATATCTATTGATACAAAGCAACTTTCCTATCTCAAAACCCATAGCTAGCCTCTTCCTTCTGCTGCTTTTAACAAGTTAAGAAGTCATTCTACAGCTAGTAGGTTTTTTTTTAACATTTGACAAACATTTGAAGCACACACATGCACAGGTTTGACAGAATTTCCTTTTAACATACTATAATCTACAGATAAAAGTTCAGATCAACATTAGAGCCCACAAGTATTAAGCATTCAACGGCATCTATTTTAGAATTCACTTAGAGGACGCCACACTGGCTCATAATGAGCCTCTGTAGGTGAACTTTGCCTATAACCACAGGTGACAAGCGGTATGCCAGGCTTCAGTTGTCCTTACCAGAGCTGACTGCCATCAAACTGCCATCCAAACACGCCTTGGGGAAGCAGTCCCTCTGCAATCTTTTCAACAGACTCCCTGTTGGAGCATCGCTGTGTCTGAACACTCTGACCCAGAGTGAGCCATGCAGCAAATACTAACACCAACTGTACCTCCAGACAGAAAAAAACAGGAGTCAACTTTCCAGACACTTGTGGGAATATAAGAGTATGTCTGCGGAAACAGAATCCAAGAGTCCGATGGCTTTGTAGACTCAAGTATTTCTTTATACTCCATGTAATGGCTTTTCCGTTCTGGGTGTTTTATAACACATTTCTGAGCCATGATTTAGAAAGAGGGGGGGATCCCCTCACCCTCCTCCTGTCTGTTCCTCAGTCATTCCATGGAGTACCCTTGGATCCTAGCACCACAATCAAGTTACTCACTGCTGATTTTCTTTACTTTCTGCTGATTTTCTTTACTTAGGGAAATATCAATCTTCAGCTACTAAACCCAAACGCCTTTCCTTTGGATTTTCTTTTGTTTCATTTTTTTTTTCCCCAGAGACAAACTGACTCTATAACCACCGAGGACAGCCTGGCAGTGTAAAACACTGCTCCAGGCAAGACACATTAGCCAACACACAAAAGCTTCTACCTCTTCAACTGTAACTCCACCCATCTATTGACACGTTTAGTAAGTTAACAGCACCTTCCAATGAGTCAGGCCTGGCAGCACCAGAGGGAAGCAAGTTCAAGGCCTTCCTATGCTACAGAGTGAGTTCAAGGTGATCATGGGCAAGACAGTGAGACTGTAGGACCCTTTTAAAGAATGTTAGATGAGTTCTGGGGGTGCAGCTCAGTGATAGAGTGCTTGCCTAGCATATGTGAGACCCTGGGTTCTATTCCTGGCACTAGAAAAAAAAGCACCTTACTGTAACCAGTTAGAACTAGACGTTATGATTCACTTGTAAAATTAATGAGGCTAGTTCAGACCAACATCGTCAGTCCCCAACACTATACTCTTGTTGTGGTACTCTTCCCTTCTTGACAGTGTGTACACCGTCTTTCCTTTTCTCTGTGGAGGCAACTATGTTCTGTGTCAGACCTATCTAATGCCTACTTGGTGTTATTCTGAGAGCAAACATGCTAGCAGTTCCCTTCAGTTTAGTTAGGTGGTCCAGGTAGATATGGTTCCACTCTATCTGCTGTGTAGCATAAGAATGACAACCTAAAAGAAACAGGGTTAAGCTGTCTCTAAGTTTAGAGGGAAACAGCGAACACCTGAGGAGCAGAGCCTGTCTTTCTTTACTAAAAGCATATATTGTAAAAGCGCAGGCTCTTGGCTGTATAAGGAGGTGGGTAAGTTGGAGATGTAAGTGGCCTCACTCCTTATTTTGAGGGGAGGTTGGCTTATGGTCTTAAAAACAATGCTCTGTCTACAGCTTCGTCCCTTCCCTGCAGCACAACTGGAGAGCCAGTGTTAGGTCAGAAATCTTGAGAGAAGGCGAGGTCATCAATAGAGAAGACAGCTAGGAGAATATGGGGGAAGAACCCAGGAGTCACACGTATTTGCTTCTCTGCCAACGAGAGGGTGCAGGTGTAATGGCCCTTCAGCTCCAGTACCCTCACACACAGCAAATGTCCTCACCATGCCCCAAACACATCTGCTGGGATGAGACATAAAACAAATCACTCACACATCCAACCTCAACAATCATTCTTGTGAATGCTTAGGGGTCTGTTGACACAAGCCTCTGACATCTGAGACAGGCAGAGAACGGGCACTCATCAGGGAGTCCTCTGCTGAGGTGACTGAGTTCCCTTATTTGAATCCTGTAATGACCTGCAATCTGGTAATTAGGTAAATTTGGGTTTACCTAAATTCAAGTTGCACCTTGAAGCAACAGTTGCCTCTGTAACATTTGGCTCACTCCAAGCCCAAAGTCCATCTCAAAAACTCCTTTTAGGATATTTGGTACAGTTTATATGAGATATTCATGGGATGCGATTTCATTTTGAGATATTAAGGAGTGTGGAAGGGAAAGGGCATCCCAGTTTGCTTTCTGCTGCTGTGCTAAAGAGCATCATGTCCCAGAGCATCTGGAAGGAAGGAAGGGGTTAATGTGGCTTACATGCCTCCATCATAGCCCATCATGAAGAGGAGTCACAGTAGGAAACTCAAAGCAGGAAGCTGGAGGCAGGAACTCAAGCAGAGACCATGGAGGAATGCTGCTTGCTGGCTTGCTCTGCCTCATGAATTATCCAGTTTGTTGTTTTACATAAAGTCAAGACCACCAGCATGGAGTGAAGGGTATCTTCCCACATACATTAATCATTAATCAAGAAAATGTTCCATAGACAGGCCGTAGGCCAGTTGGATGGAGTTGTTTTCCCAATGGAGACTGCCTCTTTTCCCAATGCTAAGTGAAAAACAACAGATAACAATAACAACAACAAATAACTAACCAGCATAGGAAGCTTACATCATCATTAGGTCTAAATCCATTAAATTTCATTCGTGCATGTGTGTGTGTGTGTGTGTGTGTGTGTGTGTGTGTGTGTGTGTTGGGGGGTGGCTGGGCCATATGCTAGGCAAGTGTTCTACCACTGAACCACAAGACCACGTCTCAAACATCATTCTTACAAGTTAGGTCATTGTACTCAATCTCCATTTTTAAATTTATGTTCACAATTATTCCTTTCAAGTTATTAAAATAAACTACGAGCTTCCAGGACCTAGGAAGGCAAACTCAATACCGTGAAATCATTACTAAGTTCACAGAGAAGATCGGCAGAACAGCTACGGAGCAGTTATCAACATTCATAAAGATTATACAGAATACAATAAACTATATACTTTTTAACAAGCTGAGAAGTAGAAATTACTTTTAAGGGCAATGACATGCATACACACACACACACACATATATACATACACACACACAAACACATACACACACACACATGCATTATGGAGTGACTAAAAGCTAATTGACATGTGTTACTGTCACCTTACATACTTGCCTTTTATTTGTAGCAAGTAGACATAAGAATGTACTCATAGCAACTTCTATTAAGTATCCAGTGCATTGCCACTGTAAAAGAAACTACAAATATTCATAAAGAACCAGTTAGAAAACATTCTTATAATAATGTTTTTTCTTAAAAAAAAAAACCAAATAACTGAAAATAATATGCTAAATTTCAAAGAAAGTCTATAATATGAAAATAGAGTTATCAAATCATGTTTTACAAAAATTAAGGCAAATCTTCATTTGAAACATAAGTGCAAATACATTGTATTTCTTTAAGGGTTTAGACCCTTGGCGCTTTTCTATGGCTGTCTCCACTTCTTAGATATGCTTTTTTTTCCCTCCCCTGAGGTGTTATAGGCAGGCCATTTTCTTGTATTTTTTTTCCCAAGCAAAATCCTCCTGTTGTGGGTAGACTTTCCACTGCTCCCAATTAAATCTCTGGGCAAAGTTTTAATTACTAATTTAAGAAAGATGAGACACTTTAAGGTTTAACACATTTTGCCCTTTCTCTAGACCACATAGAATAAAACCTTAGTATGCTTGAACAATTTCTCAGCCACTGAGAGCTCAACTGGCCCACAATAGTTGATTCATTGATTCGGCCTGACGGTGCAGGAATGTCTGCCAAGCAGTCTGAATAAACTCACATTGCTAGACGCTATGGTAAAACATATCCTGACCTCTTTTAAAACCCTATCATGGTGGAAAGCTAATCTCCTAGCTTTCCAGCAATTCTCCAGCATCTGGAAAGATGCTTGGATTATAAACATCTTGCTTTTTACAGCAAATGATAGACTTTCTTAGATGGTTGTTTTCACCTAATTAGACAACAGCAGCTGTAAATGAATGCTTTCCAAGGGCACCATTGTGCTTCTAAGCAATAAAAACAATGTTGTCTATTTCATTTAAATATGGAAGTAGGCTTTTAGAAATATAAATCTCAAAGAACCAATTGTGAGGGGTTTTTGGTTTGTTTGTTTTTTAAATATTGATTCAGGGACTTTGTAAGATTAACCTAAATAATAATTTGCACATTTAAAATTGATAAACATTATGTAAGGTACACACAGTGTTTTTAATGTATCCATACACAGACAGTATACCAGGACATACCATATCATATTTATATATGACTTAGACGAGATCGGCCACTTTCCTTACATATCTCTCCTGCCTCCCCTGACATCCTTTTTTTCTTTTTTTCTTTTTTGGCAAGTCTTAGATATTCTGCTTTAGAAATGGAAATACCAGGCACATGAGATTTTAAAGTGTTAGGTTAAAGTCATAGCTGTTCTAATATAGGACCAGGCTGCAATATTTTTTTTCTAGCTTAAAATAGGGTATTAGATGCATGGCTTTTCAATACTGTTTACAATTTTAACAGCTGTAAATTAAAAAAAAAATCATTTGTGAAACCTAATCCTTCGTCCCTAGTGTTAGACAAAGACATTCTGCTTTCTTCTGCCCTTGATGAGCGTGTGCCCTGAGGAAATGTTTTCTGGCTTGAAAGGGCCTTGTTTTAGGTTGCTTTGCAGGTTATGAAGGGCATTCGATTTTTTATCTACTTACATCCTGATAATTTTACGTATCCACTAGCAGTGGGCGCAACAAGCAGGCTTGGTACCCTGGAGCAGGCAGGTGGACAGAAGAGGGAGACAGCCTCAGGCTCCCTGGAGCTTGTTAGCACTCCAACCTGTATCCTTTACCTTCTGTTCTCACAGTCACACTTGGGCTTTTCTGGTGTGGATGACTGCAGGACACCTTCATTACATCCTTGAGTCCGGCTCACAAGAAAGCTATGAAGGCTATGTCACCTCTCAGCAGGGGCTTGGCTCTAAAGCAGGTGGCATTCACTTCTCCAGTAGCATCTAAAGCAGTTTCCTGTCATTTAGAAATATCTCTTTCTGTTGGGCCTAGCAACTTTGGGAACAGGAATCAACAAAGAACATGGCTTCTGATAAGTAAGAAGGAAGAAGATTCCTGTGGAAGAGTAGAGCCCCTGTCAAAGGGGTCTAGTTGTTATGGCTTCCATTGTTCATCCATGCTCTGAGAGGTTTTATGGGAACTTGGCATATCCACAGATGCTCCTTATAGTTCCACCAAAGTAAAGTGTCTCTTGGGAAGGACCCTTAGAAGCCAGGCCTGTTCTCATCTATATTCTACCACATTATTATAAAGATCACGCAGGGTATGTGAAAATATTCAGCTACTGTCTTCCATGATACCAGTTTGATGTAGGGACAGGAGTCTGAGAAATAGCAGTAAATTGTATGAACTGACTGAACTAAATAAGAATCTGGAAAAAACAGAAGTCAGGAGTTTAGAATCAGACTGTGAAAACAAACCAAGATCTAAGGCTGAGTAAACAAAAGAAGAATCCCTACCAGCCAGAGAGGCAGGCCACCTGCCTGAAGTAGGATGTTCCTTTGCCTGGCAAAGCGAGTGGCCACTTGGACTGAGGAGCTGATGCTGTTTCTGCAGCATGAGTGCATTCTTTCACTAAATAGCAGGGGCTCAGTTTTAAGGCTAGCCCTGTCGTCCATTTCTTTGTCCCTAGACCTCAACAAATGAACAGCCATTGCACATCTGTCTAGACCCAGAAGCCAGAACAGCAGATGTTCAGTGCTGTTACATCTTAATAGAAGAGGATTAAAGTCAATTTAAAACATTTGTAAGCTTTTGTTTGAAGGCCTTGGGTAGACCAATTTACTGTAAACTATCTTCATAATTCAACTTGGTCCGGCAGCACAGGTTCCTCGAGGGTAAACTTCATTAGCCACGCTGCTCTTTCCAATGTTATTTGTTATGTGATAACAAACAAACAAACAAACAAACAGAGAAATAGCCTGCTGTTGGAGCCACTGGATTCTACCCAGTAGGGAGTTGATTACTTGTCTGATTAGACCTTCATAACAAATCACAATGGCTTCTCCAACCAGGAGAAGGCGCCCCAGGTTTGCAGCTCAGCATGCAAGAAGTAGAGCCTGGAGAATCAGGAATTCAAGATCATCCTTGATTACAAAGTAACTTTGAAGCCATCCTGAGCTACAGGAGACCCTGTTTCAAAAAAGGCAAAACTAAAGCAATGAGTATCTAGTGTTCCTCCATTCAGAACAATATAATCTTCCTGTGATGGCTGGTCTCTTGTCACTATCATCTCTGCCTCTGTCTGGTTATTTCCTCAGCAGAAAACTCTTGTGTATGTCCAGTAGGTGTTACAACTCAGTTCTCTTCCCCACTAAGTCCTCTCTTCCTGCCCTCAAAGTGTTGAGAGGACCTCCCTTCTCTCCATCCTTGGAAAAACACAGTATCAGTTTCCTAGGCAACAATGAAACCTCTCAAGAAAAGTGCAAACAGTACGTACACAATGTTTTGATGAAAGGTTATTTTATTAGTGTGTCTGAGGAGTCATGATATAACTAGAGTAAAATGTAAAATAAAACCAGCACTGAGGAAACACTGGGAGAAGGATTAACGAAAAGAAAGCAAGGCATGGCGACACTTGCAATCTCAGACCTTGAGAGGCTGAGGTGGGAAGACTGACCACAGGTCAGGGGCAGTCTGGGGCTATACAGTGACAGTCTGTCAAAAACAAAAATGGATATTAAAATAAAAAATAAAACTGTAGATCTTATCTATAATTTCACATAGTCAAACCCAAGTGCCAGCTTATCAAGTTCTTTATCAAGTTCCCATGAGTCCTTATAGAATCAAGGATCTCATATACTCTCAACATTTGACCCGAGTTTTTGATGAGGCGGGAGGAAAGACAACTTGCTTACAGTCTTACCATACAAGGACACTGCATCCCAGTCCCATGAACCTGGGCCTTTGCACATATTTTCTGCAGCTGCCGATCCAGTTCTGAGCCAAAGTTGTGCTTTGAAAATTTGGATTCCTGTGTGTTGTGATAATAGGGCAGAGTTTGGAAGTGCTGTGGAAAAAAATCTAACACTCTGGCAGTTTAACAAGGCTTCTGAAAAAAAAAAAACAATTTAACATCTGGACTCAAGCGTTCCATGGAAGTCCAAGAACGTTTCTTTCAGTAATAGTTAAAATTTAGCACTTCCCTCTCTCCCATCAAATAAATGGGTTTCTTTGATAAATCGACTAGTCAAAGAGGGGGTTATAATGAATGGGTACAAGTACACTATGGTATAGAAAATGGGCCTCATGGACAGTTATCACTGAAGGTATTTTCTAAGTATGCTTCTGATTTCAGCATTACTCTCTTGCAAAACTCAGCTCTGAAAAACAAACATCCAAGCAAAGCCTTCCTTCCTAAATCTTTCTAGAGATAATGGAGTGAGACCAAATCTGTGATATCATTTCTAACCACGAGCTTCTGGGGAAGGCATGGGTTGGGAAGTTTCCTCATCTCTCTGCCATAAACACAAAAACTAGGTTACTGAGAGAAGTGTGTCAACAAACCCCTTCCATCGGTGTACTCTATGTGCAGGAGCCATCAGGACAGAAGGCCCAAAGAACCAGGGAACCCTTTCCTGTTTAGGTGGAGTTAGATTGCTGTGTCAAGATGCAATTGGACAAAGGCTATGATGTTGGATGAAGAAGGACCAAGTGAGACCTGTTCAGACTGTTCTTGGATTCTCTGGGTACCACTCCTTCCTCATGGGATGGAGAGAGAACCCTGTGATGACAGTCTTTGAGGGTGGATGGAGCAAGGGATTGTGTTAGGGTTTGCTGCTTATTCTCAGGAATAAGAGAATTATTCCTATGAATAATTAATTAATAATAACTATTCATAATAAATAAATAATAATAACTAGCTCCCATGACCCATCTAGAGAAAGAAATTCACTTCCTTTGTGACTCCCTTAGGGGAGAAGCAGGTTAGGACAGGAAGAAGGAGAAGGTTGGGGAAGGTTGGAGAGACTTCACCTCAGAGGCTTCCCAATATCCTTTAGTTCAAAGTATTCAGCACACCAGCTTTCATACACCAATGCATTGTTTACTGAACCCCAATATAAGCAAAGATAATGGCTGAATAGGTGCACTTATTAAACCTCTAAACAACCACAGCAACACAAATCAAGTGCAAAAGGTGTTTTATTTTTACCTTAATGTTTACCAAATTTCTATAAAACTTTATGCATTAAAATACTCAGATAATAACAGATAATTGTTTAACATGTATCAGGCTCTGTGAATTTAACTTTGAAAATGACTATCATTCCTTTCTTCTTGTGAGTAACCGACAGGCTGGCGTAGACAAAATGACACAGAGGTAAACAGAAGAACTCAGATACACACACATGGAGGATATTATAGGGGTGGAGGGTGAGCTCATGGCTCAGGACAAAGAAAGCTTTGTAGGTGAGTGGGCAAAAGACAGGGTATTCAAAATGGCACTGGTGCTCAGGTCTCTATATGGGAAAAAGAAGAAACTGGACACTTTTTTTTTTTACACAATATACAAGATTATATTTCAAATGAAAGCAAGGTCTTAAAGGTGCAGGGTGGAAAGTCTAAAGTGCTAAAGGTCAGGGTCAAAAGAATGGCATGCCTACTTTAAAACAGGGAGCTCCACAAAGTAAAGCAGCAAACCCCGAACTCAGGTGATGGCTACAATGTGTGCACTGAGGGGAGTTTCCAGAACTCACCAAGAACTCCTTCAAAGACAAAAACCAACCCAATATCCAGGCACTGGATGGCCAAGAGTTTCAAACAAGCAGAGACTCAGAGCTTATGGCATGCCGGGAGAACTCAAAAGCACTCCACTTAGAAGCAAAATGAATGAAAACCCAAAACGGCCATAACCATACAAGAAGATCATACATTAGACATAAATGTGAAAGCCACTGCCATTTCATGTTGGCTACACCGAAGACATCAAAATCAAAGGATTTGGAGTCTCAGGACAATGTGGTCCACAGGCACCCAGGCCTGTGGAAACATCAGTGAGGCAGCCACTTATGAAGGTACTTTATCTCAATTTAATACATCTGGAAATTCTACAACCCAGCTCTGCTCCAAGGAATCGATCTGAGAGAATCTCCTATCCATGTGGCTCCAGAGACATGTCAAGATCTATCAATTGCAGAATCGGTCACATCAGCAAGAATCTAGAAACAACTCTAATGTAAATCAGCAAGAGAGGAAGTCACACAGTCACATAGACTCCAGTCACAGTAAGTCCAGGGAGACTAAATATTATTATTTGAGGGTAACACATAGGTCATCTATTGAAATGAAAAATAAGGGCAGGTTGACATCAAATCCAGAGGAATGTGGGAAGGAAGGAGTGCACTCTAGGAGAGGATACAGGAGCCTTCCAAGTTTTGATTATTTTCATCTAGGTACTAAGTACACAAGTGCTTATTTTATTGCTTTCTTAAGAAGCTAGTTACAGTTTAAAGACTTCTGAACATCTTAAGTACTTGCCTTTTTCTTTCCCTTTTCTCATTTCCTTCCATCTCTCCTCCATCCTTCCCTTTTTCCCTCTCCTTTCCTTCCCCTCTCCTCTTTTGCTCCTGCTCCTAACCATCCATCAACACACAGCTAGGTAAGCGCCACATGCTTATCCCATTATTCTGCATTCCCTTTGTGTGTGTGCTTTGTATGCATTCATGTGTGTATGCATGTGCA
Source organism: Rhabdomys pumilio (assembly GCA_030674055.1). Classification (NCBI taxonomy): domain Eukaryota; kingdom Metazoa; phylum Chordata; class Mammalia; order Rodentia; family Muridae; genus Rhabdomys; species Rhabdomys pumilio. Next base: position 13,010,800 of record JANHMN010000001.1, read on the forward strand.
TGTCTGTGCGTGTGTGTACTCATGTATACGCATGCAGGTATATATATGCATATACAGTGGAGGCCAGAGGTCAATATGAGGTATCTTCCTTAATTGCTCCCCATCTTATATTTTGATAGTCTCTCATAGAACCTAGAGTTTACTAGACGGATGATCTGCTAACAAGCTCCTGGGATCTGGCTGTCCAGGCCTCCCCAGTGCAGAGATTATACGTGTATACCACTTGCCTGGGGTTCGTTGCTGGGGATCTCTTGTCCATATTCTTGAAGATCAGGCACTTTACCAAGACATATCCCCAACCCCTAGTTACTTGTGCAGTTACTGACTTTCAAAATTTATTTTTATAAACAAGTGTCTCCAGTTTCTGCCGAGGAATTCAGAATCCTGAGGTCAGTTCAGGAGTTGGCTGGATAGCCAGCAAGAATGCAAAATCCTGGTGTCAACTCTAAAGCAAGCTGGACAGCTGGTGAGAATGTAGAATCCTGGGGTCAGCTCTAGAGCAGGCTGGACAGCCTATAAGAATGAAGAATCCTGGGGTCAAATCTGGAGGAGGCTGAACAATAATCGAGAATACAGAACCCTGGGATCAGCTCTGGAGTAGGCTGGACAGCCGCTGTTCCCTAATCAAGTTCTTGAAGAGTTTTCTGGGTGGTGTAAGTCTGCATGGAGATTCATGGAAGATCCCATTGGAATTTAACTTTTAATAATACAATCTTTGTGGATGAAACCCACCAGATTGAAAAAATCAAATGACCATGCTGGAGGGGAATATGTGATCTCAGTGATGGGACACTCCTGGCATCTTAAGATGAAACTGAAGCTCCCTCAAAAGCCAAGCTCTTTGGCTGGGTGGCTGTGCAGAAGACAGCATGCAGCCAGGAGCTGGAATGAACCAAGGACAACCACCTCCTAGCAGGGCTGGATGAGTCTGGCTGATGGGGTAGCAACAGTGGTCAGAAGAAAACGCCCAGCCATGATCAGGAGCTCCCTTCAGAGAAACAGCAGGCTCAAAGGGCATGCATTCTAAGGATTTTGATCCCGTCCCTCCCATCATGCCAGTCTCTGGCCCCTCCCCAGTGCTGACAGGGCTCTTCCTAGGCTCTGCTGACTGTGGAGTTCAGCCATGTTTTCTGAGAATGGGCACAATGGGTTCTTTACAGAAAACCACAGCTGGTCTGTGAATCCACCTCACTCTAGGGAAATCTGAATGCACTAAAAGCATCTTCCTTTATCAGTCTCCCTTCGTGATTTTTTCCATAGTTACTGCCATCTTCCTACACAAAGGGAAACAATCCCTAACTGTCATCTCTATGTCCCAAGAGGCATTCGTTTCATTTATGTGTGTTAAAAGCCACACTTCTCAGAAACTGTTAAGTGCAGGTAAGGGACTGGAAAATAATGGTAAAATATTCCAATTTGAGACCAGGCTGATTTTTATTTAAGGGTAGTCTTAATGGATGTCCCCAGTCTTTTTATTTATCTAGTTATTTATTTTGGCAGTGCTGGTAACTGAACATAGTCAAGGCCAACGCTGCACAGCTGAGAGCTAACCCTAGCTTCCTAGTATGTCTTAGAAATGTTAAGTATTAGACACCGTAACACAACACATTCCAATCTGCTAATGATTACAAACGATCCTTGCTCCGGGGCCAGGCAGGAGGAAATGGAGGCAGATGATAAGCGTTCAAAGAGTTTGAGTAGGGATGGACATAATGATGAAATCTACATGCTCTGGGCAAGCACTCCGGCGAGAGGCACAAACACGGCCTGCATCTCTTTGAACCTCATTTGTTAGGAAGCCGCTGTGGCTGCTGTGTGCAGATAACATCCATGACCAAACACGAACGCGTAGGCTTGCTACAGCGAGAGGCTTATCTTCGCAGCTGGCCCTCCTCTATTTAAAAAATTGGCCCAAGAAAAGCATTTTCCCTGACAATTCGTGCTCTCCTGGCATTGCACCACAAGGGAAAAGCATAAAAGGTTAATTTTCCTCCTCTCCCATTAAGATAAGACCAAGAAACCCCTGTAAAATAAGAAAATTACTAAATGCTTTAAAATACAAATTTCTTTTTATATGGTTTTATTACATAATTTGACACATCTGGGGTTTATAATTTATAAAAACAGAAAGTAAAAGACAGTTAGTTTGGCCTGGAATGGGGCAATTTTACAGCCTAAAGCTCTGGTGAGACATAATTTATGGACCAAATGCTAAGAGGAGGTCTCACAGTCTATGGGGAATTAAGATCTCTTTTACATGTCTAAGTTTAAGTGTCCAAGGTTTCAGAAGAACCAGCAAAATGTTTTATCCTTCGGGCTCTTGCTCAAGCAGCCAGAGCATGGAGGATCTCTTTGGTCGTTGGGACTCTCGCTGCACTGGAGAGACACCGAGGCCTCCTTTCAAGCCGTGTCCATGCACAGGGTCCTCTCTCCTGGTGCTGGGCACTGAAACGCTAGGACTGTCCTTCATGTTATGCTGATGTACGTGTCTCTGTCTGAGGTCATTGTAGAGCAAAGGCAAGGCATACAGATCGCAGTCAGGAGTAACCTGTGATATGTCTCTTGCTGGACTCCATCTTTGTCTTCCTCTGTGTGAAGGTGAAGAGGCCATATGTGTTGTATTCATTATTTTCCTGGTTTTCAACACAAAACAACTTAACTGGGAGAAGTTAGCTGACCTGATTGACCTCCGTGAGGTTGCTCACATAACTCTGGGAGGATCAGGAAACAGGTGGGACAGGAAATGGAGTTAGACTATGAGTCACAGGGTTTACCCCTCAGTGACCGATTTCCTCCAGGTAGATCTGGCCTTCCAAAGGTTCCACAGCCACAATATCCCCAAAACAGTGCCACCAGCTGTTGACCCAGTGTTTGAACACATGAGCTGGTGGAGAATGTTATATATGCAAACCCTTCATACTTCTCTGAAAAAGGGTAGTCTCAGGTTCAGCCCAAACATCCTATCCTGAGCACAGCAATGAGGAAGACTGTAATTGTGGGGTGAAGAGGTTTGCAGGGAGACTGCTCACCCCAAATTTCACATGAACAGTGTCTCTTAGAATTATGTGATACCACAGGGTGGTAATGAAAAGGTCTGGCTAGAACATTTTTAAAATAAACTCTGTTTTCAGGGCAGTTTTAGACTCACAAAAACTGTAGGCTAGTACAGATTTCTCATGCAACAGTTTCCCCCAGTTACTGACATATTAAGTATAATGATACATTCATTATCATATATTGCTACATTGTCAAGGACTAACTAGCAGTAAAAAGAATCAAGACTGGATAGGGTGTTATCCTCACTCACCCGGTCTCCCTGAGGCTCCTCTTGGCTGTAAGTTTTTAGACTTCACTTAAGTTGGAAACTTGGACAGCTGTAAGGAGGGTCAGTCAGCTCCTATAGTTTCTCTGTAGACTGTCCCTGGTTTTGGATCGCACTGATGTCCCTTCCTCCTGAGACACCAGGATACGGTTTATGGGATGGCAGAGATGGAGGAGATGAAGGGCCATTTTCACCACTTGACACTGAGCGCACACTCTCAGTGGGAACTTAGCTCACTCACACTGACCCGGGCATCCCACAGAGGTAGTGTAGTCCAGTTTCTCCCTGGACCTCCTTGGCCCACAGTTCCCAAATCTTTGTACATACAGCCCACATTTAGGGAGTACTGAATTCTGGGTTACCTCCCTTAAGGCAGAATGCTACATAATGTTTCTGAATTCTATGTGGGAGATGTGTCTTTGTGTTGTTCACTGACTTGATTACATCACAGAGACTCAGGGGTGTTTACATCACACCCCAGGATACAAACCAAGAGCACTGCTCCACGACTGGCCATTGGCAACTTTTCATTCTGCTCCTGGTGCCTATGGACACACTCCCCACGCCGCCTACTACTGAGGTGTTGGTCCTCTAATCTCTCTCAGCCAATACAGCACAGTAATATATATGTGTGTGTATATATGCATATATAATACTTATTATATGGACCTATAGAAACATTTGTACGCATTTCCTCATGTAATCATCTGCGTCCCCGTAGTCAAATATGGATTCACAGCATTCTGTCTAACTGTAATCCATTGCTGCATGGATCTGTAAGCTCTCTTGTCTCCAACATCTGCTGTTCCCTCCCTCGCTCACCCAACTGTTCAGTCCCAGCAGCATCAGAACCTCTGCCCACCACTAGATCTCAGAGTTCAATAGCTGCTTCTGCTTCTCACCTAAGGATTTTCCTCATTTCTAAAGTTACCTGGGTCAGTAGCTCCCTCCTTCCTTCACTTCTTTCCTCCCTTCCTTTCTCCCTCCCTCTCTCCTTTCCTCCCTCTCTCCTTCCCTCTTAGTAAAGCTGTTTCATACACTATAATATAGTTTTTTTTTTTAAAATCTGCTTTCCAGGGGCTGGAGAGATGGCTCAGCAGTTAAGAGCACTGGCTGCTCTTCCAGAGGTCCTGAGTTCAGTTCCCATCAGCTACATGGTGGCTCACAACCATCTGTAATGGGATCTAATTACACACCCTCTTCTGGTGTGTCTGAAGACAGCAACATTGTATTCATATAATAAATAAATAAATCTTAAAAAATAAAATTCCGCATTCCACTGGGGACTCCCCACTTCTTAAATGCTTTTATTACTTTGCCATACATCAGTGTGTCTCCAGTGCTGTGGGATCCTGGAAGTAATTACAAACATGTGCTATCACATTGGCCATAGCAATGACACACTGGGCAGTTTTCCTTCCCCCAGATTCCAGTGCTCTACACAGTCAACGCTCGCCCTATCACTAACCCTTTTGTGTTGCTGTGGTTGTGTGTCTCCCAAGTTGTCCTACAGAAGGAATCATACAGTATCCAGCCTTCCCAGAGGGACTTCTTCCAGTTAGTAAGGCAAACTAAAGATCTGCTTTTGTCTTACACAAACTACTACTCCTTTATTATTGCTAAATAATTTCCCTTATAAGAATGTGCCACAGTTAGTTTGTTCCTTTACTCACAGGATATCTTCTGGCTTCCAGGTTTGGAGGATTATGTAGATGGTACCATACATAATCAAACGCCAGCATTTGTGTGAACACAATTTTCCAGTTTATTTGAGTGAATGCCCAAGGACATAGTTGCTGGACTGCATGGTAAGACAATTCTGGCTCTGAGAGAAGTTCCCACACTGGCCCACACTGGCTGTGCCATTTATATGTGAACAGGAAGAACTCTTTTTGTTTTGTATTCTTGCCAAGCAGCTGATTGTGATAATTTTCCTCCCACGATCTTATTAGGCAAGTTATGTCCCCACCCATTTTAATTTATAATTTATTAACAACAGACGACATCAAATGCTTTATTTATGGAGAAATCGATTTATTAATCATACTATTTTCTTATTGTTGAGCTTTGATTTTTTTTGTTGTTGTTGTAGTGGGCTTTTTGTTGTGGGTTTGCATTGGTGTTTGTTTGTTTTTGTTTGTTTTGAGATAGGATGGAACCCTGGCTCTCCTGAAACTTGCTATGTGGACTGGGCTGGCCTCCAGTTCCCAGAGATCCAACTTCTACTTCCCAGGTGCCAGGATTAAAGGTGTGCACACCAACTCTCTCCTTTATTGTGGAGTTTTAAGAATTCTTTAAATATTTTGTAAAGACCTCCACTGCCAGGTATGTATTCTACAAATATTTTAACTCAGTCTGTAGCTTTTATTCGCTTAACAGAATCCAGCCACTTCAACACCTTTATCTCAAACCTACAGCCTTTGGGTCTGTGAATTTCCCCCCACCCACCATTGTTTAAACAATATAGCTATGGATTTTGTTAATGATAGTCTGAGAAGACTAATAGGCTTTTTAAAAACCCTTGTCAAAGATTTGTAACTATGCCTGTATGGTTTTATTTTTACATGAGTTTTCTAGCTTAAAAATCCCAGTCTTTTAACACTTCAAAGTTCACAGTGTTGCACCATTTTGAATTGTCTTTTTCTCTAATATATTATCAAAGCCTCACTTGATCTACTGCTGCTAAAGTACATTCTATTTAGCTTTAGGAGAATCAGGGATTTTGCAAGATCTTATACAGTGACTTTATACATCCAGAATGTCAATATAAGTATGTTAATAAATAATAAATTATCATAAAACTTCCTATAAAAAATCCCAGTCTTTGTTGCTGGTACAGAAGTGACTGTGTGTGTGTGTGTGTGTGTGTGTGTGTGTGTGTGTGTGTGTGTATGCCAATCTTTTGAAATTTTCTCATGTAGAAAATCATGTCATTTGAAAACAAAGGGAAGTTTAGTTTTCTTCCTTCTTAATTTATAGACACACCTTTTATTTATTTTCTTGTCTTATTACACTAGCTAAGACTTGCAGGGTCTGTTCCTAATCTTAAAGAACAAACATTTAGCTTGCTACCCTTAAGTGTATATTAGCTGTAGGGATTTGGTATGAGTTCTTTTATAAGAAGGAATTTTATTATATGTTATTACTTTTATTGTACTCAAAGATGGGGGAGGGTATCCCTGCCATGGCGCATGTGCAGAGGTTAGAGGTCAAGTTCCCAGTGTTGGTTCTCTCCTTCTACCATGTGTGTCCCAGGGGATCAAATCCAGCTTTGCAGCAGCCTTGACCCTCTAAGCCATCTTGCTGGCCCCTTGGTGGAAGTTCTTTATTTAGTTAAGGATGTCCCCCTCCATTTGAGGCTTGCTGAGAGCTTACAGTTATTTTGTTGTTCTTGTTTGTTTTTGTACTTGTGAATGGGTATTTCCTCATAAATTTTTTTCCTCAGCACACTGATATGAGTGTAAGAATTTTCTTCCTTTTGTTGATATTCAAGTGCTGAATTAGCTTGTATCCCTGGAATAAATGCTACTAGTCATGGGATATAATTGGTTTATATACTACTGTTATACAATATTATTTGTTAGTATTTTGAGAGCTTTAAAACATTACTTATTTTATTACACATTTACATATGTTTACCACATGTATGCAGAAACCTGAGGTGGTCAGAAGACAGCATCAGATCCCTGGAACTGGAGTTATAGGCAGTTGTGAGCTTCCATGTGAGGAGATGGGAACTGAGCTCAGGTCTTTTGGAAGAACAGCAAGTGCTCTTGACCACAGAGCCATCATTCCAGCCATGAGGTTCTGTTTAAAGTCAATCTTCATAAGGAGTATTAGCCTCTAGGCTTTTCTTACAGTGTCTTTATCTGCTTGATACTAGGATAATATTGGCTTTGTAGAACAAATTAACTCTCTGCTTGTTTTATTGACAAGATTTATTCTTCTCTCTGCTTCTGTTTTATTGACAAGGTCATGGAGAACTGTATCTCTTCTCTCTTTAAATGTTTGGTAGGATCTACCAGTAAAAACAATTTGGCTTGATGCTTTTCGCTTTAAGATAATTAATTATATAGTTACAAGATTATTAATCATATAGTTAAAAGTTATAATTGATTATTTAGTAGCAGAGATGGCACAGGGCCTACAAAACTGAGGTGAAGTATGGGTTTGCAACCTTGTGTATTTTCTGTTTTCTGTATAAACGAAGACATTACTGATCAACATATGATGGAGGAGAAGGAGTTTTTAGAAGGTGCTTTAAGAAAACATTTGCTTACTTTCTTCCCTTAGCCAGTATCTGTCTTCTCAAGCATACCGTTACCTTCTCAAACCATGTTCCTGCCTTAATGGTAACTGACTGAACCTCTGAACCTGTAAGAGAGTCCTAATTAAATGTTGTCCTTGTAAGAGTTGTCTTGGTCAGCCGGGCGGTGGTGGTGCACACCTTTAATCCCACCACTTGGGAGGCAGAGGCAGGCAGATTTCTGAGTTCAAGGCCAGCCTGGTCTACAGAGTGAGTTCCAGGGCAGCCAGGGCTACACAGAGAAACCCTGTCTCGAAAAACCAAAAAAAAAAAAAAAAAAAAAAAAAAAGAGTTGTCTTGGTCATGGTATCTCTTCATAACAGTATCATATGTAATACCGTTATCAGCTTACATTTTAGCTCATGGAAATGTATAATGACCAAGCCTCATTTAAGGTTTTTGAGTTCCTAAAATACTTGATAAAGGGATATGTGAATGCACTCTAACAGAAATATTGAAGCTTTGAGATTTTAAATTTAAAAATTTTATCTTCAAATTTTCTCTAGTGATTATGTACTTATTAGTTTTATTACTATACACAATGGATAAAGAAGAGAGAAATCACTGCTGGATTTCCTTTCGATAGCGTCAACATATAACAAGGAGAGAATATAAACACAGAATATAGTTATGTAAACAATTAATGAACACAATCACCCATTAGCTTACTGTCACAGGCTGCAGGAGAGAAGAGATAGCGCTCACGCTGAAATATTTATTTGTGCTCTAGTAAGAGTCTCCCGTGTTTCAATCATTGAGGTCACGCGGTACCGTCTTTAAATTACAATCTTGTTTGCAGTTCATTTTCAGGGGGGTGTCACGCGGTATCTGCTGCTGGCGTAATTGGGTGCTGTATTTCACACCATGATTCTTTCCTGTTGGAACTAAATCTCACATTGGGATTGTAGTTTAAGATTTTCACCCTTCAAAGACAATCTGCCACTTTTTAACATTGCCACTCCTCTCTGCAGAGAGAATGTGCAGCTTCCTGGTAACATGGGCATCGGGGCCTGGGCTCAGTCTCTAGCACAAGAAAAAAAGAGAGAGGTAGGGGGACGAGGTGTTGGAGAAAAAGGGAGGAGAAAAGGAAGATAGGGAGGGGCAGGGAGAAGAATAAAGGAGAGGAAGAGACAGTAGGGGAGAGAAAATGGAGTGCTTCCTCTCCTCCAGGCCCCAGTCTCCAGCTCTACAGAGAACCTCTCAGACATTTATATTTATTTGGTGGGTAAATGGAATTATCTTTTCACAGTTTATAATAAAACTGCCCCCCCCAAAAAAAAGTCCACACAAACTGCCAGACATGCATTTGTGTGTATGTGTGTGCATGGTATATGTGTGTGGTATATGCACATTAAGTGTGCCGGTGTACATTCTCTTACCCATTCCTGTGTATGCAGAGGTCAGGGGAGGACAGCAAGTGTCTACCACTCTCCAGCTACTCGACTGAGAGAGGATCAATGAACCTGGAGCTAAGCTGTCAGCCAGCTTCTGCAGAGATCTCCCGGTCTCTGCCCACAACAGTGCTGGCTGTGTGATTGCTGGGATCTGAGTTCAGCAAATAGCTAGGACTCTTTACAGAATGCATTTTAAACTAGAGAACTTAAGAGTATTCATTCAATTAAACATTCATTTCCTAAGCTTGACCACCACCGATACAGAAGATTCAATATCCCGCAGAATGCTTTCCATCCATTAAATGTTTCTTTGCAAGAATCTAAATCCAAGGTTGGGAAATGTGTGCTCTTCTGTAGTTAGCTTAAAATTTCCCTTCAACACACACATCACTTCAGACCCTTTTTCCTAATTCATGTCCACTCCTTACATTCAGGCCTTCCACACCCCTAACAGTCACTGTTTCTTGTCTCCTTGTGAGTTAGACTGTGTCCACATGTAAATGTTTCCCTAGCTCTAACTCTGTCACAGACGTTTTGGTTTTGGTGTTGGATAAGTGCACAGAAATATATTTGATAGTGCAAAATGTAAGACTGGTATGAATGCCACAGCGCCAGAACGGCTGTTCTAACTGTTCGCTGACACGTGTAGACTTTGAGTCTGATTAATTTCAGTGGGTGACACTTTCTATTTGCAAGTTTTTTTTTATGATAAAATTTATTTCCCTTTATTTATTGATTCAGGGTCCTAGGATTACTGGCCTCTGTCAGCATACTCAGTTTATCTGAGATCTTAAAAGTCTTAAAAAGACTACGTTTTCCTGGTACGCTAACTTAGACTAAAACTTCTAAATTTCCTTACTGAGTCAAGGGTGAGCTTCATTTAAATTCCTTGCTTTATAGTGGAGTTAGATAAGGACTTGGAGAGGTATGACAAGCTCCCCAGTACCACAGAATCAGTACTTGGTACTGTTTCACCCTTAATCCAAGACAAGCAAGCCTGCCTCACATAGGAGAGGTCCTAGATTCCAATCAAAACCCAACTTAGCTCCACAGCTTATAAACATTTCATATTTCCTCTGTTTCCAGTGGGGCTTTTATTTTACTCCTGCAAATAAGCGTAGGGGAAAGAGTGCAGGGGAGAGAGAGAAGAAACTAGAGAAGAGGGCATTCTAGTTAAGGAATGTTTAAAAATCTATTCATTTTCTGGAAAAACAATGTTAGCCTGTGTGCTGCTTTACATTGCTGGCCAGGAGCCTGCTTGGAAGAAGCAAGTTAGTCCCCGAACTTTGTTTAGGGTTTTTGTGCCAACTGGTTCATATGGTAACTTGGATTCAACCAAGACTTTACAGCTCTGTGCTCTGTATATAGACACGGCATGCACAAAATGCTTGCATGTTGCCAGTCCGTGAGAAGCCAGCTCAGGGACAGACTGGGACAGACATCTCTCTTCTGGCTTGATCACTAAACTGTATGTGTTTACTTGGCTGTCAACTGCTTTGGAAAAACACACAAACACAGTGTAAATATTGTGTCATGCTGTGAGAAAGAGCAGAAGTGTAAGATATCACAACAGGGCCTGGGCTAGCTGAGCCGACTTTCACACCCATTCCACTGTGTAAATACTCTGGTGTTTTTCATGAACTGTACTCAGAAATACCACAAGTTGGGGAGGGGGCTGTGAACATGAGGGAGACAGGTATATGTCATGGTACATTTATAAAACCCACCCATATCCCAGTGGTACCTGTTAGACATAGTGATAGGTTACAGTGCTAACCAGCTGAGTCACAGCTAACTACACCGCGTTATCTATTTTTATTAGAACCCAAGTCATTACTGTCCTTCAGCATCCTCTGGGCTACACATCTGCTTAAAATCAAAACTCAGGAGAAGGATACTGTTGCGTGTGCAGAGTTCTGGTTGGACACCAATGCTACTTAAGCGCAAGGTTGTGGCCAAGGTCAGCGAACTGATACCTGAGAAGGCAGTAGGAATGACCTGTTCTCCACCAGCTTCCTGCACTAAACTCAAGACACGGAACCCCAGACAGCACAGCCAGCCAACAGGGTATCTGCTTACCCCTGCTTGTCTGGACAGCTGAGAGATCAGAGCTTTCACTCAGGGTGATCAGCCATTAATGCTCCAGAGAACCAGAGTCCTGCTGGACTGTACTTTTCCGGTGAAACCTTCTTCTATCAAGTATAGATGGTTTTACCAAAGAGGGGACTGCGGCCATATGGATGGAGATAGAAATATGGGGAATTGAAGGCAAGGGTTGGAAGCCTACAGTTGTAGGCAAGAGGGCTAGCAAATGGGGGTTGAGTGGGAGTGACAACAGGAGGCTTTTCATGCCTGGTAGGGACAGCAAGGACCACAGTAAAAGCTCCAGACATTCAGAGGGAACAAAGCTATTCATTAAGAGGAAACTCTCCCCATGTCTCACAACCAAGTCTATCCCTTGCTCTCTTGCTCCCTTCCTGCACCCCACTTTAGTTTCATTTCTGTTGTGGTGACAAATATCCTGACAGAAGCAACTTAGGAGAGAAGGGACTTGTTCATGTGGCTTATGATTCCAGGTTACAGTTCATCTTGGGGGGGAGTCACAGCGGCAAGAGTTTATAAACATCATAGCCACAGTAAAGAGCAGGAATAAAACATGCTTCCTGCTTACTCAGACTCAGGCAGCCCTCTAGGGTCTAGGACTCCAAAACAGGGAATGGTGCTGCCCACCGAGATCTGTCTTCTTATCTATCAGCAATCAAGACAGTCACCAAAGACAATCTGATCTGGACAGTTCCTCAACTACTCTCTTCCAAGGAGATTCTAGGAGTACCCCCTCATCGACAGTTAAAACTAACCAGTACACTCCTATAAAGTGTTAGGAATGCCCCGTAAGTTCTCCGTTGAGCAAAGATACACTTCACCCCTTGAGATCAGTTGCTGCATCTGAATGAGATCAATGTTCTATGTTTAAGCAATAGTTCTTAAATGCATTTATTTATCAATGGGAAATGGGCTCAGCCAGATTGGATGGGGCACATGTTGTCAGTGTCCTTCTGTTCCTTCCATGGGTTTACCTTGGTCATCTCTGTGGAGGTAGCTCTTAGAGCAGGGCATACTTTCCCAAGAGTTCTGGCATTTATGCCATCAACTCTAGCAGACAGAACACATGTTCACTCAAAAGTGATGTGCTTTATAGTCTGAGATTTTATTTAAAGGTCCATTAAAAGTACCCATAGAAGAAGAGCCTTGGAAAATATGAGTTGACACAGTTACAGCATACATGTATAAAGTCATATACATATATGTGGGATGTGTCCTTCTGTGACCTCCTACACACAACCTGTTCATAAAACTATATATAGGTCACATAACTGGGTGTGAGGTTCATGAATGTGAGGTTTGGCAGCAGTAAAAAACATGAGTTTTTAGTAGTTCCTGAAAACTAAAAGACCCCAAATTAATGTAAAATTGGGTAAGAAAGAATCTGGGTGTTTCTGTCAGCATTCACTCATGTTGCAAGGAGCAACTTCACTGCAGCCTTGGTTGAAAAGACACAGCATGTGTCCTTTGCACATACATGTGCCCTTTGCGGCGTGTGTGCCATCTTAGCGCTTGACACCACAAATGATGTATGAGACAGTTTGACTCAGATTCAAGACTATTGCATGTTATGAACTGAGGTGTTTTTCCTGAGCATACAAGGTTTCTGCCCTTACAGAAGCCTAACAGTTAAACTGTAGAAAACTTTGGTATTTTCTTCTTGCCTTTCCTCAATACACTGGTGTGTAGCACATTTTTGGACTGTACTACATTAGAATGCTTGATTTTAAAAACTGCTGTTTGAGTTTCACAGAATTTCCAACAACTTCTGAAAGAGCCTTAAACATATTTATGTCATTGTGTATCCATGTGGTTTCAGCATTGTTGACTATAAAATCAAACATCACTCAGCCTGCAAAACCCTGAATACACTTTGCCCTGCAGTATCAAACATTCCACCAAGATTTATTTCTTTGTGTTAAAATAACAAGCACAACTATTTCATTAGTATGCAAGCTTGCTTTCCTCTTTCAGAGATGATAAAATTACATGTATGCCACAGACTTGCTTTAAAATAAATGTGTGTGCATGATGTGTGCATCTGCTCACTTGTTTGAGTGTGCTCACTTGTCCCTGGAGATGTGGATGCTAGAGACAGATCTCAGGCATCTTTATCACTCTCTGCTTCACTTTTTGAGACAGGGGCTCTCACTGAACCTACATCTTGGTATTTGGAATACGCTGGCTGTCCAGGGAGCCCCAAGATTTGAATATCTCTGTACCCTCAGGCTTTGGTGACAGGGTCATTCTACCAAGCCCAGGGCTCATGGAAGTTCTAGGATCCAAATTCAAGTCCTTACACTTATGTAGTAGGTATTATAGCCACTGATCCAGCTCACACCAAACTAGATTTTCTTGGGCCTCAGTGGTTATGGTGCCTGCTGCCAGGGCTGATGCCCTGAGTAGGACCCGTGGGACCCACATGGCAGAAGGACAGAACTGATTTCTGTAGCAGGATATTTATTCTGCTACATTGTATTTGCAGTGAAGCTTGGTGATTAGGCAGTAGAAGAGGAGGTAGAGCTGGGAAAAGAAGAGAGGAAGGGGAGGGGAGAAAAAGAGGAAAGGGAGGAGAGGAAGGAGGCTATCAGCCATGGAGAACCACAGATATGTCGAAAGCTGTACTGGGTAGCAACTTCTATCAAAAGTTTAGCTATTTGGTAACAACTCTAATTGTGTGGGCATCTTGTTGATTGAGCAGTTCTAAATATATAAATCCTTTAGATAATCATTAAGATTTAAGAGTCTCATTGCTACCAGGTACTGTGAGGATGGTGGATATTGTCTGGGGTTCAGCCAAGCTTTGTGGACGCAGAAAGCTCCACAGATTAGCAGAGCCATCCCCTATGCTGGCATCTTGTGGGTGCCAGGGCCTGCACATCTAGCTAGCTGGAGCCCTAGTCAGAGCTGAGGAGCAAGGAGACATGGTGGCTGCCCAGGACCAAGGTGGACTGGGCGATGTTTTCTAAATATCACCCCTACAGATGTCCACAAGTTATCCTCTGGCCTCCACATGATCTATGGCTGGAGCATGTCCACACAGATATACATACAAGATAAATAATGAATAATGTAATAACATGATTTATTATCAGTAATTCTTTGATTTGCATGTCTGTATATCTAAGGTTAATGAAAATTTACCAGGTGATGGTGAGCAACAAGTGATGTCAGTTTGGAAGCCCTGCCCTAGACTGTGACACTGTGGCATCATGCTTGGTAGTACAGGACCATGGTGAAAGAATACAGCCTCCTTTGAATGTCTCTTCCTCATCTTCCCCTTCCTTTCCACCGGCTAACAAAAGCATTGCCTCAGCCAACACATGCAAACTCAAGGGGCACACTTCCCCTTCCGGGAATCCTGATTCTGAGATGCCTAAGCAATAGAACACAGAGTGAGCTCAAAGCCTGCTGTTGTAGGTGCTTCTCAATGTGATTCAATCTACTTGATTTTTGTGTGGATTACTCATGGCCAGATTTTATTAAGAGTGGATTCTGTGCTGCCTGAGATGAAGAAACATTACATCCCTTAATGGCACAATTCAATTGCAGTCAGGAAATGGAGTTATTTTAATATCAGTGAAAAACCAAACACAATTAAGAATGTGAATCTTCCCAGCAAAATATCACATGACATATTCAAGAAAGAAATCTAAATGCCTTTTAGTTGAGCTGATGGTTTGGCTTATTTACCTTCAAATATTTAATGTATTACGGTTAATTCAACTGTTGAATAAATAAAGAAGTAAATAAATAAATATTTAACATTTAACATTTAGACAAGTAACTGGGTTTTCACATTAATTCTGGCATTTTAGCATCCTTTCTTGTTTTGTTTTGTTGTTTTTAAAGAGTCTCACTATGTAGCTCTGGCTGTCCTGGAACTATATAGACCAGCCTGGCCTTGAATACACACATACACACATACTCACAGGTATACACACACACACTCACACATGCACAAACACGCATAAATCCACTCACACACACACATACACTCACACACAAACCCACATGCATACACACATATGTACTCACACACACATGCACACACATACATACACATATACACACAAGCCCTCACACACATACATGCACACACACACACACACACACACACACACACACACGAAACAAAAACAATTTTGTTTTTTTTCTTTGTCTTTAACTTGGATACTTTATTTTTTTTATTGGTTATTTTATCTATTTACATTTCAAATGTTGTTTCCTCTTCCAGGTTTCCCCTCTGCAAACCCCCTATCCCACCCCTCCCCCTGCTTCTATGATGGTGTCCCCCCACCCCCCACCCAGTCCCACCTCACCGCCCTAGCATTCCCCTACACTGGGGTATCAAGTCTCCCTTTCCATTGATGCCACATAAGGCCATCCTCTGCTACATTTGCAGCTGGAGCCACTGCAGATATGAGCAACTGGATCATTAATTCATTGCTGGTGAGATATAAAAGAGCAAAGCTGCTTTGGAAAAACCTGGAGGTTTCTTGAATGAATATCCTCCAATGAAAGGAATGCAGCCATCTCTAACCTATCTTTAAAAATAACTCAGGATTCATCTCCTCAAAAATGCACCATCACCACCTGCCTGTTTTGGTGAATGACTGCTCTAGTTTCATTTCTGTAACTGACATAAAATATCCCGACTCTAAGCAGGTCAGAAGAGAAACCCTACAATTCCAGGTTAGGATTAGGGGAAGCCACAGTGGAAGAGCCTGAAGCAGTGACTGAGATCATACCTACAGTCAGGAACAGAGAGAAAGGAATGCAGTCTTGTGCTTGCCTTGGCTTCTCTTGTTTAGGTAGCTCAGGACCCCTTGCCTAGGGAATGGTGCCTTCCACCGTAGGCCTCCTTACATCAATTGCCTGAATTAAGACACTCCCCATATGCCCACAGGCAACTCAAATTAGGCAATCCCTCGTTATCCCATGTAAGTCATGATTGTGTCAAGTTGACAACTAAAGCTAACCACCACAGGGTCCCAGATTTACCATAGGCCATTTCTCTAGCCATAGCTCTTACCACTGTTACAGCTGTAGCTGTCGTCTGTCTTATCCCCCTTTTCCCAACCTCCTCCTTCCTCCTGCCTCCCCCTTCTGCCTCTCTATAAAACAGGAGGCTACCTGGAACTACTTTCTATCCAGGTAGGTGGTAGGTACTTCCTCCCAAATATGGAGCTGGCTGGACAACAAGGCAAGCCACTATCAAACAGAATTCTCAATCACCAGAACGTAAACAATACAAACCTTAGCCTGACAGGTTCTCACGTCCCAGCCCACTGGCTGAGCTTGTGTCCTGGCTTCTGCTGCTTCTGTGGATGCCAGATTGGAAGCCCAGCCTTTCTTCGGCAAACTTCATGTGAGGTGGAGAAATACCACTCCCACTCCAGGTCTCTGATATTTCCAAGGTAGTCTTGCTCAGCTATTCCTTTCATAAAAATTATTCTTTTGGTTGATCGTCCACTGAACACTACCCAAGTCCTTCTCTGGCTCTCATAAAATACTTTCAACTGTCAACAAGGAAGTAGAGGCAGGCTGCCTCCTTTTTCCTTACTCTGCAGCTACAACCAGGGCCTGATTATCTCTCCCAGTGATTCCTTTGAGTTCAAGTATAAAAATACATTCATTGTGTCTTGACAAGGCATCTGGAACCCCAGAGGCTCATCTGAGCCACACGCAGATGGAAACTGCAAACTCCCAGACTTCTTACTGTGTGAGTTACCTTTGAATACACGAGACAAGCATTTGTCTCTTAGCAATACCACCCGAAAGGAAAAGCATTCTTCAGCATCCGGGAGCTTCATGTACTATGCTCCGACAGTTGGAGGAGATTAAAAGATAGAGAAAAGTGGATGTTGGGTATCAGCCAGGGACCCAGGTTAGAAGAGACCTTCACTGTACACTAAAGGACAGTCTTGGACTGACTACTCTCCTAAAGCCTCAGCTTGGCGTCCGTAAGAACCAACAGTAATATACACCTCTGGGGACTAGAACAAAATATGGTCAGGGTCTCACACAACAAACTGCCCTAAGTGGTCAGTCAGTGTCTGAGCCTTAGAACCCAGCCTTGTACCAAGTCCCTGGTCTAGGTTGTGGCAGCTCCTGAAGGGCAAACTTTACAAAGAGTTGCTTCTGGACAGTTACGTGGCACAAGCCTCTTGTTTACATCTGATGTCATGATTCCAAATTAAGAGCTCAGGACCACGTCTGTCCTCAAATCAAGCACTATAGATCAGAGTCAGAAAATGCACTTGGCTGGTTCCTGCACAGGCTACAGTTCAATTCATAACACGATTAAGTTGTGGAATCACTGGCTATCAAGGCATAAATCTTGCAGATTATTTCCGCTTGAGGAACACAATGAAAACACAATGTTTGGCTAACGAGACAGAGGCCATTCTGGACAAAACCGACAATAACTTCTTCATCAGTCCATAGAACAGTTCTCCCTGTTCTTAATGTTCTTAACAGTGTAGGAGCTGTGTGTGCACATGGCCACACCTAGCTGTTTACATGGGTTCTGGGGTCCCAAACTTGGGTTCTTGTGTGTGTGTGTGTGTGTGTGTGTGTGTGTGTGTGTGTGTGTAGCAAGTGCTCTTACCCACTGAGGAATCTTTCCAAGTCAGGTTACCCTTTTATTAATTTTACTTTTGATGACTTAGTATTTCTGAGACCTTGAGAATTAGGTAGACAACGAGGCTTTTGAATGAAATGTCCTAGGAGAGTTGTGGCATCTCACTGACAGGACAGAGGACTGCATCGTGAGTGCTGTGAGCACTGGCACCGTGAGCCTCGGGCAGTACATGGTACCTAGGCTACCATGCGAATGCTACCCATACTCACACCATACACTTACCACAGACTGCTCTTCCATGGCTGATCAATTGAGCAAGTAAATTCTCTGGTCAGGGGATGAGCATGTGGGGTGGGAGAGCTGGAAATGTCTGGGTTTGGGAGCAGAAACTTTTATGGCCACCCAGGGTTAATCATTGGTAGGAAGCAAGATCCTCAAAAGAGCACACTGCTGTGGAACAGTGAACTATCTCTCTCTCTCTCTCTCTCTCTCTCTCTCTCTCTCTCTCTCTC
>JANHMN010000001.1:13034022-13053568 GCA_030674055.1 Rhabdomys pumilio
GACCCCTGAACGGTACTGAAAACAGTCTACTGATTCACCTAGAAGTCACTGAGCACTGGCTGTGTGCCAAAAGTCACAGGTGCTGTGGAAAGAGAGTTGACAGAAGATGAAGGAAGACCATCACGTGACAACTCACTACAATGAAGTAGTGTCTGAGACACAGAGTGAATTGGACACAGTGACTCTGGAGTCTATAAGGGTGACAAACATCTGAGCTGTATTTAGTAGGATGGATCCAGGAGCTGAACAAAAATAGTCATCATTGTTGTTGTTGTTATTATTATGTCATCATTATTATTATTGATACGGTGCTCACCTGGCTCAGGCTGGTCTCAACCTGGCTATTCATTGGGGGGTGACGCTCTTCAATCCCTGGTCCTCGTGCTCCCCAGCTCACAAGTGCTGGAATTACTGTTGTGAGTCACTCTGCTTAACACTAAAAAAAAATATTATTTTGAAGTCAGGAAAGAAGGGGGGCGGATATGACCCCGTGGGAGAATGCCTGCCTACATGGGTGCACGGTCACACCCTGTGTTCAGTTCCTAGCACAATGGAAGGAAGGGGGAAAGGAGGAGGCAGAGAAGAAAAGAGAAGGAGAAGATGCAGGAAATGGAGATGGGGAGGAGAGGTAGATGGGCAATTTGTGCAGTGTTAGCCCTGGGCTGGGTAAGGAGCCCTGACATCTATGGATCTGCATTGCCAGACCATCTGCATCAAATTAAAAGAGAAGGTTAAGATACACAGAAGAATAAAGAGGTCCATCTGTGCTCCCCACAGCGTGTGTGATGTGAAGATGATGCTACATTTCAGAGCCAGATGAATCCACCCCAGAGCTAAATGCCATCTGCCACTCCTACCATGTTGAGAACGCAACCTCAACATAACACAAGCCAGTAAAGACATCTGGAACCCCCTACACTCGTTTCCCGGTACATCTCCGATGGCACTGCTGGTTAAATGTTGAGACATTCGCTGAGCTGTCCTGCCTCCATGATTGCTCGTTATCATGACTAAGTGCGTGCTTTCAGGAAAAGGGAGAGTTAAGCATCAGCCCGGCCCAGGGAGCTAAGCCCATCTTTGGTATGATGTTCTGGCAACATCATGACCAAGGTAGGATAGTGACACCCTCCACTGCTCAGCACCTCAGATCCTTTCCTTCCCGTTCTCTCCTCCCCTGTGTTCACCTCAGCTCCTTCCATCCATCACCAACTCCTCCAATCCTTCCCAACAACCTGCAGAGCTAGCTCACACTAAACTTACCATGCGTCTGAGAAGATACTGTCAGGGTTTCTTTTAGCCGGTCCCTCTCTTTTCTCCTTCTGCCTTCTCTTTGTCCCTTTCCTTCTTAGTGTTCACTCTTCCTACAGCAGTAGCTCTTAGATAATGACCTTTCACCAGGGGGCAAGCCACCTTTTAACTAACAGGAGGGAGAGGAAGGACATCATTGTTGAAAGACAGTGACACTGTGGTCTCCTCACCCAGGGCTCTTTGTCTTACACAACTCTTGGGTGTTTGGATTAGCACAGTAGGAGGAGGCCAGAAATACATGAGACACTGTCTGACTATTTATATACAAAACCATGTCTGTGTGCAGACTGGCCACTCTAAGAAAACCAAGTTGACCTTTGAACCCTGAAACTAATCCAATAGAATCCAGATTGGGAAACTGTCCTAAACTCGGTATACGTACAGGCTACCCAGCTACCGATGGTTTGATTTGGTTACTCAACAAATTAACCTAGGCCCGTGAGACTTGGGTTGGCCACAAGTTATTATCAGGTGACGTTATAGATAAATGGGCAGACAGACTACAGAGATCTGCAGAGAGAGGAGGGGAAGGAGGTCAGCCTCCATTGTCCTAAGGATTTTGTGGTTTCAACTTGAGTGCAACTCTGTTGTTCTCTTTCTTCAGTGGGCAAGAGCAGTTCTCTGTTTCCATCCTAAGGGGAAAAAAAAATCTGACTAGAAATATAAAATCACTAACCTGATAATATAACTGCTAGCCTAAGCCTGGAGACTGATCCCTTCCACGCTAAGACTTGCCAAAGATTCAAATTGAGTTACCAGAAATCCAGTTACCAAGAATTACAGGTTTAGTCAGTGTGAATTATGCAAAATGTTACTGAGGCCTTTGTGGCTCTGAGTTTCCTCAGGCACAGGCCCACCCTCAATGCAAATGCTGGAACGAATGGTTTCTTCTTGGCAACTCCACTTTCTCCTTTCACAACCAGGAGTCAGAGGAGGTGGCTGTGCTCCTGTCTCCATCTCTGCTTCCATCGTCCTGAGGAGGCTGTGGAGATCTCATACCATGTTCGAATTCAGCAGTAGACACCCACCAGTCATGGCAGGAGCTGCAGCTTCGTTATCTGCTCTTGTTAGAGCAGACTGGCCCATGATTCCAGGTTGCTATCCCAGCACATCAACTAGAACCTGTGTTTTTTTTTTTTTATCATCCCCAAGCACATTCTCTGTCTCTCAATCAACTGTGCTCTCAGAGACAGAGCAGCAGGGATTCCTGCTAAGAGTGAGAGGTTCTGAGGTCAGGTTTTATGTTAGATGTCTGTGAAACGTCCCTGTCCTCCCCACACCGCCCACCTGTGTTTACAGGGCCGATTTTCTTAACTGCATTCTGTCCAAACCATCAGAATTGAAATCCCACGTCAGTTACTGACGTTGGAAGGAATGTCCGGCCCAGAGCTGCCCCACACTCCCACTATGGCCTAGGACAGCCATGACCCAGCGACCTTTCTGTTGGAGGGCCTGCATCACTCCCTTTGTTCCATTCTTCCCTATATGGAATTGCAACAATGTGAACAATTTTTCTTTTTCTAAAAAAAAAATTGTAGACCGCAGGAAATCTACAATAACAGTTTTGACAACTGGATGCTCATATTTTAATCTGCTTAATTAAACATGGTAAAATTGCTTTCCCATTAGCAAATGCTACTTTGCTAAATCGCACTGAAGTCACTTTAATGAGAGATCTAAGTTCCTTGACTAAACTTGGTCAGGGTGGTAACATTTTACTGATAGCTACCACAAGAGCTGGGAGAGAGAAGGAAAAACAGGGTCTATGCCTCAGTGGTCACCTGACTCTAATCTTCTTGGGAGGTTAAACAAGTCTGGTTCACAAGTTCAAGGCCAGTGCCTAGGCATGGCTGCAACTCTGGGCAGAGGAGGAAGAGTTACAGTAGAAGCTGGCATTAGAAGCTCTCACACAGGACACAGACTGACAGGTACACTCAGCATAAGTTAGGCTGCTGTTCAGCCCAGTGTATTCACCTGCAGACACATGAGCAGGGCGGGCGGATCATGGCACCAGAAAAGCCTTGGCTGTAAGTTCCAGGGATTCCACAATTTTATGGGTCAATCTTGGAGTTTTGTATTAGGAATCCAGACAAGAAACCAGCAGAGGGTAGAAGTAAATCTAAGCCCAGTTAATGAAACCAGTTGACAGTTTGAGCATATGGAATGAATAGTGGTCACTTTAGGACAGGCCAAACAGCAGAAATGACCAGGCTGGCCAACTGACCTAGTGGCCAAGAGACCTCTTATTTCCTCTACAATTATCGAGAATTGACTACTTCTAGAGTTTGGAACAGGGCCAAGCCAGCTGCTAAGAAGGATGGACTGATGGGCTGATGCACACTTGTGCTGCACATGAGACACGGTATTATAGCCTCTTCTTTCTGTGGATGAAACGTTTCACTGGGACAAGGTGGGTTATGCTGGAGTGGGGTCTACAAACCAGAGTTGGACCTAAGCACAAGGGAGCTCCATGTTCTGAGGAAAGTTCACACTGCGGGGCTTAATCTGTGGGGAGCATGGCGGTATTAGACACAGTAGGAGGCCCTATAGGGGTCCCAAGGGTATAGGGATGAGAGTGAATGAAAGAGAGTGTGTATGTGGAAAGAGGGAGAGAAAGACAGAGACAGAGAGAGAGATATTGAGAGAGAGTATAGAAGTCAGAGCTGGCCAGAGACAAGTACCTATGGAGTTACCATCTGGGGCAAGATTATAGTGTCCTTCAGCAGGGAAAGTCATCTTAATAAACATATAATCAGAACTGTATAAATAGGAGTGGCAGTAAGTACACGGGGTCCACCAATTTCTGTTGAACATGGGGAACACTGCCCATAGCAGGACTAAAGAGAGAAGACTCAGGATCCATGGACTTACTCAAGCCTTAACAGACATGAAAGCATTTAGTCATGGGTTCAGGAAGCTGGGACTCAAATCCTGGCATGTAACCCTGCCTTGCTCCTATCACAGGTGGGGACAACAAGATCTAGCCTCTGTGCATCTGTAGTCCCTCCACCAAGAGTCGGGTACACAGAATAAGTGGAGGGGCGTCTTCTTTCTAATACTGTGGAATACTGTAGCATACCGCTGCCTCCTCTGTTGGCCTGGGGTCTTTGACACCGACCACGCCATGGAGTTAGGGTAATGGATATTTCACAACCGTAACAATCTGTCTCAGCTTTCATTACTTTTTTCAGAGAATTTCCCCCGGAATATCTATGGAAAAGCTGAACAAGAGTTCTGTGGGGGTGAAGATGGAGTGAACCCAAGAGGGCAGCCTCCTTCCTGGAGCAGGGAAGATTTGCAGCACTCCTGTTCAAACTGGTTTTCACCATCCTCTTCTGTGCTTACAACTGAAGGTCAAGATTCTCCACCAGCTATCTAATTATTTGGACTAGATCTCGGCCAGCAAATATTAAGCATGGCTAGAGACAATGACAGCCTTCTGTGTTTCTCTGAGTGTGGAAGGCTTCTGAGCTAGCCATATGAATGAGGGGCAGAGATGGGTAGGTGCTGGCTGGAAGCAATGTCTTCAGCAGGAGAAGACCATGTCTCCGTGTCCTCACTAATTTGGTCAGCTGAATCTTGGGGGCACCAAGCTTATGGTTATAGTTATTGATATCAATAATGTCTTAAGAGTCCTAATCTCCCAACAATGGGCTGAGTGTGCATGCCTGCTCTCTTGGCACTTACCAAATGCCCTGGCTTTGGAGAAGAAATACTGGTTCTCCATCACAGCCTTAGGATTGCTGTGGTTCAACTCTGGTTTGAATGTAACCTAAAGGTCCCTGGTCTGGAAGCTTGGTCCCAGTGTGAGAAGGGACTGGATCACAACTACTCTCATGAATGGATTAAGACCACCACATGGGAGATTAGCCTAAGTTAGCTACCAAGAGATGGCGTTTTGCAGTGAGAGGAAGCTGGTGTGTGCCTGGCATCTTGTCTTGGTTTTTACAATCTTTCCTCTTTTGCTTTCTTATACTTGGGCCTCTGATTGGCACGGAGCTCATTCCCCGCTGGTGGGGTGCCCTCACGTGTCTCCTGTGACATTTAGACTATCCGTCCAATGGAATTGTGAGCTACCTCCACCTTATAAGTGGTGGAGACTCAAGTGTTGTTATAATACAATAAGCTGGTTGAGCATAAACAATTAGTAACTAGCTATTCAGTCTTATGACAACAATTGTTCTCTTGCTCAAGGAGATATTGGGAGCAAACGGAGTGAGTTGGGGGCATGCACTGGTGAGATAGACAGAGCACAGCACAGCACAGCACAGCACAGCACAGTGAGCACCATACCTGACAGTTGTGCTGGGAGCATTCCTAGCTCTGAATACTGCTAGCAGGGTAAATAGTAGGGAATATCATTCATCTCCTGGCTCTCTCCTAACCTGAATGTTTTCCCATTTGCCCAATAGTTCCTTAGTCTGGAAAGATTCTACACTCAGAATTGCACCCAAAGAGTGCAGGGCCATCTCAGGCAGCCCTGCACTGGCTCTTGGCTTCTAGAGAGAACCATGGGGCTGAAGGTCCATCTTCGAATGTCCTGGGGCAGCAGGATATAGATGCTGAGCTTAACGTTCAAAGCCAGCCTCGCTCTAATGCCCACAGCCGTGGTCCTTATAGATGACCTTAACGTTCATGTCTCCATTCAGACTTCCCTAGTTTATAGACAGGAATTCTGAAACCCACAGTGGTCAGTGTTAGCCCTCAGCATTTAACAAGAGGTTGGGGTTGGTAAAATGGCTCAATAGGCAAAGTGTTTGCCACTCAAGCAAGATAGGTCTGAGTTTGGTCTCAGAATACACAGAAAAAGACAAGCATGGTGACAAATGCCTGAAATCCCAGCGATAATATCTCCCACAATTAACAAATGAGCTAATCACTTCTAACTACTCAGATCAACTCTATGGTGTTGTGTGAGTGAATTTGAGCCTACCTGGTCACTGAGAAGAGCCCATGGATGTCTGCTGAGAACTCGCTCTTCTTGTTCTGTCTCTTACACTTTGATACACAGATAGGTGATCTGATCTTCCTTCTTGGTCATAAAGGCCCATTACCCTTGGCACTAAGCTTACACTAAGCTTTGATCTGTGCCAAAATTTCATTGTGGAAAAGAGCAAAGATTGACAAAGAAGTCTAAAGTAATAATGTTAAAGTTTTATCTGGGTCCATATAAATACACTTCAAACCTCTTCACAAATCACAGGGAGAGATATGCTTTACCATGTGATCTACAGCACACAAGGGAACATATGTGTGTGTCCATGTATAAATGAAACGAAGCTGACACCCAACCATCCCTGGCTGTACTGTGATCAGTGGGCACACTCTGTCACATCTCACAATACTCAAGCTTCACTATGATCAGTGGGCACACTCTGTCACATCTCACAATACTCAAGCTTCACTATGATCAGTGGGCACACTCTGTCACATCTCACAATACTCAAGCTCATTTTCTGACAGACAAAAACGTTGGCAGGACCTACTCAAGGGACTCTATAATGCACTTACAAAATAATGTTTATCATTTGAACATAACCACCCATACCCATAGCATAAGGACCAGTCCCCAGTGTTCTAGGAAGTTCTGTGAGGGGAAAGGGAGAATAAGGGAGCACTCGGAGCTGCGTGTGCAATCTCCTTTATAGACACTTTCACAAAAGGACACAAGGATGGCGTCCGCATGGAGGTGTTAGCAGTAGCTTGCGAAAAAGCAACTCATTTTATCAAAATCTCCCCTGGCTTTAGCTACATATACATATACATATACATATACATATACATATACATATACATATACATTAAATGGAACTCAAGAACTCCTCTGGATGCTGCAGAAGAACTGAGAATAAAGTGGGGGCCCACAGGCTGGATCTATCCCCACAGGGAGAGTCCTTGGCTCAGTGGGCAGCAGTCTTGGGCTTGGCTTGGTTGCTGCTGTAAGCACAGAGAGGCCTTCTATGATGGGAGATTAGACAGTGGCTCTATTGGCAAAGGTCTCCTCCACGGCTCCCCATGGTGGATCCCGGTGAAAAGTGGCAGTCCATGGTTTTAAGGCATTTATTGTCAGGGTGGAAAGTGGATGTGTAAAACCATACCCCACTCCTTAGGGTGGGCCTGAGGTTAACTCCTCCTTTTGCAGGGAGGAGTGTCTGGGAAGGAACACTTATTGGCTAAACCTCCAGGCCTCTAGGTACCTCAATAAAATGGAGATCTGTCTTGAGCTTACTCGACCACAGATCATGTCCTCTACTGTGGAGGGGCCCTTACGTGACTGATGGCCACAAATCTATGGAGGTCTGCAGCTAGTGACAGGGGCCTGGTGCCTGAGAACAGGTGAAATGCCTACCGTCCCTTCAAGGTCTTCAGGGTTTTGAGCTTTAGCTCCACCGGGAATAAGGCTTTTGCAGTCCCACACGTACGTACGTACGTGTGTGTGTGTGTGTGTGTGTGTGTGTGTGTGTGTGCGTGTGTGCCTGTGTGCAGTTGTTATAGCTGTGTTATTGCAGTGATTAGGCTGACCTCAGACTGAACAGAGTGTGTTCTGAATTCTAATTGAGCCCTCAGCAGGTCAGTGGCTGGCATCTTGTATATTTTTCCACATTTACTGTCAAGAAAATGCACTAAATTAAATCTTCATTACTCCTTTCAATGGGAAACTTATGTGGGATCCAGAGTAGAGACAATAGCAACACTCAGTGTTCATGCCAGCAACCAAGGCTCTGTGAACAGAGGAAAACACACACACACGGACCTAGCAACAGGTCCATCTACTTTGTTTTAGCTCCAGGTTGCACAACTCCAAGCCCCTTTTCTGACAAACACACAGTGTCTTCAGTTGTCACCACGCAGTTTGATCCATTATTAACCTTATTAAAGTCTCCAAAAAACTCTTTGAGGGGACAACACTCAAAATTGGAAATGGGTTACCAATGGAAGCCAGGCACCCCAGCTTCCCGTCCCCAACAGGAGCTCGTCTCTAAACTAACCTGTCCTTCAGTACTAATGTCTTGTGCTTATCAACAAATATTGAAACTGACTATTTAGGGGGAAAAAAACCCTAAACTTTCTATGGCCATCCCTACACAAAGGCTGGATTTCTATCTATCTAGTACTGAAAGACTCTGAAGAAAAAAAATGTGAAATGAGCGATTTTTCAAAGTCACCTCTAGGGCTCTGGAGAGTGTTCTTGGAATGACATGAAAATTATAACTGTGCTGTAGCAATTCTGTGTTTGGACACACATGCTGCAGTTTTCTGAAATGAAAAATACACTCTGGATAGCCATCCCCACTCTAAGATAATACTGGATTCTGGGGCATGCTGGTGTCAGGAAAGGTTACAACCTCCACATGGACGTTGCTGGAGGGAGGGCTGCCTCCTGGTGGGTGTGACATCTGCATGGGGATCAAGGTGGACCTTTGCTGCTGAATCCACTATAAAACCATATGCAAGACTGTCAGCTCAGATGGAAGTCAGCGTTCACCCAGCATGCTCAGTGTAACCTTCCCTTAGATGTTTTTAAATGTCACCAAAGAAGATAGAGAATCCATTACTAGCTAAGGATGGGATTGGCACCTTCTACTTCCTTGTGTTCTCCAGTGGCATCTACTAAGCTAACATGAAATGAGGGATTCACCACTGGTGGATGGACAGGGTTCAAACAGTCAGGAAACTATCACCATAAGGAGTCAGCCCAATCGAGAGGGAATCCACCGTGTTCTGGTATACATGGGGAACCCTCTGGGATGTTGACTGAATTCCTGGAGTCTGCCTGGCCCACAGGCATGACACTCTGTGATTTCTACAAAACATCGAGGGGAACAATCTACCAGAAAGGAGATCCAGTAGATTTTCCTATTACGTTTTAACCATGAAGCAGAATAAGAAATAGATTTCAGTTACTAAGTTAGTATGCACACCAAAACAAATAAGCCAAATTTCATGAAATAACTTCTTTTCTACATTGCAATAATATGCTGAATTAAAAAAATTAATTCTACTGATATGAGGCCCCGACACATATACAGCAGAGGACTGCTTGGTTTCGCCTCAGTGAGAGAAGATGCACCTAACCCTGGAGACACTTGAGGCCCCAGGGAGTAAGGAGACCTGGTTGCTGGTGGATAGGGGGATGTCCTCTTGGAGACAGAAGGGAGGAGGTATGGGATGGGGTGCAGTCAGGAAGGGCAGACTGGGAGAGGGACGAAGTCTAGACTGTAAAAAAAGGATTAAAGAACAAAAAAATATCAATATATATCATATCAAAAAAATAATTCTATTACTGCAAAAATGAAGACCTAGTCAAGACCCATGAAGCTGCTCTCATGCCCTACTATTGAGTGCAGAAGAGCCGTCTGAGAAAGGAGGCTTGCAGTACAGAGAGCCTAATCTCCAAAGTGCATTCCCTTCCTAGTTAAGCTGGTTGTATAATTGGAAAGACTTGGAGCCGAGATACCTAAAGCTGTAGAGAGGTTTAACGTGGGAGTACCAGAGAGTTACGAAGATTCAGGGATGTCTTGTAGTCAGGATTCTTTATCCCAGCATCACACTTTCAGAGAAAGGGAGCTGGAACCCACCAGAGCCTCTGAGAGAGGATTCTGAATGACAGACAGTATGAAGGAAATTAGAAAAATACAAAATTGGGTTGGTGAGAAGGCTCAGCAGGCAACGGTGATTGCCACCAAGCTTGACAACCCGCATTCTGTCCTCAGAATCCACATGGTAGAAAGCAAGAACCAAAGTTGTCCTCTGCCCTCCCCTGCTGCATGTGCACAACACAAAGGAAAGGGACTCGACCTTGAGTGTCTTAAAAGATACATCAAGAGCAAGGAGCAAGGACAGTGTGGGTACTTCAGAAAGAAGTCTTAGGTTGGAATTCCTCACAGAAACCTCTCAAACTAGAAAAAGGGATTAAAATGTAAATAGCCTGAAATACAACCCACAGCCAAATTGAAGACATACTAGTTTTTTCTCCTGAATCAAAAAATTAACAGGAGAAAATGGATGTGTTTGCCTTCTGTGATCACTTTACAGTTGTGCCATGAAATTTGCTAATTTCAGCTTTTTAAAAAATAATCTCAGGCTAATGATTTCTAGGTTTAGCACCAGCATCTACTCCCCTCCCCCTTCCTCCTCATTCTCTAGCCCTAGCTCTGCAGCCACTGTGGATCAAAGAGACCAGAGCCAGATTGCTGGACAGGTGGATTCTAACAGCGAAGAAACCAAGGGAGTCAGCCCAACCCAGGGAGATCACACATGATTTGACATACATGCGGAATCAGAGATTTTGGTGATTGTTACTATTCTAAGAACCATCTGTGTGCACAGCTAACTACAGGAAGGGAACATTCAAAGAGATACTTTCCTATTTTATGTCACTGCTTAGAAAGACACCTTCATCATACAGTTTTGGAAGACAAAAGTTAAGATTTTGGAGACTTCACTAGAAGTCTAGAAGCAAGAATGGAATGCCCAGAGGGTTTACAATTACCTGGGCAAATGAAGAGGCCTGCCACATTACAAGCACCCAGAAGCTCCTTCCTCCTCTCTGTATGCTCTCCTACTACTTCTGGCCATTGCTCTCACGGTTACCACAGAGCACAGTTGGCAAACTCATGTGAAGAGGATGGTAGGAGCCAATCATGGGCACTAGGGACTCAGGCTAGTTCACTGAGTTGATACTCAACCTCTTCTATGGGGAAAAGCTACCTATCAGATATGCTGAGTAAATTGAGCCTTTGAAACAGATTTAGCAGATTCAGCTTTATCTCATAATGGATTATCATTAGCAAGGCTCGAGTTTATACTCTAGGTTAATTGACTGAAACAATCATAATGTCTTGGACTGAATGGGACTTTTATTTATTCATCCAATCTTATCTCCTTACGGATATAAGCTATCATCACTTCCACATCTGTTTTCCCAATCTCTTTATCCTGTTCTATTTGTACTTCCCACCCCAATACAACCTGAGTTTCAAAAGGAAAAGACAGCATCTTCCAGCTAGAAGAAATCACTTCAGAAACTTAAGTCAGCATCCTCCTGGGCAGTAGTGCTTTCTCCATCACCCTGCTTGCTGTAGTGTGTATAAATCCCAGCGCATGATTACAAATCCATATTCAGTGTGGCTATGTTATCTTAGTATGAGATTTGATGCTGAGTACTTCGAAGATGAGATTTGCAAATAAAAATGCAGTTTAATACCAAATAGAAATGAATATTTTTCTTACCTGTCATTGGCTTGGTTAATGTTGCATACAGCAGGCATGTGTAATGCTGCATACAGCAGGCATGAGTAATATTGTATACAGTACAGGAATCAGGTTTGCTAATTCATACTAGGGTAGATAGTTATGGGCTGAAGAGTGAAATGACAGAACAGCAACAAATCACTGATAACTTATAGGCCCCACAACAGAACACAGTTCTAGAGTTTAGCAACTGAAGAAATGAAACCCAGGCCTGAGGTGGGCTTGTGTCCATTGAAGGGTGTGTTTCAGACTTCCTGAGGTGTGCTACAAAAGAATCTTAGGAGGGCCAGACCATTACAGAGCATCTGGAGAAGAGAGAAGGAGAGTATACTTAGAAACAGGTCTGTGTGCTAGACAGCCAGAGCCATCCAACACCAGAATAAGAAACACAGCCACAGATGTGGTAGTAAGCTCCAAACCCAGCACCTGAAACCTCGAGAGCACAGAGCTCCTGGCAAGGTGGTTGTTCTCCATCCGGCATCTTTCTCAGCACAAACAAAAGTCTTTTTCGTTGGCCTATCCCTCCTGTCTCTCTGTGCTTCATACGAGTGAAGAGGCTTTTCTGCCTTCCCTGGTTAGTTCTTACATGACAATGCTCTTCTGAGAGCCCTGGGATGGGCTCACTCTGGCACACCCCAGCACCTACCATTCTATCAGAGTCTATCACAGTCCCTTCCCTGCCCTGCCAGTGGTCCAGTTCCCTAGCTGGACTAAGGGCAGTGACATTGTCTAATGCATCGCTCCAACATCAAACATTGGCTCTGGCACATGCAAGTGCTTCCTGAATACACAAACACGCCTGAGACAATGACCCCGCCCCTTTCAGGAGCAAACATGTTTTAACACTGTGATCACACTCACAACGGCTACAATCCATTCTTTACAAAATTCTATTTATTAAGCAGTACAAGAAGAAAAAAAAAAAAACCAAAGCAAAAGGATTTTAATGAGGGCAAAGATTCGGCATAAGCAAAGACTTCTTCATTGATGTAACAACTCGCCCTCATGAGCCCATTGGACTCAAAGCTGCAGAAGAGCCCCATCTGACTTTTGGTGTAAAAGGCCCACTGCAAGGATTTGTCGGCAAATTAAACCCGCACTCTTTGTTCCTCAGTCTTATACTCCGCTGTGGGGATTCCTCAGCTGTTCTTGCTTGGGAGATCTGGGCAGACAGGAGTCTAAAGCCTGGTGATTTATGTCTTTCTGTAGGACATTACTGCTCCTTCAGCACTCGGCTCCAGGAAGACAGTGGACATTATTAAATTATTTGACAATGACAAAGTAAACGAGGCAAGCATTAGGATTTTTTGCTGAAGATTCCTCTCATCTATTTGGTTAGAAAGGGCATGCTTGTGAAATAAGCCCAAGGACTGATTTAATACCTCACACCAAGTGTGAAGAAAGCAACAGGGGCTAATGTCAAAGGTCAACTGAGTATCTGTCTTTACGGAACACGAGGGGATTCAGTCCCGGTACATCCATGTTTAAAGACAACCTGGGGTGAACAACACACTGGGATAAGTAAGATATTAACACAATGACCTCTCTCATTAGATCTTTAGCTATTTTATCTTTGTGATTCCCTCTTGGTAAGGAAGAGTGAATGCTTACTAAATACGTAGATCTCCGTTCAGAAAATTCAGAAAACCTTCTGTAGGATTACAGATTTTTTTCATTGGCCCACAAAAATGAAGGCCAACCAGTACACATTTTAAAGAAGCCTCTGTGAGGGTCAGGGGGATGGCTCTACAGCTAACGTGCTTGCCCAGAAAATGAGAGGACCTGAGTTTGGATCCCCAGAACTCACACAAATATTGGGAGGGTGTGGCATCTGTAAATGGCAGCCTCAGAGGACAGAGACAGAGGATCTCCTGAACAAGCTAACAAGAGAGGTGAGCCATATGTGAGCTCTGGGTCAGACTGAGACCCCACCCCAGTGAACAATGGAAGAAAGAAGATGATTCTGAATAAAAACCTTGAGCCTCTATGGGCTCGGGTCACATATGCACCTCACACAGTGTTTCCACACACCTGCAAACAAGTATTCTCTTCCTCTCACTCGCTCCCTCACACGCATGCACATGTGCACACATTCACGAACAACTGGAAAAAAACCCAAATACATCTCCAACTTACAGCAGATTATGGCAGAAGGTAGTTGGAGACAAACGCTTCCTCCCCAAATCTTTATCAGATTTTTCTGTAGTCATGGCTAACATAATAACAGAGAGATGCCTACCGTGACTATAATAAAACTAATGGGAAATAAATCTGAGCCTAATTAGAATTCAAATACACGCAAAAGTAACGGCCCAGCACGTGTGAGCTGCCAGGGATCCGTCCCTGCCTTCTCCTCTAAAAGGTCAGAATCGTGGCAGGAAGCTTGTTTTCAGCTAATGGTCTCTAATGAAAGTCAGTCCAGCTCTTGTTTTGTTCTTTATTTCCAAAGCCTTTGAGGCCAACTGCACAGGAACAGGTTACATTACTGGACACACCTCTGTCCCTGATACACATCAATTTTCTAATGTTCCTGCCTAGCCCATGTAGAAAGGTTGAAAAGGAAACCTAAAAAGAAGCAGTTGTTCTAAGCAGCTGGGTTGCTGGTTAGAGCAGCCCTCCAGTGCGTCCCCTCCCCATCAGTGACAGCCAGTGGGGTTCCTAAGTATGGTCAGGGGTGGCATCCTCACCTGAAGTCACACGGAAGTTTGAGGACATGTGTGTTCAAGAAGCATACATCTACAATAGTTGTGAACAGGCAGCTTAGGAGGTTCGTGCAAATGGCAGTTGTTATTACACACTCATTTTTTACGTGCATGAGTGCATGTTTTACCTGCATGTAACTAGAGCACCAAGCACATGCCTGCTGCTAGAAGTCAGAAGATGGTGTCTGATCCCAGCAGTGAGCCATCATGTGGGTGCTGGGAACTGAACCTAAGTCCTCTGCAAGAGTAACAGGTGCTCTTCATTGCTGAGCTATCTCTGCAGTGCCGGAACCAGCACAAGATCAGGTAACATTACTGGACATCATTACTTTTAAACTAAAATGAAAACAGACTGCTCTCCTTTATGAGAGATAGGAAGAAAACGAATCACCTAGTTAAGGTCCTACATAGTACTAACGGGTAAAGTGGAACCCAAGTAGTCAGTCTGTGTCTGTGGAACGCTCTGTGGGGTCAGCCACCAGCCACAACCACTTGAAACAAGCAACAACCCTCGTACTTTCAAGAAACTCCATCTCTGGAACTTGTGAGTTGTCTGTGACTATGGTCACATTACTTAACCTGGCTACTGGATCTAGATTTCCTTGACTTTTAACAAGTGGCAACAGTGCCGTCTTTCAGGGTCCATACACTCGAGTATTTGGCCTGTTATTATTCAGCACAAGCTTGGTGTTCACATGGCCTCTGGAGGCAACATGAGAAACTCAGGGCAAAACTGATGCCTATATCCTTATATAAGGGTCTGTCAACCTAAACACACATTCTTGTAAAATGTTCTGCTAATTCCTTGAGGATTTCATACAACGCACTTTTATATTTGCCTCCAGTTCTTCTGCTTATCTTCTCCCAGATCCATCACCAGCTCCCTAACCCCCTGGCTTCATGTCTCTTCCATTTGTGATTCAGTAACCCATCAACTCCAGTATGTGTTGTCCACTCCTAGGTGTGGGCCATCCTCTGGATTGTGGTCAACCTCCCAGCAGCTCCTTTAAGGAGTTTCCTTAAAGGAGACTGCCTCTGTCTAGCCTCCCCACCCCCACCCCTCACTACTTTGAAGCATCAACCATTAGTAAGTAGCTGTCAGTCAGGGGCAGGAAACATTTCCCAGATGTTGACCATCTTGGTCCTGTCCAGGCAGTCACAGCTGCTAAGTTTACACATGCAATGGTTCTTTCACGTTAGGGAAACACTGCTTTGTTCTGGTTCTTCCTAGCCTCTGCCTCCTGTGTCTTTCTGCCCCTCTTCCATGATGTCCCTAAACCTTGGTGAGGAGGTGTTCTGGACTGTTCCCTCCTCTCATTCACTTCTCCATTCCTCCTCTTCTGGGGTTTATACCTTAAGCTAAGCCTCTGTCTTCTTCTTAGAGGTCCATAAAACTGAAAATGATCGAGGAAATAATAATTAAAGCCATTATCCATCTGCAGGAAGAGATTGGGGAGGCTTTATCCTAGACAGAATTATTCCACTGGCCTGGGAAAGCATAAACTTGCTTTGGGAAGGGAGGAAAGGCCAGAGGATACATTTCACAATTTAGTTTAAACAAGCTTTGTCAGTTAATCATTATTTAGGTGCTAAGACTCTTCTGAGAAGAAAGTGAAGAAAACGGTTTTGTAGTTGTGTGAGAGGGAGGAAGAGGCCATGATACACCCCCTCTGGTACACCCTGAACTTGTGCAATCATTATCTACACAAAAAATTTAATCATTAAATCGGCCCTCAAGCCTTATACTGTCTCCAGTCCTACTTTGGCTTTTAGATACTTTGTTTATAGGACTTTGACATTCAAGAGTTGACTTTTCCCTTTAAAAGTACACTGGATCCATTTGAAACATGATCTGCTTCTCCAAGTTGATTTTGTTTCTTAAATATTAAACCTATTAAAAATATCCCAGCTTGGGAAGACATGGAGCTGTCAGTGAATGTGGTTTGCTGACTTTCCGTATATACAGTTGTCTTCATTAAGTCTGTAGCTTCCCGCACACAGCTTCTAAGTTCCAGGAATCGTTGGAAACCCAACTGAGGAAAACACTTTGTTTTCTCAGAAATGCTATCTTAATTTGGGTCTTAGTTCTTTCTTCTAAAGAAGAAAAATCATTAAATACAGCACAATGCTTTCATTAAGGAATACTTTCTCAAGGCTTTTTATTAAAAACAAAGCAATAATAAATGACAAGAAGATTCAGAGAAGAAGAGAGAGCTAATGTTATAAATTACCCATGCTCACAATAAAATGTTTGTAACTCCACCAACTTGGAATGCTTGCAAAATACCAGCTCTATCATTAGCATTGGGTGTGATGGATCATGCCTGGAATCCCAGCATTCCAGAAGCTGAGGTAGGAGGTCTGCCACAAGTGGAGATAGCCTGGGCTACAAAGTGAACTGCAGGCCACATGGGGCTACAGCTTGAGACCCTATCTCAAAACAAAATCCAAATCCTTCATAAGGTAAGAGAAATAAGGCTGGCTAAATCATGGAAACATCTGTCCTACAAAATATTTTCTGTGTGCCTATTGCATATTAGACTTTGAAAACAAAATGTGAAACAGTATAGACAAGATTCCTGCTCCTAAGACAGTAGAAGGGAGGGTATGATAAGGAAACATCAGAAGGGCCAGGGTAGAGTAGGAGGGAGTGGGGGAGAGGAGTGGAGGGCATTCATAAGGAAAAACAATTCAGGCTGGGAAAGGTGATGTCTAATGCCACAGTGGGACCAGAGCTTTGGAATCCTGCACATCTGATTTCTGACAATGGTTTCACTGGAGCCACCCTGTAACCCTGGGCAATCTATCCACTCTCTCTGACTCGGTTTCATCAATAACGATACTGTTGAATGAACATTGATGAAATGCATGACACAGACCTGGCAGTTTGTGGCCAAGTGGCAAGCATCCAATAAATGTTAACTAAAATGGTATTAATGGTGACAGCAGGCCAAGGGCAGCTAGGCAGAAGAAAAAAGAGGAGGAGGACTGGAGAGGGAGGAAGGGGAAGAGAAGGGGAGACTGAGGAGGGGGGCAGGAGGAGGAAGAATAGGAGTTGTTTCTGATAAATGAAAACTGTGTATCCAGAAAGGAGGCTCTGTGAATAAAGAACAGAATCTGAGCCAAGTGTTGTGGGGGAGGGGGGGGAGCTTTGAGGAAGAGATACAGAGGTGAAGCTAAAGCTGGAAAGGCAAGAGGAGCCCAGCTCAGGAGAGCCCAGCTCAGCAGTGGCCCTCTAGGACCTTTGTTCAGGGGAGAATCAAATTTGAGTTGACCTTGGCCTTAGTGTGGATATGTAGGAGAGTAAAAGAAGCAGGGACAGGAATAGCAATGATGAGATTTTAAAAACAATTGCTGTAGGTTTATACACACACACACACACACACACACACACACACACACACACACACACTCCATCTCGATCTGAAAAGAACCCTGGAGTCGCTATTCACTTGTCTGTTTACCATTTCATTGACTTACTGATGAATTCACTCATTCGTTCAATAAGCATCTATACCTGAAGCTCTGTTCTACACCTGTCTGTCCATCCATCCATCCATCCAATGATCATCAATAACTTACTGAAATTACTATCAGCTTGTCTGTTCAGTATTTCATTCATTCAGTAAGTATCAACACTTAAAGTTCAATATTGTTTTTCATCTCATCCATCCATGTATCCATTCATCAGACATCAACCCCTTCGAAGGTGGCAAACTGTGCCGTGAGAGGTATCAGTGAACACAGCCCTACCCAGCCACAACTGCCATCTCCTCTCCTGCTAGGAGGTGCCTTATCCTAGCAACCCAGACCATGTACAGGAGAAAAGGTGCTTTGTAGAGGTCATGACAGCACCACAGAATAGATTAAGACGAAGCCTAAAGCATGGGGGTGGCTTGCCTTTACCCTGGGAAACAAGCTATAGCTTAGTAGTAGAATGCTGACCTACTATGGGCAAGGTCCTGAGTTCAATGACCTACACAGAGAAGGAAAACACAAGAGTTCTATGTGATCTTTGGCAAGTACTGGCCACTGAGCTGACTTCGGAATGGAGTCAAATTCTGACATTTAAAATATCAAAATCTCACCAGGAGAAAGACCATGGCTAGCTCTTATATTGGAAAATCCAAACTTGAAAAGCTAATTACACAAATAATATATTATTTGTGTTCCATGGAGATGAACCTTCCTGAAGTAAGATGGACTGAATAAAGGTGGTGACGGTCAAGTGAAGGAAGGGAGAGTCTTGTCAGATGAGTGCCATTTTGAGAGTTTTGATGTCAATTTTACCCTTTTAAGTATTGCAGTACCATATGCTGAGAATACATCAGAAGCTATCTACCATGATTGCATTCATGTTAGGTTAAAGCAGAGTGGGAGCCATTTGTTCAGGCCAATCTGAGAAGGCGACAAAGGGAAAATGGACAGGTTAGGAGAATGATGCCTGTTACTTTTGTAGTAACAAATAGGTCGACTTTGATTATACTCAGACTCTAGGGTTTCACCAGGCAAGTAGAGCAAGTGTAGAATAAACATATTTAAATCATAAGCCCAATCAACTACTTCCAATACGACATAAAAGAGAAAAAAAATCCCTCCAGATAGGAAAGAAACCACCTGCATCTTGTCACACTGCTGGATGCCAAGAGTGAGGGAGAATCTTGAGCCTGGCCTCTTCTCTGGCACTGAGGAAAATCCCAGGCCAGATGGTGTTTTAAAATCTAATCTCATGTGTCTGTGTCTCTCTCCCACTAACCTACATTGTTTTTAAAGCAGTTAAACCCATTTCTACAAGATAAACATAGTGTATAGGCACTCTCTCTTGCCCCTTGAAGAAAACAAAAAGCAGTCTTTAATTGCAGAGAGAAAGAGAGAAATTAAAATTACAGAACTTGTAAAAAAAAAAAAAAAAACCAACAACTCCCACTGCTAATGAAACACACACCAACACCGGGTAACAAGCACAGCTTTTCAAACCCGGCCCATTCACACACACACACACACACACACACACACACACACACACACACACACACACACACACACACACATTTAAACACAGCTCACTAACAAAACGCTGAACACATTCGCTTGCCAGGCATGTTCTTCAAGACTCACTCGCCACCACTGAAAAGTAACTTGGACTCCTCTGGTCCTTGGGCACAGACTCTGTGTGATGTCACCTGACCTGCTCTGCCAGGAATGCCCCCAAAGGAATCCCCTGAGGGACTTGGGACACACACACACACACACACACACACACACACACACACACACACACA
>JANHMN010000001.1:13053578-13087682 GCA_030674055.1 Rhabdomys pumilio
CACACACACACACACACACACACACACACACACACACACACACACACCACCTGCCCTCCTGGAGGACCCTTCTCGGTCCTCATTGGCAAGAAAATAGAGTAGCATTGTCCTCAGCGCTTTGTAATTTGCAACGCTGGCTCTATGGGTCCCCAGCCCAGCCACCTGCCCGAGTCCGCGTCAGCTCACTCCAACCGAGATCCACTCGAAGGCTCCCCGACAGCCAGGAGGTGTGAACAATGAAGTTTCTCTGGCTCGGATCTCCCACCCCCAGCCACGCCGCCCCAAGTCCCGCAGTGGGAAGTTAGAAACTGAGCCCGTGAGGTCGGTTCCACGCGTGTTCCCCCCCGGCCGCGCCCCTCGCGTCGCCTGCCCGGGGCTGGCCCGTTACCTCCTTCCTGCGGCTGGGCGCCCCGGGGCGGGTGATGAGGGCGGTCTCCTCGCACACCACGGCCACGTCCTCCACGAACACGCAGTCGGGCAGGCTCTCGTCGGCCGGCAGCTGCACCACCTGCAGCCCCAGCTTGCTGCCCAGCACGCCCACGTAGAGCTGGTGCTGGCGCTCGGCGCGAGCGAAATCCACTTCCTCGCCCTGGGAGCGTCTCAGCGCGTGGCGACACAGGGACTCGGGCGGAGCCCGCACCACCGCGTGGGTGGCCCGGCCGAAGGCAGAGGGGTGGCCGAGACCGGCCATGGCTCGCGCGGAGAAGCGGCAGCGGGGTCTGGCTCGGTGGCCCGGTCCTCCCGAGAGCAGCGCGCGCCTAGCCCGCGAGCCTGCGAGCCTGCGAGCCTGCGAGCGCCCGGCGGCTCCTCTTGGCAGCCGATGAATGTGCTGCTGCGGGAGCCCGGCTCGCGCCCGGAGCCCTGCCCGCGCCACTGAGCATGCCCAGAGCTCCAGGCGCCGGCCCAGCGCCCGCGCGCCTACTCCCGCGCTCCCCGCATCTGCGGCAGGCCGGCCTGGGTCAGCCGGGATGCGGAGGCTAGGGACTTGTCAGAAATGACTCCCTCCGTGGTGTGTGTATCCCATCGCAGGTGCACACCTCACATGGCCCCCCATGAGGATCTGGAAATCGGGCAGTGCTGTACTGGACCTGCTGGAGAGGACTTTCATGGTCAGGGGACCAGGTGAAGGGCGATTGTTTACGGATAAACTTTCCCTCTCTCTCCTTCCCTCTTCACCCAGCACGTGGAACCTCGGTTCCCAGCATGGCACCCTGTCTTCACCCATATTGCCTCGACTTTCTCCAAATTGACCTGCTGCCCCACGTGAAACTCAGTATTGTACAAAGTGCATTTCTTCCCACCCATGGGAAAGAATAACCCAAGAGACAGATACACAGATACAATAAGTACCTAGAAACTCCCTTTCCCGAAAAAAAAACCAGTGATACAAGCCCACAAGGCAATTTCAAGTGGGAGGAAACCCTCTCCCTTGTTTTTCTCATATGTTTTGTTTAACTGCCCTAGGCTTAGTCACTCAATAAAGGAGTGTCTATCTAGAAACCCGAGTGCCAACGTACCTAATCTATCTCATCCCCATTCAAGACTGAAGGCACAGAGATAAGCTGAAGAAGGGATTTTATTGTGGGCTTTAACAATGTCCTATTCCAGGCTTCCCAAAATGGGCTTCTAAGTCACTGTTATAATAACCCCGGTCTCAGCAGAGCTTGGGCGACATTTCACCCTGATGAGCTTACAGCACCTCCTCCAAGGAAGATCAACTACCTCACCCAGTCCCCACAACTGCCTTAAAACAATGAAGACTGCAAGAACAACAACCCAGGACAGCCAAATTGGACAAACCCCTCGCCCCTCCCCCAACACTTCCTCTAGCTAACATTCTTGTCAGGACTCCAAAGATGGACGTGGGAGTCTCTGAACACCTTTATGAAGCCACTTTGATTAAATCTTTCTGTGCTGTTCACCAACTCTCTTCTTTTGGGGACTGGTGTCAGAGCTTAGCCCACGGGGACTCCCAGAGCGTTTCCCCTAAAGCCCAGGTAACATAAAGCTTGACCCTAGAATACTTTTCCCAGTGCAATCAGTTCTGAAGAAAATGTGATTCCAATGTGTTTCTTTCCAGAGTCTGCTAGAAGCAAGGAGCTAGCATTTTGTCCCTACACTAGAACTGTGCACACAGTGACAATTCAGTTCCTTGACCTTGGGAAGGAGATTCCAGCTTCCTTCCAGCCTCACCCTTCCTGTGGAAACACACCACGCGGAATTCCTGTTACTTCTTGACCTTCCCTTTTCTTTACCTCTCAAGACTCTGTCCTTTGTTTGATAGTGATACAAAGCCTGTAGTTTTTCCTCTTTCACATATCAACGTTTAAATAATCCAGGGGGTGTGCTCTTCTCAAGGGGACCATCTCCAAAATCCAGACCACACCTCTGAAATAATCTAAGGCGACACCCTTCTCCCACTGGGTTGTAGCACACTACTGACTTAAAAAGCATTTCAATAATCAGGTATTATAATTGAACTCGGTATGGTGGCTTGCACCTCAACCCAAGTACTATTGAGGTAGAGGGAGGCTTGAGGGTAGCCTGGTCTAGACGAGTTCTAGGCCAGTAGTGGATACATAAGAAGCTCTTGTCTTGGGTAGGTTCATATATTTCTGTGGAAACACATGTATACATGTACATAAGCACGCCTATGTATTTATACAGACACATATGATTTGGATGTGACCTTAGAAACCCTCTCATTTGATTTTTTTTTAAATCTATAATGTTTTGAAATCCAGCTGTGGCATCCAGTATAAGTATGAACCTTTTGCTTGTATATTTTAAGCCCTGTTTAACAAGACCAGGTATATCTCATGTTTGAGGATCTACTGTGCTTAAGAGGTTCTTCAGTTTGAACTTCAATCCCCTTGGTCTCAGTTCTGCCTCCTGATGAAAGGGCCAGCATTCTTTCACAAGCTGGCATTCACGTATTTGAAGGCAGTTCTGTTATCTCTGCAGTCCGTCCTGACCCAGGCACCCTTGAAGCCTGACCCAGCAGAAAGCGGCTTCTGATTCAGTTTCACAGTCCTTTCTAACATTCTCGTGTTCTTCCTTTTGATGAAAACCAACTTGGCCATTTCCCTTCTAAGGCATCCAGACAGGAGATGATTGTTCCTATGTCTAACTGACAGACATGATGGCAGTTTAATCCAGAGGGGGTATGCTCTTCTCAGACTGCACCTCTGAAATAGTGTAAGATGATAGCCTTCTCCCCGATGTTCTGTAACGTAGGACTAATTTAAAGATCATTTTGATCATTGGATAATATATTTGAACCAGGTGTGGTGGGTTGCGCCTGCAATCCAAGTACTAGCACCTATAAGTGCTAGGCTCTGTCAAACCTGCATTCATTTCCCCAGTGCTCTGGTGCCAAGGCCCATGCTCCAGCTGTCTTACGAGAGCTCTGATTCTAGCTTTTAGAAAGTCTGAAATTCCAGGAACAAGTTCATTTATGCCATCCTACAGTGGTTGTCCCAGCCAAGCCCACAGTGGATAGGGGGTTCCTTTTCTCCCTTACCCCAAAGATGATATGGTAGTTTGAATATGCTTGGCCCAGGGAGTGGTACTATTTGGGGGTGTGGCCTTGTTGGAGGAAGTGTGTCACTGTGGGTGTGGGCTTTAAGATCCTCGTGCTAGCTGCCTGGAAGCTAGTCTTCTGGCAGCCTTCAGATGAAGATGTAGAACTCTCAGCTCCTTCTGCACCATGCCTGCCTGGATGCTGCCATGCTCCCACCTTGATGATACTGGACTGAACCTCTGAACCTGTGAGTCAGCCCTAATTAAATGTTGTCCTTGTAAGAGTTGCCTTGGTCATGGTGTCTGTTCACAGCAGTAAAACCCTAACTAAGACAGATGACTTGAGTTTACAGTTGATATAGCATCTTCCAGATTCTAAAATGAGGACTTCATTGAAGGAGAACTCTGATTAATCATTAGAAGCAAGGCCTCTAAGACCATCTAGGTTCTTCTTCTAAATCAGAACACTCCAAGGGTGAGCCTGCCTTACTAGCACCAGATTAATATCAAAAACCACACAATAGTTTTTAGATGGAGAGTCCCACCAGTGTTCCAAAGGTAAAAGTTCATCCATGTTTCTAACTAACTCAGGTTAAAATGAGAGGATTTGTCTCTCTTCGGTCCTTTGCTTCTATGAACCTTATTCTACACTAAGATTGTGTCTACCTTCAACGGGACATCACGTAGACACTACTCACATCTGTGCTTCTCCGGAGCCTCAGCATTTCTCTGTCACCCAATGCCATCAGCCAAATTGTGGTCAGGGCCTTGTGTGTCACTCATGGCTTGTGTTAGCCTAGCGTATGATCAGAGCTGGTAAGTCTCCCCCATAAATAGATGTTGTCCGTGTTTTCCAAACTGGAATTGCAGAGCTTGTTTTTCTGCAAATCTAATTTTGTCGTTTATCCTTATTTAATGTCATCTGCTTCGTTCCAACTTGTCTAAGTTTGATTCTGTCATCTCGTGCATTATTTATTACTTCTAGTCTCTGCCGTCTGAAATTTGATAAGTGCTTGCCTTCTGTCCGCTCTAAGCAGTTGTCAGGAAACATTAGAATATGTCTACTGCTGAAAACAGTAAGAAAAACACCCAAATCCAGTAAATTATAGTTTGCATGCCTTTGTGCTTCCGTAGTGAAAGGCTGTTCTTAGGAAAGGGGTCTTTATTGAAGCTAACACGTGTAAGTTCATTTTCCTCATGCATATTTATCAGAAACTCTCCAGGCACACAACGGCACATACTTCAGAGCAACGCAAATAGCACAAGACGATCTTTGACCTTGAAGTGCTCAAATCTCACCAGAAAAAAAAAAAATCCAAGACATGCCGAGCTCGAGCTCTGTATGATAAGCACACGAGAAGGGTCTATGATAAAGCCACTGTAGACATGGAAGGAAAGAGTGATCACTGTGGCTGGCAGGAGAGGAAGAGAGCTGCTCCAAGGCAGGTGAACTTGGCTTACACCTTGAATAATCTCTTAGGATGTGAGTTACTGAAAGAGGGAAGGAGGATTCTAAGGAAAGAGTGTGCACGGTGCTAGAGACACGGTCAAGGGGACAGTAGGTAAACCGCCTCATTGTCACTGAGGTAGGTCTAGCGGCTGTGACAATGACAAGTGAGCCACCCTGTGTGGCAGCACGAGCTGGCTGAAGGGTGCCTTTTGGTCTCTCAGGCTAACATGGGCCTTCCTTTGTCTGCAGCAATTTCTCCAAGCAGCATCAAAGATCCATCTTTTATTTTATTGTTCCAGCTCGTCAGCACATACATCACAGGTCT
Organism: Rhabdomys pumilio; assembly: GCA_030674055.1. Classification (NCBI taxonomy): domain Eukaryota; kingdom Metazoa; phylum Chordata; class Mammalia; order Rodentia; family Muridae; genus Rhabdomys; species Rhabdomys pumilio. The sequence continues at coordinate 13,058,876 of JANHMN010000001.1, forward strand.
GTGTGCTCACCTTCCTCAGAAGGAAAGACATAGGGTAGCATGTGTGGAAGGTATGCTGGGCCATGACTGGAAGGGATGCAATCTTCTGGCCACAGTCCTCTGGCTAATATTCACCCAATAAATTTTTTAATTTTTTTTTAATTATTCACTTTATATACCACTCACTGCCCCCTCCCAGTCACTTTTTCACAATCCTCCCCCCCCCCCGATCCCTCCCCTTCTCTTCTGAGCTGGTGGAGACACCCCTGGGTATTTCCCCCACCCTGGCACATCAAGTCTCTTTGAGGCTTGGTACTTCCTCTCCCCCTGAGGCCAGACAAGGCAACTCAGCTAGACAAACATACCCTACATACAGGCAACTGTTTTGGGGATAGCCTCTGCTCCAGTTGCTCAGGACCCACATGAAGATCAAGCTGTACATCTGCTACATATGAGTGGGGAGGCCCAGGTCCACCCCATGTATGTTCCTTGGTTGGTGGTTCAGTCTCTGAGAGTCCCAAGGGTCCAGGTTAGTTGACTCTGTGGGTCTTCCTATGGAGTTGGATCCCCTTTGGGGCCTGCAATTCTTCCTCCTATTCTTCCTTAAGAGTCTCCAAGATCCATTTATTTTTTGACTGTGGGTCTCTGCATCTGTCTGAGTCAGCTGCTGGGTGGAGCCTCTCAGAGGACAACTTGCTCCTGTCTGCAAGCATAACAGAGTATCATTAATAGTGTCAGGGATTGATGCTTGCCCATGGGATGGGTCTCAAATTGGGCCAGTCATTGGTTGGCCATTCCCTCAGTCTCTGCTCACTCCCCAGTGCCTATATTTCTTGTAGACAGGATAAATTTGGGGTTGAATGTTATGTAGGTGGGTTATTATCTCCATCGATCCACTAAGGTTTGTGCCTGGCTATAGAAGGCAGCCTTTTCAGGTTTCATATCCCCAGTGTAGTGAGTCACAGCTAAGGTCACCCCCATTGATTCTTGGGCACCTTCCTTATCCCAGGTCTCTGTCTCATCCTGGAGATGCCACCCCCACCTCCTCACCCCCATCAGTTGCAGATTTCCATTCATTTTCATGATCATCTAGCCATCTCTCCTGTTGTTCCCCACACCTGATCCTGAACCCCCTATCCAGCCTGGAAAAAATAGTTTTGTGTGGGTCCAGAAAGAAACAGGAGGCTGGGGGAACTGCTAGCTAATGCCTGTCCCCGAGCACAGTAGAGAGAATGGGAAACAGGCAAGCTGTTTTCTCATCAATGGAGAGACGTGTTAGAGAGAGCAAGAGCTAGCTAGGTCCTGATGCCAGACTGTGTGGGCGAAAGTGAGGCGTTGTTTCCCTTCTTGCATGATCATAGACACCACGGCACTCTGCCTCAGTCCTATTTCATTTATAAAACAGAAAACAGGGGACCCATTGTCAGAAGCTTACCTTGAAGTTATTATGAAGCAAAGTGCTTGAGAAGTATTAAAAATAGTGCTTGCAGCCCAGCAGATGTTCAGTAAATATTATCCACTAACACTCTGTGTGTGTCCAAGCTTGCACACAGGTGTAAGCATGCATCTTGGGGCCAGAGGTTAGCTCTGGGTATCATTCACTAGGAACCCCCTGCTTGTCTTTGGAAGCAGGATTTATCATTAGCCTGCAACTTGCCATGTAGGTGAGACTGGACAGCCGGTGAGCCCTAGGAGTCTGCCTCCCTAGCACTGGAGTGACAAGCATGGGCCACCATGGCTGGCTTTTGACATGGGTTCTAGGGATTTGGTCCTCACACTTGGCTGACTGAGTGATCCTCCTCATGACAGGTGCTAAACAAAAAGCTTCAAATGAATTTCTTACCAAAGGCCAAATGGCCCCTCACAGCCACCGATTTATCAGTCACATGAGTGTCATGCTTTCCAATAATAAAGTCCTTAGACTAATGGTCAAAGTCTCACCGTGGGTGTAATTGTAGATCCGGTGCATATTTGCCGAACTATTGCCCTGCCAGAGACTGTGCTAGGGACAGGGTGTGTAGCTGAGAATAATCAAGTGCAGTGTATTGTCAAGTTGCCCCATTTGGCCCTTAAGACATATAAAAATATTTATAATTGGTTTCATATTTAAAATTTGGCATACCTAGAGCTGGTTCCAGGAAACAGAGCACCATGGGTAAAGTAAAAGAAAGGACAGGGAAGTGACCAGAACAGAGGGTGGAGAATTGGCAGAGGCCAATTCTATCTGACAGACCTAGAGTTGACTCTAGGTTCCTGATTGAAGATTGAAGATAGAGGCAGATTTTCTTTTTCCATTGTTAACATTTTTCTGTATTTGAAGTCAATTTAAATATAAAATACTTTAGGATTAAAGCAGAATTTCCTGTATTATTCCTTCCTTAATTTTTAGCAGATATAAGGTGTACTTTCCCTGGGGGAGGGTCTTTTAGAATGGGACTGGGAATCTTAAAAGAGATGGCAGATTCAGAGATGTCTGTGTCCATCACGAGTGCTGGAAATGTGGGTCTCAAAAGGACCACGAATCTGTAGAGTGGTCAAACATGGAGGATTTCAACAGAGAAACATTTACAGAAAGTTTAAGTGTGATGAGACCCAATGTTAAAGGTTCCCTCTGAAGGAACGAGTGATGTTTGCTCAGACAAGAACATGATGGTACCAGAGTATAGGTTCTATGTCACGACACAGCTCTGATCTCGGTTTCTAAAACCACCTGGGATTTAAGTCACTGAGCAAGTGTTTGTTAAGCAGTAGCAGTGTGTGGGGTGGAGAAATACACACTCCATCCCCAACTGAGCCTGGATTTTAGTTACTGACAGACTTGAGTTAGGTTCCCAATTCTAGCTACATTTTGTCACCTTCGTGAGATCGAGAGTCATGCTTCATTCTTTCCTGTCTCACTATAGCTCCAGACGACTGATCTCTATGGATTGTGTCACCTGGAATCCCATTTTTATTGAGCTTAACTTAGGGAGCGGTCTTACAGGAGAGATAGGAGGAAAGAAGAGAGAAGGTTGGAATATGAAGCCCATCACTCTCTTCTTACCTTTTCATGATTCTAGTGATGATTTGCTTTCTTCTACACACATAGTTTCCCATCTTTGTAGTTCCCGGTGCCTCAGTGGCCTTTGCTCTCGTTATACTGCCCTTACCTCTAAAAACATTAAATAGTCTCTTTCAAGTTCTTAGCTAAGTATGCCATTTCCTTTTAACAAGGAATATCACTTGAGAATCTGTGTGGCACGTGGAAATCAGAGTTGCCATGAGGCCGAAAGGTGACTAGATGGACCATACTAAAAGCCTTGTGCTTTTATGCCGTACACCATGATCAATACCAAAGTATCCATCTGCCTGTGTGTAAAATGCCTATGTTTGCATTCAAAATGCCCAAGTCCTTTCATAAGACAAAGCTTACAACCGACAGGGTGAATCGAGTATGCACAATAGTATATGCTCTCCAAAGCACAGCCTTCTTCACTCAGACCTCTTCATGCATAGACAATATGCTCCATCTCTCTGCTCTGCTGCTTATCCAGCTAGTGTAACAGCCAATCCATACTAGAGTGATAACCACACTGGAAAACCACAGTAGAGGCTACTGAGGAAAAACATCCTAAAACATACACAGGGTCATTTAAACATGTTGGGTTTTAACAAGAGATCTGTGACATTATCCCTAAGGAGACTGTCACCCACTGAGGTAGGCATGCCTCCCAACTACTGTTTATTCAGTTTCTCGGAGATTTTTGAGACAATATGTTTTCTTGGGTATTTTTTAAAGGGAAATTTCATACTTAAGTGTACAGGAAGAAGAAATAGCTTGAAGGAAAAGACTTTGCAGTTGAGAGGTAATGAAAATGTGTGTGTGTGTGTGTGTGTGCGTGTGTGTGTGTGTGTGTGTGTAGAAAAACATTTCTCTGCAGTTAAGATGGTTATATATCTCTCCTTTTAAATTTAATTTAATTTTTTATTGGATATTTTTATTTACATTTCAGATGTTATTCCCTTACCCCATCCCCCCGCTGCTCAGGAACCCCCTATCTTTTCCTCCCTCCTCCTGCTTCTGTGAGGTTGTGCCCCCACCCACCTGGACACTCCCACCTCCCCACCCTCAAATCCCCCCACACTGGATGTCCAGCCTTCCTGGGACCAAGGATCTCCTTTCCCACCTACGCCCGGCACGGCCCTCCTCCCCTACGTACATTATATGTGCTTCCTCACAGGCACCACATGGCTATCTATAAAGTGGTTCAATTTCCTCACACAGACAGTGAAATGTCAGGCAACACCAGAGGATCATCGTGCTTGCTCTCATATGAATGGAGAACAGTTTTGTCATGATGCTGGTATGTGCCTGTCATGGGAAAGCTTCATCTCAGTGGCAGGGCTTTCTTTTGGCTTATTGTCTTCCTTTTCTTCAGTCTGTCTGTGCGTGTCTGCTTTTCTTCATGTGTCTTGTCAGTTGGGTTGGGCATGCTAATGTAGGCCTATGACTTCAAATATCACCTTGAACCCAATAATACCCAAATCTTTACTTCTATCAGAGCACAGTAGCTGCACACTGTGATCTAATTGCTCTACTTCTCTTTCTTCTTGGTCTCCACATTGCCCTATTCACATGTTCTAACAGATTTACCTCTTAAAAATGGCTCAAATCTACCCATGTCTCTCTCCACACAGGCACCACCTAACTAACTAACTACTAACTACTAACACCACTAAACTACTAACTCCCTGGATTATTGCAAACAACAGCTTTATGCCAAGTGGATTTTTCCAAACTGAAATCTAATGAGCCACACTCTTTATCCTTTAATGTCTCCCCATATGCTTGGCCCAGGAAGTGGCACTATTAGGAGGTGTGGCCTTGTTGGAGTAGGTTTGGCCTTGTTAGAGGAAGTGTGTCACTGTGGGGTAGGCTTTGAGATCCTCTTCCTACCCATGTGGGAGCCAGTCTTCTTCTCTTAGTCCTCAAAACAAGATGTAGAACTCTCAGTTCCTCCTGTACCGTGCCTAGCCTACCTGGAAGCTGCCATGCTCCCTTCTTGATGACAATGGACTGAACCTCTGAACCAGCCCCAATTAACTGTTGTCCTTATAAGAGTTTCCTTGGTCATAGAAACTCTCTATCCATTCTCCAACCTGGCTTCTGTTCGTTGTCTGCATCTAGCCTCTTATTTAGGATTCTGCTCATGGTGTTCTGTTTCCTGAAAAGTGCCTGTCACACTGTTTTGTACAAATAATAGATGCTTTAAAAAAAAAAAAAAGACACAAGTCAATAAAGGGCTTGCCAGTCCCCAAATCCCCCAAGTAGGATGACATAACTGGATCTCTGCTTTTCCTTCTGTCCCAAGGTGCTGCGTCAGTCCACGAGCTCTTGGCACACAAGTAGATATTCTTATTGCCAGATCCTCCATTCGGGTATATAGAGCATGGCTTAGCTGACCCAGAGACAGAATCTCCTTCTCATTCTCTGATTGACCCAGCTTCTGAAAGTCGGTGACTCTATTGTTCCAGATGTTATCTGTGGTGGTATAGAGTGCACAGTCTGGATTTAAAGCCCTGCCCTGTGGCAGCTGTGTGCTGTCACACATTTGCTCGTCTTTCCCAGCCTCAAGTTCTCACCTGGAAAACAGAAATGGTGGCTCTCACACTGTAGCTACTATAGGAGGCCAATGAAGTTAATGTGTTTTCTCTTCCACCAGTTAAGACAGCCGTCTGTTTAAATGCTGGCTTCAGCAACTTCCTATCCGGCAATTCTGGTGAACTGACTTTACCAGAGTTCCCCAAATGAAGATGACACCTAGCTACCCCGTGGGGTTCTATGCACTGGTTCAGGTATGCAGTAAGTGCTTAATACAGCTTGGTCACTTTTGTGATGAAATCGGGAAATGAGGTGGAGGAGAGGAGAAGAGACGTGTAGCGCCTCATGACAGCTGCCTCACAGGGAGCCAGCTTCCCTGCTCTTTCTCAGCCATTTGTTCATTGCTGGGGACACATTCACTTCTTCCTCATGATATACCTCTCCCAGGAAGGTTAGGTGCAGGTGCTTCTTTGACTCCCATGGAGTTCCTTGGAAGCTGGAGAAGCCATTTTCTGACTGCGAGGAGTCCCTTTCTCCTCTGCATGTGGCGTGGGCTTGGCTTAGGATGGTCTCACTCCTCACTTGGCAGTTGACTTCCTGAAGGTGAGAAGTGGAAGCTCTCAGGCCAGTTAAGAGTCTTCGTGAACTTAACCCAGTGTGTGTTCCACCATACTATCTTGATCAAAGCAAGCACAGCACTGGACAGGTTCAAAAGGAGGCAAACCAATACTTGATAGGTACTTAAACCGTGTGCCACTAATCTGTCACACTCATTTGCCAAGTTCTGTTATTATCCTGACATAGGAGATTACTATTATTTTCAGAAAAAAGATCCCTTTAATTTTCTGAGGTTTTACTAATTCTTTGTAAATTAAAATCAGGGTCCATACTTGCAGATTTATTTATATAATTAGTGTTACCTACTGAAGAGTTCAGGTGTGAGTGTGGCTTACTGGGGTGCTGCTATTTGTCAATTATATCAATAAACATTCGCAAACCATATACTGTAAAGAACTATATAGCACAAGCGTATATAATAATGTAAATCCTAAATGTCTGAAGGAATCAAGGAAAACTTCCTAGAGGAGGAGGTATTTACTCAGTGTGGAGACAGCACGCCAAACTGAAAGAGCATCTGACCAAAAACTAAATGACGTAATGGAAGGGTTCATGTGCTCTACCCAGAGTACAGTGATGTTGTTTATCTTGTTTTAAAACATGCTGGCAACCCAGGTCCACTGGTGTAATAGTGGCATAAGAGTTATAGGGGTAACCAACTGCCTTCTCATTGGCTTACTATCTGTACAATGTGTGCATATTTATGTATGTATGTGTTAATTTTTATGTGAACACTAAAGAGAAATGGCAATTAATACAAATACATACATATGTAGCTACATACTATATTTTTCAGAGAATTTATTTAAATATTGAAACTGTCAAGCTAGTATATGCAAACCTAAAGGCTGTGCAGGCTCTCTCTAATTCAGCACATGGAGATGTTTATTGCTATCCTGTAGGGTATGAGCCTTAGATCTCTTTTCATTTCTTAGGTTATTTTTACTTTATTTCTATAATTGAAAAAATTAATTAGCAGTGCCATCTAACAGCTCAGAGTAAAAAAAAAAAAAAAAACATTAGAAAGTCCTTTAATGAAAGAATGTTTCAAAGTATTTTCTTTTTAAAGGAAAAGAAAGTTGCCTTGGAAATACAGAAAAGTATTCACCCAGGGGAACACTATGCTATCTATACCATTCTAGATGAGAAATGTGCAAGAGTATTACATAGAAGTCAGAATTTCACTTTTGACAGAACTTATGAGCTCCCACTAAAGAACATGGACCAGGGACTGGGGTGGGGGCGGCTTGGAGCCCAAGAGCACATTGCTCTTACTGTGGAGCAGAGTTCAGTTTCTAGTACCCAGGGCAGGCAGTTCACAACTGCCTGCAGCTCCTGCAGCTGATAAGGCTTCAGTGTTCTTATCTGACCTCTACAGGTTCTTCACTCGTATGTGTGTGTGTGTGTGTGTGTGTGTGTGTGTGTGTATGTATGTGTGTATGTGTGTATGTGTGTATGTGTGTATGTATGTATGTATGTATGTATGTATGTATGTATGTATGTGTGTATGTGTGTATGTATGTATGTACCCACGCACACACACTCGTGGAAATAACAAAAATAGACATTAAGAAAGAAAAGCATAAAAAATAAAAATTAAAGCAAAGAAAGAAAAGCATGAACTGTCTCTTTAGGATGGAAGGAGAGAAATTTTGTGACTACATTGCGTTTTTACCAAGAACTCTTTCTGATGTTTTAATTAATTTTTGGATCTTGTCGGCTGCTTTGTTCTTTATACTGTGACTTCTTTCTTGTATGTAGAGCTCAATAATGCTGTCTGTCACGTGGCAATATTGCTTTGATTTTCATCAGAAATGCTCAGAGACTGACAAGCTGGAGACCAGGGAAGAGGCTAGGCATTGTCAGAGAATATTATTGAATACTAGCTGAGGAAAAGGCTTTGAATATTTCAAAGGCAGCCTTTGGGACTTCATATAATTCTATACAATCTTATATTGCTTTATAGTGATCAATTATAAGAAATATAAATATTTTCAAGCCAATATGTCCTTTAAAAGAAATTATACTTTCATTGCCTTTTGAAAGGTTAGATGCGATTTTCATTTTCCTTTATTTTACTCTTCGCCTTCCAAAGATCTCTGGCTATACCCCAAGATGTAGTACAGTAGCTAGAAAGCTTAAAGTAGTTAATAATCTGAGATTATTTTTCTTCCCTCCTGTTTTTCTTTTAAACAGATGCCAGAAGGAAATTAATTGCTTAATTAAATTACACAAATTAGCTGAGTGCTAGTATTACCAGGACTAGTGCTCACACCACTAATTGCTTCTGAGTGTTATAGTGGTGTTCGCTGATCTCAAAGTGAAACACAATTGCAAACAGGCAGGGCGAAGTCGGTGTTAGGGTACCAGACATTCTGGAACTGGGGTCTGGGTAAGGGCCATCAGAACAGCAGACAACTGGATATTACTAATCTATGTCACTGAGCCCTGTTAGGTTCCTCTTTTGGTAAATGTAGTTTTCCTAGCGTCCATCTGCTGGATCCAGCTTGAGAGTCCTCGGCACGTCCTGGGATGTTTGTGCAAATGTGACTGGTGAATTCCCAGAAACTCCAGTACCCACGGTGCTCACCGAGTCTAAGAACATAGTGCTTCCCTCCTCTTCTCTTGTCTGAAACTTTAAATAATTTTTATTGCAACATATCATCAGTGTTCTATTTTACTACTGTGGTTAATTTCTTGCTGTGTCTAATTTACAAATTAAATGCTATTATTTATAGCTAGGTAGAGGCAAAGAGGCACACATAAGAGTTGGTTTTAGGTATCTATTGAATGTCTTAGAATGCTCCTTCGGGAAGGAAGCCACTGCCTGGGAGTCCTTCTCTCTGTCCTTGCCATACTGTCTTAAAGCAGACACCCAATTAAACACAAGGAGCACATGGCTGCTCGCAGGGGAATAACTGTGAGCACTGGAAGACAACTCAGCAGGTGACAGTGCAGTCCCTTCTTCAGTCATTGTAGCTGCTTTAACATGTCTGTCAGTCTGTCAGTTGGTTCAACTGTGACACCACTCAGAATTCATCTCAGGAAGCTGCTACACTCCCCTCTCTCTGTCCCACACACTCTCTGCTCTTCCCAACCCTGTGGCCTGTCTCTGAGGCAGGCTGAAAGAGCTCCCTTCTAGACCCCAATGTTTTTATCCTGGAGTTCACTTCAGAGTCTTTGCTGTCTAAATCTAAAAAGCCTATCCAAGCAGGAATCAATGCTTTTATATCGAGTGACTCTGTAGCTAGGACTCTGATTAATAAATGTTTTCTCTTTCACCATTTTAAAAAAATAGAAATGACTTGAACACCCCACAGTAAGGAAATAGTTCAATCAATCACTGCATCCTTACCTGTGTTAGGTATGCTGTAGCTGTTACAAATGGTGGGTTTGAAAAATGTTGCGTTTTAGTCTATGTTTTTAAATTTTATTTAAACTTTTGTGTGTTTCCAACTTTTCTTTATACTTAACTGTAATCAGACGCAATGACATTTTTATTTTCCAGAAACCACACTTCTCTCTGGAAGAGTTGGAGGACTAGTCCAACCTGAAGACTAAGAACAAACCGCCATTGCATCGTTATGCACGCGCTGTTATGAGAGCAACCGAGTCCCACTCAGTGTCAAGATTTGACAAGAGTTCTTCTACTTCATAATGCTGCAAACGTCCTTTTCTTTAAAGAAGAAACGACCAACCAGTCCTTAACCAAATCCTTAGTACTGGATTCAATTCAAAACTTAGAAAATTTGGGGTTTTAGGAAAACAATGTGAATATATTCATGTTGCTAACAGTGGGAGCCTGGGGCAGCATCCCAGGATCGAGCTCGGTCAGCTTCCCAGTGAATGAGATGGAAGGATTGTAAGGCTCCAAAGCAATTTTAGCATCAAAAAGTCCTTCTGCGCAGAGCTCTTGGATGTCTGAGTCATAGACTGAAGCCCGCGTGGCACATGCACCTCACATGACACAGTCTTCTCACATTACACAGTCTTGACACTTCCTGTTCACTTAGGTCAGTTCTTGATGTATATATTTAGTCATCAAAGCTAGAATCCCTGTTCTAGCATCGAACTAGATCTGAGACATCTTAGAGCCGATACACATTCTATGAATGAAAGTTGTCTAATTCTATATCTGGAAGCCACAAGCACTGAATAGACTTGAGGTATTCTTTTTCGAGGGGAAAAGTGTCATAAATTCATCTTAAAAAAAAAAACTATGTAGGCTGTCTAGGTAGAAGTAACATTAATAGAACTGTGAAAATGCACTTTCTCAGTATACTTTAATGCTGTCTCTAGGCTAAATATTTCCTTCTCCCTCTTGGAGGTACACTGAGAACAAGTGGCCCACAGGCTATGGTTTCAGGATGTGACTGTGAAACTGCCGACTTTATGGATGCATAGGTAGTTTGGGGGAGTTTTGATTTTTCTGTCTTGTCTGTCTTGTAGCTTCTATTTTAACATATATTACATACTTATATAGCATATATAATATCCGTAAATGTTGCAGTAAAATGAAGTGTGTGCAACATCTTAGCTAATACCTGCTGAGGGCAAGGAACAGTTTTGAAGAAGTGACAGGTAAGCAGCTTTGTGGGCAGACGTGCTGCCAGGGATAACTCATTCCCAGGAGACATTCACAATTCTCTTACTGAAAAGGGCTGACAGAAGACAAGGTGGGATTCTCCAGCTCTCAGATCTGGGCTTTGGCTTTAAGGCTCGCCCCCTCTGAGCTCTGCTGTTTCACCAAGATGGGCCGTTCCATCACCTCACATAGATAGAAGATCTACCTCCAAACTTCACACAGAGAAACAGGGACTTCTCTGCATTTCTGTGACGGTGAGTGCACTTCGTGTGTTCAAGCTCACCATCAAGCTCTGACAGGCACAGTGTCCCTAAAGTACAGGTTAGCAGCCATTACAGTCTTTCCCTCTGTTGATCAATCACCAGAACAACCAGGGTGTGGAAAACTGCTCAATTTAGCCAGGCCTAGTGGCACAGGCTCATCAGTCCGGCTACTCAGAGGCTAAGGAAAGAAGTGTTCAAGACCAGCTTGGGCTATACAGTGAATTCAAAGCCAGCTTAGATAGTTTAGTGAGCATCCCCCAAGATAGCAAACATCTTAAAATGAGCTCAGTGGTAAGACACTTGCTCAGTCAGAGCTTGTGAGCCCTGAGGTTAATCCCAGTACACACTCCATCCCCTATGAGGCTAACTTCATCCTTCATCTTCTGGATGGCATAATAAAAACAAACACAGCTCTCAAGTGAATGTGAGTGACCGGTAGAAAGACATACATGTCCTGTGAGTTGTAGGTCAGAAAGCACTTATTTTGAACATGTCCCTCACTGCCTTCAAGAGAAGAGGCCGCACTTGTTGGTAACTGATACAGATGGATGTGTGCTATGCTGTTGCCCTTGCTTGCTTTCTGGTACTGTGAGAACAATGAGCAGAAAGCAGCTTGGGGATGACAGGGTTTATTTGGCTTATATATTCAGACTGCGGTCCATCATTGAGAGAAGTCAGAGCAGAAACTCAGGCAGGAAGCACAAGGAGGACACTTTGGACAATGGTAGCAAACAGAGACACATGAGATGTACGACGCATAGCTGCATGGATTAAATAGATAAGGCATTATATAAAGAGCAAACAAGGCAGCCGAAGCTGGCCTCTATTACTTTGGTGAAGAGGCAATCAGTGCAGCCAACCACAGGAGAACAATTGGTTCGTAAAAGAGCCTAATTAATTATTTAATTTAGGCCGTGTTTCCTCAAGGACAGAAAATCTGGAGACTATGAAGCAGTTAGCTTCCACCTGGAGAGCTGCCTGGGCTTCCCATTGCTTTCATCAGTAAGTTCTCTCACTAGCCACATGTCATGAGGACCAAATCCACTCCTGTGCTCATGGCTGTTGAGTGACTTTCAATTCAACAAAAGCCAGACTCTAACCTATTAGCTATGTCAATGGATACTTTTTTAAAATTTAGTTTTTTAATTGATGGATATTCATTGTGCAGAATGGCAAGCTCCACAAAAGACAGTTTCTTCAAAGTGCTTCCTGTTTTCAGATGGCCTTCATTCCCATTAGCTCCTCTTTATCTCCTCCATTCCTTTCCCTCTCCTGACAATCCTCCCCCCAATCTCTCTCCTGTTTTCATGTCATATCTATGTAAATGGATTGATGTATCTGTATCACATTTAATGGCGTCCATAGGACAACTAAACCTAATATGCTGTGGAAAGAACTCACTCTGAGGACATGGTTCTACAAGCAGGTCTGAGGAATAGAGGTTTTGGCATCAATTTTGCCTTTGTTTTTCATTAGGATAAACAGAGTTGATCAGAGATAAAGAGCCTATCTCAAAATCTGTCTAAATAGCATTTTGTTGATTCTGCTAAAATTTGCCCAAGTCAGCCCCATTACTGGTTTTTTTTTTTTTGACTAGAAATTGTCAGGGTTGCTTTCCAAAAGTTTCATAGCATTTTAAGAATTCCACTGAGTCCTCTTTTCTTTCTGCTGCCATGATGCCATTCAGACTGAGGAAGGCCCAGAAACTCTGGGTCTATGTGAGCCAAGGCCACTGCCGAATTGGTCAGCGCCACAAGCACCCAGGAGGCCTCGGGAACGCTGGAGGCATGCGTCACCATGAACTCCGACAAACATCATCCGGGTAACTTTGGAAAAGTTGGTGTGAAGTATTACCGCTTGAAGAAGAACCAGAGTTTCTGCCCAACTGTCAGCCTGGATAAATTATAGACATGAGTCAATGCTGCAAAAAACAAGACTGGAGCTGCACGTCACTGACCTGCGATCCGGCTACTACAGAGTTCTGGGAAAGGGAAAGTCGCCTAAGCAACCTACCATTGTGAAGGCCAAATTCTTCAGCAGAAGAGCAGAAGAGAAGATTAAGGGTGTTGGAGGTGCCTGTGTCTCGGTAGCTTGAAGCCACCCTGGAGGTAAATTAAATGCTAACATTAAAAAAAAAATTCCATTGAGAAGGACTTCTAAGTACAGAGTGGGAGGGGCTTCCCTCCCGTCAATCCCACCTAGTAAGCAAATGTAGACTGAGGTCCCATTTTGACAGATAGGTGATTCACTACCATAAAGCATAAGGTAGGAGTTTTTCTGGAGATGAGGATGAAAGTACCCAGGCTAAGAGCTGTCGTTCATGTTTTAGAATGTTTGAGGTAAAATGTTGAAACAGAAGAGATAGTTGAGGAGGTGCCTACTGTGGACATACCTGACGGTTTTCAATCCATGCCCACAAAAAGCTATAAAATTGAAAGGTTTGCAAAAAAAAAAAAAAAAAGTCAAAAGTCATGTGGATAATTGTGCTGATAGAATTTATAAGAGATAAATCAATCTGAGGCTGAATAGCACTTACAGTTTAGAGAAGTAGAATCTGCCTGCCAAGCATTTCCGCTAAGCCTTGGTGTGTACGGTATCAGAGGTACCCCCATACTTCTGTCTTTAAAACTTGCCTAACTGTGTATTTATTCATTCATCCAACCATCAAGTGCTTCCTGGATGTGAGCACTTGGAGATGCTGCATGAATGTACAACGAATGGCACTCCGAGCTTCTTAAGCTCAGTGGAAAGGAGCGGAAAACTCAGTGGCGTGCAATAATTGCAGGGTGATAAAGAGAAACACTCACCCACGGTGAAGGAGCATTATCAAAAGGAACAAAGAGAAGGGTGGTCCAGGAAGTCTGAGAAACAAGGACACTTGGAGGTCGTTATAAAATAGTTCACAGTAGCAAGGCCAAATGACCAGGCTCTGCATACGTAACACATTTGCGAGTTTAAATTTCATCCTGAAATTAATTGGAAACCAAAATGAAATGAGCAAAATTACAAAGTAGAACACTTTAGGGAGATACCATACAGTATTCTTAAAAACAACAGGGTGCTTTAACTGGGCAAACTATCTCAGGAGTGCAGGTGCGTTCCAGCCCCCTAAAGGAGACATGAGCTCCTCCTCCTCCTGCTCCTCCTCTTCCTCCTCCTGTTGTAAATTTTTGAAAGTTTACTTTTATGTGTATGCGTGTTTTGCCTATGTGTACATATGTATGAGCATGCATGTATAGCATGTGCATTCAGTGCCTGTGGAGGTTAGATTCCCCCAGAAAGGGAGGTACAGACTGCGGTAAGCCACCACGTGGGTGCTGAGAACGCAATACGGGCCCTCTGCAAGAGCAGCTGATCCTTCAGACCACTGGGTCTTCACCTAGTCCCGTAGGAAGTCTGGTTTTTAAATGAATGAACACAGCCTTCTCTCAGCAGCTGTTCTCGTGTGAAAGATCACTAGCCACGCTAAAGTCGGAGTTAATGTCAAAAAACATCTGGGAGTCACTGAAAGAACGTGTGGGGTCTGTGGTCATTCATTTCCAATCACACACATGTCACATGAGGGCACTTCCAGCTTAGAGCCAAAAAGAGGGCGGCAGATAATGTGCACCACCTATGTTGTCATGGAGATATCAAAACCAACAAACAAAAACAAAACAAAAGCCCCTAAAAGGCAATTTAGTGCAACGTCTCCATATTCATCTTGTTCAAACTGTACCAGCACCAAATGCACGATTCTGCTAAAATTATTCCATCACCAGGAATCTTCTTTTGACACAATCAGCATTTTTCTTTTTATTATCATTTTAGGTAAGTTAAGTTTAATTTCTTGAACTGCTAGAAAAGTAGCGAGCCTGAGTATAAAAAACATAAAAACTAACCTGCAGTGGCGGTGTATGCCTTCAATCCCAGCACTCAGGAGGCAGAGGCAGGCAGATCTCTGATGGAGAAATCCTGTCTCAAAAATAAATAATAAATAAATAAATAAAATTTTAAAGATTAAAAGCATAAAAATTATGCACCTTTACCTGCAGAAGCTAATCAGTATTATCAGATTTTCAACACTGTAAATCAATACAAGAACATGTTATTTTTCTTCACCCTAGTTAAAGTTCATTATTCTGGCACCCCCTTCTCCCCACCACAAATAACTCTTACCTGCTACATTAGTTAGTTCAGGCTGTCATGAGAAAATACTGTAGACTGGACACTGAAACAACAGATTCATTGTCCTACGGCTCTGCGGCATGAGGAGCTAGCATGGTGAGTTATTTTTTTCTCCCTCTTGTCCCCTTAAGATTTGACTTTTATTTTAAAATTATGTATATCTGTGTACGCATGAGTGAAGATTTGTGCACGTGAGAGCAGCGCTCGAGGAGGACAGAAGAGGATGTTGGATCCTCTGAAACTGAAGTTATACATGGTTGTTAACTGATGTGACTATTTGGGTCATGGCATGATCTCTTCCCAAGGCCTGTACGCAGGCACGCACCCACCCACTCACCCATGCACATACCTACGTACGCACGGTAGGGTTCTAATGAGCGCTCTTACCTTGACTTGCAGACGGTGCGTGAGGCACAAACCTCACCAAGAGCATCATTCATAGGACCTCATCCAACCTAGTTAAACTTCCTGAGGCCCCATCTGAAAACATCATCACAGTGGGCATTTACTGCTGAGGGAGCACCAGCACTCAGCCATTGACAGATCTTCCCAAGCAAACACAGAGATCTTCTCTAGTCTTCCTCTCGCACAGTGATGCTGAACCCTCTCAGTACATCCCACATTCCTCCTGTCAAAACCAGGGACCTGAACCATTTGTCAGGTCAATGGGATCCTTTGTCAATAGGATCTTCAGGAAGAAAAGGATAAGAGTTGAGTCTGCGAGACTGAAAGCTGGTGTTTCTGGTAAGGTCACACATGAACTGGAATCACATGCTGGTAACTGTTGGAAAAAATGTCCCAAATGACTCGGTGGGCGAACCTGTGTCGTACCTGCACTGGACCGCACATTGCCATCTTTCTGAATCAGGTTTCAGTGAGATGTCCCAAGATGAGAACATGCCTGTCTTTGAAGGGGAAAATTATATTAATCAAGTCGTAGAGTAGTGAAATGTGTGTTTGCTATGCTTTTGCTTATAAGCAGCAGTCTACTCACATCTCTTGTTGACCAAGCTGCACAGGCCACTGCACAGGCCAAGCTGCACAGGGTGAGGGGAACCCATCCTAGTGACAGCTGGAGGTGTCTCAAGGCAAGCTCAGCGGGCAGTCTGTTCTTCTCAGTTCCTATAGCAGGCTGTAGTGCAGTCAAGGTGAGTAACACCACCTGGGTCCTATTGTTTGGTCTACTGTGGTAAACAAGATCTTTCAGGCCTGCTCAAGGCTGGGGGAAGGGCACACTCAGAGACAGAAAGATGCTGGCTGGAAGAGAGGAAAAGATAACCAGGAGAAGAGATGAACCAGTGTTGTAATGTAACAGAAGCCAGGAAAAAAAGAATGTTGTTCTTGAAAGACCCCCAAGAGGGGAGACCCTCACTCTAGTCTCGGGATATCACAGCTACCCAATAACTCACAAGACACCAATCTCGATGCAAACAGCAAGAGGCTTTATTTCGGGAATCAGCTAGCTGAGGTCGAGGCTCAAATTGATCGACCCCACGTGCAGAATGTGAGGGGTATTTAAAGGAAAAAAACACAAAATCAGGGGAGTGAGGGGGAACCAAGGATGAATACCATAAAAATAGTGGAAAGTCCCAACCCGTTATTCAGTTAGTCATGTGGGGAACACCCTATACATGCTTTTCTCAGGAATTTAATCTTGCTCGACTATCTACTTTGTGGTTAGCCAGTTCTTAGAACCTAGAGCTCGTGAACTGGCTGACCTGCATTCTTGGTTCTGCCTTTTTGTGGTCAGCTAAGTTCCTGGAACATAGCCGGCCTGTCTCCACTTTATCTGCTAGGGGTCATAGGCTCCCTTCTATTGGCTAGGGGTCTCAGAAAGTTTCTCTTCCTTTCAAACACACTTCCAAAGTTGCCCTCTGACTTCTACATACATCCTGTGGCACACAGTTGCCCACATACACATACATTTACATACATAATAAAGTGAAATTGGAAAAGGAACAAATCTATATAACTCTAGATTCACATTTAGTTCTTACACTCTCAGCTTCTCAGATGCTGGAAGAGACAACAAGGTGGACGCTCAACTTCCACAGCTACAACCCTGCTTCCTTCATCAGACTCCAGTACTCATAACTGCCTTCTGTGAAAAGTACAAAGCTTAAGAAAAACATTTATGCACAAAGCTTGGTGGCTCACATCTCCAATCCCAGCACTCACATAGCTAAAGCCGGAGGATTATAAGTTCAAAACCAGCCCAGACTGTGTGTGACTCTGCCTCAGAAGATAAAATAGGGGACTGGGACTTCTGGGCAGAATTGGGTTAAAGTGAGTCACCTATGTCCCAATCTCAACTTATACATACCACATATAGATGTAGACAGCTGCCCTGGAGTGTTTTCATTCAGTGGCAAGAACATTTTGGGGACTTTGTAGTCAGTTTAATTAGATGCACACAACTCTTGTTAGAATGGGCATCATAATAATAAGCAAGCAAAAAGAATCACATGCACTTTCTATATATGCAATAAAGACACCAGTGTTAGATCAACTAACACAAAGGGTAGAGCTGGCTCAAAGTCTGGCTAAGTGAGTGGGAGAGAATGGGCGTGTCCTGTGGACTGCTCAGCCTAGAAGAGAGGCCTATTCTGATTCTTGATTCTTAACTTTTTTTTTTTTTTGAGACAGGGTTTCTCTGTGTAGCCCTGGCTGTCCTGGAACTCACTCTGTAGACCACACTGGCCTCAAACTTACAAAGATGCACCTGCCTCTGCCTCTCTGCCTCTCTGCCTCTGCCTCTGCCTCTAGAGCTAGGAATAAAGGCATGTGCCACTACTGCCTAGCTTCCACAACTCCTGTTACTTTTATCTAGTGTGTTTGTGTGTGTGTGTGAATGTATGTGTGTGTGTGAAGTCAGAGGCTCCTGAACTTGTTCCTTCATAAGCCGTCCATCCATTATAATATTAAAGACAATATTTTATGACTATGTTAATATAAAGACAAATCAAATGTTCTGAAATAATATAGTACAACAGTAGGTCTCCTTTCCATGAAATCAACCAAGAGCAGACTGAAATTATTTTTAAAGCTTGTGTCAATGTTGAACACGCATACACTTTTTTCTTGTTATTGCCCAAACAAAGCACTGAAGCATGCATTTACATGGATTCTGTATCACAGTAGGTATTACAAATGACTCGGAGGTTATTTAAAGCACACAGGAGAGTATGTAGAGATTATATGCAAATCCTAGACCATTTTCACAGAGGATACATGAGCATCCAAGGGAAGCCCTAAAACCAGTCTCCCAAAGACACCAAATATAACATGTATTTCTAAGTCTCTAGATCTATTTCAGTGACAGGGGCCAAGTTTACAATTTCTATTATCTTGATTCATTTTCTGTTGCTATCACAAAATACTGCAGGAGGCTGGGAAATCCAGCAGCGTGGTGCTGGTGTCTTGTCTGGGGGAGACATGGAGAAGGGTCATACTGCTTCTTAACAGGTGAGAGCACAAGGGAGCATTCCAGGGGGAATCTAGAAACTGGGCCAAGTCATACTCTTTATTAAGAGTCCCCTCTTGCTGTAACTAACCCTTTCCCTTGATGGCAGTGTTAATCGATCAATTCGTGAAGGTTCTGCTCCAGTAACATAATCATCTCTTGATGGCCCCGCCTTTTCATATTGTTCCATGGACAACTGACTTTCAACACATGCTCTGGAGGAGGCCTCTGCACCCTGCCACCTGTGGATAAGTCAGTGTCTCAGTGCCGTATGTGTTAAGTGTATATTCACTGAGAGAACGACTAGAGAACGCGGCCTAAAGTTAGCCAGGCTGCTTCCTACTGCTGCTGTGTGGGAATGACTCGCAGCTTAACATATTTTTTCAGAGGCAACCAATTAATAAGCTCACGACAAAAAACACAGACATTCATTTAATCCAAAGCCAACTATTGAAGCACAGTACTATAAACAGAATGAAAACCCAAGAGCTACGTTAGAAGGCTGTCAAACTGGCAAAATAAATATTTTTCAATAACATCAGAGACGGCTATGATATTGAACAAACACAGCACACCTTCTGAACGATGAAATCCAAATATTTTCTCTTAAAAATTCTGGCATTCCAAGAGAGTCTGTTCATAACGTGGGGACTGTGAAAGTATGGGCCTGTGCTTGGACCATATTGTTCCTGAGCAGAGCTAAGGAACCTGTGCGTTTTCCCAGCAATATCTTTTGTAAATAGAAAATTGACTGATAAAATCTGAGGCATGGATAAAAATGACTGCACATAATACATTAAAATACAGTCATTTTAGTAGAACGATCTATCTGTGCGCCGAGCTCTTCCAACAGTTCAATGCTTACTATTTAATATCAGAATAACATGCAGAAGCTAGCTATTTAGTTCCTAGCATAGTAAAACTGGTTGTCAGTGCTATGTTTTGGGAAGCAACCAGACTGACAAGAGTGGCCCTTAAAACATCGATGGCCTGTCTGAGTGTTTCCCCGAGCTTCCAAACACAATGAACAGTGTTCTGCAAGAGGCACCTTTGTGTAGTCTGGGTAGAGCTGTGTGCAGATTAGTACCTAGATCATAATTCATATTCACTCTTCTGAAAGGAAATTGTACATATGAAGTCATGTCAGTATTTATGGGATAGGCATTTACCAGAACAGCTCTCAAAGACTGTGTAATGAAATAGCATTGAAGCTGCCTAAATTAATCAACCATAATACTGGAATGGATTCCATTAATGGTTCTACTTCCCAGACACCACTTTCTTTTTAATATTTCTTAAAGGAAAAAAATCACATTTTTCATCCCCCTTTTAATGACATTTAGCCACCTGTCCAGGAGCAGAGACCTGTCCACACTCCTGGGACAGCAGGAGGGTGAGGTCACCGACTGGTCACACACTCTTGTTTCTCTCCTCTCCAAGGGCATGGGCTGTTCCAGCAGCTGACACATCCTGCCGCCCTTGGAAACAGGAAACCAGTCTAGAGTTTCTGGCTATCTCCAGCATTGCATTACCAGATTGTCAGGCTTCCCAGACCCTTGTAAATACCTTTCACTGATGGAGTGGGTGAAGGCTCCCAGGGACTAGTGAATAGGGAAGGGTATTTGTGTTTGGCAGGAAAAGGACCTGGCTCAGGTGCTGGCCATCGTGGGATGGCTCTGGAGATGAAACCAGTAGAAGACAAAGAGGACACACAAGGTCAGTTTGGTCTGTGTCACATGCATGGGCAGACTGATGTCTGCTCCAAGGTGAACAGCTCGAGCGCCCTGGAAGGTTAATGCTAGCTATGCAAAGGCAGATCAAAGAGAAGTTCAGATGATCCACGCAGTACACCTACAAGTCGAAGCTATTTAACTAGCTGTCCATCAGCAAGTCATCTTTGCACATGCCCAGCTTGGGTCACTATCTCACCGGCTAGCAGTGCCAGCAGAGGGCAGCCAGTGAAAGGAGAGGAGTCCTGCTGTAGCCAGAGCCACTGTCTTCTGGACAAGTTATGGCAAATATTCTGGGTTACAGCAACAGAGGACTTCCTGTTCTTCAGTACACACCTCTCCTCATCTGCATTTTTCTTTGTAGTTCTCTGGGTCTTCTGTCCCAAAGAATGAGTAAGCTGGTTTGTGAAGGGGGATGCGGGTGGGGAGTGTGGTGGAGGTGGGGAGGCTACAAAGCCATCCATGCTAACTCTTGACAACCTAGGGAGGAGTGGTTTCTGTGTGCTAAAGCAGCTGCCGGTGTTTGTAAATACAAGCACAATCTTTCCTCCAGACCCTTAAGTCATGCTTGATTAATAATAATAATAATAATAATAATAATAATAATAATAATAATAATAATAAGTAAAACTGGATGTGTGGGGAGGCTGGAGAGATGGCTCAGCAGTTAAGAGCATCCGATGTTCTTACAGAGGACTAGGGTTCAGTCTCCACCACCCATTTGTTCGTAACTTTGGTTCCAGGGAATACAGTGTCCCCATGGGCCCTGGCACACAGCAGACATACCCGAAGGCAAAACACTCATACACATAAATAAAAATAAATACTTTTTTAAAATCAGTGGACAGTTAGAAGATGGCTCCACAGATAAGATGCTCACCAAGCAAGCCTGGTAGCCCGAGTTCGAGCCCCAGAACCCATACAAAAGGGAAAGGAGAGACTCAATACCACATAGTTGGCCGCTTACTCCATATTCCTGCTGTGGTGTGTGTACCCACATGCACATCATGTGCACATGATAATAATTGGTTTTTTTTAATTCAAGGGAAACATTGGAAATGCACAGAGGTTGTCCTTGTCAATGTTCTCTGAAGAACACGTAATAATATGTGTATAATATTGCGTCCTACTGGGTGTACTAGTCATAAGTCAATGGAAGCTGTACAGGAAGGTGCAGGGTCACTTGCACACATGCACCACCTTACACCAGGGACTTGAGGAATGTCTAATCTTATACCCTCTGGTGGGAGGGAAGTCCTAAAATCAATTTTCAGGGGACTCCAAGGGACTGCTGTACATTCAATAATGACTTATTAATGCAGAGGAAGGCTCACTGAAGGGGCAGATGTAATTAAAAAACAAAATCTCCTGAACAGGCTTCAGTGACAGGCTCACAGAGGGGACTTATATGTGTCCTGCTGGACTTTGGTGGGCATAAGAAAGATCTTACTGGCTCTCAGCACCAGGCCTTGGCTATCAGCTCGAATGGAGGAGCTGGGGAATTTGGAATTGGTTGGCATTCCAAGAGGAAAAACTATTCGGTATCTTTCCATGTCACTCATTAAGATCTGTGTGACACTGTCATGAGCAATCCACTACCCAGAGGTCTTCATCAGATAAACAGGGCTTCAGAATTCATGGCCAAGGAATGTAGGCTGGAGAGACACTCCCAGCACCAGCTGCTACCTGCATAGCCAAGTGCTGTGGCTGGCGAGGGACCAAGGAGACATGCTGCAACTGGGAGCCCCAGCGACCAACCACAACCCACAGGTCTTAATCCTGAAATGAAAAGTAATTGCTCTTGGCTTAAAGAATAAAAGAAAACTCCATCCTTAGCTGAATTGTGTATCGTTGGTCCCCCTCCCTCACCTCAGCCCCATACAACTGTGCTGAACACCAGATTCTGAAAACCTGCTTGACATTTGAAAATGAGAGAAAATAAATGTTTTCTGTCAATGTTATTTAAATCTACCCAGGAACACTAACACAGGCGTACATTTGACTGCACATATGTTTTGATTAATATGATTAACTAGATGGGATTGCCTTTAGCTCTAAGGAACAGTACCTCAACTGTAACTTGCCTGAATTTAACTGTAGAAGACTTGGCTGGAAACAAACAAACAAACAAACAAACAAAAAACCCCCAGCTCTTTGGTTTTTATTTTGAAGCTGAGGTTTGATTTTCTTTCTGAAAAGTCCTGGCTGGGGCTGCCTGGAATGGCTTTCCATACAGATGGAATTGCAACCGAAAAAATTTGAAGGAAAGGGGAGGGAGAGTCATCGTGTTAATATATTCCTGTAGTGAAATTGTCTTCTCTGCATGAAAAAAGAAAGAAGGAAAACTCATAAAAATTCATAAAGGAACAGCTGCAAGTTTAAATTATTGTTACAGGGAACCAAAGATGGTTTTAACCTGCAATCGAATAAGTAATATTTCTATTTTTATTTGTTTGCCTTTCAAGGGGTTAGAGATTGCAAATGCCCAGGGTTCTGTATATAGTCTCCATTCCTCCTTAAGGGTCAAGGAACAGGGGCAGTGAGCAAAAACACCAAAGGAAAGAATACAAAATAGCTCACCTTTCAAGTTCCAGGTTCTAAATGATGTGTGTTAATTTAGATAGTCTGAAACAGACTCCTAATGACACAGAACTAATTAAAATAAGTCTCACCCCTGGAAACCAAGCTGCTGGGCTTCCTGTTCAGTTGAGCCATATCAAACTCTTTATATAGATAGTAATTTCATGTGGTTTAATTTAATACTACAAGCCCACACCGGATTATCAGCAACCAATTCTACCCAGCAAGAAAGAAATCCCAAGCTCTTGTTCTGCAAAGATTTTTGTACTCAAACACACACAGCCTTCTTCTGGTGCGAATGTTCACGGAGAAGAACAAAGCCTATTTACACACACTGCTCTCTGCTTGTGTTTTCTGCCTGATTAATTCAAACCAGAAAGTTAAAGTGAATATTGCAGTAGAAGTGTTTTGGGCACCACCAAAATGGTTCAACCCAAGAGAACAGCACTGGGGGACTAACAACGGCAGTGGCATCCTTATAGCCCGGGGCAGCAAGCAGGTGGACAGCCAGATGCAGACCAACACCTCGATACTGTCAACTGACAACTGTTAAGAACGTGAGGCCTCAGTGAAATGGAAAATGTCACCAGCCCAGGAGGTAAGGAAACAGCCACAAGCAGGCACTGAGTGACCAGCAACCTCGCTCTCTGCTGGTGTGGAACACTCAGCCAGTGAACCCCGAAGCCACGCTATTTCCAGGCATAAAGAACTGTGGGAATTAATAACGTGGTTAGGGAGGAAACAGAATGAAAAGGGAAATCATTTCTACGCAGGGTTCCACACGCCAACTCTGAGCTCAGAAAGGGTGCTCTCTGTCTGGCAAGGTGGCTCAGTGAATAGAGGCACTATCACGACTGAAGACAGGAGTTCGAGATCCGGACAGATATGGTAAAAGAGAGAGCAGAGTCTTACTGGATTTTTTTTAAAACAAACAAACAGATAGTCCCAACTAACTTTTCCACAAGCGTTAGTCATGCTGACAGGACCTCACTTCATTCTCCAGGTTTTCATTTTTCACTGTAGGGAATTCTTATATTTTCTATTTGTACAAAATGTGGGTGTTCACCATGTGTGTGCAGTACTAGATAGGATGTGAACAGAGGGAAGCAAAAGAGAAGAGCCAAAGTAGAGTGTACAACAGGAATATGTACTTAATTGAGGTGCAGTTATTGAAAGCAGATGGTTAGGAAGTAGGTATTTGAAGTAAGGTGAGGAATATATTTCAACGTGAATATAACACAGATCTGAAACATTCTCGGTTTTCTACATCAAGGAGTGAGAAAATGTAACAATTACCAAACATAAAATACGATGTATTTTAAATCGTTATCAGTTTGTGGACCTGGAGAAGTAAATTTCTTTCTGCCACAGATTGGTTCATTTATTTTAATTTAATGTGTGCGTGCTGAGTGTGTATGTGTACCATACGCGTGCGGCGCCCACAGAGGGCAGAAGTGGCTGTCAGATCCCCTGGAATGGGAATTACAGGCAGCTGGGAGCCTGTGAGTCTGTGCTGGGAACTAGACTCAGGTTCTTTCCAAGAGCAGCAAATGTGCCCAGCTGCTGAACCATCGCTCCAACCCTCTCTCTGCAAGTTTTCTATTGCATTTCATTTATTTAATGTGGAGGTCACATGACAACTTGAAGGAGTCTGTTATGATTAGAGAGGTGTTGTGATTACAGGTGTGAGTCCATCATGTGGGTCCCAGGGATTGAACCCAGGTTGTCAGACTTGGTGGGAGGTGCCTTTACTTGCTGAGTCAGAGGTGTGGAATAAAAATTTAATGTTAGTATTTTCTTTTGGATCCAAAACTAGATGACTGACGATTCTTGTATAATTTTCAGTATCTCAGGGTCAACTAACTTCCAATTTGCTTTCTATAAGGAAAGTTATACTTCTGCAGAGAGATGCTTAAGTAGATTATTTTTGAAGGAGGGACTTAGGAAGGGTCTTGCTATATAGCCAAAGCTGAATTTAAGTCCACAGAAAGCCTTCTGCCTCAGCTCCCTGAGTGTTGCATACACACAGACACATACACAGACAAGCACACATACATACACACATATACATATACACAGATGCACACATGCACACACATGCACACACATACACACATATATACATCCAGACACACATACTCATATGCACATACATGCACACACAGACAAACACACATACATACACACATATACACACATGCACACACGCATACACACAAACACAGACACACACATGCACACATAAACATACACACATATACACATACAAACACACACAGACACTCACATGCACACACATGCACACACAGACATACATACATACACACATACACACACAGAGACACAGAGACACACACAAACACACACATGCACACACAAATACATATATACATAATACACACATATACACATATGCACACACACACGAACACACGTACATACACAGATGTATACACAGACACACACATGAATACACACATATAAACACACACAGACACACATATCCGAAGAGACACACAACACATACATACATGCACATGCACACACAAGACACACAAACACACACATATATGCACATATAAGTACAACACACACACAAACAAAACACAAGGAAACCAAGCATGCCTAGAAGCGGTTCCCTGCACCATCCTTGTAAAATAAGCGAAGCACACAGAGAAGCCTGTTGCTGTAGCTTTACACCACATGCTCAATGATCTTGAGCACGATGCTCAGAAATGTGTGTGGCTGAGGCCACACATGCTCAGGTGCCGGGATTCCAGCCTGGTTCCTTGACTCTCTTGGGAAGCTGTGTCAGACACCCTGCAGTCTGTTGCCTGCTTATCACTCAATCCCTGCTCACTGCCAGGACCCTCATTGCCTGAGCCTGGAAGGATTCTGCCTCACACATCAGCTTCTCCCATGGCATCACTGCCGTTGCTATGACTACAGGCCACTGCCATCTCTTCTACAATGCTGAAGCCTCAGGGTCGGGGCTCCTGCAAGGCCAGGAATCTTCTTGCTGAAACTTGATCTGCAGGGAAAAGTTCTCACTGGTTCTCTTCTGAGTTCTTTATGAGCAGTCCCTACCTCCGCTGCTTCCTAAGACTCTCTACGGAGCTATAGAAATGCCCAGAGGGTGAGTATGTTGTTAGAATGCTCAGTGCCCCCTGCCCCCTTGCCCTGGTTCCCTACACCACAGCTTCTTGTTGGCCAGGTTCTTCACTGTCCACAGCTATTGACCGGAAGATTGATTCCCCCTGGTGGTGGCTCTAATAGAACAAGGATTCATTAAATTGCTCCAGGTTCACAAAGAATATTTTTATATGCATAGAATCCTATTGATTTTTAAATAATAAATTAACAAACAAACAAATGACTTTGCATTAGCTCTTTTGTTTAATAGGAGTTCCCTGCTTTGAGAAAGCTGAAATCAAATGGATTTCATTATGGAAACTTTGTTATGTGGATGTTGTTGTCTATAAAGCTTACATTGTCCACTGGACAGACATAGACCAGGCCCACTAAATACCAGATTCTAGTACCAGGATCCCCAGTGCATGGAATTCAGGATGAATAGGCTAGGTACTCTCTCTCTCTGAAAATCTGAAAGAGAAATAAATCAACTTCTGGAAAAAAAAAAAAAGATGTTGGATAGAAATAAGTAACATCCAACAGAAAATGATGGAAGAAAAACCTTTGATTGTGAAATGAGGAAAAGTCTCTAAGACAGTGAGATTTGGGCTGAATGGTCCAGGCCAGGGCTAGGGGCACTGGCAGGTTGATCCATCTTTCCTTACTATAATGTAATAGCCGGTGTTGAGTAACTTCATAGAGAAAACAGGTTGATTTGACTTCCGGTGAGGACCTAACATCAGAAATGTGGGTGGGAAACTGGAAGCCAAGGGTCAACTCAGGAGTCAACTTGCTTTTGCAGTTGTTGACTCTCTTGGGGAAATAGGGAATCCTCTGAATTACCTTAATCCTTTCCAAGGGCACACAGCCAATCACCTGAGGCCCTCTCAGTAAGCCCTGCCCTCTTACCTTGTTACACTGGGGACCAAACTTACAATCATTAAAAATACAACTCAAACCCTATCTCAGCCATAGCAACCAGTGTTGCTGGAGTGCAGTGACCTAGGAAGTACATCACAGGAAAGGTCACACAGACAGGTCAGTCCAGAACACCATCAGAAGATGTTTTTAATTTTATTTTAAAGACAGTGAGTGGGACCAGAGGTGAGCAAAGTAAAAGACTCCAAGGCACATTAGTGTGTTGAAACCTAAGTCACAGATGGTGTTTCTGTGATTATAGGAAATAACCATGTGTTCTGTTTGATCCTACTCACTGCCAATAGCCCAGTGTAGAATATTCATACTCGAGCCTATACATAACAAAACTAGATGACAGGGTCACTGGTCTCAACGACCTTTTAATAATTTAACAGAGATGACAGATAAAATTAAAAGATTTTCAAAGAGCAAATCATTGTTGAGGGGATAAGAAACTGGCAGAGGCTCCCAGGCCTTTGACAATAGATTTTGGCTGGAGTAAAGTCCTCTTAAGTTATTTTATCCTGAATCACCATGGCGCTACTGAAGAACTAAAGAAACGCCCATTGTGACCCGTGTCACAGTAACACAGCCCAGAGCTGCCTAGTGATAAGATTTGGCTGTCCTTCTTCCCCACCCCATGCCAGACCAATAAGCCAGAACCTCCACGGACATGTATGAGGCTATCATTCGTTTTGACAATAGCAACCAAATGTTTCTTATTATTTCATCTTATCCTTAGTAGGACAGTTATTCTTCTTAGACTCAAGTACAAGCCATAACTAAGAAAAAAGGAACACAGCTAAGCAGAATATAACACAAAGAAAGAATCAAGCCAGGTGGTCCTTCCTGGCTTCTTGGGAGAAGTACAGTTTGGTTGAGTTTTGGCCACAATTCTAAAGAGGAGAAAACGTGAAACAGCCAAGAGAGAGAGGTGTGTGAGCCCAGGGCCCCAGTCAGACCTAGTGTCATAAGGAGAGGAGGCAGCCTCACTTGGTGCCACCAAATAAACACCAGGTTATTCCTTAAAGTTCCATTAGGTGTAGAGTACTCAAGAATTACTGAATTCAGACCCTTGGCCTGATTATGTCCATAGTGGCTTAAGAAAGACAATTCTTGAAATAATATTCTTGTCTTTTTCTCTGGCTAATGTATGAGAAAAAAAACACTGATCTGAGGAAATGTTTTTCTTTTTTAAAGTGGCCCTGTTACCCAATGTCCAGTAATATGCAAATTGTCCTCCTCAAAGATGACCTGAACTTGAATTATAACAGTAGATTTCCTTTTGTTGAGTCATACATGTTTTTAAGATTTCCTTTTATAAATGGTGTGCATATGTATGTACTTCTGGGTAGGTATGTGCATGCAAGGGCAGTCGCCCATGGATGCCAGAGAGGGCATCGCCAGAGCTGGAGTTACAGGTGGTTGTGAGCTCTGCCCAGTGCTCTTAATTGCCAAGCCATCTCTCCAACCCTCTAACAGATATACTTAACTATATTTACAACAGGGCGTTGCAGAAGACTTGTTATAAACTCTCCTACATCACCACATCAGTAACTTCTAACTCAGCTCACCTAGCGTGTGTGAAACCCTGGGTCGAATCCCTCGTACCTCTATCATGCACACCCTAGAAAAAAACAAACAAAAAATGAAAAATACCTGAGAGAATAAAGACATGATTTTTCTTAAATTGTTTAATATAAAAACTTTTAAATGTTTAGAAAAACTATAAAAATAATATGAACTTCTATCCAGAGGCCTCATAGATTTAACAATAGTTCTTTTTTTTTT
>JANHMN010000001.1:13092682-13136172 GCA_030674055.1 Rhabdomys pumilio
TGATGTGGACGGTAAAAATCCAGTGCTCTTTGTCTGTCCGTCCACATGCTCAGTGTTTATTCTCAACGGAAAAGTACAAATATTGGGATAAGAACATTTAACTGACAGAAACAAGAAACTCCAAACGCTAATCCTGCCTAAAGGGCAGAATTTAATTCTGTTCTAAACTACTGTGTGTTGGATTAAGAGGAGTGCTTAGCCAAACATTTGAGAACAAGTAATTATGGCTACATCTCTCTAGCACATGCTTGCCTTTCACACTGTTGATACGTCAAGCCCATGGTAGAGAAAGAGAAAACGCTGTCTGAAACATTCTATTCAGCCACAAGTTTTTCAGACTGACTTTATTTAAAAAAAAATAAAATCATTGTCAAAGGAACGTTTTTATTCCCATGGTCTTGAGGTCTTGATTTGGATGCGAGTAAAACAGTTTCTCTCTGTTATAGACACACAAATCACATCTCTAACCTGTTTTTGTTTGTTTGTTTGTTTGTTTGTTTTTGTGGCTGTACATTTTCTGCCAAATCTTGGTCATCTAAATGTGGAAGTGTATGTGTTTGTTTCTTAAAGTATGTTTAAAGAGGAGATGGATGGGGGAAGGGTGAATTTTATTTATTCAGTCAACAAACGTTTAAGAGACAGAACTGGGCTAGGTTGTCAGGACATAGGGATTGAAACAGGATCCTCACTCTGGTGAGCTCTCAGTGAGGTGGTAAGGGGTAAGTACTACAGCCCTTACTACATAGCACAACAACATCCTGCAGCAAAGCACGGAATTGCAGGACTAGGCATGTCTGCTCAGAACAGTCAAGGATGACCTCTGGGTGTCACTGGAGGTGTGCCTCAAAGGAGCCACAGATATCAAGAAAATTAGAGGGTAAGAAAGTCCACGACCGAGAGAACAGCTTGGGAGAGGCCAGATCACGACATCGGAAGAGAGAGCAACAACAAGGCAGGGTGGTGGTTACAGGTGATGCAGGGGCCGTCACTGTTCAATGTTGTCGTCACTAAAGCGATGTTCAGACAGTTAAACAAAAGCTCAGCGTTGGTGCCTTTCAGAGCAGGTAGTAGTGGACACCTTGCATATTTCCATCCTCTCCACTGACTGTCAGGACTGGGGGACACAGAGATATCCATCAAGGATACACATTTATCAAACCCCCAGGAAGCACACAAGAGTAAGGGGTGCAATAAATCTGCCTAGCAGCTTGGTAGAGAACAGCTTGGGAGAGACACACAGTGTGTGAGTGTTTGGGGGGACGCCAGGCAGAAGTGGAAGGTATTTCATGGAAGCAGATTCAGAATCAGGAGTATTATCTAAATACTCTCTTCACACCGCTGTGGTCCAGGTCTCCCGTGGGTCTCCAGTGGGTTCTCCCAAGATTCTGTGGAGTTGAAAAGATGGAGCTACACCTCACTAATAGCTTGAGAAGGAGAAACTTGCTGGAAATGCCAGCATTATCTTTGAAACATTTTGCTCGACCCTGCTTATACAACACACAGGTCTGGCTGCTTCCTTTCCTAAAGATACATGGTAAGAAGAGACCCTGCTTATACAACCCACAGGTCTGGCTGCTTCCTTTCCTAAAGACACATGGTAAGAAGACTGCATTAGGGGCTGGGGATGAGGCTTGCTTAGTACAATGTGTGCTTAGTATACATAAAATCCTGGGTTCAGACCCCAGCTCTACATAGACCAAAGGGGGGGTTGGGGGGCATATGCTTGTAATCTTAGCACTTGGGAGATGGAACGAGGAGGATCTTTATCTAGGGAATTCAAGGCCAGCCTGGGCTACACAAGATCTGGTTTTTAAAATGAAACAGACAAATTTAAAAAAAAAAGCACAAAAATGAAACTGCTTTCCTACTGAGCACTCCATCTGCCCACACAGCAGAACTACCTCCCCTGAGTGAGAGTTCAGTTTTTAAGCTATTGCTTAAAGATGAACAACTTCCTACCCATCATGAGGCCTGAATGTCCCCTCTCCCACCTCTCCATTCCAACCTCATGCTTCCCCGAATGCTGCCTTTCCTACACACTTTGCCGCACACACTGGGCTCCTGTTCCTAATTATCAGTTGTGTAATTTATTGATAAAGCCAAACATGAGTAAGAGGGGAGGGGTCTAATTAGACACGGAGCACTCAGTGTCCCAACAAGAAAAATTCCAGGCCTTCGAAAATAGAAAATCGGTGATGTGCCAAGTTTCTTCCTGACAATTCTTCTGTGAACTGAAGAAACCAGCATAGTTCTTCATGAGCCTGAAAGCAGGCTCAATAGTCAGGGGATGCCATCGGCTCCAGAAACCTGACACATGTGGAGAAAAGCCATCATTCATTCGAAACCAAAATGTGTCCCCTACACAAGAAGGACAGTGGTATTCCAAGGTAAAAACTGCAGGGAGTTGTGGTAAGGATGGGAAGGAACATGAGGCCAGCCACCAAGAGAGGGCATGTGACAGGCTATGGGCCTGTCTGGAAAAGGTGTGGCCATTTTTTATTTAACAGTTCTGATGAGCTAAATAGTCCACTTGTCTGACTCGAAAGACTCAAGTTTGATTTCGTGAAAGAGGCAATAAAGATTCCAGCTTTGACAAGACAGTGGGCATATTAGTTTTTCAAACTAGCCTTGTTCTTGTCTTTCTTCCCTTTTCATGAGTCAGGGGCTTGTTAGCCTTGAACTTAGTACTATGGCCTTCTTTCCTTGCCCTCCTGAGTGTGGGATTGTAAACAGTTGCCACCAGACTGGCTTAAACTTGCTCATAGACAGAAACCAAACTATTTTTTTTTTAAATAATGGAGAAACCACTCTAATGGTGCATATACCCACACCATCTCCTCTGCCTGTGTAGTCAAACACATTTCTAAGTTGACCTCCAACCCAGGGTCAACTGACAGGAGATGTTCTCTACCTTATAAGAAAAACATCCAAGGTCAGTGGGTTGAAGTCTTTGAAGATGACAGGACCCAAAACTCAGTGGTGAGCATCATTGACTCGTCAGGTGATACAGAGTACACGGTTTAGCCTGTTCTCTGGTTATCATATCATACAACTGAGATGGTATTCTGAGATGCATGTGTATGAGTGTGCATGTGTATGCGTGTATGTGTGCACACTCGTGCGTGCATACGCGCGCATACACACAAACACACACACACACCCCACACCACACTCCCAACTTTGTATCAGAAACAACAGAAGACCAGCCTGAAGGTTCTTAGATCTGCAGGAAATAGCACTGAAGACACAGCTCCTGGGTGATGGCATAACAAGTTGCTATTTATAGCCCACCATGCATCCACTGGTGTGCACTAGGGTCGTTGCCTGCCAGAGAATAATTTTAGGGAATGAGCTTCCTGGTGAGCTCACAGCTTAGCCCTGCCTATGTCACTATCTTGAGTCAGCAGCAGATAATTCTGTGCAGAATGAGCTAATTTTAGCCATCTGTGGGATCTTTGTAAACACTCCGTAGTGACTCTTTCAGAAGTCAATGTGAAGTAGAAGCTATCGCTGCCTCATTTCAGCCCCCAGTAATTTATCAGGGATCGTTTGAGGTGACGTGTTCTTACAGGAAATGGCTAGGTGACTGTTAGTGTTTCAGACAGAAGATATTCAGCATTCTGCCATTGATTCCAAGGTCAGAAGGCTTAATGGATCCAGAAAGTGCTGCTGCCTACCTTCATGTCTTTTTTTTTTTTTTTTGTCATCTTTGACACATTTTTTTTCTGTATTTATTTTGGAGATGTCATCTCAGGGACCCAGAGCACAGGCTCATGGAGGGGAGGCAAGAAAGGGACATGGTGAGTCCTGGGGTCAGTAGTTTCTCCCAGCCTCAACCCTGTTCTCCACTAGCACCTCCCCCCATGCACACTCATGCTGTCCATTTGGAGTGTGAAGTGATAGCTCAGCTCCTGAATCACACCCCTCTTTCAGGGATGCACCCCTGGGCTTACAGTTACATTTCCTTCTATAGTCAGTCACTTGATGCAGATACCCCAGGGTCTCATGAGTCTCTGGAGAAGAATGGGGCCAGATGAGACTACACCCAACAGAGCTCTCAGCTCCTAATGTCTTGTCACAGCCTGCACAATTGACCAAGAATTCCTATTTTGTGGAATGAGAGCCATAGGACCTGGTACTAGGATTCGTTGCTCTGTTTAGATCCTATTTAGGCTCTGACCAGCATCCAAAAGAGACGTTAAAGGACCAGGAAACGTTGTATTCTGAGCTGGATATTAGAAAGGTGAGCAGACCAGGTGATTGACATGCTCAACTCGATTGTTGACATAGGGATACATTCTGTTCTTTCCTGTAACAAGAGATAGGAGGGTTGTCTTGCATTCAAGAGCAACCATGTAGCAAAACCTTAGCTCAAAAAATGCAAACAAGGGCTAGAGAGATACTAAGGTTTGATCCCTGGAACCTGCATAAAAGTGGAAAGAATTGCCTCTACAGTTGCCCTCTGACCTCCAAATGTACACAGTAGCACACTTTTGCCAGCACTCACACACATATGGATGCAGGCACCAAAATATATAAAGCAAAAATAATTTTAGAAACATCTAAATATAGGGTTTATTTGTGGAATAAATGTGGAAACCAAGCAACGGTGCTGAGTTTGGAAGAACAGCCAGGACACAGTCCAGGCCAGTGAACCTGAGCTTGGCAGAGAATATCACCAAACAGGAGCGAGAGGCATCTGGCTACTTGTGAAGGAAGCTCTGTGGAGCTTATCTCTTTGCTGAAAACCTTCAGCCCTGGAATGTTTGAAATCTCTTCTGCCTGTCAGAAAAAGAGAATGAGAGCATCTCAAATGAATGCATGGGCGGTCAGTGAGGAGGAAGAGAGCACAAAAGATGCAGAAAGGGAGAAACTGAGACTGACTGAGAGGAAAATGATGCATTCTGTAATTATTTTTGTAAGAAAGGCAGCTAGTATCAATTCCAGTGTAGACTTTGTATTTCTTGAATTCTTTAAAAGTCTTTTCAGGACTCTTGTTGGGGGCAAGATTTTGCTAAAGGAAACTTTATTTAAATGCCTGTTTCCAAAGAAAACACACACCATACCAAGACATACACCCTGTGTGTAGCCTCACTGTATTGCTGGGAACTCGACCTCCCTCATGGATTCTCTTTACTGAGGATCCCTGTGTCCTCGGCTCCCCTGTAAAACTGAGTCTCTCTGACTTGCTGGACGGAATACAGCAAGCCTTTCAGAGCAAGGCACAGGAGGCCATCCTTGGCTGTCTGCTAATGCAGGGCTTGTGTGGCGGTCCCTGTGAACCATGTGGGCAGTGTTCTCTCTGAGGAGCCTAAGAAACCGACCTTTTGAGGAACGCAGTGTTAAGGAATGTCTGGAATGTTTTTAGCCCCAAGAGTTTCCTGGAAACCTGCATGGTCCCCAGTGAAGAATGGGTAAAGCAGTATTACAGAGTTAAGCAAGACTGGTTCAGATCAGAGAGAGATGAAGGAAGTCATTAAGAGGGATGAGACTGTCCCCCCTCAAGCATGAGAAGCAGGTTCAGAGTTTCTTTCTAGATTCCAACTACATCGAACAAACCAACTCCCATCCTCCCAGGCTGATGAGAGGGCCAGAACTAAATAACCTGCAACTGCTAGAGAGAGCAACAGCCAGAGATCATTTCTCTTTCTTTCTTCCCCACAATGGCCTTTGCAGTATATGAATGAGTGAGTCGTTGAGATACCTACATATGCTGTGCTGTGATTCTACAGTATCCACAAATGCTATTTGAGGAATATGGAAGTCATATTTCTAGCTTCCTCGTAAAGCTTTTTACTATATTTAAAGGTTTCTGAAACTTTATTTATAGCTAGGTGTCCATTTATGTGGATAAGAGGTATATTTGATTTGAATTCTTACACCTGTGAGAGCTTGAAGCTCGACACAGTGATTTAATAGACGTGGTTCACCTAGAGTCATAGTCATCGCGTACTGTGGCCACTGACTTTGGATATTCTCCTTTTTGGATTTTTCAAATTCTTTTGTCTGCATTCCATGGCGAGTCACTGCAATTGGATGCACATGCAGATACTATTTAAATACATATACAAAGACATACTGTGTGTGAATACGTTTGGTGACAAAAATTCATGAAATAAAATTTACCCCTACCTACTTGATGTGTTTTGATATTTTTAATTGATTTTATTACTTCTTTTTTTTATAGAATATTCAGATGTTTACAGTGACTCATTTTATTTCCCTGCCCATTGATAGGTCATGACGTGGAGTGTGAGAAACTCTGGTCTCCCTGGCCCTCTAAATAGCTTCATAACTGAGTGAAGGAAAATGGTAGGGTGCATAAATATGGGAATGTAACTGAAGTGACTCAGGAAACTCGGAAATGTTACTGAAAGGGTTCTGAGTCTTCTTATGGTTCTGTCTTTTTAAAGTAATTATTTTCATTTATTATTTGAAAATTTCATACATGCATATCTTGATCATATTTATCCCAACTCTCTATCTTTTTCCTGGATCCCTTCTGTGG
This sequence comes from Rhabdomys pumilio, assembly GCA_030674055.1. Lineage (NCBI taxonomy): Eukaryota > Metazoa > Chordata > Mammalia > Rodentia > Muridae > Rhabdomys > Rhabdomys pumilio. Next base: position 13,099,191 of record JANHMN010000001.1, read on the forward strand.
TGGTTTGAATGAAGATGGCTTTCATAGACTCGTATATTTTCATGATTAGTCCCCAGTTGATGAATTGTTTAGGGAGGACTAGGAGGTGTGGCCTTCGCATATGTAGCAGAGGATGGCCTTGCTGAGCATCAATGGGAGGAGAGGGCCTAGGTCCTGGGTCTTTGGTCGCCATTGTAGGGAAATACCAGGGCAGGGAGGTGGGAGTGGGTGGGTGGATGGGGGAAGTAGCCTCATAGAAGCAGGGGAATGGGGGATGGTATAGGGGGTTTCCAGAGAGGAAACCAGGGAGGGGGATAACATTTGACGTGTAAATAAATAATCCAATTTTTAAAAAGGAGGTGTGGCCTTGTTATAGGAGGTATGGCCTCGTTGTAGGAGGTGTGGCCTCGTTGTAGGAGGTGTGGCCTTGTTGGAAGAATTGTGCTTCTAGGGTGGGCTTTGAAGTTTCAAAATTCCTCACTTTGCTTGCTGCCTGCCAGTCAGGATATAAAGCTCTCAGCTACCACCCCAGCACCATGCCTTTCCTCTTTCCATCAAGATGATAATGGACCAACCCTCTGAAACTGTAAGTCCCTAGTTAAACACTTTATTTGATGAAATTTGCCTTGGTCATGGTGTCTCTTCACAGCAATAGAATAGTTACTAAGACACTTCCCCTATCACATATCTCTCCTGGCTTCATGTCCTTCTTTGAATATTTTTAAATTTATGTACTTATTATTTTAAGTCACTGTATCTGTGTATGGGTGTGGGCTCGTCCACTGGGGAATGAACAATAGACTAGTGGCCACAGCCCCAAAGAAAACTGACTCTTCCTCCCCCATCTGCCACCAACTGTCAATAGATCAGCAGCTGATCTGGACAGGACTTTGAATATTTGATTTAAGTGACTTATGGTTGATTTTGTAATGTTATCGCATCCTGGAGGCTATCGGCTTTTTAAAGAGAATATGCATGTGGCATTTTCCTTCCTTTTAAATATGTAGCATAAAAATGCTACAAAATTCCTCAGGGTTCTCTAATACTGGCCACTGTTGTTTTTGCCCCCATTCCTTTTTCTTTTTCCTTTTCTCATAGAAGAGAACACGCTTGTTAAGAGAACACAGAATTAAGAGCCAACATCTGGGCTTATAAGAAAGCTCCAGCCACAGGTTAAGGACAGATGAAGCTGGGCTCTAGGCAACGGGCACTTCCTCAAAACTATTGTTCAAGGGCCTGAGATGTAGCGTAGTTGGTAGAGTGCGTGAACCAGGCGGAGTGACCCAGACATGTAATCCCAGCACTCGGGGAGTTCTGAAGGGTCAGCAGGGAGACCAGAAGTTCAAGATCATACTCAGTTATGGAGTTCAAGGGCAGCCTGAGATACCCTGTCACAAAGGAAAGTCAACAAAATAGTAATTAATAATAATAATAAGAAGAAGAAGAAGAAGAAGAAGAAGAAGAAGAGGAAGAGGAAGAGGAAGAAGAAGAAGAAAGAAGAGGAGGAGGAAGAGGAAGAGGAAGAGGAAGAGGAGGAGAATGTACTTTATCTATAAACTTAGCTTTTGAAAAATGAGTACCTGCAATGGGTAATTATTTAAAGAAACTTTGTGGTGATTCTGTTTGCGAGTGTGAATGAGTCTGTAATTTAAAGTCTGGTGCCCCAGTCCTGGCGCCTTTTATTCATCAACAGTGAAGGCCTTGCAGTTGAAGACATGGAGAAGAGTATTTTTTAAATAGGTCATGTATCTTACCTTCACATCTGGTTTATAAATGCCAATTTTTATATATAGAATTAAGTTTAAGTTGGGGCCTGACTATACTTTTTCTTGATGCTAAGTTCCTAGATTGCATCAAGAGATATTTTATTTTTATTTTTTATTATAACTTTTCTCTATTCTTGATAATTTCATGCGTGTATACAATGAGATATGACCATACCCACCTCTTTCCAGCTTCCTCCTCTAGCTCCCTCCTTGTCTCCTTCAGTATGTCCTCCTTTCAAGTTCATTCTCAGGCCAGTCACTGCTATCAATAGGTATATGGGTATAAAGCACTGCACTGGGTTATGGATATGAAGTTTCTACTGGAGTAAATCTACTAGAAGACAAGGATTCTTTCTCCCCAAGCAGCTATCAACTGCTGATAGCTCCTTAGTAAAGGGTGGGGGCTGAAAGGCACCTCCCCCATCTTTGCTGGGATTTTAGTTGGCTTCATCTTGTGCAGATAACCAGTTGGCTGTGAGTTTATGCCATATCCAGGAGACAGCGCCCCACAGCACTCCTCCTGTGCACCAGCATTTATGTTTGTTCTGTTTCCTCTTCGGAGACGTTCCCTGAGTCTTGACAGGTTAGGGGTAAAGGGGTGGGGTAAGTTGATAAGGATGTTCTATTTAAGACTGAACACCCAATTTATTATTCTCAGTACTTGACAGTTAAGCATCTCTGTCCTGACTACTGCCCACTGGGAAGAAAAAAGTCTCCTTTGATCAAGATTGAGAGCAACACAGATCTGTGGTTATAAGTAGAAATATTTAGAAAGCCATTTAAGAACTTGACAACTGAGCAAAATAGCAGTAGCATAATACTATGGCCTATATAACCTTGCCAGCCACAGGCAAGTATTACAGTGCCAAGTTTGACATGTGTTCCTGCAGAGCAGGCCTCAAATTCAATAAGAAAGTAGTTAGTGTCCCCACAACAGTCAAGTGACTATTGCATCCGTGGGCACACCTTGCCTGACAGGTCAGGTACTGTAGGATACAGAGTCCAGCAGTGCACAAGACTTTTGATGTCTCTTCTCCCCAGCAGCCCGGCACTATAAAAGCTAGCCTTCAGAGAGGACGTTTCCAGGTCAGTTTGAGATTAAGCGACATATTTTAAAACTCTGAAGACAAAAAAAAATAGATTACCAGGCTGTTCTGATAGGGTTATCCTTTAAGGATTTCTCTACTGGAATGGATCTTTTCCCAGTGGCTGGCTACATGGAGCTTCTGTACAAACTCCTCCCTCAAACTTGCATGAAGAACTCAAGCAAGAAGTTTTCCATAGGCCCTGCTGTCCTATTCCAGATGGCTTTCTTCACACATCTTTCCAAGTTTGTCTACTATAAACATAGGAGAGCCTATCAACTTCTGCCTCTTTCCTGGGACCCACAGGGAAAAGTCAAGACCGTTGTCTGTTCTGCTACATCCCAACATGACACAGCTAGCTACATTTGGGGTTGGGTGTCTATTACAACGTGTTTAAGGAACACATATATGAATGAATAAATAGCAAACCAATTACTTGCTCTGACTTTATTGGACCATTTCAGATTCAACCTTCCCTGATGGTCAGGCACAGGGTGGAGCAAATGTCAGGCAGCTTCTGGCTCATCCTCATTTCCAGGAAGCACCTAGCCAGTGTGTACAGCCCCAGCTCCCTAGGAGAAGCCCTCAGATCTATCTCTGCGACTGAAGCTTGTAGAAACTGCTGACTTATCATTTGGAAACTTCTAGAAGCAACAATTCTGGTGATACTCAAAGTCTGAAAAAAAAAAGGGAAAATTCACATCTTTTCTTTTTCTTCTCCAATTGCTTGTGGCAAATATTTCTTTGCTAAAAACGGAGATACTTTTCCAGGCAAATATTTATACGCAACATTGTCTGAATGTGTTTAATCAGTTAAGACACAAACCAGGAGATTCCAGTGACCACATTGCTAAGTAGTATCCTTCAGAAACAAGAAAGAATTTTTTGTTTGTTTGTTTGTTTGTTTTGTTTGTTTGTTTTCGAGATAGGGTTTCTCTGTGTAGTCCTGGCTGTCCTGGAACTCACTCTGTAGACCAGGCTGGCCTCGAACTCAGAAATCTGCCTGCCTCTGCTTCCCAAGTGCTGGGATTAAAGGCGTGTGCCACCACTGCCTGGCTGGAAAGAAATTCTTTAACGTAGTAGGCTCAACTAACATTGTCTGTCCTGAGTATTTGTTTAAGGCATGTACAGTTGTCATGTTAGTTGGTTAAAAAGATCAAATGCCAGCATTTTCCTACAGGTCAACACAGAGTACGTGTAGACATGACACCTTGGCACTCCAAAGGAGTCAGGACTGGGTTCTGCTGATAAGAAAGTCTGCTGGTACATCAGACTTTTAGGGAGAGCTAAAGAAGGGAATTGGAGGTCACCCCAGTGTCTTGATATCTGCATGGCATATTCAGAGCATTTCATCGCCACAGGATGTGTGAAGAAAGAAACAGAAAAGGCCTCATTTGGGAAATGCTAGAAACAATGTCTCTTTTCAAGAGTTTAACAGTTGTGCAAATGTAGATCAGAGTCTGTGTGCTAAAGCATCTGAGTGGCTCCATAGTAAGGGGAGCTACTGAGCATTGTTTAAGCAAGGGCATTAATTAGACTAGTGAACCATTGTTTGAAGGCAAGCCGACTACTCAGCTGGCAGCTCAGAGCAGAAGGACCATTTATGACCTGTGAGTCAAGGGCTTAAGCCTCCCTCCACCTAGGCCTGAATGTCGTACACACCCCAGCCACACAGAGGCCCTCTTACATCTTCCTCTATCTCCTAACAATGGGAAAGGGACAGAATGCCAGACTAGTCCACTCTGCAGCACACAGGCTACGTTCTAAACATTTTATATTAAATCAATGCCTCCCATCTATGGTAGGGTAGTGCACTGAATGTACCACAAGGTCCTATTTCTCACAGTGAGCCTCGGATGTGGGTGGGTTTTCTCCCATTTTAGAGATGCTCTTCAAAAATTTCAAATTTTGGTTCAAAGGCCAAAGCTGAGATTGAATGATATCAGTTGGTTCAATTCTTTTGGTTGATTGACTTTTTGTTTTCGAGACACTGTGTGGTGGGTATATGCTTAGCCCAGGGAGTGGCACTATTAGGAGCTGTGGCCTTGTTGGAGGACATGTGGGCTTGTTGAAGGAAGTGTGTCACTATAGGGGTGGGCTTTTAAGACCCTCCTCTTAGCCACATAGGACACAGTCTGCTCTTGGCTTACTTTGGATAAAGATGTAGAACTCTCAGGTCTTACAGTGCCATGCCTGCCTGGATGCTGCCATGCTTCCACCTTGATGATAATGGACTGACTTCTGAACCTGTAAGTAAGCCCCAGTTAAATGCTGTCCTTATAAGAGTTGCCTTGGTCATGGTGTCTGTTCACAGCAGTAAAACCCTAACTAAGACAACACTATCTAACATGGTAGGTCAGGCTGGCCTGTAGCTCACTAAGTTACTCAGGTTGGCCTCAAACTCACAACAGTCCTCTCAGCCTCTTGCACGATGGGATTGCAGGCATGGCTCTCAAACCCAGGTAATGTCAACAATTTATTCCTTCTACCACGTTAATAAGATCTGACCCTGACATAATGTTTGTTATAAGCCAGGCACCAAATTTTAATGGATTTGCTTCATAACAAGTCAACAGAGGTAGTATTGCCGGCTCTGTTTCCTGACTGGGAAAACAAGATGAAGAAATCAAGCAAGCTGTCAAGTTCACACAAAGGGAAAGAGGTGGGGCTAGAGTTCACAGGATGCTGTGCTGTGAGAAGCTGTGCAGCCAGGGAAGTCATGTAGCCATGTTCACTCCAGGATTCTTCAAACTCCATTGGCTAGGGAAGCATTATTTGTAGGTAATGGTCAGCTTCATCAAACATGGCTTGGAGTCAAAGAACTAACTTCTCTCCCGGGCCTGCCTTGATTCTCCTAGCCTGGGCTCTATGTTTTCTACTTGCCCTACCCTTAGAGGCCCCCACAGTCTCTTTTCCTCTCTAGGCAGTAGGGATTTCATGTCAAAACGCACAGCTTGGGCTCTTCTCTCTCAAACATTATCATGGAGTAAAATCAAGTGGACATGTCTGCAAAGATCACAGTAAAGAAAATCATTTCAGAACAGAAAAAATAGTTTTCCATCTCTCATCAACATAAAGAAAAAAAACAATCTTCTGTGCTCTGAATATCTGAAAAGTCTAAAACATTCAAAGGTCTCTGGTAATACGGGGCTGTGATTTACAGTATGGATGGTAGTTCTATGAAGGTCTTTCAAAATCATTGAGTTCAGCGTAAGTTGCCTTTAGTTCCCCTGTGGTTTGGGTGGGTGAGATCTAATGTTTAACAGGTGTTTCATGTGGGCCAACCATTCTGTCCTTGGCTTTACACAGCCTGTCTTATTTCACAATACGTGTGTGAGACAAAGACAGCTGGTGATCCCATCTTACAGAACACAAGACAAGGGCACCAAGGGTAGAAGGAACTCGCCCCAGGCCTGACAGTTCTACAGCATACACTAGAACCAGACCTTGAAGGCACAGCCTGGCTTTCCACTGTCCCCAGCTGCTTTAGCTGCTAACACTGGGCTTGGACAAAGCCAGCCAAGAGCCTCCAAGTTCTAACAAAGTGATCATTTGCTTTTTGAAAACCCTCCATTAAAAGGAACATGACATCTACAAACAGTTATCCTTGGGGGAACCATCAAAATCTGTCAACTGGAAATAAAATTCCAGAGGGGAAACCTGAAAACCTCTAATTGCTCCAAGATGATAGTTGGTTGGCAGATCTGGCTCATCTTAAAAGGACATGTGTTGGAAGGTACAGCTGGCATTTAACAAACACGATCCGGGTTCTCATCCTCGCAAAAATCATAGCTGCCCTTTCCAGGACTGCTACATATTTGTTTTCGTGTCTCTCTAGGCTGCAGAACCCAGTGTGGCATGTGGCATACCCTCAGTGCAGCCTGCACTCCACCCACCCACCCTACCCCACCAAGTGGGCTGTGTTTGTTTGTTTCTTTTCACAGCATTAAGGATTAATTTACTGTATATAGACAGTAGGGGAGGATCATTTTACCTCTTAAAGTAATTTATTTTATGTGAATTTATAGATAAGTGGTATTGATCTTGTTACATCGCAAGGCTTTAAGAAAGAATCTTTAAGAGTTGTAAAGGGGATTTCAGATTTTTCAGAGCAGAGCTGGAAAAATGGCCCAGAGGTTAAGAGCTTGTTCTGTTCCTGTAGAGAACCCACATCGATTCCCAGCAGCTGTGTTGGGCGGCTTCCAACTGCCTGTTCCCCCAGCTCCACGATCCAATGCCTCATCACACATGCGCACACGGGTACATAGCCACACAAAGACACAGGTGCATATACAGAATCAAAAGTAAAATCGAAGGGTCCCCAAATCTAAAGTAACAGGAGGTTCTAATGGTTGCTTGCCTTCTTGAAACACAACCTCAAACTGGGCATTGGTGGTACAAGTCTGTAGGCTGAGGTAGGAGACTGAAGCTTGGAGACTAGCCAGGGTTACATAGTGAAAGCCTGTCTCAAAAAACAGCAAACACAACCCCCAAATGACAGGCAACAATACCAACACAGATAGAGAAACAACTGTAGACGGACTTACGAGGAGCAGGGAGGTGAAAGCAAAGGATAAAGGCCACTTTTGAATGTGTGTGTGTGTGTGTGTGTGTGTGTGTGTGTGTGTGTGTGTGTGTGTTACACATGGAGGTTGCTCTGTCTTCCCACTGTGGAAGCAGAGGGACCAAATTCCGATCGTCAGGTCTGGCAGCGACACCCTTCACCCACTAAGTCATCTCACACGACTGTTTATGTGTGTAAGGTGCACAAGCTGCCTAGTGTGAGTGGAGATCAGAGGGTGACTTGTCGGAGTTCTGGGCTCTCTTTTCTCCAAGAGGATCATGGGAATTGACCTCAAGTCACCAGGCTTGCCTCTATGTACTTTGACCAGCTGAGCCATTCAAACAGCCTCAAATTTTTTTTAACTTAAAATTAACTGTGGCACCTGGCTAGATAAGATAAAAGTATAAAATGCTGTCCGCTACTAGTGTAAAATAAAAGGGGTTTTGTTAGGCAAGAGGTGGGATGTGGAGAGCCAAAGATATGGGTTACTCCTTCCTGATCCAGGCACCTTTGATTCTCGATCTCCAGTGCTCTGGTAACTTTTAATAGGAATAGAAGTGACGTTGGGAATTGACACCTAATCTTTAAGAAAAAGAAAAACCATAGACATGAAAATGACAGAAATATTATTATATACTTATATGAAGTTGTCAAATAATTATAAAAAAACATCCTTGAGTTCATTATTCTAGGTGGTATAACAGCTTGAGACTCAAGACAAAGGCTCAGAATCAATCATTCAGTTGGCTTCGTTTCTAGGTGTGTGACCTTGAGCAAGTTGATGCTCCTGCCTGGGCACAGTCCCTTCCTGTGTCAATCGAATTGCTAATAAATCTTGCTATATCAGATAGCTTGTTGTGAAAACTGGGCAATCTATAGAAAGCCCTTAAGACAGTGTCTAGGAAGGCTTGCTTGTTACGGTTGGGATCTTGAGTATTTCTCCAAAGGCGTTCCTACCCAGTGGTGTTCTTGGGAGTTGACAGTTAACTTTAGGCCCTAGTGGAGGGTCACTGGACACGAGCTCTTAGCCCTGGTGAAAGTTGCTAGGTCACTGGACACAGTCCCTGAGGGGATGTTGAGACCCAAATGCCTCTTTCTCTGTCTCTCTCCTTCTTGGCTGCCAGGAGGAGAACCATCCTTCTGGTTAACATACCTCATATTGCCAGCATAGGCTGAAAGCAACCATGCAGTGAGGCCTCTGAAACCCTGGGCCAAAGCAGACAGTTCTTCCTTACAGGTTGACTCCCTTGGGCGTTGTCATAGGCAGAAAGCTAACTCACACTGGGTTCAGTAACAGTTAGCTATTGAACGCAGAAAATGTCATCAAACAATACAATACGCCTGGATAAGGGTCGAGAAAGGAAGTTAAATAAGGATAAAGTCAGAAGATAAATTACATGGGGCTAGTCGTAACTGTCCACCTAAGAAAAAATTATAAAATTGACACTTCGTAGGTGCTTTGAAAATACGGAGTAAAAGATTCTATCAGTGAATAATCAATGGAGTCCGGGACGAAAAGTTTACTGTTTGAAAAGCTCAATTCCTTGCCTCTCACAGCCTCTCATGGCTCCCACGTCCCCTCTGCTTCATCCATAAGACCTAGGATAACCACCATAACTCAGAAAAGGCTTTCTGTGTCTCATCGGGGCAATGGAGTTTCAGCTTTTCCAAAAACTATTCTCAATTAATTGTATTCTAAAATAACACACAAGGGCATAATAAGGTTGAAACCTGGCTAGATAAAATAAAAGCAGTGTAACATACTGTCGGGATAATAGTGTAAAATCAAGGGGATTGTGCTAGGCAAGGGGTGGGATGCGGGGCGGGATGTGGAGAACCAAGGATAGGGGTCACCCCTCCCCACCCATGCACCTTGGATTCACGCTCTTCGGTGAAGTCCTGCACCTTTAGAAGTTACTTTAGGCTTCTTTCCAATTCCGAACCATGAGCAAATCACAAACACATTTGACAACAATATGTTTCTCTTGCGTAAATGTCTCTTCTAGGCCACATACATAATTAAAATCCTGTTGACTCAGGGATACTGTCTCAGAACTGAATGTCCAAGCTCTGTAACTTCCTTTTCTAACCAGACAGCAGAGCTGCCAAAAGCCTTCTGCCTCTCCCCTCTGTGCATAATGATACATTACATATGGATAGCATAGATGGGATTTGCCAGGAAAGGTTCCTATGACTGCTTATTTGAACACTGTTGTTGTATATACACGTGATCGAAACCACAGTGCACCAGAGCAACAGTGGGAACGGCCATGGGCTGGGCGTGGGGTAGTCCGACGTTCTCTTTTTCCAGGGACACTTGATGTAAGTCTCAGACATTGTTGCCTGTGAAGCAAAACTCACATAAGGAGAAAGAGCACTTTAAAAACTATTGGTGCTACTGTACAGCCCAAATTCTTCTCGTCTCCAACATTAAATGAGGAAACCACTGTTTAAAGGTCTTCAAAACATAGACGAGGCACAAAATAAAGCACTCTGGATTTCCCTCACCCTTAGGCAGCGCCAGATTTAAACCAGACGTGGAAATCGATCCTATGCCGCAGCCCTCCAGAGAATGGGGTTTCACAACGATCTTAGGAAGTTATTCCTCTGTTCCTCCAGGTCATGGAATGCTTACGTTCTAACTTAAATCCCTCACGCTCCAATTTCAGCCTAGTTTCCTCTGCACCGCCTAAATATCACTGCCTGAGGGCTGAAGAGGAGTTGCTTATTTACCAAACCAAAATTATGAAAATATTCACAGTGGAAGTTAAACATACAGCCGGTCGTTGCCTGCAGCTCTTTTATTCCTGCACAAATGTTTAAATACGGCATGGGCACTTTGTCAATTTTCCAAACATCTGTTTTTCCGAGGTCCTCGGAGATCTGTTCATCCTTAAAAGCCTTTGTGTAATTATTTTCACATATACCTCTATATAAGTTACAAATAATTACATGCTGCTATGTCTAGATAATGTAATTTTGAACTAGATAGTTACTTATGTGTACTTAGATTTATAACTTGTTTCAGAAAAAGCCTCAAACTTTGGGGAGTACATTAGAAAACTAAGAGTGTTTTTGTGTGTGTGTGCTCTGTGTGTGTGTGTGCTCTGTGTGTGTGTGTGTGCTCTGTGTGTGTGTGTGTGTATGGTGTATGTATGTGTACATGCCTATGGGTATGTATATATGAGTATACTTCATGTGTGTGAGTATGGAGGCCAGAAGCTGACATCAAATGTCATTTATTTATTTATTTATTTATTCATTAATTTATTTATTGTTTTTATTGGTTATCTATTTTTATTATATGTGTATGTGTGCCTATCTGTGTGTGTATATATATATATATATATATATATATATATATACCTCATGAAGGCTAGAGGAAGGCATCTAATCCCCTGGAACTGAAGTTACAAACAGCTGTGAGCTACTAGACATCGGGGCTAAGAACCAAACCCAGGTCCTCTGCAAGAACAGTGAGTATTCTTAGCCCCCGGCCATCTCTCCAGTTCCTGTTTATTTACTTCAGTGAATTTATTGGGATTGAGAAGATTGATCAACAAATAAGAGGACCCAGCTGGTTCCCAGCCACTCATGTGACCCAGCCTGTAACTCAAGCTCCAGGGGGATCTGAGTTTCTATTCTTTGTGTATACTTACACTCATGTACACACACACACACACACACACACACACACACACACACACACACACACGGAGGGAGGGGGATGGGAGAGGGAGAGAGAGGAGGAGAGAATAACAAATAATAAAAACAAGTCTGAAACCTTTTTACTTAATTTCGTGTGTGCATGTGTGTACGCGTGAGGGCGTGGGAATACGGAGGTTCACAGGACACCCTTGAGGAATTAGCTATGGCCTTCCCTTCACCTTGATTTGGAGAAAGGTCTTTCATCGTTTCTACCACTTTGCGCAGACGTCATTCGAGCAGCCTGCAGCAATCTGGTGACCTCCTGTCTCCACACCCCATGCAGCTGCAGGCACGGGGGTTACAGGTGACTTCTACAGCAGCCATCTTTTCATGTGTATTCCAGGGGTCTTAGGTCGGACCGTCAGGCTTGTGTGGCAAGCTCCTTAACCAAATAACGCATCTCCCTGGCCTTTCCACCTTACTTTTTGGAAGAGTCTTACTGAACTTGGAGCTCATTGTTTCAACCAGACTACTTGACCATTGAACTCTGTCATCCCTGCCTCCCCTGTGCTAGGATTACGGAAGCATGCCCACATGCCCAAGGGTGAGGACTGGAGTTCATATCTCCAGTGGGTTTGGTGTTATATTTCTTAATCCAGCCCTGGGAGCTGCAGAGTCAGGCAAATTTCTAGAGCTCACTAGCTAGTCACTAACCAAACTGGTGACTAAGGAAGACTTCTACTATGGACCCCTGGCCTTCAAACACACGTGCACGCACATGTGTACACACACACACACACACACACACACACTCCAGATAATGTTGTGAGAAACTTTCTAGATTGGGTTAACTGTTGTGGGAAGATCCACCCTAAATGTGGGTGGCATCATTCCCCAGGTTGGAAATAAACAAGGCAAATGGCATTCATCCTTTCTGCTTCCAGGCTGTAGGTACAATGTGACCGTTCATCTCTCAGTCCTGCTGCCATGACTGTCCACATGACAGACGGATACCATGCCTGCTCCATCACAGGGAACAGTGCCCCCAAACTATGAGCCAAAGGCAACCTTTCTTTCCTTTAGTTGTGCTTGTCAAGTGTTGGTCCCAACAATGAGAAACACTGCTGTTCTCCAAGGGGTGAGAATTGAGGTAACAGGCTTCAAAAGACTTCTCTCCCTCTCTCCAGCCTCAACTAAACCTCACCCTGCAGATCTACAGAAAGGCACTGTCTCTAAATTATGATCTCTGTTTCCTTTGAAAAAGGTGTTGCAATTCGCAGGCTAAACCTATCTTCCTTTTAAAATTCAGAAATCCTTTTAAGCAAGAAAGAGAAGAAATAACCTATGTCTGTTACTGTTATTACAAGCACGCCCCGGGGTCACAGCACCTTAAGTGAATTATTAGTAGTTTTTAAAATTTTTGTACAGAACAATGGGTTTCATTATCTTATTTTCATACAATCTTAACTACTCTAGTTCTCCCCCTCCACTGATGTCCCCCTCCACACACACCAGCCAATCAGACACTGCCAGAACCTATGAGGGTGGAGTAACTCACCCTCAGGTTCCTCTCAACACTGCTTCCTCTCTGCTGTTGAGAGACTCTTCTTTCAGTCATCATATCCTCAGGTTACTGTCTGTATATCTCTATCTTCATGGGCACAAAACAAGAGCCTCACCGAGAAGCAAACCTGCAACAATTTTATTGTTTGCACTTGGACAGCCAACTTCCCCAGCATCTGTTATAGAAAGGCTATCATTTGTCTAATCTAATTTTTTGACACGTTCATTAAAAATTGGACCTGGAGTTCTGCAGGTAAAGACACTTGCTGACAGGCTGGAAGATCTGAGCGCCATCTTTGGAACACACACGGTGGAAGAAGAGAACTGGCTCCCTTAAGCTGTCCTCTGCTTTATATGACTATATTTGAACATGAGCACACACACCTGAACACATACATTCATATGTGCAAATGGGCACACACACACACACACACACACACACACACACAGAGTAAAAAAATATGATTTAATCTTTGATCCTAGTAGGGAAAGTGTTACAGTTTAAAAGGAAAAAATATGAAAATGCTTGCACAGCACTTGATAATATGTTGTAGCCCAAGCCTAGAGAACAGTGTTCCATGGGTTTATGTTTGTTTGCTTGTGGGATACAGTAGAATCCCGTGGTGACCAACAACTAAAACTGCTTTTTTGCTAATAAATGAATAAATAAATAAACAAACTGTGTTTGTGCATGCATGCACGTGTGTACATGTGCACATGTATGTGTGTATGTGTGTGCATGTACATGTATGTGTGCGTGTGTGTATGTGATTATGTGTGTGTGCATGCATGTGTGTGTGTGGATTCGTGTGCCTGTGTGTGCACATATATTGTACAGGCATGTGTGTGTGTACCTGTGTGTGTGCATGTATATGCCTGTGTGTGCATGCATGTGTGTATGTGAATGTGTGTGCACATGTATGTGTGCAGGCATGTGTGTGTATGCCTGTGTGTGCATGTATGTGTGCATGCATGCATTTGCATGCTTGTTATGATGCACATCTGGAAAGTGGAAGACAGCTTCATAAAGTAGGTCCCCTCCTTTCACCTAGATGTCAGTTCCAAGACTACTCAGGTCACCAGCACTAGCCGGGCGAGTACTTCTACTCCGGGAGACATCATTGGTCTGCTCACTCCACTTTAAAAATAGTTCATAAAGTTTTTACACGCTGCTATAAACTGAACATCCGTGCCTTCTCAGAATTCATTTGTTGATACTTAACTCCCAATGTGATGGTTTCTGGATGTGAAGTCTTTGGAATGTGATTGTGTCAGATGAGCAGAACCCTCATAAATGGGATTAGAGTTCTTACAAAAGACATCCCAGAGTGCTCTCTGGTCTCTTTAGTCATATGAGGACAGCATGAAAAGATTCCATCTATGAGCCCAGAGACAATGCTCACCGTAGCCTGCATAGCCTCTAGACTAAGAGATACGTGCTGCTGTTAAAAACTACACAGCTTGGGCTCAGATTAATTATTAGGATATTAATGTTAGAGCAGATTGAAGGGACTAAACCATGAATTCGTTTATTTAATTCTCAGAACAGCAGATACCAATATATAAAATGTAAAATATTTTTTCACTCTTCATACTCAAGGACATAAATGACAGAGGTTGGATTTCAGCTCTCATTTCTTTTCTTTTTTTTTCTTTCTTTCTAATTTTACTTGTTTTTGAGACAGGGTCTCACTGTGTAGTTCTGGCTGGCCTGGAACTTATTATGTAAACCAGGGTGGCCTCTAACTCATAGACAGCCTGCTGCTGTTCTTTGAGTGCTGAGATTAAAGGCATGCATCTCTACACCTGGCTTTCCAGATTTTTTTTTATTTCAGAGACTGGTTGTGGCCCATGTTACTACAAGGGACAGTCCTATACGGGATTAGAAAATATAGAGCCATTGCAGAAAGGACCAAAAACTTACTGTCATGCCATGACTTTGTCAAAGGTCCCCAAAAGTTGCAGCATGGACGGCATCCGCCTATGATCTTAAAATGTGGTCCTTCCAGGCTATGAGCTTTGACACCAATACTCCCAGCACTGAGGCTGAGGCAGGATGCTTGCTGCTTCTTCCAGGCTACCTTGAGTATAGTATAAGGTGCTGTCTCTGAAAACCAAAAGCAAGCAACCAACCAAACGAAGGAACCAACAAAACCCCCTCATACAGTGGTTTCTCAGCCTCCTGATGCTCAGATTCTGAGCCAATCGAAAATTTTAATATCTCCAATTTCCTGAACTGCTGAGCATCCCTTAGGGATTCCTGTCACAAGAAGACACGTAGTTTGTGTCACAGCACCCTGCAATTGCTAGATGTCTCCTGAACTAAGCTCTGCTAAGTAGGCGCTGAGATACTCCTGGGCTTCTTTCAGGTTTTAAAGGGAACAGTTCCCTGGGCCATGTTAACTTTTCTTACCGAGAACTACTATTCATCCCTGACTGGGTGCGGGTGATAGACATAGATAGATGATAGGTAGATAGATAGATAGATAGATAGATAGATAGATAGATAGATAGATAGCAGATAGGCATATAGAGTAATAGATTAGATAGACAGACAGACAGACAGACAGACAGACAGACAGACAGACAGATGATTCTGTGGCAGCCTCACTTAGTGAGCCAGCAAATTTAATTGGGGTTATTCATAGGAGCAAATAAATAATGAATAAATAAATAAATAAATAAATAAATAACTTTTGTGTTGTACATGCATGTGTGTGTGCATGTGTGCATGTATGCATGTGTGTGCATGAGTGTGTGTGTGCACATGTGTTATGATTAAGCTGAAAGCATACTTACAGAGACAGAGGCAACTTGCTGGCAACCATGCCACTGAAGAAAATACCCCTTCTTCCTCCCATAGACCATGAATTGCTTATATATTCTTGAAGAGGGGAGAAACTTCATGAACACCTTCCTCCCGCCCCCAAAAAACAAATCTTTAACAGAGCCCAATCTTATCCATACTGTAAGGGGGTCATCCCAGCTGCTCAGGAGGTTCAGGAGGGTAAGGGAGCATCATGCCTGGAGAACAGCACTCTGCAATAGTCTGTCCATAGTCTCAACCAATAAACTGGTGGAGAATGAGCCAGGCATAAACAAAAAGTGACGCTGTCAGCATGTAGACCCCTTTGTGTGGCCCCCCCAGTATATTTTCAGATTGTTAGAGACTGGCTAAGTCAAGGTTAGCTTCAGATAACCTTGACTAATCAGGAATTCCTTGATTATGTTCAATGATGTGAGGAAAGATGCCTTAATTTTGTGGCCTGGACTGGTCCTTGAGCAGAGGATCGTAGACTTTACGTAGAGCAAAGAGTGATCTGACCAACAGTATGCATACGTAAGTCACCACTCTCTGCTCTTCACTGTGGAGATGATGTGATCAGCTTTCTCAAGCTCCCGCCTTCCCTGCTCTGATGGACCTGGAACTGTGGGCTTAAATAAGTCCCTTTCCCTTGGGTTGCTTTTGCCAGGATATTTCATCACAACACCAAGAAGCTAAGACACAGATGCAGTGGGATCTACACAGGAGACCTACTTCTCCCAGAATGCTTTGAGGCAGACTTGTTACAGGTGCACACAGCACACAGCAGCTGTCTCTGAGCCCATCTTCCAGGAATTCCTGCCACCCCGGACCTGTCACCCTAAAGCCAACCATCTCTAGAAATTATTACCATACCAGCATGCAGTTTTGATTCCTGATAACCTTTGATGGCATAAGCAGGTTGAAGGAACACCAAAGAAATGAAAAGCGGACAGACCTCTTTAAACTGGGCCTTGGTCGGTATCATGGCTCTGCTGGACATCAGGATGTCAGCTTCCTGCAAGACTACTTGCATAAGTAAATATTTTGATCAGGTTTTTATGTTTACAGAAGTAGAGCTCAGAGAGAAGAAAATCAATATTGGTATTATTGATAAAGGAGGCTAGACATCATTAACTCAGAACGATCATATCGTCTATGGCAAACTGTGAGAGAGTCTGAAGCAAAGAAACTTTTACCCCAGTTGGATGTTGTCTGGGCTTCTGCCAACACGTCCTACGCCGAGTGCCGAAAGAAGAGATTGAACTGATGAGCACAGAAAACAAACAAACAAACAAAAAAACAAACAAAAAAACGGGGGTGGGGAGGTGTCTAAAAACCTAAAAGTCTAATATGTGTAAAAGTCTAAAGGTATATTGTGACTTTTGCAGCAGTTGAGTTGTTTTTGGTTTTATTTGTTCATTATTTGGTATTTGAAATATGTTTACAAAAAGGAGATCTGTCATTTACCTCTTGCCGATTTCTTCATAGGCTCAAGAACGGGTTACACACTAATACACCTAAAGTATTATACCTAACTGGTTTTTATGTCTCCTCCTCCTTCATTTAAGCTAAACAAATTGTATGTCAGAAAAATGAAGAAATTTCTGAACAATTATGGAGCCAAGAACCGCACCCAATATCCAGACTCCCGTACAAAGAAGAGTTGGGGTTAGCATCGACGTATACCAAGACAGGACAGATGTGTAATCATGGGCACGGGGATTGCTGGACATGCACATAGTCTCATACCTGGGTTTTCTGCCCTCCTTCAGATGTAGAGAGTAAAGAAACAGGATCCATGAATTGAATTTAACCTCATGTTTTAAATAAAACAGTTAAATAAACAGTTCTCAGAGCATACTGTCCCGCTGGACAGGAGTCTCTTGAGCCACTGGGATGGCCGCCAGTGAGTGGCTAGTTGTAGTGCCAGCTAGGAGTTACTGTTCTCTTCAGACACACAGACATCAGGAGCCACGTTGGGTGTTGGCTTTCTCCAGCCAGCACTATCTCGCTTAGTCAGACTGCCCTCTGTACTAGTTGAAGCGGAGAGGGAATTCCTAGCCACCCACTCACTGGGAACCACAAAACCCAACTTTCATCCTGGAGGCCTTGGGGTGGATGGAACACGGCTCCTTTTACCTACCTGAGCACAGTAGCTGACTATCAGGAAACTGCCTGTGGCCTCCACACATTGCCCCACTATTTACACAGCTGATGGAAGTTTGCCCTCATTGAGGAATTTGGCTCTAGAGGATTCCCCTTAAAATTCCCAAAGGGCCTATTCACCCCGTCACACCTACACAGATGCCTGTGGAGATAGCGACAGCAGGCTTCATTTCTAACTTCCTCTGTATGGGACTGGAATTCTACACGTTTATTTAAAAGGAGGGGGTTGGAACAGCACTGAGGGGGGACTACACAGCCCAGCATTATAGGAGGTACTTTTGAGAAGTATTTTCAGCAGTCAACAACCCCTCGTCCTACCACTCAGACATTCCTTGGCTTCATCCAACAGCCTAAACTCTGCCCTCCTTCCTCACAGGCACCAAGCTGAGCCAGTTGAGACTCCCAGCAGCTATGAACCTCTCAAAAGCAGAGAAAGAAACACTCAAGGACAAGGAAGAAGCATGGGCTAAAAATTCTTCACCTTTAATAATGTAGAGTCTGCCAGCTCTTTGCAGAAGAAAATACCTTAACCCATGGTTTTATCATAGTAAGACCCAGCACAGGGATCAGACAGACTTGAAGTTTCTTGAAGCCTTTCATGCTTTTTCTTTCCTGATAAGAATCAGTTTCTACTCTTTGCTAAGCTGCTAAGAAGTGTTGAAAATGGCAGCTCACTATTAATTTTCCCATCTCTCCTTGCTGACTGGCAGCCGGGCTTGGCAGCGGTAAGGCCTGCTTTTGCTACCAGTGAATGCCTCTTTCACTGGGAGCTGCTCAGGGAACAGCCCAGCATTTGAGAAGGAGGCACATACAAGTTGTAACTATATCCAGAATGTTCCCTTTCTTAATTTCCTTCCCTTACCCTAGGTCCCCCCTAGTCTAAATAATGAACCATATTATGTTGCTAAACAAATTCCACTCAAATACATTCAATGCAAAGGATAGTGTTTTAAAGGAGAGAAGGGGGAGGGAAGCAGATGTATTGGGTCATCTCATGTGTCTCCCACTTCCCTGTTGTTTCTAAGGAGACAACAGGATAGTCTCAAATTCAAAGGCTTAGGTTTTTATGACAAACTCTGAGTTTGACCAATTCTGCTAAATGAACAGTCACAAAACTTTGAACAAATCTCTTTTCTTTCAATATCCTTATTTATATAGTTTTCTTACTTATAAAGGTGGGGGCATGGGTGCTTCTAAACTTCTGGTGTGGCTGGGAAGATCAACGTTCCATGTCTTAACTCATATCTACCAACACTTCAGAGTCCCAGCATCTCTTTGCTAGGTCTTGAATGTGTTCCCCAAAACCATGTGTTGGAGACAGGATTGCTTTGACAGCATCCATAGTGTCACCTTGCAGAAGAAATTATCCAGGAGAGTTCTGCTCTCCAGAATAAAATGTAACCATCTTGTCAGTTCCAATCGGAGTCCTGGGGAACGTGGGTTCCTCACAGAGGGGAGAGTTCAGGCTTCCTTTGCTTGTGTCTTGCCCATCTATTCTCTGTCATCAGGTGACCCAAAAATGCCCTTACCAGATGCGGCCAGCCAACTTGACGTTGAACATCTGAGTTTCTAAAACTGTGAGCCAATACATTGGTGTTTGCTGTAAACTGCCCAGGCTGGAGCTTTCTGTTACAGCTGAGTAAAGCAGACTACGGCATTGTTACCAGCTCCTCCTTCTCAATACTGTTAGATCAAAGGCAGACCATGCAAGATAGAAACTAGAGATATAAGTCATATACGGAAGAGTTCTAAACTGTTAGTGGACCAGAAACAAAAGAAAGTCAATACAGTCCTTTAAGAAAAAAAAAATGTCTAAACATAGTATAACACACACTCATTTGCAGGAGGTGGGGAAATATTTTTTTTCAAATATTTGATAACAAATGGGTTTTATTTGAGAAATTAAAGGTAAATCCAGAAAATAGGAGTTAAACTAGAAGACGCATTTATACGACAGAGAATGTCCTCTTTTGGAGAGTCATAATTAAACACATATGAGTTAAAAAAAAAAAAAAAACTCTGAGAAATCCTGCAGGGCACTGGATCACATACAATTAGACAGGTTCTTGTGGTATCCAAAGTTAACCTGTAAGCCCCACCTGCCCAGGAACCAGGTAACTTCCTGGATGCTGGGAGTTGTAGTTCTTGGGAAATAACAAAGCCTCATGGGAAAGTGCAGTGGCCTATAGGTTTTCCCTTATAAGCCCCTGCAACATGTGGCTTGAGGCCATTCTCAGTTGGGAAATTCCAGAGATTGGTCCTGACCAAAGTTCATCCCTTGGTCAGTATTTAATATTTAATAAAGCTTGCTTTTACTTGCTTTACTCCAAAATGGTGGAGTTATTTTTATTTTTGTTTTTTTTGTGTGTGTGTTTTTTTTTTCTGGTGAATCTCGTGATTTTCAGTTCTCATCAAGAAAACCTAACTCATTTTGTGTAGCTGGAAGCACCCTAAAATAGTAGGACATTTAACCTCATCTATACATAAATGTGTTTTGGAATTAGTTCCATACAATACACTTAAGTTATGGCTCAATTAAGCAGTATCTGCAGAGTGGGGAACACTATGAAAAGTGACTATTCATATCCTCCAAAACATATTTTATATGCTAGCAGTGACTGTATGGTTAGTAGTTATCAAACTTTGTCGTCTTCCAGACCAGAATCTTGTGGAAGACTTGTTAAATGAAGATGACTGAGCCTCATGCCGAGGTTTCTCATCCAGCAAACTAGGAAAAAAGCCTGAGAATTCACACAGTGGTAATCCTGTTCACAGGGCCCAAGTTACTGTTGGGAGTGGCTGTAGTGGGCTTACATCATAAGTATAAAAGATATCTGCTTAATTTCTGTTTCCACATCTGTACCCTGACCTTAGCTTACAACTGTAACTCCATTTCCAGAGGATCTGATGCCTCTTTCTGGCCTTTGTGGACATCAGTCACATACGTGGTGCATAGACATTCATACAGGCAAAACAGAAAATAAGATAATATATCTTTTTTTTAAAAATTATCATTTTCACCAGACAATGGTGGTGCACGCCTTTAATCCCAGCACTTGGGAGGCAGAGGCAGGCGGATTTCTGAGTTCAAGGCCAGCCTGGTCTACAGAATGAGTTCCAGGACAGCCAGGGCTACACAGAGAAACCCTGTCTTGAAAAACCAAAAAAAAAAAAAAAATTATCATTTTCATATATGCATCACCTTGAAAATTTGGAATTGAAATCCAGAGAGGTACAGTGTCTGCTTATGTTTAAAATTGAATTGAAATATTATATTTGGGAGAACCTGTATATGACATATAGAGAGAACTTTATTTTATACTCCCAGAGAAGGAACCAAGCAAGTAACAGAAAGGTGAGATTCGGTGGTTCTTCTTGAGGTCAGCTTTCCTATTCAGACCTAGGGAGACCTCACGCATCTGGTCCCACCTGGCCACAGCCAGGGCAGCACCAGGAACTCTACTAACTGCTGTCTATGTTACATAAGGCTTACTACTCCCCTACTGCCTCCATCTGTGTGTCTGGTACTTATAATAAAATGTTCATAGAAAATATCCCATCTCCCCAGGCTCGGAAACCCCACAAAAACAACTTCTCCCAAGAAAGCTGTGCTCTGCCCACAGGCATTCTTTAGGACTTACCGTGTGTATAAACTGAGTTCCCCATGATCATCCACCATGTCAGCAAGGGTTTTATGAATGTGTGACCTTAGGTTAAAAGGAGAATACAGACATTGACAAAATCTAAACCGGCCACAAATGTCTACCTTCCAGAGAGGAGAATGCTAGTGAGGAATCCAGGAGACGGACATAAGGACATAAGGTGCTCAGAACTCTGCAACCAGGCAAGAAATCATCAGTTTTAATAGTTACAGGGCTGTGAGAGATTGGGCTGCTCGGGGTACCTCTGGGAAACAGAAATAAACAGTGCTTGTGAATAGAGCTCTGCTGCTCTGGGACGTGCTGGTTTTCACTGGCTGTTTTCCCAGGCTGCTTGGTAGCTTTTGCCAACAGAACCCAGCATCCTCTGATGAGACTTAAACACCACCGACCAGTGTAGAATGAACAGTGCCAGCCTTTGCTTGCTCAAAGTGTAGGATTTTCTGGATCAGAAGCAGAGACCAGCACAAGTTAAATAAATTTCCGAATTTCCTTATTTCATTCAACATTGAATGGCTACTATTGATGTCTTTGAGAGACATCAGCGGTCCAGAGATTAAGTAAGAAATGTCTGTCCTCTCCAGAGATGTGATGGAGCACACAGAATACTCGTGGCACAATAGGAAATGGGTTTGCAGGAAGCCGGGCATTGTGGGAAATAAGACAGCAGTCTGCTGTGATGCTGTGATGTACCTTCCAGAGGTGACTCTTCAGGTCCGTGTTGATGGAGTACTAGGGGAATAGGGGAGATGCTATCCAGTGTGAAGGAGCATGGTTCTCTCAGAGAATAGAGAGAAAATTGACAATTTGAGGATATGCTGGAGGAAACAGCTAGGGTCAAGATTTGGAGTGGTCGGGTAATGGCAGGTTGTGCCCATGAGACATACAGTCACTAGGGTGAGGGTGGGTGGCACGGATTCTCAAAGGACGAGTCGTTTTACCCAGTGTTCAATCTGAACACATCTGTTCAAGTCTTTGGTGAAGGAGTGGTTAAACCGAGTGATGAATGACTCCTGTCTAAGCATCGCCTGTGTCTGGCTCAGCTATTTTATAGATAAGAGGACAAAGAAAACCAACCCCTCTCTGTCCAGCATGGCTTACTACTCCCCAACTGTCCCTGTCTGTGTGTTTGTTACTTATAACAAAATGTACTTGAGACAAAAAAAAACTGGAGTTTTTTTTGTTGTTGTTATTTCATGGTTCTGAGGAGTAAAGATTTTAAGGTGGTGCTGACATCTCTCTAGCATCTGGCAAGGCCCACTTGCTGCAAACCTGTGTGCAGAGGATCTCACTTGGTGAGCTAGAACAAGGGTGCTGGCTTTGTTTTCTTTTTCTCTTTCTCTCCTTGAAAAGCCTTTAATACCACGAGGAGGGGGGGGGGCACCTTCATGACTTTATCTCTCCTGCCAGAGGCTCCATCTCCAGATATTGCTAATATCTAACTGCAGGGAGTAAGTCTCTAAAACAAGAATTCTGAGTGCCCTGCTCTCACCAAAGCTCCCTCACCCACCGGTCTCCCTTTTGTCTTAAACTCTCACCTCTCCTTTGCAGTCTTGTATCATCAAAACCACCGTCATCTTCTTCTTCTTCTTCTTCTTCTTCTTCTTCTTCTTCTTCTTCTTCTTTTTTTTTTTTTTTTTTGGTTTTTCGAGACAGGGTTTCTCTGTGTAGCCCTGGCTGTCCTGAGACTCACTCTGTAGACCAGGCAGGCTGGCCTCGAACTCAGAAATCTGCCTGCCTCTGCCTCTCAAGTGCTGGGATTACACCACTGCCCGGCAAAACCACCGTGTTCAAACAAGCTTCAAAATCTGATTGCTTGGTGCTCACAGGATCTTAGCAGTCAAGAATCTTCCTCACATATCTCCATGTGCTTCTGTAATTTGACTTCTGGGAGAAAAAAGTTCCCGTTGCCCAGCAGAGTGTAGCCTGAGAGCCACCTCCTCAGCAAAACCTTCTTCGTTCTTCTCTCCATGATTACGCCATACCCCCCACCCCCGGCCGGTACTGTAGGACTGATTCCAGCAAACCCTGTCAATTCTGCATTGTGTTTTAGGCCACTTCTGGAAAGTCTGTTAGATCTTAGCTGGCTGGAAAGGAAATAAGGAAGAAGGGAGGAGAGGAAGTGGCTTTGCTTCTGAGTAGACACAGTAAATGATGCCCAGACAAGATATTGGGTATTCAGTAACAGATGGGGCCACTATGGGATGTTGTATTGTAAAAGATAGCTTTTACAATATCTCTGAAGTTTTTCTACCCTGTGGCCTCCCATCAAGAAAGGAACCTAAAACTGCCTCATGGAATCTCAGGTGATGTTCTTATAACCAAGAATCCTATAGAGGCCATGCTACAAAGTTGCTGACGTTATATCAAAAGATACCAGGAAACTTACACCTTGTTCTCTAGGGATTCCTGTTCTTGGAGTGGTGGGCCACCATGTATAATAAGCAGTCGTCCAGAGTCTGTTGAGACTCTGGGAGATAGGTCCACCTGAGCTCACACTTCCAGCTGTCCCTATCATGGTCCCAAGTGTGTCCTCTCATCCAGCCCAGTAACAGCAATCAGTATCAGGAAGAGAAGGAGCATGACTCAAGTGGTTTGCTTAATATCTGCCACAGGGTCCCCAGCATCCAATAGGCACTACTTTAAGTGGCTAAATTTGTGACTAACTCGTTCTGTAGCAGTTAATACTGGGAAATGTAAGGAGTGGGTTCCTGATCCTGCCTCTTAATCCTAATGCTCACTGGTCTTCTGACAAAGTCAAAACATACTCATCAATTCAAAATTAAAGCTCATATATTCCCACTGCCCTCCCCCTCCCCAAAATGCTAGTGGGGTCTGGGATATAGTACTTGTCTAGCACTCTTAAAGCCCAGGACTAGATCCCCAACACTACATAAAGTAGCATGGTGGTGCATGCCTCCAGTCCCAGGGCCTGGAGATAGAGGCAGAGGGATTAGAAGCTTGAGGTCAACCTGGGCTACATGTAGAAGCTTGAGGTCAGCCTGGACTTTAGACTATGTCTTAAAATGAAATAAAAAGCAAACAAATCAACAAGTACTTTTTGAGACCCATCAGTTGATTTAGGTCCTGACTGTAAATACTAGAGCAAAAGTAGGGTTTTTTTGGGGGGGTGGGTGTTGGGGGCAGAATGAGCAGCAAAGGGGTGCTTCCTCATCTGACCAGGAGCAGCCACCCATTTTAGGTTACAGATGGTAAGGGCCCTTGTAAAAGCACAGACCCAACCAGAGGAAAGAGCAGATTCATGATGGCTAGAAAACTGTAAAGGGTAGAGATTTGGTATTTGTTGTTTGAACTGACTGAATCCAGGAATTGACTGTCAGCAATATTGATGGTTTTGCTTACACCCAAGGGTCACAGTCTGATACAAATTTGGCATCCTTCTCTCCCTCCCTCCCTCCCTCCCTCCCTCCCTCCCTCCCTCCCTCCCTCCCTCTCTCCTTCCTTCTATCCCACTTTCTCTCCTTCCTCACCCTTCCCTTTCTCTGAGATTTTTAGTTAGAGTGCCTAGAGACTCAGGGATGGAGGCAGCAGCTGGCCTCTGGAGGGATTTCCTAAGGATTCTGGTGGGAGTTATCTGTCTCTCCTCAGGCCTACTGTGGACATCTTGACTTGAAGGTTATACTTGTTGCTCACATAATATTTACATTCCTCTTCTCCCATCCTGTGGAACTCATTAGCTAAATGTTAGCACCCACGGGTCCCCTAATGCAGCCCTTCTCCAAGAACCACATGAAACATGATTCTCTCCTGAGCTCACAATAGCTTCTTTTACCTAGGGCCATAATTAAGATCTCTCCTACTGATTGGAATCTACCAAAGCCTGAGGCAGGGGCTGACTGAAGACCAACATGCAGGCCTCGTGATTACCCTGGGAAGGAACTGTGAGATTTCAGATCACTCGGACCATTTCTTCCTCCGGGGAGAGGAGATCAGTATCACGGCCTGTATTTTCAGAAGCTCTTTAGTATCTTATCTGTGAAATGTTTGGGAAATCATTCTTCAGTCAAAGAATATGCTTCCAGTTAGAGTTTTGTAAGAGTCTGATTTTGTGTGACCTTCAAATGACTAGGAATTTCCTTCAGTCAAATATCACTTTTTTTTTTTAACGGAACTGACAGCAAACTGTACAATATTCAAGAGCACAATTGTGTGTGTTTCCCCATTGAGACATTAGGATTCTGCCTCTGGGAGAGGTCTTTCCTCAATCTCTTTACTCTTCAGAGATTTTGCAAACTACACCACAACTAAAATGCTAAAGCAAAGAGACTTTAAAATTTTTAAAAAAATTTTTTTTTAACTTATTTACTTTACATCCTGCTCATTGGTCCCCTCCCTGTCACCCCCTCTCCCCTCCTCCCTCCCCTTCTCCTCTTGAGTGGGTACAGCCCCCTTTGGGTATAACCCCTATCCTGGCAACTCAAGTCTCTGTGAGGCTAGGTGCTTCCTCTCCCACTGAGGCCAGACAAGGCAGCCCAGCTAGAATAACATATCCCATGAACAGGCAACAGATTTGGGATAGCCCCACTCCAGTTGTTTGGGACCCACATGAAGACCAAGCTGCACATTTGCTGCATATGTACGGGGAGGCCTAAGTCCAGCCCCTGTATATTCGTTGTTGGTGGTTCAGACTCTGAGAGCCCCAAGTGTCCATGTTAGTTGACTCTGTTGGTCTTCCTGTGGAGTCCCTATTCCCTTTGGGGCCTGGAATCCTTCCTTCTGTTTCTTCATTAGAGTCCCCAAGCTTGATCCACTGTTTGGCTGTGGATGTCTGTATCTGTCTGAGTCAACGGCTGGGTGGAGCCTCTCAGAGGACAACATGCTCTTGTCTGCAAGCATAACAGAGTATCATTAATAGTGTCAGAGACTGGTATTTGCCCATAGGATGGGTCTCAGGTTAGGCTGGTTATTGGTTGGCCATTCCCTCAGTCTCTGCTCCCTCCCCCATGTGCCTGCATTTCTTGTAGATGGGATAAATTTTGGATTGAAATGTTGGTGGGTTGGTGTCACTATCGCTTCACTGGGGTTCCTGTCTGGCTTCAGGAGGTGGCCTCTTCAGGTTTCATATCCCTAGTGTAGTGAGTCACAGCTAAGGTCACTTCCATTGATTCTTGGGTCAGAGACTTTATCCTAGGTCTGTGTCTCGTCCTGGAGATGTTCCCCTCCTCCTCACCCCCGTCAGTTGCAGATTTACATTCATTTTCATGGCCATCTACCCATCTCTCCTGTCCCTCCCCATACCAAGGGTCCAGAATGAAAACACATGGGAGAATTCTCTTCAGAGACGGAGACACACCAGTTGTCTTCAGGTCAGCTTTGACTGGGAAAGCCTAATGAGGACTGGTTGCCTAGCGAAGGCTGGGGTTAGGGAGCTGCCTGCCACCCTTAACCACCAAAAGGCCTCACAGTGCCTACCCAAACTCCTTTGCAGTCACTGGACTAACTGCATAGTAATAGTACGTATATTAATTACTCTATTACCAGATGAGTGTCAGTTTATTAACATGCATTGTTATCTTTACATATTTAAGAACAGCAAATCACATGTAAATAACCTACTGTGCTTAGTTATGCAATGAACAACAGCTAAGACAGAGACCCAAGAGGCTCATTTTTCTGGGGTTTATCTGCAGCCTTGTCCTCCGAGTTCCTTGAGGCAGCAGCTGGGTGTGAGTCATCTCTGACTGCTTCTTGTTGTCTGGTGCTGAGGCTTGCACACTGGAATGACACCTTAAAAGCTTTAGAGTGGCTGAAAAGGAGCCTCCTTTATAGCTGGGCAAAGTGGTGCATGCCTTGAACCCCAGCTCTTTGGAGGCAGAGACAGGTGGAGCTCTGTGAGTACAAGGCCAGCCTGGTCTACAGAGTGAGTTGTTTCAGGAAAGCCAGAGCCACACAGGGAGATCCTGTCTCAAAACAAAACAAAACAAAACAAACAAACAGACTAAGGGAGAGGTGGAAGAAGAAGAGGGGAAGGAGGAGGAGGGAGGAAGAAAGAGAAAGAGGGGGAGGAGAAGGAAGGAGAAATCAGGAGAAGAAAAAGGAGAAAAAGAGGCCTCCTTGGGTAGGAAGGAGTGGGTTCATCTTGAAGACGCAGACTGGGCCTCTGACAACAGTTGAGTTAGGATCCATTTGAACAGCACAGTGTACTTGGACACACCTCAATACATTCACTGTCTCTTGGCCAAATGTCAGTCAGCTTGTCTTACTATTGAGGAAATTCACCTTTAGAGAAACTATGGGATTCGTCCAATATGGTCTGCTTTCCCTGTTTGTGGAATTAGAAAATAAAAATATATACATGCATACAAATGTATTGGATCTCACATAGGTGGTTCAAGATTTTCATTTATTTTTAAACACATATTCACTTACTCAATTCATTGTTGTCAAAGTTGTGTTTTAGGACAGAAGGTTAGACAGCATATCTAAAGTATCTGTCTCTTCGCCCGACCAGATCTGTACGGAACTCAGAGAAGCAATGGAGTTGCTGTGGCCGGGCACACTGATTCAACTTCGTGTGCATGCACCGAGTTCTGTGTTTGACTTTAAATATCCTTAACAATAAGGCTCAGCTCAGAAAGACTGACCCAACCCTGTAGTGCAAAGAGCTGCTGGCTCGGGAAGCTAAAAAATCAGAGACTCTTAGTCAGAAGTGGTTAGACCTTCCTGGTGACATTAGCAATGTGACAGAAAGGCAAAATCTCCACAATATTCCATATCTTGACTTGTTTTAAATTAGTGCATAAATCATGTAAGAAACATCAAAACCCAGGACTGAGGCAAGTGCTACTCCATCCCAACTTCTGCAAAAAAGACTGTGGATATTGGGGGAATGAGTGGTGAATGGTCGGGGATGCTGGCTGCTCCTTCTCTTGGGAACCAAAGCCAGAAAGGTTCTTCACCACTGCTGTCTCTTTGATCTCTTGCTCTCTATTTTTAGAACTCTTTCTGTCCAACATCCTCTGCCCCACTGCTGTGACCTTCCATGACACACTTCTCCTGGTGGTTATTTTGAGATCATAGTCCTTTCCCAAAGAATTACTGCAGCTAGAATCAATGTATGATGCAGAACAACACAACACAAGTCCTTGCTTGACAAAGTACCCAAAGTACATGTCCCCACAGGAGGATGAGTGATCTGGGATACAAAAAGCAGACACATCATCCATATTTTTAGTCATCAAAGCATTCTGGAGGGACCGCTCAATCTATTAGGTACCACCAGTTAGTTTTATCTAGGTGCAGAATCCATAGCTAAGGGTTATAACTCTGTGTGTGTGTGTGTGTGTGTGTGTGTGTGTGTGTGATTTAGGAGACACAGAATGAAAAGGAGTAACCATGAAGACGATAATAAAATTTATTGTTTTGGGTTCATCTTTCATACCTTACTTCTCTCTCAATCTATAAACCACACAGAATGATCACCAGTTTATAGAGTGTAAGGAAACCTCAAAGAGACTGACCATGCTGTGCTGTCCAGAAGTCCTTAGAAAATTATTCATGCATAGAAATTTTAGAAGTAGAAATAAAAAGAATAGAAATAAGATGAGTATTTAGCTTCAGGGACAACCCGCTCTCCAGTGAAGAGACAGGCATTGCTTTCTGTGTTTGTCATTGTCCCTCTGTAGCACACACACTGTTAGCCAGACAGCTATATAAACTAGGACATTTACATTGATAATAAAAGGTAAGACCTATTGAGCATTTGCATTACGTATATGTAGTAAGAACTGTTTTGTAAGCTCTATATAAGTTATATCATGGAATATATATATGAACTCGCCATGAAATATGAACTCATACCCTCTTTGACAAGACTGTTGAAGGGCAGAGAAGCTAGAAATGTTGGCCAAGTTCAAGCAGGTGCCCGTAGTTTACCACAAAGATTTTTGAAGTTATATTTAAAAGAGAACAAGAGGGAACCAGCAAGGATTTCTCAGTGAATAAACAGTGTGCTGACCTTGTGTGCTTAGAGACCTGGATTCAATCCAGACCCATATAAAGGTAGAAGGAGAAAACCAACTTCATAAAGTTGTTTGGACTCTACATATGCACTGTGGCATGTGCACACCACACACAACACCCACACACAGAAATAACAAAGCCTAAGAATTAAAAATAACATAAAATGGAAGAAAATGTTTTATGGAAATGAGACCTCTGTGCACATAAAAAGGACATTTTGCCTTAATGTTATTCAGTTAATTTATCTGAGAGCTATCCCCCAAGTCATTGGTCTTGAAAACGTTAATCTTATTACTATATAATGTCTCCTAAGAGATATTCTAGAATTTAATAATCCCAGTACCGGAAAAGATGTTGCAAAGTAGTCAATCTTCTAAATTGTTGGTGGCAGTTTATGCTAAAATGCTGTAATCTGGAAACGTTTCATATTACACATCACCATTAATAAAATGATCCATGTTCACTGCTCAGAGATGGAAGACAGCAGAAAGTATCTGTGTTCAAACTCATTTTCTCAGTGAAATCACCATAACCACCCACTTTAGACTATACAACTCCTACCATGTTAGTGGAGACCTCAGTGTCATCTGAAGTCACATCTTAGCAGTCACCCCAAACTTTTTCTTGAATGAATGCTCTCCTGGTCCAAGGGAAGAAAACCCTTTTTAAAAATAGGGTCTGAATTGGTCAAGCCGATCTGATAGCTAACACTTGGAAAAATAAAGCACAAAACTACTGAAAAAAAAAAACAAAAAAACAAACCAAACAAAAAATCTGGAACCCAATGAAAAGACATGTGATTTTCAGTTTCTAATGTGAAACACTAAACATGCCAAGAACGGAGACACTGTGACCTAGAACACGGAAAAGAGTCAACCAATGAGAGGACACCTAGAAATAACAAAGGTAGAGATAGTGAAAGTTGATATTAAAGCAGTTGCCACCTCTGGGTATAGGTATAGAAAGAAAAGCACAAAGACAAAATAAATTATTAAATGAGGACAATCAACTAGAGCCATTAAGAATGAAGCATGCAAGGTCTGAAACAAAAGAAAAATTATCACTGACACTGAGGCTATAGAGTGTCAGATATATAAAGTATATACAGATGAAAGTATTCTTAAGTTACCAAGACAAGACTTTTGAATTTATGGAACAAACAGGAGACATACATGAAGCCAAATTTGCCAAGTTTTTCAAAAATATGTTGAAAAACTTCCAAAAGTATTCAGAGATATAAACCCACATATCAAAGAACATCAATGAATCTCAACAATATCAAAACAAATTGATATCAAAATACATGATTTTTCAGTTGCTGAAATACAAGTACAGTGTATCCAAAGCAGCCAGAGAAGAACATATAACAGGGTAACCGCCGACGTTTGTCAGGTGGGAACATGCCTGCTAAGGATGATGGAACTTCTTGAAGGCATAGGAGGGCAGGATCAACCTGGATGTTTACACCCAATACAAAAGCTCTCCAAAACCTAAATCAAAATTACATCAAAATTAGGCATACTTAAACTACAAAAACCCTCCAGAAAATCCTTTCAGGAAAAAAAGAAAACAAGCCCCTTCCCATGGAAATTTGGTTCCACACAAAGGAACTCATAAACGTGGGAGGAAGCCAGGCAGTGGTGGCGCACGCCTTTAATCCCAGCACTTGGGAGGCAGAGGCAGGTGGACTTCTGAGTTCGAGGCCAGCCTGGTCTACAGAGTGAGTATCAGGACAGCCAGGACTACACAGAGAAACCCTGTCTTGAAAAAAAAAAGTGTGAGGAAATTAGAAATACTTACTGCTTAAAATGTTCCTTAAAAGATAATATACTGAAACAAAAACATTTGCAGTAAGTTGTGGCATTGATACTACATATAGAAGTAAAAAGAATAACACAATATCACAAAGGATGTGTGTGTGTGTGTGTGTGTGTGTGTGTGTGTGTGTGAATTTCCTAAGCTCTATGTGAAGCAGTATAATAACATTTGAAAAAAAGAATGTGATAAGTTTTAAAATGCATATTGTAACCCCTGAAGGGATGGGTTCAGTGTCTTAAAATGAACAGAGTTCTCACATTGGAACTACACAGGAAGTAAAAGAAAGACAAGGTTTAATAAAATCTTGGAGTAATTGAGAATCAGTTTAGACTTACTGTTTATTGTTTATAAAAATTTTGCTTATCAAAAAGCATGTGCTGTCCAAGGAGTATCTTTATTTTACTGTATTCTGAAAAATGTTAGTTTATAAACTTTGTTATTTTTTCTATTAATTCTTTATCTCTGATAAAAAATAAATTTTGAATACAAAAAAATCTTGATTTTGTAAAATAGACTTTTTGCATTATAAAATCTTAATCATTCTAATTACTAAGTATTATATTACCACATCTAACATGGAATTATGACAAAAAGATAGTATCCTTGTGTTTGGGAAAGAGTGTCATCACTTTTGATTGACAGTGGTTGATTGACAGACAAGTGCCTGAGTTCAAACATCAGCTTTGCCTGACTTGAGCATGTTACTATCACTAGATTTCTATGATGTGAAAGTATCAGAACCCACCTTAGAATCAAATGATTTAATACACTAAGAGTTCTTTAAAAATGGGCCAGTAAGGATAACCAGGTAAAGCCACCTGCCACTAAGCCTGATGACTAAGTCAATTCCAGGGACTCACATGGTGGGAGAATTGATCACAAACTGACCTCTGACCTCCACATGCGTGCCAGCACACTTATATGTGCAGATGCATGCACACACAAACACACAATAAGAATGTAATAAAACTAAAGTCAAAAAGTACTTAGTACTAGAAAGATAGTAAATATTATAAGATAAATTGACTGCAGTTATTCATAGAAACTAAAATACTGTGGAGAGAGAATTTGATTCAGAGAGAAGACAAATGTGGAAAATGTTGTAGGAAAACAACTTGACAATTAGAGACTCTTTTGACTCTGTCCAGTCAGGAGCCATGTGCTTGCAGACATGACACTGACTTCCTGAGGGCCCCTTCTCTTGCTTGTTCTTACTGCTCTCATTTCCTGTTTCTTCATGTTCTTCCCTTTCCTGTTTCCTGTTTCCCTCTTTTGTGCTTACTGAGAATCCAGCAATCACACTATGTTAAATATCAGGATTTTTATTCTTTCAAGGTTATTGCTGGGAAGATAATGTTCAGAATTCAAGTCACATTTAAACTTAATATTAAATCCAGAATTTAAATAGTTCATCATATTAAATATAATGAGAGTGACCTCAGAATTGTCTTCCATGATCTACCCGTGGGCGTAATCAAGCAAGCGTTGGTACTGTAAGGAAAGCCAGCACAGACTTTTAGGACCCTTTTTCTAATTTTGTTGGAACTGATAAAATTACCTCATAGAACTAAACTTTACTGAATGTTCAAAGAGCAAGTAAGAAATTCTCTCTGTGACTTTTCCTTAAAAACGAGATATAAATGGCACCAAGGGTGAGCTACCTCTCTGACTGAGCCATTGCCAATTCCTTCAAACATGGAAGCTGAAACTGACTTCCATTTTTATCCAAAGGCACGAAGCTACTGTCAGACAGTATCATGAGCTTGTGGGGAATAGCAGAGCTGGTGGGTGTAACCTCAGCACTTGGGAAGCCACATCAGGGGGATTATCATGAGTTCAAAGCCAGCATGAGTTACATAGAAAGAGCCTTTCTTAAAGAAAGTCAAGAAAAAAAAACAAAGAAAGAAAGGAAGGAAGGAAGGAAGGAAGGAGGAAAGGAAGGAAGACAAAGAAACAAAAGGTACCATGTAGAAACACTATCTTGTGGGAAAAAGACAAAACAAACTTATGGCCTATAGAAAAGAGTAGAATAGAAGGCCAGACATCCAGTAGGCACAAAGGATTCTGGGATAGAGCTAGGTAAGAAGAGTCACTGAGGAGACTGAGTTGTTATTTTACTGTATTTTATTATTTGTGTGTCAGATTATCTCAGTCACTTAAAAAAGACTTATCAGTGAGGCAGTGTGGAAGGAAGAGAACAGCCCCAATAGGATCACATATTTGAATGTTTGGTCCACAGGTGGTAGAACTGTTTGGGAAGGATTGGGAGATGTGGCCTTGTTGGAGAAAGTATGGCCTTGTTGGTGAAGTGTGTGTGGTCTTTTTAGAGGAGATGTGTCTCTGGAGAGTGTGCTTTAAGAGTCCATGCCATTCCCAATTAGCTGTCTCTGTTTCTGCCTCAAATAAGGCAGATAAGATGTAAGCTCTCACCTATTGCTCTAGAGTGATAACTGTCTGCCTGCTGCCATGCTCCCTGCTGTGACAGCTATGAACTCTACTACCCTCAGGAACTATAAGCCCCAAATTAAATGAGTTCTTTTATAAATTGCCTTGATTATAATGTCTTTTCACAGCAATAGAAAAGTGGCTGAGATAATCTGACATACAAATAATAAAATACAATCTAAAATGAGGAGAGAAATTAATAGAAATAGAACCATAAATTGTACACGTGATAGAATGAACAAGCACATACAAAAATACAATATCTATATTCTAAATGTGCAACAAGGTCACGAAATAAAGCATGTTAAGTAGTAATACAGAAGACATTTAAAGCTGGGCAGTGGTGGTACACGCCTTTAATCCCAGCACTTGGGAGGCAGAGGCAGGCAGATTTCTGAGTTCGAGGCCAGCGTGGTCTACAGTGTGAGTTCCAGGACAGCCAGGGCTACACAGAGAAACCCTGTCTCGAAAAACCAAAAAGAAGGAGGAGGAGGAGGAGGAGGAAGAGGAAGAGGAAGAGGAAGAGGAGGAGGAGGAGGAAAAGAAGAAGAACAACAACAACAAGAAGTAGGAGGAGGAGGAGGAGGAGGAAAAGAAGAAGAAGAACAAGAAGGAGGAGGAGGAGGAGAAGAAGAAGAAGAAAAAGAAGAAGAAGAAGAAATTTAAAAAAGATCTGACCTAAGTGTCTGCAGTTGGAAGCAGGTGTAGTGCCTCATGCTGGTAATTTTAGCACTTGAGAGGCTAAACAAGAAGTTTGAGGCTAGTCTGTGCTGAGAGAGAGAGAGAGAGAGAGAGAGAGAGAGAGAGAGAGAAGAAAATCTAAGCTTGAAAGTACAATATCTGAGAAGAAAAACAGAGTGGCAGAGATGCCAAGCAGATCAGAAGGTTGTCATTTAACAGTGCTGATGAGGAGCCAGGAAGATGGCTCACTGGGTGAAGTGTTTGGACAAAAGTTTGAGGGTCTGTGCTCAGTCCCCACACCTCATGAAAAGCCTGACAGTAGCCCACAGCTATCCCCGTGTGCCTAGGGAAAAACAGGATGCAGAGACAGAATTTCTGGATGCTCTCAAGCTGGCTAGCCTGGAACACACAGCAGTGAACACTGACAACAAAAGAGAGGCCCTGCTCAAGCAGGATGCAGATGGAATACTAGCACCCAAGACTGTCATTTGACCTTCAAACACACACCACTGTGGGTTTGTTCACATGCCTGCGGTCACATATATGAACAAGCATACACTATCAGAAACACATTCTTTAAAATATTGATGAACTTGAAGGCATAGCATTAAAATTGTCCAAAACAAAAAACACATAGCTTAAGGCTGATGAGATAGCTCAGTGGTTAAGGAGCCTGCTGCCAAGCCTGGACATCCAAATTGGATTTCCAGAACCCACATAATGGAAAGAGAGACTTGACTGCTGAAAGTTGTCAGGCCTCCACATTAGCACCATGGCAGGCAGGCAGGTGTGAACACACACACACACACACACACACACACACACACACACACACACACTTTTGTTTATATACATATATACATATACACAATAAATAAAAATGTAATAACTTGTGATAGTAAAAAACACAAACTAAAAGTAAAATAGACATTGTACCATACATACAGTTGTGAAAACTTCAAGTAACTTAATATACGTACAACTAGAGTCTGGAAAATACAGTAGAAATGTGTAAGACCAAAAGAAAATATTAAAAGACATAATGACTGAATTCTTTTCCACACATGATGAAAAATATAAACTCCTAAGTATGAGAACCATGAAGACTACGGCAAGGCACGCCACACTGAATTTGCTTGTAACTGGTTAGAAAGAGCAGTCTTGAAAGCCACAAAAAAACCCACACAGTGCAAAGTGAGGACCAGATTCTCAAGCAGCAGTATTCGGAGCCATGAATGGTGTTATTTCAGAAACAGAAGGCAGGGACTTTAAGTAGTGTAGAAGAAAAAAACATCCTGACAACCTGGAATCTAACACCCAGGAAAAGCGTATTTCAAAAATAAAGGATAAATACACAAATGGGCGTTTGAGACGGCTAAGGTCAATAGTGTAATTAACAAGATTGTCCTCATGAATCTCCTACCTTTCATGCAACTCAGATGCCACCATTGGAGGAAGCAGGTGACAGGCTCACGGCTGACAGTACTGCTCTATTTCTAAGTTCTGCAAGTCCACAAGATATCAAAATTAGAGGTTTAAACAAAATTAAAACAAAGATTCTGCAGATGCGGAAGAACTGAAAGCGTCCGTCCCCAGCACACCTGGACAAGAGATTAAATGAAGATGGTATTCAGACCAAATCAAGATCTGAAGGAGCGAGGATAGCCAGATGGCACATCCATGGGTAAATATGAAACTTTTATTTTAGATATTTATCCAGATCATTTGACAGTTTAAGGCTAAGACATTAATGATGTGCCATGAAATATGATGTTACCTGTACAGAAATAAAATGTGACAAAGATAACATAGGGACAGACAGGGAAGTGTCTTGTACCGTATATAAAATAGTGTGACATCATCTGATGGTGGATAAATTTAAATTGATTCTATAAGTTCTAATCCACTGAAATAAAGCATTAACCTCAAAAAATCCAGCCCAAGAAAGGAAGAAAAAGTGGAAGGGGAAGAAAAGGGGTAAGTGGAAAGCAGATAAGGAGAACTGACAGACTTAAACAGATAAGGAGACAGACGGACTAAAACTGTGCCTTAGAACCACACTCAGTGTGAGCAGTTTGGGCAACTCAATTAAAAAGTAAAAGATGTCGCTTGGATTAAAAAATGCAAACATCATTAACCAAAACAAACAAAAAGCAAACAAACAACAAAAGAAAACAACAACAAAAAACCCACAACAACACTTTTAATTATATAGATTCGAACAAATGGGAAATAAAAGAATATCATGTAAGCTAGAGATAAAGAATGTGTTTAGATTGGTGAAACTAATTTTCCAGAGGAAAAGAGCCTCAGATGTGTGTATCTGTACATGCATGTTTACATGTACACACATGTGTGTAGGATGTGCACATATATGGCGGATATTTTCTTTTTCTACAAGAGACTAGCTCGTGTATATTTGGAAGCTGAGGAGGTCCATGATCTTTGGGTGACAAATTGGAGACCCCACAGAGCTGATGGCTAAGTTTCTAGTCCAAAGTCTCAAAACTCTGAAAAGACCAAAAGTTCAGCTCAAGAGAAGGCTGGTGGGAAAGGAAACACAGAAACAAAACAAGAAGCAAAAGCATGCTCTTCTTCAGAAGCACTCGGGCAGGAAGAACCTCTTCTTTTTCACAGAGGCACAGCTGTGTTTTAAGGCCTTCAACAGACTACAAGAGAGCCACCTGCATCAGAGAGAGCAGGATGCCTTAGTCAGCATACTGATCAAGTGAAAAGCTCATCTGAAATTACCTACGGACAGGTGCAGAACACTGTCTGACCACATATCTGGCACTTGTGGTATAGTCAGAGTGACTCAT
>JANHMN010000001.1:13144254-13219749 GCA_030674055.1 Rhabdomys pumilio
TCCTTAACAGCGGTGACATTTGGAAACTCTGTTCTACAGACCCTTGCCTTGCATGGAGTACACTCATTACAAACTTCTAGTAAAGCCTCCCTTTCTCATCTTTTAATAAAATACACTACAGAGTTGTGTATAAAGTTCAGTTGAATACTATATTCTAACTACTTAGCCCATAGTGAGTAAAAGGCAGGCACTGTAGAAGGTCCCAGCGGCCCCCCATGGGTAAGGTCAAGTACCAGCCAGGTGTGACCCTCAGACACAGCACTTTATGTATCTATTTATTTTACTTAGCTGATCTTTGAGGAACCCTTACTGGCCCAACCCTACTTTATTTCCAAGGAAACTAAGACAAACTTTACACTACCCACTACCATGGAGGGCCACAGGCAAAACGGCAATCTGAGGACTGTATTGGATGGTCTCTGGTACCCAGTGCGTTCTGAATGCTAGGCTCCGTGGTCTTTTTAATCACATTTTTAGTATACCATGTAAATACATGCATGTACAGCCGGAGGTCATCTCCTCTACAGACTAGAAAATACTTTCTAGAACAAGGCTGGCTCATTCTATGCTATTGTAATAAAAGTTAAGATAATGATGATACCTAGCAATAGCAGTAATTATAATTTATTACGTGGTTTCTGTGTGCCAAGCATCAGGCTGAGTATTAACACATTCTTATGTCTTCCTGTACACAATCAGCCCAGTGTCACAACCCTCCCTAATACTTAATCTCCGTGACCTGCAAAAAGCTGGCACAAATGAAAAGATTCAATCCGTCTATAGACTCTATCTGTAAGCCTCATCAACTGTGCCCAAATCAAATCCTTTCTGAATTCCTAATGTGGTATGTGTGGCTTTTTTTTTTAAGTAGGTAATTAAGAGAAAGGTATTTCCAGAAATACAACATAAGAGGTGGAGGCTGAATTCTTGATTCCCTGAATCTGGAGCCAGCTCATTTGATAGTGACTTATAATTACTCTATTTCAAATTGCTCAATCAACTCCAGAAGATAGATTGCAGGGTGGGGTGGGAAAAGTGCCCTCCAGTTCTTTCCAGCGAAATGCTTCTGTGTTAGCATAAGACAAGAAGTTCTGTAAGGTGAAGGATTTAGCTAGAGATGCCGGGCTTCCTGTGGCCCTGTGCCAGGTGGGGGAAACAAACAGATATGGTTCCCATTGGATACAGTGCCCTAAGAAAAGTGTTTCCTATCCTGCTGCCAAGACAGTGCCAGCTGCTCACTGCGATGACTCAGGGGAGAGCAGGAAGGCCGGGTGGTGTTTGGGGAGTAAATAAAATTTTTTAAAAAAGACAATTTTTCCATTTTATTAATAGGTCCTAAACTTCTACAACCAAGAGCTGAGTGGCAGGTTTGATGTGTGTGTCTGTGTATATGTGAGTGTCTGTGTTTGTGTGTCTATGTGTGTGTGTCTATATATGTGAGTCCGTGTGTGTATGCGTGTGTGTGTTTGTGTGTGTATGTGTGTATAGGTGTATTTGTGTATGTGTGTATGTCTGTGTATGTGTGTGTCTGTGTGTGTGAGTCTGTGTGTGTATACATGTGCGTTTGTGTGTTTATGTGTGTATATGTGTATTTGTGTATGTGTGTATGCCTGTGTGTGTGTGTGTGTGTGTGTGTGTGTGTGTGTGTGTGCCTGTAGAAGCCAGAGGTCAATATTAGGCATCTTTTTCAATCACTCTATGTTATTATTATTATTATTATTATTATTATTATTATTATTATTGTTATTATTGTCATCATTGACAAAGTCTTATTGTGTAGCCCTGGTTGGCCTAGAACTTGCTCCATACACTAGAGTGGCTCCAGACTAAGAGACCCGATTGTTTCTGCCTTTCAAAATCAGGGATCTAAAAAGCAAACTCCACCTTACTTTTTTGAGTCAGGGTCTCTCATTGAACCTGTAGCCCTGACTTTGCTAGGATGGTTGGTTAATAATCTGCCCATCACCACCTCCTCAGGGCTGAGATTAACATGTCTAGCTGTTTTTTAAAAGGTTTGTTTGATGCATCTATTTTGCCTGTATGTATGTATGTATGTATGTATATATGTATGTATGTGCACCGTGTCTGCTGGTGCTAGCAGAGATCAGAAGAAAGAGTCATATTTTTTGGAACTGGAATTCCAGATGGTTGTGAGCCATCATATGAATGCTGGGTACTAAACTACTGGCTGTTACAAGAATAACAAGTGCTGTCAACTGTTGAGCCATTTCTCCAGTCCCTATACTCAGCATCTTACGTGTGTTCTGGGGACCTGAACTCAAGGCCTGGGTGGCAGACACTTTAGCTTCTGGGCCATATCTTCACTTCTGATTCTTAGGTAAAGTCAAGTTCACTTGGCAATGAACTGGGCAGTTGCTGCTCTTCTTGGAAGTTTCATAGGTAGCTGGGAGCTACCAGGCACCCAAAAAGACAAGTACCCTGAAGCCAGCAGTCTGAACATCGCAACTGGCACCTGTAAGGTGTCTGTCTCCTTTGGATTTTCAAGAATCAGCCAAACTGGTTAGATTTTAACTAATTTCCCATTTTTAAAACTTTGAAGACTTCACAAATACACTGTATCCCTTGTATCTCTTTTATATGAAAAAAAATAGGGCTATGTTTTCATGTATCCATACTCACACAGTCCCCAGCATTGAGGCCAAGCACTGTCCAGTATGTATCCTCAGCCATGGCCTTCTGTGACCTAGCAGAGCCCAGTAACAACTTAAATGTGTGTGGCTCTGGACTGGAATCATCCCATTATCTTATAGAAATAGAAAGCAAGGCAAACCCTCAGGACTTTTGGCCAGCATAAAAACAAAGTCCTAACGCTGTGACAGGCGAGGCACGTCCCAGCTGATCTCTGACCAATATACAGAAGTGACCCCATGGCTCAGCCACTGTGTCCTTATACTTGGCCAAGGCCCCACTGCCTTTGTCCCAATGGACTTCCCTGTTAGCAGACACCTAACTAACTTTCTGCTCCACATTAGCAAGGGCAGCCTTGACTCACGTGCCTGCTCCTTTTATGTCACTGATCTGTGGCACTGTGCCATGACATTTCATGAACTAGATAAACCTGGTGTTTGGAAAATAAAAAACCAGTCCTTTGGTTTGTAGATCTGATTTTACACCAATATGTGAGGGGAGAAACAGTTAAATGCAAACTGATGGACTGTCAAGTAAATAGTGCTGAAGATTTTAACTCAATAATAATAATAAACGTAGTTCATTCCCATCAGGTCAGGGTTTCCTCCACAGGTAAGGACTGCGTAATCAGTGTGGTTTGCAAGCTGTCTGGCCTGAAATATCCTCTCCATCACCTTACCATGGTGCCTAAAAACTCCTGGAACTTACCTTTACTGAGATTTAAAATAAAACTTTTTCTTGTTTTTTATTTCTCCCTTCCTTCCTTCCTTTCTTTCTTTCTTTCCTTTTTTTTTTTTTTTTTTTTGCCATCCTCAAAGTCAATTGAGATATGCCTCTTCAGTCAACTTACCAACTATTTATTCTTCTATCTGACGTATTTTTCCTAGACTGTCTGGCTATGTAGTAGCCAAATTACAGAAGTTTTACAGAAGTGAGCAAGTCTAAGTGTCTGACTGAGGGACCAGGAGCAGGCAATATAGGCTGTGGTTAAGTTTAAGTCAGGTTTGAACCAAGACCTGGGGTCTACTGAGTGGCCCATGGCTAGCTAGTCACTGGCTTCTGAAGTTCTGACTCTTCATTCAGGTACAGAATGATGCTAGCAGGACCACATGCCTCCGCGGGGGCAAGGGTGAAAGGAGTGACCGGGCTGTAGGCCTTGATCATCAAACCAGCAATGGTGTGTGGTATAGATAGGACCTTAGTGACACAGCCATTCTTAGAAGGGGTGTCCGGAGGTTTGGCCCTGGCGGTGGGAAAGTTACTCTGGCAGGCCTCCTTTGTTGATGTGCACTTGAATCAAGAAAAAAGGCTATAGCCGGGCGGTGGTGGCGCATGCCTTTAATCCCAGCACTTGGGAGGCAGAGGCAGGCGGATTTTTGAGTTCGAGGCCAGCCTGGTCTACAGAGTGAGTTCCAGGACAGCCTGGGCTATACAGAGAAACCCTGTCTCGAAAAACCAAAAAAAAAAAAAAAGAAAAGAAAGAAAGAAAGAAAGAAAGAAAGAAAGAAAAAAGGCTATGGCTTCAATGCCAGCATTTAGGAGGCAGAGGCAAGCATACCTCTATGAATTCAAAGCCAGCCTGGTCCTCAGAGCGAGTTTCAGGAT
The DNA here is from genome assembly GCA_030674055.1 of Rhabdomys pumilio. Lineage (NCBI taxonomy): Eukaryota > Metazoa > Chordata > Mammalia > Rodentia > Muridae > Rhabdomys > Rhabdomys pumilio. Next base: position 13,148,509 of record JANHMN010000001.1, read on the forward strand.
AACTGGGGTTACACAGAAAGACCCTGTCTCAATAAAATAAAATAAAATATGAAAGAAAGACAATAGACTTGGAGGCAGTGTGAGCTCCAGCTTGTGTCTTTTGGAAGTTTAAAAAACAACAAAACAACAACAACAATAAACAAACAGACCCATTCTGGACCTGACCTCAGACAACCCCTGGTCCCCACCCTCTCCAGGTTTGTTCTTGTCTCAGCAAAAGTCACTTTCCTACACAGAGTCCCCAGCCCCCGGTTCCTGGGCGTACCCTCGAAGTCTGGCACAGAGCGGCCACTTGCAGCCCCGCGGGGAGAACGAGTCAACAGCGGGGTGGACGGGAAAAGTGACATAATCTTTGCAGCGCCCTGTGCCTCCAGCCTCCCGCAGCGCAGGCCTGGATTCTGCTTTCCAGCGCTGCGGCTGGGGATTGAGGAGCTGCAGACTCCGGACTCGGCCAGCCCTGGGGTCCTTCGCGGAGTGGGGACCCCGGCGTGGGCGGCCGGGATGCACTTTTCAGGAACGCCGGGGAGGCAGCGCGCTCGCCGGGCACGCTCCCAGGACCGCCGCCCCCTTGGAGCCGGATGACGGAGTCTCGAAAGACTTTCACCAAATATGGGCCGAGGCTGGAAACGTCCTGTGCTGTGAGCCGCCGGAAACCTCGAGTCGCGGCCACCGCGGGAGTGCGGCTCTCGGGCCAGCGGCCCGCAGGGGGCGGCGGCGGCAGATCCCAGCCCCGTGGCCAAGGCTCGTTGCCCTCGTGCCCTCCCGACCCGTAAAATCTGTCACTCAGTTCCTGCCACCGCTGCCACCATAATCCCAGCCACTCCCACCCATCCTCAGACCATGCCAAACTGTGGGGGTGTGGGAATGAAAAGGGGTGCAGAAATGTGGGGTGACGAGAGGGTGTCACCTTAAAGCTTCTTACAGACTCGGTAAATGTGGCTAGAAGTGGAGTCGTGAGCAAACCCCCCCCACACACACACATCTGATTATGGACAGCCGGGAAGGAGGGTGGGCAAAAGTAGGGCGAGGAAAAAGGTATTACGGTGAGGAGAGCAAAGAAAAGGAGGAGGAGGGGGAGCACGCCAGTGGTCCAGAGCAGCGTGTGATTCTGGGACCAGAAGCATCAACATCACCTAGAGACTTGTTAAAATGCAACTAAGGAGAAAGTCTGGAGTGGGGCCTAGCAATCAGACTTTTAACCAACCCTCCGGGTGACTCTGGTGTACACCCTAGTCTGAGACCCACTAAACTAAGAAGCTGGAGTCGACAGGTTTGGGATTTTGATCTGTCTCAGTCGCTGCGAGACAGTGAAACCTTCTTGGGGTAATCTAAACTTCCCTGGCAACTGCAAGTGAGACTCTCCATCTCTCAGCTCAAGCCAAGAGCCGCAGAGGACAAGCAGTCCTTTCTCGGTGGCTCGCGGCTCAAAGGAAACAAGTCGCTGGGTGGAGAGCTGGTGGGGGAAGAGCCCTGCGGTGGGCACCCGAAGCAACACTTACCCACACCATTTGCACATTTCCCACCCTGTCTGTCAACGAAGGATCTGTAGCTCTCAGCAGAGGAGGTGAGAAGGCGACAGGACGTCTGGAGTTTCTGGACCATCCTAGGCAAGACCTTAAACAGCCGCTGTCCCTCCTGGTTACCAGCAGGCTAAGCAGCGCATGCTGTCTGCAGAGGCGATGCACAAAGTTTCCAGCAGCCTTTCCTCCTCCAACACCTCCTGGCCTTGTGGACTCCAGCTCCTCTTCCTCTTCTCACCGCACACCCGCTGCTTTAAATGGACAGCTGATGCTAATGTTCTCCCAGTGTCTCCTCTGGGACAATCCCATTCTCCGAGATTGCCCAGTTGGAGTCCAGAAACAAAACCCCACACATCCTCGTTAGAAAACTTTAATCTGATTTTTAAAGGCATCTATGGAATGGCGTGTCTGTTTGAATGCTGTGCAGTATACTGGTCCTCTAGGCTGCTCCCCCACCCCCCACCTCCCGCAGCAAAGGAACACAGTATATTCGGGCCAGTTGGACCATCCACTCTAACTTTATTTTAAATCATGATCGACAGATTGCGTGAAAAACAAGGAATTCCGAAGAATTTCCTGCTCTGGGAACAGAAGTTAAGTCTATATTTAACAACATTTGAAGCTGTCAAGAATGCCTTGTGGTTGGATAACAGAGGGAGAAAAATGTTAAAAACGCAGGCTACTGCTATACCCAAATATGGAAATATTGTTACGTCTGGTGTCTGATTCACCATCTGGAAATACTTACAACCATGAAGTCAAATAGAAAAGACGCCACAACAGAAGCCAGGAACCCTCCTCTCCATTCTGTTTCTCCAGAACCTCCTTCTACCCTGTTCTGTGCCTTCTCCATCCTCACCCACTACCCTCCCGCCGCTTCCCTAAGATGGAAACAATGAAGTGTGAGGCTGAAGGAACAGTTCTCTAACTAATAAATTGGTCGGCCTAGGGGACAAGGCCTAGGCTTTGCTTTCTTTATTTGCATAACACTTGACAACCCATTGTCTTTAAAAGTCCCCACCCCCAGAAAGCCTTCCAGATCCTACTGCCTCTAGCAAATTCCTCTAGGACTTACGAAAGGGCACTTTTGAATGAATGAACTTAACTCTTTCCAGTAACAGCTGTCTTCACTGGAGTGTGTGCGACAGTTTCTCTCCGTTCTCACTGGAGTCATTCATAGAACAGTCAGTTCAGAAGGCTCTCTTAAGCTAGACCGTGATGCTGCAAAGGCAGAGAGGCCCTAAGTATTAAAAATGAAGAAAAGCTAGTCCAGAGCATTAAAGGGGTAGGGAAATCTAGTACCATTTCTTACTAAAAGGACGTAGGATACCTCTGGAACTTCTGAAGTTTATGAATGGCATTAGTAACCTTGAGGAGGGCCTTGTGAGGGGACTTCAGTTATGTGTCTAATAAGATCTTAAAACCTAACTTCTTCTATTACAGTGCCCTAAATTCCTGTCTCGGAACTTGGAGAGAGAGCCATTGCACAGAAGTGATCTAAAACAAAGGAGTTAAACACATAGTCGCACCGAGGAACACAGGCTCAGCACACACACACACACACACACAGAGAGAGAGAGAGAGAGAGAGAGAGAGAGAGAGAGAGAGAGAGAGACAGAGACAGAGACAGAGACAGAGACAGAGACAGAGACAGACAGAGGCAGAGAGAGACAGAGACACACAAGCGCAGAGAGACAACATAGACACGGAGGTATACATATACACACAGAGAGACACACATAAGGGGAGTTGGGGGAAGGTGTCTGCAAACACACCACGTCTTTTTTCCAGCTATCCAAAGGGCACAATGGTCCTGTTGGAATCTGTTTGGTCCTGGCAGCTTTTGCACCTGATGATTTCAGGACAAATCACTCCATGGTGGTCTCCTCCGCTTCTGGTTTGGCTGCTTAGTTTCCACCGCCGCCAGTCCGGGGACTGAGGCCAGGAGGATTGACCCGGCCTCCCGCATCCGTGAGGAAGTGGACGTCAGGCTCCGGGAGAACTCTGCACTCGTTTCCTCTTGGATTTCCAGTGCAGGCAGTGGGCTGGAACTAAAAATGGGAACCTCCAAAAACAAACAAGTACAACATACCAAAAAAAGAGGGGGAGGGATGAGGGAAGACCTCTGGCTGGAAATTTGCCAGCAAAGAGGGAAGCTCCCCCCACCATTCATAAATGCCACTCCGAGTATTAATTTGCAATACACTTCTCTTGGCTAATAAACATCGTGCCAGTGCTTTGGGACTTGATCCGAGCATGGCTCTTTGAAGTCCACAAATAGATCCCTGGCTTAAAAACCAACTCCCCCTCCCCTTTGGATTCTAAGTAGATAACTTTACTCTCACCTTGGTTGTAAACAAGCAAACAGCTCGCTGCTTTCCCGGGTAGGCATCATCAAACAAAACCACTTTTGTTCCTCCTGTCTCAGGTCCTCCCGCCCTCCCATGTCTAGGCACAGATCAGAAGTGTTCCCACCAACACATACACCACGCCCCCCACCCCCAATACACTCACGATATACCCTCTTCAATCAAAATCATCACCCTCGCGCCCCAAGCATCCCGCCCTCCCCGAAGGAAGTTGTTATTTAAAGTGGAAAAAAACGAACTCGTTTTTTTTTTTTACTCTGATGGATCTGAGAAGGGGGGTGGGGGGGAGAGAAAGGTGCAACGGAGCCAGGGGAGGTGCTTGGCAGCAGCCCGCGCCAACCAACATTCCTGAGATGTTTGAGAATTCTGGAACGCGCCGACAGAGCTACGTCACTGCAACACGCGGCGCCGAGGCAGGCATTATAAAGGGCGGGCTCCCGGCGCCGGGGCAGACCGTGAGCGAGAGCGCCCCAGAGAAGCGCCTGCCATCTCTGCGACTCCTCCGCCAGCACCTCGAAGAGAAGGACACCCGCCGCCTCGGCCCTCGCCTTACCGCACTCCGGGCGCATTCGATCCCGCTGCTCGCCGGCTTGTTGGCTTCCTTGTCGCCGCGCTCGCCCCGGTTCCTCCTGCGCGCCACAATGAGCTCCAGCACCGCCAGGGCGCTCGCTGTCGTGGTCACCCTTCTCCACTTGTTCGGACTGGTGAGTTGGACATTTTTTTTTAAACCACCGCTTCCCGGTCCGCCCTCTCCGATCACTTTCCCCGGGCCCTGATCTTTCACAGCAGGGAAAGTTAGACTGAAAAGTTCGGGGGGTGGGGGGAGCTGTAGCTTATGTCCAGGGGACCTCTTCTTGGGACACAGTCGCCGGGGTAGCCGGGCTGGCGGGACGCCATCGAGACACTTCTGGTGGACGGAGCCCCAGAGCCAGCCCTACGCTCAGGGCAGTTTAGGTGCCTCTCGGTTGCAATGCCGTCTCACACGCTTCTTGTCCCTCTTGCAGACGCTCTCCACCTGCCCTGCCGCCTGCCACTGCCCTCTGGAGGCGCCCAAGTGCGCCCCGGGAGTCGGGTTGGTCCGGGACGGCTGCGGCTGCTGTAAGGTCTGCGCTAAGCAACTCAACGAGGACTGCAGCAAATCGCAGCCCTGCGACCACACCAAGGGGCTGGAATGCAATTTCGGCGCCAGCTCCACCGCTCTGAAAGGGATCTGCAGAGGTAAGAGGCTTGTGGTTTGGCCCCCTTTAAAAAAAAAAAAAACTAATAGTCCCCATAGTCCAGAAGTTTAGTAATTTTGAGGCCATGTATGGTGACGCTTTGTTGATGGTAGCTTGGCAGAAAGGCACATGATTTCAGCAGTCTGGAATGCAATTCAGAGTGTCTGGGCCCAAGGAAAAGCGCATACGGAAAAGTGATTCCTGACTAACGTATTGTTCAGCTCTTGAGTCTCGGGGGAACTGTAGGGAACTTTACCATACATTGAATTGAACAGCGGAAAATATGTATGAGTTTCGGCTTGTGGCGGCGAATCTTAACCTTCTCCTCTCTCTTTTTGGTCGTCTTTACAGCTCAGTCAGAAGGCAGACCCTGTGAATATAACTCCAGAATCTACCAGAATGGGGAAAGCTTCCAGCCCAACTGTAAACACCAGTGCACATGTATTGACGGCGCCGTGGGCTGCATCCCTCTGTGTCCCCAAGAACTGTCTCTCCCCAATCTGGGCTGTCCCAACCCCCGGCTGGTAAAAGTCAGCGGGCAGTGCTGTGAGGAATGGGTCTGTGATGACGACAGCATTAAGGACTCCCTGGACGACCAGGATGACCTCCTTGGATTCGATGCCTCGGAGGTGGAGTTAACGAGAAACAATGAGTTAATCGCAGTTGGAAAAGGCAGCTTACTGAAGAGTCTTCCTGGTAAGTGGATACCGAGTCCTTAAGACACAGTGCAGAAATGCTTTCTTGGTCTGCAACTTTGTAGAAACCAGTGTGTGTGTGTGCGCGCGCATGCATCTAAGAAATCTTCCATTTCGTTTATCTTTCTAGTCTTTGGCACAGAACCGCGAGTTCTTTTCAACCCTCTGCACGCCCATGGCCAGAAATGCATCGTTCAGACCACGTCCTGGTCCCAGTGCTCCAAGAGCTGCGGAACTGGCATCTCCACACGAGTTACCAATGACAACCCACAGTGCCGCCTGGTGAAAGAGACCCGGATCTGTGAAGTGCGTCCTTGTGGACAATCGGTGTACGGCAGCCTAAAAGTAAGTTTCTTTCAGGGCTTGACCATGACCTGACAGGTGGGTGGGATATGAGCCTCTGTTCAAGAAAGAGAAAAGTGCATGCTGTCTTTGAAAAGAAATTGTCATTATGAAGCCCAACACTATGTACAGTGGTTAAATGCACACCTCCAACAAACAAACAAACAAACACCAACAAATCTCATTCTTGGCTTTCTTTTGTTCTTTCTTCCAGAAGGGCAAGAAATGCAGCAAGACCAAGAAATCCCCAGAACCAGTCAGATTCACTTACGCAGGGTGCTCCAGTGTGAAGAAATACAGGCCCAAGTACTGCGGCTCCTGCGTGGACGGCCGGTGCTGCACGCCTCTGCAGACCAGGACTGTGAAGATGCGGTTCCGATGCGAAGACGGAGAGATGTTTTCCAAGAATGTCATGATGATTCAGTCCTGCAAATGTAACTACAACTGCCCGCATCCCAACGAGGCATCATTTCGCCTGTACAGCCTGTTCAACGACATTCACAAATTCAGGGACTAAATGCCTCCTGGGTTCCTAGTGTGGGTTGGACAGAGAAGCGGGAGCATCATGGAGACGTGGGTGGGCGGAGGGTGAACGGTGCCTTGCTCATTCTTGAGTAGCATTAAGGTATTTCAAAACTGCCAAGGGGCTGATGGGGATGGACAACAAAGCAGCCGCAGTTGGAATACTTCGCTTCATAGTACTGGAGCGCTGGTTATGCTTCATATTGGAGCGTGTTTATGGACGACGTTCTGTTTTCTGTTTGTAAATTATTTGCTAAGTGTATTTTTTGCTCCAGGTCTCCCCCTCCCCCCCTTGGTTCTACAATTGTAATAGAGATAAAATAAGATTAGTTGGGCCAAGTGAAAGCCCTGCTTGTCCTTTGACAGAAGTAAATAAAAAAGGGCCTCTCATTCTTTCCTGGGGGGGGGAGGGGGGACACTCTGTGAGTGTCCTTGAGACAGCTACCTGCACTCTAAACTGCAAACAGAAACCAGGTGTTTTAAGATTGAATGTTTTTATTTATCAGAAATGTAGCTTTTGGGGAGGGAGGGGAAATGTAATACTGGAATAATTTGTAAATGATTTTAATTTTATATCAGTGAAGAGAATTTATTTATAAAATTAATCATTTAATAAAGAAATATTTACCTAATATCTGAATGTATGTTGTTCAGTATTTTTAGAAACCATCCAAGTTATCAGGAACAATTCTTGTCAGTCATTCCAACAGGATTTTTTTTTCCTGAGGACCTACTATGTGTCAAGCACTACTCTAGGTCCCCTACTTGGGTAACAGTGAACCAGTAGGCCAGTGGCTGCTGTTGTGAATCTTTAAGGAACAATGGCGGCATACAATAAGCTGCCAGTTTTGAGAGCAAAGTACTGACCACGGGCATTTATGAATCATAAAAGGGAAACTGAAATTTAATTCGTTAACCTAAAACAATGATTTGTTTTAATAAGAACTGAAATGAGAGACTAAGAGTCCCCATCACCCTGAACAAGTGTGGTAGTTGTTTCTTATTTTAACTTTGGGGTGATTCTGTGTGTCATACAAGTAGAGGTGGGGGACCTTTTAATAACCTTTGACCATAGCTGTATGGTTGAAGTGTATCTAAAAATTTGGAAAGCTGCTTTAATATTTCACCATGGGCTCATATCAGAAGAGGGTGGGAGAGTTCTTGGGACCTATTGGCTTGTTGGTTTGTTAATAGATGAGCTTGTGTGTTAATTCTAATAAGCCAGTGAATTAGGGAAACACGCTGCAAAATGCACAGGAATGTGAGGAATTTCAAGTGCTTTCCAGTTGCTAAAGGGCCGGGGTAACCCACCCCCTTCCTTTTAACAGCACACATCATACTGATGGCCGAAGGAGCATTTAGATAAAGTGGGCTATCCAGAGGTCAAAGGCTAGACTCTGAGCATTCCTAAAAGAAAGGGGCTGACTGTGGGTCTAGGAGAGGTAGAGACAGCTGCATTAATGCGTGTGAAAAAAAAAAAAAGCCAGTAGCCTGTGTTAGAAAAAATCTACATCTTTAGAAAGCGCTGACAATAAACCTTTTATAGGAGAAATTTTCCTTTCACCGGCAGTCCTGGCTCCCATTCAAATCCACAGTGAGATATTGCAGTCTGCACTTGAATCTTTAGACGTAAGAGAAAGTGCTTGGAGAAGCGAGGGAGGGTGACGGCTCTTGGGATTGTACAAGGAAGTTTTTTAGATAGATGAATTAATGCTGATGATTTAATAAAGACAAAAAAAAAAAAAAAAACCGAAAAACCAAAACACTTTCTCAGCATCTGTCTTAGACCTTTCAAAATGAATGACTAGGGAAGTCTACAATCACAAGTCTTCTCTAATCTTGACAGTACCTTGCCTAAAACACTGAGAATTGTGCCTCCAGAACTGTCAGTTTTTCCCACACAAGGCATTGGAGTTTTAGGTTTATTTGGGATTTAAGCACCAACTTGCCTAGTTGTGGGTGCAGTTAGGCTTGTCAGTGTGTGATGTTAACATGTAGAAGATGATGAAGACATGAGGGTGGGGGAGGTCCTGGACAGACACCGGAATCCATTAGCAGCATCCCCAGCGTGAATCCTGAGATGTTGCCTTGCATCCTGAGAGCCCATGACCTCCTCCTGTCTATGCAGACACCAGAGAATGACGCTGTGTGGATCCTCCACATGTGTAAAAAGACAGTGTCTGTGTGGTGTCCCAAATGAGGGACAATGTAGCAGAGAAAACCAGCGGATCTTCGAAAGGTCATTGATCTCCATGAACTTACAGTGATGGTGACCAATGATAACTAAGCTAATTACCACAACAATAACTAAGCTCAAATTGTGCCCATTTATTTGGACAGAAAAGGGATATAAATATAGTGATATTTATAATATCACTACAGAAATATAAATAAAGCGATATAGGAAGTATTGGAGAACTTAAAAGTAGTCAAGAATGAAATTACAGTACTCAGACCATACAAGATCATCAGCTACGCCTGCAGTGGCTCTTGTCCAGTTCCATTACTGTGAAGACAAAAGCCACTCTCTTTACATATGTGACATGGAGGTTGACTGTATCAACATGCATTGTGAGGTATGTAGTAACAATCGTATACCAGCAACCACAGTAAAGATTCTCATGGCTATCTCTCCACCCCAGCTTAGTGTTTCTGGGGTGGTTTTTGGTAGACTTAAGACCAGAGTGCTATAGAATGACCTTAGAGTCTTAGGCATTCTATGAATTTTAGAAACTATTCTATGAGACACACAGCAGCCTAATCAGTGGTCTTGCTGGGGTGCTGTCTCATATGAATGCTATGTACTAGTCATTCCACAAAGAGACACAACTAAGTCAAAATTAGAAGTGTATTTTAGGGTTATTTTTTCCAGTACTGGGGACATGTTCAGTCTGTTCACAATGTCTTCTCGTAGGCCTCTGGCACTATTGGAAAGTCCATTGAGTAATAAGCAGAGTAAGTCCAACACAGCCACAGGACAGCAGAGCTGTGTCCTGGGCAGAATGACAGGTGACTCGGCAGAAAGACTGCCACAGTAGATTCAGAGGCCTCCTTTCATGGTGCCAGCTCTGTCCTTAGCTTACTAGGTGCTTCTGGGAAAGTTTCTTAACCATGTGAAAATGAGGATACGGCTTTCAGAATTATTTTTTAAGGTTTATTTTTTATTTTATGTATGTGCGAATTTTGTATGCATGCATGCATGTGTGTGCACCATGTGTTGGGTCCCTTGGAACTGGAGTTACAGACAGTTGTGAGCAGCCACGTGGGTGCTAAGGATGAAACCCTGGTCTCCTTTAAGAGTCGTAAGTGCTTTTAATCTCTGAGAAATCTCCACAGCACCAAGTTTTAGGCATTTTGGTTAAAAAAAAAAAATGCCCAGACAATGATCATATATTCCCTTTGGTGTATTCTTCTTATGCCTCCTAAGCTGTTGCCTAAAGCACATGGATCTGTAAAGACTAAGCTGCCCAGATCTTCTTATGGTTAAACGTACTCACTTCCGTGAAGCCTTCCAGAACCTTCCTTACCATCCCATGCTCTTGGTTCAGGAGGCCGTGGAGGTCCCTGCACCTCACAGTACAGGTCTATGCTTTTTCCTCACAGAATCCCTCTGGAACTCATGCCTCATGAACTTCAATGCGCGCCTGAAGCATAGTGATGTATGTGTCCGACAATAAGTTCAGGCATCTGTGACAATTTCATCGGTAATCATTAGCATCAATGGAATCTTACAAAATACAATTCCATTCACAAATCCTCAAATGTATCAATTTTAGAGTGTTACCGTTCTGCTCATATACTCTTCTGAATCGACCCCTTTTCCTCTGTGCAAACATGCACACCTAAGTCACCATTTCTTGTCTAAATTGTTGGGCGGCCTCCTCACTTTCGACTGTGGTTCCCAAAGGTGGCTGCAGTGGGTTTTCCTATCCTCTCTGCATGTCTGTCATGTAGTCCACACCAATCAGTGGGGTATGTCTCCTGTTCTCTTGAATCTGAGCTTTTCAGCACTGGCTCACAGGGAATTCTGGAGTGTTCACTTCCTCTCTTACAGATGAGGGTCCACCGAAAGGAGGAGTACTCTTCTGAGCTCAGTGGACTATGCGAAGCCCACTGTCCCATGAACTGGTCCTAGAGAAGGAGTTGGTAAGAGAAGGAGAAAGGTCAAGGAGCATGTGGGCAACATGGCTGTGCAAGAATAGACGCTCTAGAAAGTGGATCCTCCTCCCTCAGTTATGGCAACTGATAGCTTGTGAATCAGACTTAAACTGCTTGAGTCCTTCCCACTATCCCTGATCAACAGGTAGGGAGCAAACTAGGGTGGCAATTGTAAGGTAGGGAGTTTTGGGTGCAGTTAACAATGGATGAGCAAACCATACATTCTTCTTCTTCAGACATAAACCAGAGCATACCAACTGTGGCTTAAAGGACCCAACGGTGCCACATTGCTCTTGGAATAAGGCTCAGCGTCTTACTTGGCACATGGGTCTAAATGTGCCCTTTGTCACCAGCCACTCTTGCTGCTGACCTTTGATTTTACTGAAAAAAAGCCACGCCAGGTTGCTGAAAGCATGTCCTGCTCTTGCAGAAGCCCAGAGTCCAGTTCCCAGCACCTACAAAGGGCAGCTCCCAACTCCCCCAAACTCCAGCTCCAGGAGAGCCAAAGGCAAGGAGAGCTAGTTAGAATTCCAGGCTCATTCTTAGCAAAGCCCCATCTAGATCATCCTTCCCTCAAAGCAAGTGCTTAGGAAAAAACAATTCACCTTGATAACACTGTTCAACCCAAGAAAGAATAGGATTGCTTTAAATCACTATGCCTCCTCCTGCCCCACCCCCTGCCTCCTCTTACAATCCCAGCCTGAGTATTTTTGTAGAGAAGTGTACAGCTACTCCATTTATACAACCATGTCACATTTTCCAATGACACCGGATAAGTTAATCAAAGATATACAGCGCATCCTGAACACAAGCTGAATTTAACCGCCTATTTTTATAGTAACCAAAGAGGCTATTGGGTATGAGGGGAGAGCTGTGGCAGACAACCTGGTGGGGTGAGTTTTGGGAGTTTTAAAGGAACAGCTCTGGTTTCACTCTCACATAAATACTTATTTTTCAGATAAGTGTTCAAGAAACTCCCGATTGATTGAGGACTGGCCTATGTAACTACTTTAGTTACTGGCTAGTCAGGCAGTAAGCGAGGAGAAGGTAGATCTCAGAGGATTTATTGTCTGAGCTTGCCTCAGACAGGCAACCAGGGAACAGGAAGGCACTTGAGTTACACAGAGGTCTGGCCATGATACAGGTTCTTGGTATTATGTGGCTGGCTCTACAGAAGACTTCCATCAATGGGCTTCCTAAAATTGAGTCAGCTCATTCCAAGCATCTCACCTTTCTCCAGCAAATGGGGAACAATTCCATATATTCAGGAGATTTGCTAAAGTAAATGCACTCACCCATAACAGGAATTTAAAGTTCAGGCTCCTGGGAAAGGCTTTCTGAAAGGTCCCTCCTATATTCCAAATTTAGTTTGTTCTTGGAAAGGAGCCCGTGTCTTTAGCTGACCTCTTGCATTTAAGACGATACTTGACCATTTAAACTGTTTTGCAATGTTTGGGGTTTCTTGTTGCTATTTTGCCTTTATAAAAGGAAGGCATACAGAGACAAATTCCCTATGATAAGAAAGACTGAATGTCAGAGAAAATTTTTAGCACTCTGTCTCTGTCTGTCTGTCTGTCTGTCTGTCTCTCTGGGATTTGGCATTCATTGATAAATAGTGAACAATTAATTCAAAAGGATGGATGGTGTTTACGTTTACTGTGTGTCCCACAGCTCACTAAGTCTTTGTAATAGCTTCACAGGCCTTCATTCTACCAGCGATGAGACGTTATATTTAAGTATTTGGCATGATGGCTACTATTAGGTGCCCACCCAGCAGCCACACCCTGTGTCCCTGAGTCCCTGCTGCACCATCAGAGTCTCAATTTTGATTAAGTTTTCTGCCTTCCACAAGTTCTAGGAAGGAAATCCCCTGTTTCCACCCTCACTCTTAAGGATTGCATCAGGAATGCCTTAGATCTGACTGACTTAATCTCATCAAGGCTACTGAAAGAGAATCTTCGAGGGGGAGGGGATGCTCCAGAGAATATCCTTGATAGTAAGAAGGGGAGGAAAAGTGTCTTTCTGCCCTGCTGGACACCATCCTTGTTTGAGCTCCAGGAGAATGACTGGGTAGCAATAAGAAGCTTCTCTGCATTTAAAGGGGATCCGAGCTGCCAGGTCACCCAGTCCTAGTCCCAGTGACCCCTCTGGTTGAGTGTGACAATAAACCCCTTATTATTTAAACTATATTGGTGAGGCATCTGTTGCTTGCAAATAAAGTCATCCTAGCTAAATACACTTGGTCTCTCTCTCTCTCTCTCTCTCTCTCTCTCTCTCTCTCTCTCTCTGAATGTTTATAGGAGGCCATCTTCAAAGAGGAAGGAAGTACCTTTAGATGTGAATGAATGGACCAAAGAAGAAAAAGAATCAGAAAAAAAAGAAAAAGAAAAATATCCAGTGGGAACCTGATTCTTTCATTCCTGAGTATAAAGCACTTGATAGGCTATGAGTCAACTGGACATGACTGTCAAGCAAGGACATACTAAGACATGTTCAATGGTCTGAAAGATGTGGCATATGGCAAAGACTGGCATGTATATAAATAATTTCACTATGTGACAACACTACATGAGCACCTGTATAGAAGGAGAGAGGGTTGTCAGAGACCCTCCTCCAGTGGTACATGCAATCTAAGTGTTGAAGAATGAACAGATGAGGCCAGGGCATCACCCTCTCAGTCAGAAAATGTCACAGTGTTCAAAGCCCAGAGACATTCTCAGAGTCTACAATATAGCCTCAGGCAAGTCCTGAGTAGTGACAGCCATCTTGTATTTTGCCTTTATGACCAACAAGAGGAAAAGCAGCAGTCCCCAGCAAGGCTGGGAACCTGGAGTGGGGGTGGCGGGGATATAATGGGACTAAGCCTGTGCCATCCATGAAAATTGCCACCAAAAACCTCCCATCACTTCAGGAATGAGAACTATTAGCCTGTGAAAAAGGGTTGACACCACCAACTGGAACCAGGAGCTGTCACTCCAGAGTGTACCATACCTGCAGAGACAGAGCAGTCAGCTACCTCCACACCTACAGCAACCTCCTCGGATGACGGGTAGGTTGGCTGACCTCATGCTGACAGGAACTGATTTTCTGATGGACAATTGAGGCAGATTCAGTGACTACCTCAAGACCCAGGGACCCAGTAGCAAAAACAGAAAGGAGGCCTGGAGGGTCGTTACATGTCTAATACTTTTGTGTTTGTACAAGTTGGTGTCTGGCAGGAAGCTGCCCCTTGATAGCTTCTGATTCCTCCACGGGTAACATGTATGTGTAGCTTCCATGTCCAGAACTCCAAGCCTGCAGTAACGTGGCATGTCAACAGAGGAGCTCGGGGAACCTTTTAAACTGAAGCCAATCCTCCCGATGAAAAAGAGCCACTACAGTCCCCTCCCAATCCCAATGGACGGCCGAGAGGTCACAGTGACCCAACTTTATGTGGTCAAGCAAGAACTGCAAAGAAGCTCAAAGCCTTTGGATGCTGCATTAATAACTGACTGATGGCTTGGGCCTAGAGAGGTGACTCTGGGTAAGAGCACTCATTGTTCTTCCAGGGGATCTCAGTTCAGTTCTCAATACCCACATGGTGATTCGAAACTATCTATAATTCCACTTCCAAGGGTTTAGACAACCTCTTCTGATCTCCGCAAGCATCAGGCATGCATGTGGTTTGTGAGTGTGCATGCATGCAAACGAAACATTCATATACACAAAATAAGTAAATATGAAAAATTTTAAAATTATTTTATGTATTTACATTCCAGTCATTGTCCCTCTTCCAGTCCCCATCCCACAGTTCCTCATTCCATTCCTCCTCACCTTGCCTCCAAGAGGGAGAGGGTGCTCACACACACACACCAGGCCTCCTCCTTCCCTGAGGCCTCAAACATCTTGAGGATTAAAGACATCTTCTTCCACTGAGGCCAGACCCAGCAGACCTCTGCTATATATGTTCCAGGGGCTTTGGATCAGCCTGTGTATGCGCCAGGTTGGTGGCTCAGTCTCTGGGAACTTCCTGGGGTCCAGATTAATTGAGACTGCTGGTCTTTTTATGGGGTTGCCCACCCCTTCAGCTTCTTCAATCCTTCCTCTAATTCAACCATAGGGATCCCTGACTTCAATCCAATGGTTGGGTGTAAGTATCTGTGTCTGTCTCAGTCAACTACTGGTAAGTAAAAAAATAATACAAAGAAAAGTTTGGCCATAGTAGCACACGCCTGCAGAAAAGGGACTTGGGAGACTGAAGCAGGAAAATCACTATAAGCTTGAGGGCAGCCTAGTCTACATAATCATTTCAAGCCAGCTTGGGTACAGGGCAAGACCCTGTTTTAAGGCACTATAGTAACAACAACAACAACAACAACAACAACAACAACAGTTAAAACCTTGGTTCATATCACTGTGTCAACACAATTGTTCTAAACCTCTGCTGGTGTCTGGTATGAGCGAGCACTCCTCGGAATGTTTTTCACCCGACAGTCACCCTAGACTTGGCCCAGAAGCTGTGTATTATCTCCGTGCTTCTATAAATCAGAAGCCAGGTCCTCTGGCACTCAGTTAAATAAATAGGACATGGCAGTGGTTCAGCTCCAGCAACTGGAGCTTCTGATGTTTGAGGTGAGGAATAATGTATCCCGAAAAAGAAAGAGAAGAAATCCCCGGTAACATTAGTAGATTCTAAGACTTTATTTTTCCCCTCCTGAATTTTGGCCAAGAATCCAAGATTAGCAGTCACATTGCACTCTTCGAGTAATCAACTCCTGGCCTCAATCACAGAAGTGCTCTCATTTGCATAAATCTACATACCTGTCCTTATTTACATATATCTATCTATATGCTCATGTTTGCCCCTCTGTGCCTGCGCGCATGCGCGCGCGCGCGCGCGCGCGCACACACACACACACACACACACACATATATATATATATATATATATATATATATATATATATAGAGAGAGAGAGAGAGAGAGAGAGAACGTGAGAGGAGAATAAGGAGTCTTTCATGTAGGAGTCAGGGAGTCAACATCAATGGCACATGTCCTGGTGTTGAAGGACTGCCTCCTTGGCCAGTCTCTGCTTCTCATGGCTCATCTGGAAGGGAATCAGAGCTAGTCTACACATTGTTCCTCACCCTCAGAGTAGAGAGGCTGAGGTAAGTCCACCCCAATTCCCTTGATAAAGAGAAAAGAAGGGCTTTATTTTACATTTACGACATACATCCTTTGCAAAATGACCACCACCACCACCACCACCACCACCACCACCACCACCACCACCACCCCGAATGGTACACTAACATGGGAGCAAGTGTCTCTCCCAGCATCTACTCCTACTTGGATTCCTGTATCATTTTGCTACCGGGTTGTGGTTCCTGTACCTGATAACATCCATGTGATACCTTGACCTCTGCAAGCCATGTCATCAGTTCATGACCACCAAGAAAGCCCAGTCAATCAAACTATGACGTGCTTGGACTTGGAGAGAGCTCTGTTGATAGAGTGTTTGTCTAACATGTATGAAGTCCTAGGTTCAAGTCCCACAACCTCATAAACGGTGGTGCATCACTGTCATCCTAACACTTGGGTGGTAGAGGCTGGGGGAGCAAGGGTTCAGAATGATTCTCAGTTATAGTTCAAGGGCAACTGGGATATATGAAATCCTGTCTTAGAAAGAAAAAAAGTAGGAAAGAAAGGAAGAAAGAAAGAAAAGAATCGAGGAATTCTAAACCATGACACACTACCCACAATAAGATAACATTTGTTTTTAGACCTGGTAGACTTAGAGAAATAGCATCAGTGAAGTGTGGAGGCTTGAATTTCCTTGGTTACAAGTTCCCAGCAGGCCCCAAACAGACTTCGCTGTCTTCTGTACTTAGGTATGCCAAGCGTCATATGACACAGAGTCATGTGACATGGAGACAGTACTTGTTGAGGGTGACTGAATGATTGAGTGACATGTCAGTATAATCCCCATCTTCTCCCCAGAGAAACACGCACCAAGCTGTTCGTGTAGAGGCAGGAGAGTCTCGAGTGGGCCTTGCTCTGCCTGTGGCACCGAGTATAACATCAAAACCCTCCAAGCTCCTGGTGTCTGGACTGGACAGAGGCACTGGGAGAGGGTCTCACTGCCACTGCTCTAGCCTTCTGTGGAACAGCTCTGGGCCTACTCACTTTAAGGCCTGGGCAGCCGTAGCCAGACCCATTTCCATGCTAGGCTACCTGGGGCCCTATTTATGTTTCTTCTGAAAACTGGTATACAATATCAAACTCCTGAAAAAAAAAAGTTCCAGTGCATTGTGGGAGCTGGCTATGTACAGGACATTGCTGGCCAGTTCTTCTGTCTCGTCAATAACCATTACCAGGTCTATCTTGCGTATAACTTTGGGCTTGTGTGTATCTTGTTCCCGTAGCACAAGGCACACCCTGATATTGAGTTTCCCCACAGTAGAGCTTTGTGCTAGGTCAGTGACTTGTAAAGCTTTGGCCGTGACCAGCCTACCTCCCTTGAGAGCCATGGCTTGCTCAGGTCCCAGTTAACCACAGTCCTTTCCCAGGTGCCCTGGCTTCTGCACTGTGAAAAGAAGCCATTGGAAACCACATTTGTTTTGTGTCACTTCCCTTAGGATGAAGCTGTATCTCTGATAGAGATACAGAGTTTTACTTCAGCCCTCCTTCGGGAGATGGGCCACAGGGACAGTACAGCACAAACGGTGCTCAGCCGTGAGTGTAAATGAGCATGCTACCATGACAGGAGAGGGCTCCATTCGGCCTGAACATGGAGACACACTGGGTTCAGAACTGCTTCTTTAAGGACCACCATCCAGTTACACATCTCCTGTGCTGTAGGGTTTGGTGTCTCCATGAGGCTTTCTGGTCCAGGATAGTGGGAGAGGGTAGGATCTAAAGGAGGGTAGGTAGATCTGAGTGTTGGAGGAAAACTCATTGAGACAGTGGGATTCTGTGTGAAAAGGTATAGATATGCAAAGCATAGGGTACCCAGGGAATAAGGAGCTGCCAATGCCTCCCACCCCTGTGCCCCTTGACTTTTGTCCTGAGCCAGTGTCAGAGAGGTGAAACGATTCTCTCTCCTGGGTCATCCTTGTAAGATCTGCTTCTGGGAATCCTCATCTTGACCTCTGAGATCTGTTCTCCACAAACTTGTGAGCCTGGGCTGCCCTCTCTAGCCCCCAGGGTATTGGTGACGTTGTACCACTCCCTCCCCTGGCAGGAAACAGGGTCCAAAGCTCCATAAGGACCAGGTAACTTTGAGGGTCAGAGGGAGGGTGAGAGACTGAGGCGGACTTCAGTCAGGAGAACAAGTTTCCTGGGTAGAACCAGGAACCAAGGTGGGCATTGTCTAACAGAAACATTTGCTGACTTCCTTGAACTTGCTTTGTTTAGCATCCCTATTCCCCCAGCATCCCTGTTCCCCCAGTATCCCTGTTCCCCAAGCATCCCTGGTCCCCCAGCTGCTCAGGGTTCAGTTCTGAGGATTAGACCTGAACACTGTCATCAGCCATGAAGAATTTTTCCAGTCCGTAGTAGTAGGCGCGTCCCATCTGTCATACTTGTAAGACTAAACCTCAGCAGAGGGGTACTGTGGTGATAGTGCTTGCTGTGCAAGTATGGAGATAGGAGACTGATCTCTAGCAACCAGCTGAAAAGCTGGTGTGGTGGACCACACACATAATCTCAGTGCTGGCGAAAAAGACACAGTCAGATCTCTGCAGCTTTGTGTCCAGTCTAGCCTACCTGGTGAGTTCCGGGCCATTATATATAGATCCTGTCCTGAAAAGAAAGGGGGTAGCGTTTGAAGAAGGACACCTGAAGTTTGTCTCTCTCCCCCACCCCTCTCTCTGAATCATGTGACACTATGCTTGGGAAAGAGTAATCCTTGGCTCCACTGATTTCAGGATCCCTTTCCCACCTCCTCAGTAGGCGGATGCTCAGGCCCTTGACTTTGGCAGAGTCAACTCCACTCCTGCTGGGGCTGACTTAGAAGTGTTTGGAATCCTTCTGAATATAAAGTGGAGACCTGTCTTCCTTGACCTTCAGTGACTGGTCATGGTTCTCCTCCTGCTGGCCCACGGGATGAACCTAATCCCTCAGCTGTCATCTCTCCCTCTCCATCAGGACTGCTGCCACTCTCTTTTGTTTCTCCTCCTGGGACAAACACGTGTCTATAATTATCCCTCCCACCATCTGGTCTTCACGTCTCATTTCTCAGCCTGCTCGCTCTCAGATTCACCCACCTCCATTTATCAGAGTCATTCTACAAATTAGAGAGCTAGGTGGGCCCTCCTGGTTTTCTCTGACAGGTGCAGCAAGTCCCCAGTACCCTCAAGGCCCACCCTTACTCTCAGTTTCCACATGCCCCAGTGTAAAAGTGCAAACCTCTGTTCTGAAATCCAAAATACATACACCATGCAATAGGAGAATTGGGCCTTCGCTGTCTGGGTAGCCCCAGCCCCTAGCCCCAAACCTGGTAACCAGCAGGTGCTCAATTACTGAATTGTCAATCAAAAAGTGTGTTTGTTTAAAGGGAAGCACACTGAGTTTCTTAGCTGAGTGTCAGTCTAATGGCTAACTGCTCCAGGGTTTCTACCATGGCCTTCTAAAAGATGACAGTTGCTTACCGGTGGCACTGTTGACTTTTGAATGTAAATCTAGGGCTTGACACATAGCAAACCCTTCCAAAATGTTGTGACTCCAAGTGACTGATTTGCCTTTTGTCACATTGCATTGATTGAAGAGGTTCAGCTGAGGAAACTCATTCAGTTCTGGCCTGGCTGGGGGCAAGAACATCCCAATGCCCTCCGTTCATCTTCTGTGGCCTTTGATCTCACAGATTCTCATCATTGCATGTGGTATTCGGCCTGAGCTTCTTTTTGTTAGTTTTGGGACAGGGTCTCAGTATGTAACCGTGGCTGACCGGGAACTTGCTACATACACAGGGCTGCCTTGGAACTCATGGAAATCAGCCTGCCTGTGTCTCCTTCAGAAGTGCTGGGATTTAAGGCAAGCATCGCCATGCCCAGCCTAGCCTAACCTTTACAGCAGAGAACTGGCTTCTAAACTAGAGTACTCAAACAGGACAAAGCCCGGCACAGAAGTCCTACTAAGCACTGATTGCCTTACACTTACTAGTTCCTCAGGGAGCAAAACCAGTCAGGGTCAAAACAAAGAGATGTAGGAGGAAACTTCTCAGGGTCGCTTGTTTATTGTGTCCAGAAGGTTCTCCTCTTCCTCTATTTATTGTCTATTGATTTATTAATTTATTGGCACTGGGGATTAAACCTAGATCCTCCCAATGAGCTAGAGAAGACTCTACCACTGAGCTATATATCCTTAAGTCTAAGCCTTTTCCTCTTTATTTTCAATTTTAAGGATTTCTTTTTGTTTTTAATAGTGTGTGTAGCATGGGGGAGGTCTGTGCATGTGAGTGCAGGTACATACAGTGGCCAGCGGAGTCAGATCCCCCTAGAACTGGAGTCACAGACAATGGTGAGCTGTCTAACATTTGTGCTAAGAACTGAACTCCAGTCCTTCGGAAGAGCAGAATGGGCTCCTAGACACCAAGCAATCTCTTCAGCGCCCAATTTTCACCTTTAGCCCAAGCATCAGTTTGGTACCCGGGCTGGCTTGGAATTCACTTTAACCTAGGCAGGCCATGCCAGGCAACCTTCCTGTGTCAGCCTCTGCAGTAGC
Source organism: Rhabdomys pumilio (assembly GCA_030674055.1). Classification (NCBI taxonomy): domain Eukaryota; kingdom Metazoa; phylum Chordata; class Mammalia; order Rodentia; family Muridae; genus Rhabdomys; species Rhabdomys pumilio. The sequence goes on from JANHMN010000001.1 coordinate 13,169,035, forward strand.
TGCGATAATTTAAGCCTGGACTACTGGCTTATTCTTACTACATTTCATTGTTATATATTTCAGAGGAGAAACAATTGTGTCTATATAAAATTCAAAGTTTTATGGAGATGGGCAATCCCAGTGATGCTGGCATTGATGGTAGTGATGAAGATACAGCCTTTGTTATCTTCTTGTTTCCCATCATCCTTTACGTGTTTATGATTCACATACAGCTCATTAGTTCCAGCTCACACGCAGGGAAAGTGAGGTTCTTAGAACATCGCAAATTTCTCCAAGCCTCACGACTAGCGAAAAGCAAACCTTCAGCGTCGGTCCCCTCCTCCTAAGCCTCTCCGATTGTCCTCTGAATCTTCACTTTTATTTCAAACATGTAATGACTCTCTTTGCAAAAGTATTGAAAGAATTCTAATAGAGAATCCAGAAGATAACTTTTTATTCTCTGGAATTCTTCAAATGTTTAAATCTTATTTTTAACCTGGGGCATTTTGTTTTTTTCCACTTTTGGGAGTTGGTCCCCCCAACCCCATCCCCGAGTAAGGAAGGCGGCCTAAAGCGTTGATAATACGACAGGGCTGGGATGGATATTCAAGTATCTGAAAGAAGGTTCTAGTAAGACTTTATGCACACAGCTACAGGGCAGGCTTTCCATTTGAAAAGGGAGTTTGAACTTGAAGCCAATCTTAGTCTGGGTCACCAGCGTAACTGGACTCCAGGTGGAGAGCTATGCTTTTTTCTTTATCTACTCTGGTAAATTATTAAAGGACTCTTCTGCCCAGGGGAGATCATTAACTACTGCAAGGCTGCAGAAAGCATCCACCAGGTGCCTCATGGGGAACTAGGGCAGCTCTGGTTTAGTAGGACGAAGCTTCCTCAGGTGGCTCTTACCTGTTAGCCAGAATAAGGAAAAGGCCCCCACCAGGCATGAAAAGGGCCAGGGTGGGGACTGTGGGCAAAGAGGGCAAACAGATTTCAGATCTAGTAGGTAACAGCAATCCAACCCACCCACCCCTGCCCCAGTGTATTGCATGGCTTGTGCACCTGCATCAACCCACACTCCTTCCTGCTTCCTGGAGGTCCAAACTCCTGGGTGGCAGCTGTTACTTGGGGACACAGAGACTGGGGCGAGTTCCATTGGTCATGGGGCAGAGTCTGTGCTGTTGACACAGGACAGTAGAACTGAGCAGGAGTTTTAGAGAGAGCTCAGCCTGGTCTCCAGCTCAGCCTCTTCATGACCTGCAATGGTGACACAGAGAGTCGGGTGGCATGGCCAGAGTGCTCTACATAGACAACAAATAGAAGGAAATAGGCACCACAGAGATGAGTATACCATTAACTTATATCAATCCAAATCCAAATAGGCATATTTCTAAATCATCGGGGCATTGGGAAACACAAAATTGGAGCAGCCAAGTCTGAGTGACTGTCTCAGGCCTTTCTGTCTACATGTTACCTCTCTGTCTCTGTCTCTGTCTCTGTCTCTGTCTCTGTCTCTGTCTCTCTGTCTCTGTCTCTGTCTCTCTGTCTCTCACTTACTCGCTCGCTGGCTCTCACCCAGGGTGAAAGTTGGTGAGGAGAAGAATAAGCTAGGAGTCATGGAGAAAGCTTTGTCTGTCGTATTGAAATCCATTAATACATCCAGACCTACACTCTGAGAATGATGCCTTGAGTTAATGGTTCTTGTACTTCAGGGGCAGGGCAGAGTCTAGAGATAGGACCAGTTCCTCCATCTCTGGCACTAGGCTGCTCCTTCTCCATGTTGGAGCTGTTGACAGTCTCAAAAGAGTTAAGAGTGTGTGTAGGGCCAGCTTACTGAAATCAAGTGTTGGTGCCCAGCTCAAGTGTTTGGCAGTGAGGAATGGCCAAAGAAAGCCCCATGGAGCCTAGAGTTCAGGAATACTAACACTGCTTCCTTCTGGAGGAGCCAGAGGAGGCTACATGTCCCCAGTGCCTTAAAGGACAAGCTGAGCTTGGCCCAGGGAAAGGCATTTCAGGTATTGGGGGGCGGCGGGGGGGGGGGGGTAACTTAACAGAAACAAGGAAGTCGTCTGGGTTTACCTAGGGGGTCTGACAAGGTGGAGCCCGACCTTGCAGAGTTCAGAATCAGGAAGAAGTACCAGAGAGGTAGATCCTCCAGGTCAGTCTTCCTCGTGGGAGGCCTCCCAAGGACATTGTGCCTCAGGTTCTTATTGTCTGAGGTCATGGAACCTCCTGAAGGTATGCCAGGAATGTGGACATCTGACTCACTCTTCCTTGAGAGTTCACAGTCTGAAGTTCGTAAAACCGGCTTGCTTTCTCTCTTGCCTTCAGTCATTCTTCAAACATCTGCCCATATGCTTCCCAGCTGGAGCCTGCGGGAAGACAATGAGGACAGGAAAGCAGAATAGGAAGCACAGAGACCCAAGAGCCATCACCAAGCTAGCCCCTCAGCTGGCATTAACAACAGCCGCCTCACTCAGTGCAAATCTCCCACAGAGAAGCAGGGTTGCAGAAACAAGCCCCACCGCAGGTGCCTCGGTTTCCTCATCCGTACTCAAGGATGACAGCATCTACCTGAGAGGCTTGTCAAGTAAAGGTGTAGAAGGTAGTGAGGGTATAATCTGACTGACTGACGCTCAGCACACACTTACTTATTACCATGCCACTCACTGGTGACAGAGAACAAGCCTTCTAAACACAAGCTGGGAGCAAGGAAGCTTTCCTGGGATCCTGCGGGAGGGAACGGATTCTAAATCTAAGTCGTGCCCTTTGAGCTGCTGTCTAGGGGAGGAGGAGCCATGCCACGTCACTCTTAGGAGGAGGGCGGTGCCAAGGCCGGGAAGAGGATGAACGTGAGGATCACATATGGCCTAGGACCAGATGCAGAGCTTCCTTCCGTTTGGTGTATTTCTTCCTTTTGGAAACAGTCATCATAATACCTAGAAACGCAGGCTATGCAGGAGAGATGTAGCATGTGAGTGGGTCACACAAGTAGCTAGGGTCTACAAGAACCCCTCATTTGTCCTGTTGATGAGTAGGTCAAGAACGAAGGAGACAGCGTTCTCCTCCATTCTGACCCCAGAACGTAGAGGACTGGGTGTGCTGCTCTCCAGACATGGCCCCTACAAGGTGCTGGTAAGACACATCTTGCTGTACCATCCTTGGGTCTAGTTTCCAGATCTGTCCATCATTGGAGATCATAGACAGAGCTCAGTCAGTAGAGGGCTTGGCCAGAACGCATGAAATCCTGCGGTTCAGTCCCTGGTACCATGTAAACACATGCCTATAATCCTGCCCCTCAGGTGGTAGAGACAGATGATCAAAACGTCACGGTCATCCTCAGCTGCAGAGTGATTTCGAGGCCACAATGGGCTACAGGAAACCCTCTTTCAAAAAGAAAGAGAAAAGAAAATATCAGTTGTCTTGATTCAAAGGTCTGAGCCTAGGCAGTCTTAACCACTAAGGGTCCTCTAAGATAAAAGACTAGTTCTCTGTCTTTTGGAAGATTTTACAAGTTATGTTATATTCCTCCCTGAGAAGGAAAGTCCAGCAAAGCTACTGGGGTGTAAAGCAGATATGACCCATAGCCCCAGGGTATGTCTCGTGGGCTTTATTTGTTCCTCTGAGGTCACAGGTCTCTATCCAGAATGTGATCCTCAAGGAGAGGCTGGATACCTGCTTGTGACTGTGTCTGTCGGAGGTGACCAAAAAGTAGGAATCTCATAAATTTGGAAGGTCTTTTAAGTTAAAAATAGTTCTAGTAAAAGAGAGAGGTCAGGGGCTTCACCGAAGAGAACCGGAAGAAACTGACTTAAATGGTGGCTGAATAGACAGACAGAAGAAAGAGACTGTCCCTACCACTGGACCAGTCAGCTCATGTCCTTATTCTTTGGTCTCACCGTGTGAAAAGTAACCAGAGAGGTGAGACACAGTGATTCTTGAAATGTGACATTATTAGATTCCTTACTATTAATCATTAAAATCCCTCTTTTTTATTAACTAGAATTTTCTAACAATAAATACAGACTTATGGTAAATAATTCAAACAGAAAAAAAAAAAAAAAAAAAAAAGGAAACAAGGTGAAAAGTAAAATTCCTGGACCAGCTAGGTAGGTGGCTTAGTGAGTAAAGGTGCTTGCCATCAAGACTGACGACCTGAGTCTGTTCCCTGGGAAAAAGAGATCAGACTCTTGCAAGCTGTGTTGTAGCTTTCATGTGCCTACACACACACACACACACACACACACACACACACACACACACACAGATAGACAGACACACAGATAGACAGACAGACACACAGAGAGACAGAGACACAGAGAGACAGAGACAGAGAATACATACATAAATACAATATAATAATAATTGTTTAAAACCCATTTTTTCCTACTGCATGTCCCCAGCTCTTTCCCTGGGCACCATTCCCAGTGAAATCTCTACCAAGATAGTTTCTTTCCTATCTTTCTAGAACTATCTCTGTGTATTCCAGCCGTCTCTCACACTACTTTCCTGAGCCCCAGAGACCTTTCTCGTTGCTTCTGCTGACTTGGAATTCTTGTGCCTTTACGTGACAGGCTCTCTCTGTGTTCTGTTACAACCTACTCAGAATTAGCACCTACTCAGAGAGCTTTTCTATGACCTCTCTATTGGAACATCCCATCAGGAACATTGTTTGCTTCAGGCTGCTGGCTACCCAGTCCTCAGCGCAATGTCTGGAATGCAGAAGCCATTTGCTACATGCATGATGGATGTGAGAGAGAATACGGGGTGGGGAGTGTACATACTCAGAGTCTTTCCACAGATATAAACGGGATGGTATTATAGACACAGAATCCAGCAACTTGCTTTTCTACTTCATGAAAGTAATGATAATTAGTGTTCCTTAAGCACCTAGTGTCCCATACATATTACATTTGTACTTAGTTTTAAAACAACTCCACAATACTAGCAGGTATCCAAAATGATAAAGCTAGAAAAATGAAGGTCTAAAGACACTAGAACCCTTCCTTTGATCGTCTCTTTTGCAAATGGAAAAACACATAATGCATCTGTGTACATATACTTGTAAATTTATGTTAATCATTGTGGTCGTTTGAATAAGAACGGTCCCCACAGCCTCATTCATACATTGGTCATCAGGAATGGTCATCAGGAAGTGACACTACTTAGGAAGGGTTGGGAGGTCAGAAAAGGGCACTGGATCCTCTGGAGCTGGGGTTACAGGGTACTCATGAGGATCTTGATGTGGGTTCTAGGAATAGAACCCTGGTCCTCTGTGAGAAGAACAAGTGCTCTTAGCTCCTGAGCCATATCTTTAAGCCTCTAATATCTTCTTAGTTTATTAACTTTGAAGAAAGGACATTAGATAGGCTCTCTGTAGTACATTCCAGCCTCAAACTCTTGATTCACATGCCTCTCTCTCTCTCTCTCTCTCTCTCTCTCTCTCTCTCTCTCTCTGTGTGTGTGTGTGTGTGTGTGTGTGTGTGTGTGTGTGTGTGTGTGTGCGTGTGCGTGCATGGACATGGGCGGTCATGCCTGTGTGTATGTGTAAGAATGTGTGTGTGTGTACATGGGTGCTCATGTCTATGTTTGTGTGTACATGTGTGTGTGCACATGTGCTCATGCATGTGTGTGTGTATGTGCTTCCATGGAGGTCAAATGTCTATCTCTATTGTCATTCCTCAGCTATCATGTACTGTTTATTCATTCATTTTCTTATTTTATTCTATTTTTGAGATAGAGTCTCTTTCTAGCCTGTAATTCACTGATTCAGCTGGGGTGGCTGCCAGGAGGATCCAGGGCTCCTGGTCTATCCCTTCTTGTGAATAGCTTGTTGTATCAGAAAGGGCCCTGCTGCTGGGAGTGGCCTCTCCCTGCTGGCTTGAGATTCTATATGTCCTACAAATATCCTCTCCATCCCACACTCTCCACCCTTGACTTCTCTAATTGGTTTTCTTGATGCTTTAAAGAGTGTACATGTAGCCAAATCTTACGTCTACATGTCTCCAATGTTGAAAGCCAGGGTCCCTGGGTTGAAATTTGTGTAAAAAGTTACATCACAGTGAGGCAGGGCAGAATGGCAGCCCTTCCTTTCCAACCACCCTCTCTGCATTCCTGCCTCAATAAGGCAAACTCTTTAAGACCTACCTCATTGAATCAGATTATAGCTTCAGCCTCAAATTCCCCAAACACGAGAGGAAACATGACAAAGCATTCTCTGTTTTTACAAATGCCACTTTTGAAACAGTCAAAATGACTTCCAAGTGAAGACACACAGCAGCATTCACCAGTGTCAGCAAAGAGTTGAGAGATGAGACTAACACATTCCATGAGCTCCTTCTGTGAGTTCCAAGACGCAGGGAAAATAGAAAATTGGGAAGTGTGCTCAAATGCTCAAACACACAAGGAGGGAACAGGTACTGGTGGAGCCAGGTTGGATACAGTGTCCATTTTGAGTTTGCCTTTTTTATGAATTTGAAATCCCAGACTTTCTAATTGGTCTCCAACATCACCACCACCCCCACTCTGATGCAGAGAGAACATCTCTTTCCATCATGAGCCTCGGAGACTCACATGGGGCCAATCACAGAAGCTGTGCTGCCCCAGCGGGCAGCAGACAGGACTGTGGTCTTGTGGAGCCCCCATTCAGAAAACCATCTTCCAACACTGTTGCCTGTCCTGGATCCAGCAGCAGAGGAGGAGCAGAGGATGCACTCGTGGCACTGCAAACTCTCTCTTCCTTCAACAATACAGCTCCAGCTTTGGTCCTTACACTCCAATTTCTTACATATGCCCCAAAAGACATCTCGTGCAACTGGAGAGGCAGCCTAGTGGATAAGAGTACTTGCTGCTTTTGAAGAGGACCTGGGTTTAGTTGCCAGCACTAACATGACAGTTCACAAAGATCTATAACTCCAGTTTCCAGGAGATACAATGTTGCCTCTGATCTCTGCAGGCAATACAGGCATTTGGTGCCCACACATATATAAAAATTTTAAACAACAATTTTTTTAAGACTTCTCTTTACTCCCCAACCTGAAACAAAGCATTGTGGTGACTGGCAAACATGTCTCCAGATCTGACCACATGTAGCTCTTCTAGTTGCAAAGCTGAGGTAACTGAGACTTTCTGTAAGATACAGAAGACATGAGAACAAGGAAAGAATGCAGGCAGGAAAAGAACAGTGGACTCAGAGGACAAGTTGGGCATAATGGTATCCAATGTCTCACCTGTTCCTACAAAAGAGAACAGAGATAAGACATGTCTACAGAGGAACTCTCAAGGAGCTGCAGAAACCAGGTGTGTGGAACTTGAAGAAGACAATGAGAAGGAATGTTAGCTTGGAGTGACTGAACAGAAGACAAACACCAGGTGACAGGCCAAAGAGAAAGTGCAACCCACCTGTTCTGGGAAGGGCTGTGGTGCTTGAATTCCTGTTTACATATAGGAATGTAGGTCTTCCTTGTGGTTTCTTATGTAAGTTAAAACCTCAACCATTAGGAAAAACAGAAAACAACTTCTTGTCTTTTATTCAAGATGCATTAGTGAATGCCAGACTGTCATTGATAATTACATTAGAACAGTCTCAGAAGACCAGATCAGAAGACTACTGTCCTGGATAGAGCCTCTCACTCAATCAATACAAACTCCCAAAGGTTTTTGACAATCTCTAGTGTACATGCAGACAGCATCCCAGAGGATCCGTGGATCCTTTAAACAATGCAAACTACACAAAGTGTACACAGAGTACTCCCTGCCTGACTTCAGTCCAGGTGAGTGAACTAGAAAATGTGGATTTTCTGCACACACAGGATGATACACTCCTGTAATCTCAATACTTGGATATGGAGCTTAAAGGATCAAAACGTTCAGGGATATTACATGGGACTACACAGTGAGTCTGTGGCCAGCTGGGGTTATGTGGAGCCTTGTGTTGAAAGAAAAGAAGAGGCGGGAAGAGAGGGGAAGGGAACGTAGAGAAAGTTGAAGAACAGAAGAAGGGAGATCAAGACTTAACAGTGTTGTAATTCTACTAATTATATCGTCACCCAAAAGTGCTCCTTCAGGGTGGGTGACAGACATGAGCACCTTGGGGATGGATCTCTGTTCTCGAATTTACTGGGCCTGTGAGGATACACTGTTAGTGGTAAAGTGATAGGGTGAGTGGATCTCGGCCAGATACAGAAAGCCAGTCTAACAATTTGCCACCGTGCCCTCATCTTTTTCCAAGAGGACAGTTCCCTTGGTGGTCTCTTCTCTGATCATCTGTCTGAATACAGCAGTCCACAGGATGGCTTAAAGTCCTTGACTTTTCTAAGAGTGTTCCAGGCACAGTCTGGACAAGACTAGGGCACATTTCTGAACAAAGCCACCCTAGTCTTCATCATGAACTTCAGATGCTAACTACCACTCCAAAATGACACCTTCCACTGACTGAGTGTTTACTGTCAGCCACACAGAGACACACAGAAAGGCTCCTTGCTTCTTTTTTCAGACAGGAGGAAAGCAAAAGCCACCCACAGCCCAGCTGCTTGTCAGAGGTGACATAGCAAGTAAGCGACAGAGCTGGGCTGAGCTCTCTACTCAACCCTTAGCTATCGGCCTCCTGGGGGTGGGGGAAGCCTATGCTGAGCGGCATCTTTGTACTATGATCTCCATTTTAAGTCGTTATCAAAAGATTCAAATGATCTTTATTCAGAAGCCTGGTTTCTGAAACGTCGCGTTGGTTTTGTCGTGGATACATATATCTTTCTGCCCTCTCTATGCATATTTCCATCAAATAAAACCATTATGCATCACCATAGTGACACTGCAAAACACACACACACACACACACACACACACACACACACACACACACACACGGTACAATCTCTGCAGTAGAGAATTGTAAAGATCTGTGGGAATTGTCCTCGTGTTGTTGTTTGTTTTAAATAAAAAAGAACCTCCCTCTGTCTACATCTGAACAGAATTCCATGGCAACAGTGCAGACAGGCACTGCTTGGGTGCCCCTCACTCACCCTGAGCTTCTCCTTCTTTGCAAATCAATAGTTTTAGATCATCAGAAATTTGGCTGCAGCACTTGTGATTAAAGCAGGGAGCCCAGTGAGCCATCAGACTGATGTAGACCTCCAATGAGACAAAGGCCACTGCCCAGAATGCCAGCACTGGCTCCGACTGCCAGCTCGCATCCATTGGTGCTTGTCACATGCAGAGACTCTGGGGACATGTCCTTAGTTTTGTGAACCCTAAAGTTGGTCAGGTCCCAGGCACTCCTGCCAAAGAGCATAAGTCCTCGTGTGTGTGTATGTGTGTGTGTGTGTGTGTGTGTGTGTGTGTGTGCTCAAGCTCCTCAGAGATGTCTCATCTCAACCATTACCACAGCATCTTTTATAACATATTCCATCCCATGTTACCTCATCAAAGTGATATCAGTATCAACCACATTTCACAAATGAAAACCTCCAGCCTCAGGATGGTTGGCAACTTGCCCAAACCGACAAATTTGAAAAGGCAACTTTGAAAAGGCAAGAGGAGAGATTTGAGTCCAGGACTGCTCTTGACTTTGCTTTACACAGTGTGGCTCCTTACTTCCTGGGGCTCTGGAACTCATCTGCCCGCAGGTTAACTGACTTGAGCCTGTGTTATGGTTCCTTCTTGTCTAGCTCCTGGGTACAGCTGCAGGGGATGGGTTGGCTTTGGATGACTTCTCTGTCTCTGGTTCTCCATCAGGTCCCCTCTGCTCTCTCCCTCAAGCCCAGGTTTTATATTGTCATTGTTACTTGTACCACTATCATTTTAAAAGATCTGTTTATTTTTAATGTATATGTATGAACATCCTGCTTGCATGTGTACCTGGTACAGACAGAAGCTAGAAGAAGGGGTTACAGATAGCTGTGAGCTACCATGTGGGTGCTAGGAATCGAACCCAGGTCCTCTGGGAGAACAGCCACTACTTTTAACTGTAAGCCATCTCCCAACCTCATTATTAGTATCTTTTCTATTACTATTATTATTTTACGGTTTCACATGTTCTAGTAAATGAAGATACACTGGAAAAAAAAAAAAACATTCTCGAGCCACTAGGGATGGTACAGATGATCAGATAAGGGAGCACTCACTAGCCGAAGGGGAGGAGGTTTGCCATTGGACCCATCGATCACCTAATGTGGTCCTTGGCTGCTTACCACTGAGCTTGGGCTGGGGTTATCCATGGCCACAGAGGTGCAGAGAAATGCTGAAGGACAGCTGTCAGCTGATAGCAAGAAGACGTATTCTTTCTGGAGTGCTCGGCCTAGTGCCGGGTGTGGGAAAATCACTTTATGACACAGCCTGCTCACACACCCAGGAGACAGACAGGGTTGGTGTTATAGCTTAAGGCATCCAGGAGCCAATGCTGATGCTTTAAACTGGGCACCTGTCCTGTCCCATAGTCGGCAGTGGTAAGACTCAGAGTCCACTTGGGGCCTTTGCAGGACTGATTTCCCAGAGGATGGGCTTGGGGTTGCTCAGTGCGGGGAGGGTGGTGGGGGGGCATTGCTAAGAACCAGCCAGGAGGGATTCCGCAGACTCAGGCTGACTGACCAACTGAAGCAGGCGGGAAGGAAGGAAAACACTTCCCTGTTTCCTTGTCCAAACCCAGAGGGGGCCCAAGGTTCAGTCAGGAAGGCTCTTTGTTTAATCAATTGTTCTTGCTTTCAGAACTAAAGTGAAAATGACCCAGTAAGGAAGAAATGGGAGCACAGCTTGCCCTGGTCACACGATGAAAACATAGACGCTTGCCAAAAGGTCCGCCACTACTCGACCCATCCCTTTAGAGGGAGAAGGACTCCCTTTTGCCCCGGAAGCCTATTAAAGCATTCCTACTAGGGAAGCCCTGCTCCTCAAAGTGCAGCCACACAATGGGATCTGTGTAGATATTATTCTAGACATGCAGTGAAGCATGGCAGATGTTGTATGGACAAAGGCTGGACAGAGGATGCACGCCCAGATGCTGTCTGGGCCAGGTCACAGCGGCAATGATCTAATGTCTTCTGGCTCCTTCTTTCTTTGCTTTTCCAATTTGGTTTGAATATTTGTATTACTGTATTCTTTTCCCTGTACAAGTGCTGCTGTTGTACACGATTAGGTCATTTTCATAGTTGGGTGAGGAGACACATCTGCGCTGGGATGTACATCCCATTGGTCTCCTTCCCGTTGGTCTCAAAGACACTACCTGCACCAAATGTCTAAGTTTATACTTTTGAAATTTACTTTGCAGTACTAGAGAATACATACAGTATCTCGTGATTCTAGGCCAAACGATCTCCCACTTAGCTACATCCCCAGCTGAGGATTCAAGTTTTAAGAGCTACACTATCTCTTTAAAGACAGGGTAGGTGCATCTTGTTTTTGTATGTGTTGGGTTGCCCATCTAGTGACACGGTTCTCAGGGTCAAGTATAGTCCCATATTGAGAGGCTCCTGACAAAAGAGGCCTGCATTTCATTGTCCAGAGGCTTATGGTCCATGGTAGATATGCTGAAGCAGACCCTGGGCAGGGAAAAGGAGAAGAAATTGTAGAGAAAGGAAAAGGTAAGTTTGTCCCAGGGGTGAGTCCAGGAATGTACGTGGCTGCTGAGTCACTAAAACTGAGGACTAGTCACTCTCACTGGTGTGGAATCTCGTGGATAAATACCCCCTCTGTACAGCTGTCTCAGCTCTCAGGGGGTCTCAGGGTGCTGTGGACTTTTGGTAAAACCAAGGCTGAAGTTCATTTTGTGCTATCTCTGAAAATAAAATTGGGCTAAATAAATGGAAAGTCATAGCAATTAAAGTAGTGGGGGGAGAGCTCTGATTCGTCTAAAATTTTTATTACAGTCTTTCTTGTTGATAGGGTGGGGGCACATGCTGAAGTACGTATGTGGAAGTCCAAAAACAAATTATGGGGGTCAGTTCTCTCTTTCTGGGGTCAAACGCAGTTCCCCACGCTTGTGGACAAGTACCTTTACCCACTGAGCCATCTTGCTGGACTCCTTTGATTCTTAAAATCCTCCATGATCAATCACTTGTCCAACAAATGCCCCCTTTACAGGCAGAGGCACCGCTCTGGCTCACTGTTAATTCTTCCTCCCACTTCCTCTTTTAGGGCTTATAGCTAAATCTCTGGCCTTGCTTCTCCCGACTCCCACGTTTTTATGCTCAAGTCACTTGCTTATCATTTATTAAATGAATGTTGGACACTTTCCACCTGTGGAGCGTATGTGATATGCTAGAGTAACTCAGCAAGTGGAAAAGGAGATCTGTTCTCGGGGAGTCCGTAGTCTAATGAGGGAGACTGACAAAGTGTGGTGAACATCTCAGAGAGAGACCCGGGTCTGAGTGTTGAGTAAGGCTGAACATGAGATGATGAATGAATACCTCATCCCCATTCTCAGACACCCGATGATGTGGCCGGAACTGAAGAGATCAGTCAGGATCAAACGCCTGGACACCTGCCATCACTTCCTCTCCACAGATTCCTGGAGGCCCACCACTGACTTCTTGTCTGTTTTTTCCTCATACATTCTTTGTACATATAGCTCATGGTTGGGCTTTCCCAGTGCTGATCTGCTCTCACCATAGAAGGCTTCACATTTATCAGGAAGGCCGAGGCACCTGCCCTATCTCCTTCTGGGGGCAGATGAGCTGATAATCAATAGAGGTAAAAGTGTTTTGAGAGCTAGACAGAAATAAAAACTGACGTGCCAAAGCCATGATGTCAATAACATATCGCTCCAGCTGATGAGTCACCCAAGAGACTGATTACTAATTAATACTAAAATTTAACAACGCATTTTGAAATGCACTGCCACACTCTTACAGAGAAGTATCCATGGGCACACAAACACATGCGCACACACACACACACACACACACACACACACACACACACACACACGTGAATGCACACATGCACACACACACCAGAGTCTGTAAACCAGAGTGATAAACTTCCGGCGAAGCTCTTGCTGCGTGAGAAAGTCAGTCTGCCATGTTTATACTGAAGCACAGCTTTAAAGACCATGTAAAGGAAGGAGACACATGTCTTTGAAAGATGGAGAGTTAGCACTGAGGCTTTTGCCTAAAGGTGAGACCACAAAGGAATAGACACCCAGTGAAAGGGTAGACTACAGCCAAAACAACACAGACACAAGCCAAAACTGCTTGCCCTTGAAGACAAAGAAACTGGTGTCTCGGCCTAGACTCAAGGTGTTAAAATCACAGGCTTCCCTTCACATATGTTGAGTGAATTACATTCCCTGTATGAACTATGAAATATTAAGAAAAAAAAAAACTAGTCCCAGGTTGGTAATATTCCAGGATATGGGCAGAAGCAGATCTTCTCCAGAGGGATAGTCAGAATGGCTTCAAAGAAATCTAACAAGTGCAGTGTCACTGAGCATAAGGGTGTAGCTTGTCACTGCAGTAGGGAATGAGACACCATGAGTGGAAGTGAGCATAAACCACAGCAAAGGAAACTATGTCTTTGATGATAATAGAGTGTTTAATAAAGTATAAAGATTAAGAAACCTAAAAAGTAATTAAAACACTGGGAAGAACTGAGAAAAAGAAAGATAGTAATCATATAAAACATTATATTATAAAATATAATTGTATATTAGAATATGTAAAATATCATAATTATTAAAATTAAAAGCAATGATTGATCGAGTTCCTAGAACCCATCTGGTGGAGCACAACTGCTGTAACTCCAGGTTCTATGGATCTAGCGCCATCTTATGGCCTCTATAGGCACTGCACACATGGGGTACACATTCACACATGCAGATATTCACACACATAAATCTTTTAAAAAGTGAACATATTAACACTGGAGTCACTCTTATGAGGCAGGAAGTGCTGTGTAAGAAAGAAAAGGGCTGTGAGACATTGGCAATAGGAGTTCACTAAGAAGTGGGGCGTCAGTGGTGAGAACTCAGAGGCAGGTTTCCCAAGGAAAGATAACCAAGTGCATGAGCCCAAGTACAAACTCATCAGAGTTTGTGAGGAAGAGGAAAGAGGCCAGAAGAGAGTCTGCAACTCTGTGACCTTGGAAGGCAAAGGAGATGTGGCCTCACAGGTGGGCAGGGGGACTGGCCTTCTACCTTTTTCTGGGAGCTGAAGGACACTGTAGGGTTTTGGGCTCTGGAGTGATGTGACCTGTCACCCTGCCTACTGGTTGGTAACGGAGTGTAGTGGGGCATGAAGGGATGCAGGAGGCTGGTTGGCGATATCAGGCGTGACGATCTAGCAGCAGCTTGGGCTGCATGATGAAAGCTAGGTGGACAGAAACAACTGCATGCCTTTAGTACATTCTGAGGGAAAGAACATGTCTGAAGTAGATGTGAGAGCTGAAAGAAAGGGCATGGGAAAGCAAGGAATCGCCGTCTTCCTTCTCCTCTTTGATTGAGCATATGGGTAACGATCAGCCATTTCCAACATGGAACTCTCAGTAGACTCACCCATGGTCAGAAGTGGATGGAAGCATGAAGTGTTCTGTTTCCTCCAAGCCTCGGAGGCCTTCCAGCTTTCAAGCAGACGGCACATAGAACAGTGGATAACCTCAGGCAGAAGATCCTCAAGTCAAAGACTGCTCACATCTTGAGGCTTATCTTTCCTTCAAGAGTAGATGTGGTCAGGTATACAACACCCAGGGCACTGTAGTCATTTAGAACTAGAGACCCTGTGGGAAAATGTCAGCTTGGTTAGGAGTTCAGAAGACTGCCTGACTCCCTGACTGGCCCAGAAGTGCAGCCTTGGTTCATTCCTCCAGGCCTAGTTAATAGATACTTGTGGTTGTTAGTACACTTGTTAGCATTGTGTTTCTGAGGGATGTCAAGAGATTGCAGTGTACAAATCCAGGCTCTTGTCTGGGGAAGGGTGGAGAAGTGGTCACACAATCTGGCTCCCACCCACTCCCGCCTACCAGTTGAGAACACTGTAGCCAAGAGGTCCAAGGGAGTAGAGGCAAGAACATGACACATCGGGAGAGACAAAGGAAAAGAAGGTCCCGGCATGAGGTAATGACTGAGAAATGTCATAGCCCATTACATAAGCGAAAGTGAAACCCGAGGAGCAAATAAACCCAGGGTATCAGATTGACATGAGCTCACAAGCAGCTTACTTTGTGGTTGCTGACATACATCACTGGAAACACAACTGTATCCAAAATGACCACAGTTCGACCTGGAACCACATGACAGTGGCTCTAGGACCTCTCAAAGAATCAAGACTAACTCAGCGATGACGGCTGGGGTACAGTTCAGTGATACAGCGTTTGCCTAGCATGTGTAAGGCCCTGGAATCTGTTCCCAGTGCCATGAACAAAACAATGAAAAGACAGCTTGACAAAGTAGTCATCTCCCCCCACCGCCGCTTACCCTTTTGAGAGGAGAGGAATATTCTTCAGGGGAGAAAGGGGCCATGCTTGACAGAGGATGGAAGACTCTGAGTATTCCATAGGGAAGAACGGGGAAGTCGTGCCTTTAGAGTGCACTCAGGTCTGTTAGACTATGAAGTACACGGCTGTCTTATCATTTATATGTAGTGGTATAACATATGATCTATACACTCACATCTACTGTGAAACTGGACTCCTCTCATTGCTAAGTTAGGTAGGGTGATGACGCCTGTAACCCCAGTACGTGAGAGGCAGGAGGACCAAGAGTTCAATGTTAAGAGTTCAAAACCAATCAGGATACATGAGACTGTCTAAAATAAAAAACCAAAAACCAAAACAAAACAAAAAACCAAAATGAACCGGGCAGTGGTGGCGCATGCCTTTGATCCCAGTACTTGGGAGGCAGAGGCAGGTAGATTTCTGAGTTCGAGGCCAGCCTGGTCTACAGAGTGAGTTTCAGGATAGCCAGGGCTACACAGAGAAACTTTTTCTGGAAGGAAGGAAGGAAGGGAGGGAGGAAGGGAGAGAGAGAAAGAGACAGAGAGAGGGAGAGAGGGAGGGAGGAAGAGAAGAGAAGAAACAGCACTGTACAAGTTCATCCTTGATCACGTCTGCTTTGAGCTGGCTTCAAGGAAACTCAGCCAAATTTATGACAATCTTCAATTTATTAAACATATAAAACTTTAGATACTGTGTGAATACATGTTAATCTCATGGTATATTAATTTTAAAATTTTCTGTTGTTTTTGGAGCAAGGTCTCACTCAGTAGCCCAGGCTAGCCTGAGATATGTTACATAGCCTTGGACTCCCAGCGATCCCTCTTCCTTAGCCCTTTGAGGATCAGGATTATATTTTTAGCCACCATACTGAGCATCACTTTTTATGCCCTTATTTTTCTTTTATCTCTATTTTCTCTTTTTAAAAAGTATACTTAATGCACTATGTTTTTTAAATTCTGCCCAAACAAGGCAGCATAAAAAGCAAGCACCTGATGGGCGTTGTGACATTTCAGTGAACTGAAGAGGTTCTAATTACTCTCTGTGGACACCCACGTCAGCGTCATTACCTTCATCAGACACAGTGGAATCTGGCTTTAGCCTCTATAGGAGAGCAAATTAAAATGTTCACAGACTAAAGGAGGCAAAGCCAAAGAAAACGATCAAAAAAGTAATTTGTACTGTAGAAGGGCTTAATGCCCACAGTAGGCAGGGAAGGGCTCGGGCGGTTCCTTTTGCTTGCTCTGGTGTGTGTGTGTGTTTATGTGTGTGTCCTGGGTGTGGCTTGCTCCAGTGGGTACACTCTGGGCATGGTTGGTCTTTTTTGGTGATGAGTTGGAACCCACCTCTGCTTTCTGGAAGAATCAGTAGTTGTTAGTGGGTGTGGTGGCCGGCATGCTACTGTGATCTCTGCTAGGCCAAGGCAGGAGGATCGCAGTTTGAAACACATCTGGGCTACGTGGTGAGACTGCTTTAAAGGAAAAAAATCAGCTGTAATGAAGGAGATTGGAGAATAGATAGTCTAGAAAAAAGTCCCTTAAGAATGCAGAATGGACAATGGTTTAAAAATGGTTCTGTTTGGAATATTAAATGAAACCGAAATAGAGCAATGTGAGAGGGGAAGTGAAAAATGATCAAAATGTAGTATATGAAAAAATTATTTAAATTGTAAAAACAACTATAGTAACTGTAATAACATAATCAAGTAAACTCTTCTTTTAAGAAAATAAAAGTCTACTCAGGTGTTAGCTGGCTTCAGTCTTTCTCCCCATGTATGGGCTTAGTCTTCTTTGGTTAATGAAATTTCAGAGAAAAGACAGAAGGTGATTTTGTTTCTCTCTTGGCAGAGCTGGTTGAGAAAGGAGACATTCCTTGGTGCTGGGAGGGAGGGGACAACAAAAGGAAGACTTAAGGGTGAGTCCACATCACTTTGAGAGCATGTGCTGACCTAGGCAGAGTAAGTTGCTAGAAGTCTGACTGACTGAGAAGAGACTGCATGAATATAAAATGACAGTTGTCCCAGGGTCAATCAGTGGTTGGCAGACCCCACCCAAACGAAGCGTAGAGAATGAACAGGGCCATCCCGATTGAACTCACAATTCAAACAAAGAACCATGGAATAGTTTTCCAAGCTGACTGTACCTCTCAAAGGCGCAATGCACGCTCAGCAGCCTCTAGACTCTAAGTCTGACCACCACCCAAAACCAAAAATCAAAACTACCATAGCTTTTCTATGGCCTGAAGTCCTCCATCGACTCTCTTACAGCGGCTTCCTACAGTTTTTAACAATAACTATTCTGTCTATCTGAGGCTAATAACAGGGGACACATCCCTGGTAGATTCATCATCTAGGCTAACTCGCAGAGACTCCTAACTAGTTAGCCCTGTCTGTAAGAAGATATGTCTCCAGCATGTTCAAATCCTCAGGTTGTCCAGGTCAGTCTGCACTACTGGTTTCAACGGCTTATAGGTTTCCGTGGCTGGTAGACTACATATCCCAGGGCTACATAGGATTTACAGTAGTAAGGATGGGATAGCATCCACTCTTAAAAACTGACAAGCTCAGTTTCTCTTTAACTCTGTTCTGGACCCCAGTGACATACTTGAGGACCCCACTTTCACTACACAGTCTGGTCCCTTGTCACTGTCTCTTCTTCCTCCATTCAGGGTTAGGTTATCCAGTTGCTGGACAAGATTAAACTGAGACTTGATTTTTCCTTGTACTGGGAATTAAATCCAGGGCCTTGGGGATGCTAGGCAAGTACTCCACCAAGAATTACAGTGCTTTGACTAAAACCGTAACTTTTGAGTTTTTCTGTTTTCATTCCTTACATCCTGGGGAAGGAGAAGACAGAGAAGAGAAACAAACATACATAGACTAACCTAGATTGCTAACAGACAAATTGACTTAGTGATTGACCACGTTTGGGAAGAGTTAATATTGCCAGGAGTGCTTCAGAAGGCTGGGGATAGGAGGAAAAGACCAGACACCACAGCTGTTGAAAAAACAGTTTTGGTAAATATATGCACAATTTAAAAAGCATATTTGCAAAAATCTAGGTGTCTCGGGTCCAGCCCTTCCTATTAATCAAAGGAGTTGCTGAGGCTCGCGGCTCCGTCTCTCTGCCCACGGAGCCTCAATGAATTCCTCTCTGAGCCTCTAGACTTCCTCGGCTGGCTGGCTGGCTGGCGACTCCTTCCTCCTGGGACAGCTTTTGCCAGAGCTGAGCAGCCTGGCCCCCAGCTGCGCCAGCCCTCTCCGGTAAGAGGAAATGCTTTCAGCTTAGTCCATTAACACAAACATTCAAAAGCAAACACTCTAAAGCCACAGGTCGTGTTCGCATAAATAAAATGCGATCGAGAAAAGCTTCACCCTAAGAAACCAAAGGGGGTGTTTTAAGAAAACTACCCTTGCTTTCTGAGGAGGCAGGCAACAAAGCCGCAACGATTCCATTGGTTTGTGTGCTCCGTGGAGCTGGGTGGCTGAAGCCACAGGCCTTTGAAGAGGAAATGCCATCCAAGGTACAGGCAGCCAGCCAGCCTGAAAGTAACAGGACGGGGATAGGAAGGGGGGCGTCGTTGGGAAGTGGAATGTGGAAAGGACAAGACAGATAAATGAGATTCTTCCCATCTAGGGACCTCGCCCCATGACCAAAGGACAGGGTAACTAACTCACTGTGCCCCTGAGGCAGAGCTGGGGCCTGGCAAATCCTAGGTGGCGGGCACAGCCCAGTGACTAAGGCCTCGAGGAGGGGTGTGCGACCTTGCTGAGGGGTGGAGAGGGGTGGTGGTGTCTGGCCTGAGCGATGCCTTTGCTTTGAAAGCTTCAGAGGAAATTAACTTTACAAGGTGCCTCCCTGTCTCCCAGAGTTATTAAAAGAAAGGAAGGAACGGAGAAATGGAAAACTGGTAATACTTCAGGAAGGGCTCTGTGATCTGAGCGAGGAAGTGAGAGGCAGATGAAATGACGAATGGGGACAGACAGACAGACAGCCCTTTGATTATCTAGCGATGAATGACTAATTAGTCGAAAGTCCCCAAGTGAATAAACTGTCAGAACTCCGTTCTCAATATGGCAGTACCAGTGCTGAAAGAAGTTGTGATCAGGAGAGCCGTGCCAGCCATGGGGTCACCACAAGTGTTAACCCCGGTAGCCATCTTTATGGCTTGGGCTACGGATAAATATCTAGGTGCTGGCTGCTTTTCCAATAATGGCGAAAAAGTGATACGCCTCAAAATCTTAAGAACAAAGCAACTATTAAATAGTTAAATAGGGGCTGTTAAATAGAAGCTTTTGTACAGGGTGGGAAGTCTGTTTTGCTGTCTTTAATTGGATTTAACTTTTTAAAACTTTTTTTTTTTTAATTTAATATATATCTGCATGTGTACCTGAATACCAGAAGGGGGTTTTCTTATGAGATGGTTGTGAGCCACTATGTGGTTGCTGGAAACTGAACTCAGAACCTCTGGAAGGGCAGCCAGTGCTCTTAACCGCTGAGCCATCTCTCCAGCCCTGGATTTAATTTTTAAAGCCCTCTTGCCTAACAATAATCCTCGGATCAGGTGAGACCTTATCCAAGACTGGCAAGCCCAGTCTGTTTGGAAGCACAGTGGGGAGACTTGAGGCTGCCCAGGCACAGGCAGCCAGCAACTTCATGTTAAAAAAAATCCTGCGTGTGTGTGTGGGGGGTGGGGGGCAGCGATGGGGATTTAATGAATGAAATAATAATAATAATAATAATAATAATAATAATAATAATAATAATAATAATGGTAGTAATAATAAAGCATCCTGTTGGGATGGTAAGTCAGTGATCAGAAAGAGTACACTGGAAAAGACAGTCCTTTTCCACTTCCTGTCCGAACATTGTCTCCTTCCTGTCCAGTAGCTCTGCAGAACACATGGCAGGCAAGCAACACGCTGCTTCCTCCCCAGGTGACACTGAAAAGTGGCCTTTTAATACAAGAGGCATCTGTGTGCTTTCCAGATGTCTGTTTAGCTAATAGTGGTGAAAGAGGAAGCTGCAGCTGGTTTCAACTCCCTCCTTCATTACTGCTGTTCTCAGACTCTCACACAGCCCAGCCCTGTTCCCTTTAACCTGGAAGCCTGAGGATTGTGGGATTTAATCAAATTAAAGCATCCTCAGTAAAGGGCTTCAGGGTAGCAACTATCCAAACCAAATACACAATGTCACGATGGACAGATCTACCCCCAGTTTTATATCAGTGGGCTAAATTTATTTTCAGTTTTATAATTACTATGTATCAATAAACTGTGGGCCACATTATCATACATATTATCATCCATGGTATGTAAGTGTTGATGTGCTGAAATCTTTATTATGCAGAACTCGTGAGAATAGAATCATATTATTTGATTGGTTAGTGGAGGTTTACGGAAGCTTTTGAGAAAACATCAACTAGTGATTTTAATGCTAAAGATTGAACTCAGTCCCACTTAACTTCCAAATCAGTTCCTTTGGTAAAAAAGAGAGCTGGCATTTGCAAGACTGATGAGAATTTCATGTTGAATTAGACAGGCATGCGTTCTGTGCACTCACCGCTAGGGGTATTGGCTGGGCAAAGTTAGGTCAATGAGTTCCTCATGCTGAATTCTTTATACTTTCAGTCTATATCAATCTGTTGGAGATATATATATATATATGAGATTTCAGGTTTTTAATGTCCTTCGCTCATTACACTTGAATAGAACCTATTTTTATTAGGTTTCCAGGGACACTCTCAAGGTCTAGCTATGGGTTAATGAATTGGCTTCTAGAATCAAGATGAATAAATTAGGAATTACAAATGGAAAGTTCACTCAGTTACTTGACTATGGCATAAATGGTACAGTCAACAAACAAACAACAGGGCTAAGGTTTATGGCTGACTGGGTAGCAGGGAGCTCGCCTAGCACATAAGACACAGTTTGATCCCAGCCCTGGCATAGGGAACAGGAGGGAGGATTCCACAGTAAAATGATTAAAGCTGTTATTCAGTGTCCAACCATGAGGTGTGATGAGTTGAGGCTGCCTTCACAGAAACCTAAGGTCCAGGAAAAAACTGCAGTAGTTCTGGTCTATTCTGTACTGTAGGTATATTAAATGTTGTTCTAGACTCAAAGCAAATCTAGAGACAACTGAGTATTGAATCAAAAAAAAAAAAAAAAAGAAAGAAAGAAAGAAAGAAAGAAAGAAAATGATAATCAAAAGCCATCAACTATGATGAAATTAGGAGTGTGTTGGGAGGTGCAGAGTCATGACTTTGAATGCTGAAGGTGGCTTCAGTGGGCAGAAGCACAGCTAAATGGAAGGGGTGCTGATTCTGGCTCAGCAAGAATGGCCTTTCTATTAGAATTGCCAAGTGGTATGTGTGCCTCCAGTAGTGCTAAGCAGAGCATCCGTGGACAAAGTCAAGCAGAAGCAAGATGGCCACCTACACTGGGGAGAATTCGGATGTTGAAGACAGAAGAGGGTGGAAGTTAAGAGCAGGATCTCCAAGGTCCCTTACCGTTTTAGGATTTCAAATTAATATCTCTCAACCTTCATTTTTAGCTGCGCAATCCCTTTAAAACTAAGATTTGTTTTTCTAACCTTTATTTTCTCTTCCAATAAAAGCATTGCACCAAACCCATAAGATTGTTAGATGTAAAAAGTCCGAATTTTCTGGATATTTATTAAAGTAAAAAATGTCCATGAAGAACCTCAAAATCACCTTGTTCATCCACCCTGAGGGATGTGGGAAGGCTGGCTGATCTCAACAACCCTGTTGGTCCTAAGATTTGGTCATTTGCAGTGTAGACCATGTGTCCTAGAGGGAACACTTTGGAAACGATGACGAGTCCTCTGTGAGGAGTTGCTTGTTGGATTCTCCCCACACCTTCTGGATTACTCAGAAAGCTTCACTGCTGTTGCTGGAAATGACAGAAACACATCCCAGAGTGGCAAGAGTGAAAGCAAAATGTCACTGAGTTCATCTCTCAGTTCTCTTTGTGGTACCACAAATGGTTATAAGGGCCCTGCCACTTACATTCTCACAGAAATAAGCCCCACAGGGAAGAAGTACCTAAATTGTAATCATCTGTCTTACTGTGGTATGGATATACCCATTCCTAAACCAGTTACTGCTACCCAGACTGCAGTTAGGATAGAGATGTCAATCTCGACCAAAAGGTGAAACTGAGGGGAAATCACTTTCAAATCAAAGTAGAGAGTATAAATTTAGATAGAATAAGCACTGTTGTACTCATCAACTCACTGGCTAATATGACCCTACAAGTTCCACAGTACAAAACTCACAGAGCAGCTCTAAAGGATAGTGACAGCCATTGTGCTACTACTGTTAGATTTAAAGGCAATCTTCCACGTCAGCCAGGTCTTATATCAACTGACTTTTGGTTCAGTGATTTGTGGGTAAACAAATGTAGTTTACATATCACAGAGAAGGAAACTAGCACCATAATAAAAACATTCTAATTCCAAAGAGGCTAAGAGGCAATTCATGGTCATTGTTCCTTCATAATCTTTGAAAACAAAAGGCAGAGATCTGCCACTCTGGAGAGAAGTCTGGGGTTATTTTGGTTTCATTTCCCCAAAGGGAATTGCACTTGATAATTTCTGACATCTCTCTGAGGACTGTACAGCATTAGCTGCCATTGCATGTTGGTGTCAATGGGGCGATGACTGTTGTGGCTAAGAGAGGATGCTCCTTTCCTGAGACCTCTGACTGAGACATTGACTCTGATGTCTCTCTAGCTTGTTGACAAACCTGTACAGTTTTGGGACTTGTCACATTCCACAGCTGGAAGTCACTCCTCCAGCTTCCTCTTCTTTTCCATTCATATGCTTACTAATCCTGTTTTCCAGTTTCATGGATTCATAGAACTGAAGTGATTAATTGACTCTTGGTTTTATATTTAGAACCCAGGTTTTGGTGGCGGTAGATGACTGGCTTCTACTTCCATGCTGGTTTCCATTGAAGCAGTGCAAAAGCAGTGATCTTGTCAGGGAAGGGAGGGCATATCCATTTGCAGGACATCTACAAGGAGCATGGGTGGCCCTGCCAGACTAGAGACTGAAGTGTGTGGAACGGAGTCTTAGGGCTCCACAAGACTTCCCTGGGCCTCCTCTTCTCTTCTTTCCAAATGACTCAGTCACATGAAGCAATCTGCCTTCACAGGGATCCAGCTGACTAGGACTGGAGGTCACAGGCAAGAAAGGCATCAGTTTCAAAGTAAACTGGTCTCTTATAAGGTTTACAAGTACCTTGTCAGCAATGATATATAACCTGAACTTATTTCTTAAATTTGAGAACTTCATATATGTATACAGTGATCATATACACTTCCGTTTTCTCTTCCAATTCTGTTTTCCCATCATGTCCTTCTTCCATTTTCATGTTTTCATTTTGATAAATCATTAAGCCTAGTTAATGTTGTCTGTAAAGAATAATTCTCCCTTCCCCATCAACTACCCTCTCCCAGTAGTAATCCTGCAGATCAACTGTGTCATTTATATAGGGTTTGGCTCAGCATGAATTTTTTTTTTTTTTTGTCAAAGTCTAACTCCTTTTAAAAGAGTTACTTGTATGTATGAGTTTTGTCTACAATTATGTATGTGCACACAGGTCTGGTGTCTACAGAGCTCAAAAGAGAACATTGGACATCCTGGAACTGGAGTTATAGATGACTGTGAACCACAATAAAGTACTGAGGAACAGAACCTGGGTCTTCTGTAAGAGCAACAAGTACTCTTAACTACTGAGCAAGCAATCCACTTCCTGTCCAAATCTCTTAATGCCACAGCCTAGCAGGCATATGGACTGAGGGCCTCAATCTACATTAGGAACAGAATATACAACTTTTTTTTACTGTATTATAAAGTGTGACTTGCCAAATGTGGTAAAGACTGTTACTTGTGTCTCAATACCTTATTGAACCCATCTTAGTAAAAATATTCATAATTTTCAGTAAAAACCAAGAAAAGTCAGCTGGGCAGTAAGTAATAGGTAAACTAACCTCAACACTCAGGAGGCAGAAACAGGTAGATAGATCTCTTCAGTTCGAGGCCATCTATGATGGTTTGTATATGCTCAGCTCAGGGAGTGGCACTATTAGGAGGTGTGGCCCTGTTGGAGTAGGTGTGTCACTGTGGTTGTGGGCTATAAGACCCTCATCCAAGCTATCTGGAAGTTAGTATTCTGCTAGCAGCCTTCAGATGAAGATGTAGAACTCTCAGCTCCTCCTACACCATGTCTGCCTGGATGCTGCCATGTTCCTGTCTTGATGATAATGGACTGAACCTCTCAACCTGTAAGCCAGCCCCAGTTAAATGTTGTTCTTTTGAGTTGGTCATAGTGTCTGTTCACAGCTGTAAAACCCTAAGACACCATCCTTGTCTACAGTGTGAGTTCCAGGACAGACAGGACTACACAGAGGAACTGGCCCCACCCCCCAACCAAAATCAAGCCAGTCTTTTTTTTTATTTCTGTTTGGCAAATACCTGCAGGTGAGATATAAGCAGAAATGTGTTTAACACCCAGAAAACTGCTTTTACAGTGATAGTTATGACTGTTTCTTTTGTAGGCCAATCTAATCCTTACTACTATGGTAGTGTAGGATACTGAGGTTCTTCTGCCTATTTTATGTAGCAAGTCCTCTAGTCCAGTGGCCATCATTTACTACACTTCATTTCCTGGTTATTAAATTCTAAGAGTTGCAAGGGGGAAAAAGAAAAGCCACATTTTGGCTGATGTTACTGAACACTTCAACAGATAGATGGCATGGCTCACCATGGACACAACTGGCTTCTTCCTAGGCATCAGCAAGACCAGCTTTTCTTAGTAGAGTAAAACAGATATCTAGCTTTAGCTTTCTAGCAGAGCAGAGTCTGGGCCTGCCCAAGCTCACCACCGTTTCCCACTTTCTTAGGTCACATTTGAATGGCTTTGACCTAAATAGAGAAATGGGAGACTGAACAGTTTAGAGCCAAGAATCCCATCAGGAGGAGATGGGTCATGGACATTAGACCTCAGTGGCTAAGAGCACAGCAGACAGTCATTCCCAGAGGCGTGAGCAGGAGCAGGGAGCATGCTGAGTGACAAATGGATCTTTACCATGCCCTGTAATGTAACTGAGAAGCCCAAGCCACTCAGATGTACTACTGCTTTTTGGAGAAGTATTAAAAGACAGTGTAGGAGATCATAGAATACCATAAAGTATTTTTGGCCTCAGTTACTGAAATTCAAATAAAGCAGTTTTTTAAAAGACTTTTTTATATACGTGAGTACACTGTTGCCGTCTTCAGACATCTAGAAGATTCTATTACAAATGGTTGTGAGCCACCATGAGGTTGCTGGGAATCTAACTCAGGTCCTCTGGAAGAGCAGTCAGTGCTCTCAACCGCTGAGCCATCTCTCCAGGCCCTAAAGCACTTGTTGATAGGACAAAAGACTTGGTATTTAACTTGCTTCCCCTCTCACTGCTAAGGACACACAAGCTGGTCAGGGGAAAGAACTGCTTTGAAGAGTCAACTCAAAGGTCACAACTGCCCTCCTTGCCACCTAGGAAAGCAATAAAGTAACAACACCTGGGTCATTCCTTCCCTTTGAATGTCCACACCGGTCAAGTCACACAGTAGCCTCCTTATAGTCATTACCTGGAAAACTGGATGTCCACTTTCTTGGCTGTCTTCCCCACCTCCACTTTTTATTTCACTGCTTACAAGTTCTGTGTGAGGGTCCAAATGTGGCGAAAACTAGTACAGGCTTCTGAAGCTGCAACAGCTGCAGAGGCCAAGGATGTTGGCTGAACAACTGACCAACCTTTCCAGGGGGAGATCTGAAGTGGATAACTTGAAAAACACTTTCCAATTTGTCAGAGACATGGAAAGATTACTGTCTCTTACAGTGGTGAAAGTTCTAAAAGCAGAGAATTTCAGTGCCTAGTTAGCCAGTCCCCCATACTTCAAAACATAGAGACTGGACGCCTTTATTTTTCTTTAGGAACACAGAGTACCAGTCAAAAGGAGGACCACAGGGCTCTAGGAAAATAAAAAGTTACTGGGCTTTAGGGACTGTCTTTGCACCACAGATTTACACCATATGGACTTAAATCAGAACCATTGTTCAAGGAGCCAAAAGAATTAAGATACCAAGAGGTGGATTGTGAGTTTCTTCTAACAGCAAAAATAACTAGAGTGCTAAACAGAAACCCGAAAGAAACTTGAGTTTTCTGAAATAAAAATGTCTGCCTTGTTATCTTCATGGATTTCCTTCAAATATTCTGAAGCCTTTCCCAAGAATTCCAAAAAGCCTATCTCTCATAGCTGTAATAGCTCCCACCAAACTCTACCCCTTAAGCCTGTCCTGTCTAAGGGCATGGCCCAACAGTTATAGTTGGATTCACCAGCAGACCAAGCACACGATTCTTCTGATGCTCAGTATGTCAACACAACCACGTCCAGTTAAGTTTATTTTTGCACGTTTGCGTCCTTCCTATGTGGGCCCACTGGCCAGGCAGTCTGGGATAGCCATGCTACCTCAGGACTGCTGCAATAGCTCTCAGCAGTACTTAGTTCAGGACACAGTATAAAAGAACAGATGGCAGCGTTTTGAAGTTCAAAGAAAATGGTATTAACATAAGCCGGTAACTGAAGTCACTTCAGTTTTTATGTCCAAACTAGCAAAGATTTGGAGTAGGATGAACAAAAGGCACAAGAAACTGCTAAACATAGTGGGAGAAATGGAGAAAAGTGGTCTAACAAATTATGAACAATCGTCTTTAAAAAAAAAAAAAAGAGGTGAGTTGGGTGTGGTAACAAGCATCTGCCATCCTAGAACTAGGGAGGTGAGGCAGAAGGATTAGGTAGATGCTGAAGGCCATTCTTGGCTACATGTAATTTGAAGCTAGCTCAGACCTTGTCTTTAAAAAGAAAAAAAGAAAGAAAACAAAGAAACCCAACAAGTTTATAGATGAAAGCAGCTTCAGACCTCATTAGAGAAGTTTCTTTGCACAGTGGAAGGTGGTAAACAGACTCATAACTGGTCACAAGTGTGAAGAGCAAACTGTGTAAGTTCAGTCACAGTGACTTGAGACAGCAGGACGCCCAGATAGCCTCTGATCCAGAGTCTACCTGAGACTGTAGCCCAACAGTTAAGGATGTAATCTAAGGCGCTCAACTGTCTTGGCTTGAAGGCTGGCTCTCTTAATCCAAGTGGTCTTGAGCACAAGCCTTAATCTGCCTGGACCTTAGTCTCCTCCATATGATGCTATATTTAAATTACTCTAGTGATCACAAGTAAAATATCACAGCAAGGAATGGAAAGAAAAAGGGGCTCTGGAGCCTTGAATTATTCACTAAGAATATGAAGCAGAGAGTAGGCTTGGTTTTGAGACGTTTCTCACTAACCTTGAGGTCAGAGTAAGCCAGACCAGGTTGGCTGGCCAGGAAACTCGACGAGTCTGTCAGTATCCATCACTGGGATTACATGCCTGACAGCTGTTGCTTCTGTAAATGTGGGTTGAGGTTCAAATTTAGGTACTTGTACTTGCAAATTTTATATGTTGTAAATTATGATATTAATTCTATATGTGGCAATTAGCAATTATAAAAAGCCATATTTTGTCTTTGAAATCACTGTTTAAAAACTAAGAGGCCAGGTGCAGCGTCTCCCCTCTTAGAAGGTAATCCATGGACAGACTGTAGAATGACAAACTTGTCATTGTCGAAGTCTGTGTACTCCAGAATCTGTCAGAATCTAAGAGTGAGCTTTAATACTACTGCCTTCTAGGCCTCTCAGCCAACTGTTCCAACCTCACCCCCTTTAAGTATAACATGATTATTTATTATGACACGTGATGCTTTGTATATGCTCAGCGCCGGGTTGGGGCAGGGTGTGTGTGTGTGTGTCACTATTAGAAGGTGTGACCCTGTTGGAGTAGGTGTGGCCTTATTGGAGCAGGTGTGCCACTGTAGGTGTGAGCTTTAAGACCCTCATCCTAGCTGCCTGGAAGCCAGTATTCTGCTAGCAGGCTCCAGATGAAGATGTGGAACTCTCAGCTCTGCCTGACCATCTTGCCTTGATAACTGACTGAACCTCTGAAACTGTAAGCCAGCCCCAATTAAATGTTCTTTTTAAGAGTTGCTTTGGTCATGGTGTCTGTTCACAGTAATAAAGCCCTAACTAAGATAACACATGTTCACTATAAATTGTTTGGGAATAAATATGCATATTAGTCAAGTGAGCTGGCAGTTGTATTTAGGTGAACTGTCTCCCCCTCCCGTTCCTGGGAAGCAGAGAAAAGCACAAAATAAATTTTTTCTTTGTTGCTCAGTTTTATAAAGCTCAACACTTTTCTTAGACTTAAGAGGAAAGCACTGGATTTCACTGAGGAGAGCCCTCTCTACCCCACACTCAGATCACATGTTATTTCTGTGTACTTTATTCCTCTTTCTCAACAACCCTAGACAATTCAATTCAATTCCTCCACCTCTCCTTCCTGTCGGTTTCAGTGATAACAAATCTCACAATTGGGTCAATCTGAATCCTGTGAAATGGAGCTTCACCATTTTTCTAGTGGTCCTGGCAACAACTCGGTTCCATTTGAACCCTTCGTATATCACACAGACCCAAACAGGAGGACAGCCAACTCCTGGAGAGCTGTTTCTCCCTGTCTAGATGTTTTACTGTAAAGCATTCTCTTCAGAGAGGTGAGACTACAGAGAATGCCATCTTCGTGGTTGATACAGGTGATCCTTGGGTTTGGTCTTCTGACAACCTAACAAATAAAGTCTGTTTTCAGCTTATAGAAATAAGCATACTAAATGTCTAGTAAGGACTACACTAATGAGGTGCATAAGGAGCTCATTCTGAAGAAAGAGGCTTTATAAGTCACTTAATTCAAAGGCAATAAAATGCACTTTCTCCTCCTGAAAACCATTATACTGTTTAATTACTTTTGGACAGACAACACACCACCCACTGGCAGACCCCAGTCATCCAGCAGTCCAGCAACACACGATCTTCTCAACCATCTGGGAACCTCCACCTTCTTCACAGTGCTTAATTTTCATTGCCAAGCTTCTGGGCAGATTCACTTTTCACTGGAAAAAAACCATATAAACATACAGTCAGATGTTTATACTGCTCAGCCTGTTTTGTTTTCTCTTCATCTCTCCTCCCTTCTGATGCATAGCAACAGTGCTGCTGCGCACAGGGACAGACAGACCATGGCATGTCCCAGGCAGCCAGGGACAGACAGACCATGGCATGTCCCAGGCAGCCAGGATCCACAATTCTGGACACAGGAAACAGGTCTGATGGGTGAAAGTGACAATTATCTTCTGTGAGGCTGCATTCTTCCTGGCTGTGGATGAACTGGGAACTCACCACACAGTTCAGTTATGATATCACACTGATGACACAAAACAGACCACCATTACCACATGGTCTGCCTACATGTGGTTGGCAACATTTTTACATATGTGTACGTTTTAAACTTAAAATTACTGGTCAGTATATGTGAATGAATGTAGGCTGACAGAAGACTGAGTACAAATGGAACATCTCTGAAGCTTTTATACTCAGGGTGAGCAACACACAGCCAGGCACTGAAGTCAGTCCTTCATGACCAAACCCACCTCTCCTCCCTGGGTCTGTCTCACCATGTGCAGTGACTGAACCCTGTAATTGTATGTGACTCTGTCCTTATAGATCATGAAATTAAAAGAAAGTAACATATTTAAAGCATTTTTAAAATTGTTAACATTAAAGTATGATTAGGGTCTGGAGCAATGGCTCAGGGCTAAAGGTACTTACTGCTCTTTCACAGAACCAAAGCTTGGTTCCCAATACACATGGGGCAAGCACAGAGAAATTCACAACTGCCTATAACTTCGGCTAGGAGAGCCAACATCCTCTTTTGGCCTTTGACAGCACTGTATGTAAGTGTGAGTACACACACACACACACACACACACACACACACACACTTAAACTAAATCTTTAAGAGACTCTTTTGCATAAGTCAATACTGTTTATCTCCATGAGGCAGAGAAGAAGGAAGCTGTTAGAGGATTTACACGGGCTAGAAAGATAAGCTTGGTCCTCTGTCTCATATTCCAACTGACTGGTTCCTTGGGCTTCATTCAGATTTATAGTTGTACTGGCAACCAAAATGACATTTGGTGAATCTTTCCTACGGTAAGGTACCAAAATATTATCACCTCAGGCGATATCCATCTTCGGAGTTTTATAAACTCCAGAACCTCTCAAATTCCTCCAAGATCCTATAAGTTAGTTATTTTGTCCTTGGCTTTCCCTGCAGGGGTTTATCATGGCACCCATGGTACACACAGCTTAGCTGTACTTTGTATGCCCAAGCCTCACCATCACCTACACAATAAAAGGTAAAGAAAGCAAAGGGGGTTGAGGAAGGATGGAGGAAGGGAGTCAATGAAAGGATTTATTATCTCAACAAGAGACTGACATGTGAGAGGTGCTCTGCCAGGTAATGTCCCTGACTAATCTGTGGAGCTCCAAAGCGAAGAAGCACAGTTGCCCTTTTCTGTGACTTTCCACAGGGCCCTGTCCTTTTCCTCAGATGACAGCATAGGCTGCTTTCTCAAGTCACTCCCATCTGCTACTGGATGTCTGCAGAGGAGGTCCGGCTCTTATAGTGTGCTCAGTGCTCTCCACAGGATGCAAAGGTGTGTGCGTGTGTGTACAAGCGTGTGCATACCCTCCCACCCCCACACACCAGAGTTAACTGGCACTTTCCTCTCCTGCCTAGCCCTTAGAAAGGTGCAGTTAACCTTCTCACTCCTTAAAAAGAGAAGGAAGGACAAACAAGCAAGCAAATACCCAGCCCCCTTACCTATGAATCTAGGCAGACCTAACCATGGCAATCTCCAATCGCACTGTAACAACCATCAACTCTAGATTACATTTTCCAGAAACACATCTTCCCCCCAAAGAGAACAAAAATTTCAATACTTTTCCAAGAAAATGCTGTGTTCTTACAGAACCTCCCTCATCTGAGCCACCTTGCAGAAGATCGATGCTACAGGATGGCACAGGGAAACATGCAGCTTGCTATGTTAAGGAAAATAAACGCACATCCACAGGCCTGCCCTGCCTGCTAAGGGAGGGAGTACACTTAGGATATGACAGCCATGGCAGGACCCTGTCAGAACTCTGCAGATTCTCTTTGCAGCTCCAGCCCTAGACAGCCCTTTACATAGCAGGAAGAGTCATCTGTGTGTGCCTGGAAATGAGTCCAAAATAAAGTAACAAATCCTACCTGAGGTTCCCGTACAGGATGCATCACCCTTTCTCACTGCTCCATCCCAGGAAGCCTTGCTGAATGTGCTATTCCTAAACAAGGTGAAAGAGAAGCTGTGTGTGCTGTTTGTTTGTACAGTCCATGTTTGCCCTGGCTAGGAACTCACCTACAGCTTTCCCTGAAACCAACATTTACAAGATTTAACACTATGTTAATCATGTTGAAGAAAAAGGTTTTTACAAACATTAAAGAAGGAAAAATGATTATTTAACACTGAAATTTCTAATGTGAAAAAATGGGCTATTCTCAAATGGTAAAAAAAGAGACAAGAATAAATATAAGGCTTAGAGATTCTTAACTTATTTCTAAAAACTCCATATTTGTTAATTAGAATCTAGTTTCAAGATATAGCATTGAAAGAATTTTCAAAAAAAATTTATTTATTTTATTCAAGAAAGAAAAAAATGGCATACATACATACATACATACATACATACATACATACATACGGAGAGAAAACCTTACAAACAGGCCATATTCTGTTATGCAACAAAACGCAATCCACACTTGATGAATAAAATCATCTAAACGGATGGATTGACAGTGTCTCCTGAATCTGCTGCAATGCAGCCTGACCTGTATCCACGGTTTCTCAGCTGAAGTGTTACCTCAGGGCTCTGAGTAATCTTCTAGAAGTGACTGCTGAGCTTCAAGTCAGCTACAGACTCTTGTATTACGTAGTAAAACTAGGTTACTTTGATCAATGGCTGGAACGCAGGTAAGCGATTTTTATACAGCAAACATTCACACCACTCCCACTGTTAGCAGGTTTAATGTCCTCTCACATGGACAAAGAATCAGAAGAGGCAGGAGATAAAACAAGGGAGTTTAAAGAGGTAAACAGAGAGGGGAGCCACAGCAGCTTAACTAAACACGGCTTCCTGCAGCAGCACCCTTTCCTAGAAGGGAGGCTATCAAACAGTCATTTCTCATTTCATGAGTTTTCTGCAGATACAGTAACCTGTATCTTGACAATTCAAATAAGCCAAAATATCCTTTTCAGCAAGACACTCGAGTCACCCATTCTAATCGGCCACATGAATGTCACACTTCCTCACGGGGCAGAAATGGCACCTGCTTATTTGGTACTTCACCATATCAGTTGCTGAACACAGTAAATTCCTTTACATCTATTAATGCACTGGGGAAACACACAGATAAAACGTAGTGGCATCATGTTACTGCTTGTCCCTCTAAAACTGGAAGTTACACACTGCTTACCTTGGTGAAGAAGCTGCACGTGGTCACTGGATCCTTTCAACACCACGCGCAGAGTTGGATACTCAATGATCACTTTGTTCCTCAGGTTGTCTGAGAGACTTCTGTGAGGATCCAGTTCATAATACCTTAAGAAACAGAACCCACACTTAGGTTTTCTAAGAACCCAGGCAAGAAGACTAATATTGAAATGAACTGATGAGTACACCAGTGCCTATAACCAAACACACGAGGAGCTGTGGCAAGAGGTTCATGACTTTGAGGGTATCCTAGGCTACACATTGAGTTCCAGGCCAATCTGAGTTACACCTTGAGACCTTGCCTCAAGGGGTCAAAAAAGCAGGGCAAACAATCAGACTGTACAGCAAGCAGGGCATAGTGGCACATGCATCCATGTCACTTACTTGGGAAGCTGAAATAGAACATTTGAGGTGAGTCTAGGAAATGACTGCAAGATGCCATATTTAGAAAAAACATCTACCAGATATTGGCACTTGAAAAAACCTAGACCAAGCCTCTAGTTTTCATACAGACTTAGAAATGAGCAGTTTTACATAAAACCAATGTTCAATGCATTATCAACTTTTCTTCGACAGGTAAAATTCAAATTCCTCAAATTTATTTACTTTGAACTTTAAAAAAACTAGTTATAAAATACTTTTGTAGAAAGTCAATTCTACTTAGAACTGGTTTCCAAAAGTTTATATTGCCATGAAGTTAAATTTGGTTTGTCTTCATCTTGATACTTTAATACTTTTGGTTTGTGAATGTGATAAAAGTGAGAAATCTAAGAATCACAGTCTTATTGGTCATGGTACCAGACATAGCTGATAACAAGCAACAGTTAATTAGCAACATGCACTAAGGAATAAGGCTGCCAAGTTCTTAAAAGACAGAGTGGGGTGAAGGTACGTCCTCCTGACATCTCCTTTGGTTGCTCTCTGGGCTAGTGTGTCAGCCTACGAAGTAGGGGCAGGATCGTGCTGGCATCTGAATGTCGTACCAAGTCACAAGAAAATGCCAGGCTTACCAGCTTCACTCTTCTCTACCAATGACATATGACACTCAGAGGCAAACTCTCCAAAGGGTTTTCCATCCTTGCAGAGGACCTGGGTTTGGCTCCCAGCACCCACATGGGTGCTCCCAACCACCTGACTCCAGCCCCAGTAGGTCCCACGCCTCTGACCTCCGCAGGCATCTGCATGCACGCACACATGCTTAAACAATGCACACAATGGAAATAATAATGAAAAATCAATCTTTAAAAAAAGAAAGCATACTGGAGTGTATGGAGTGAAGGCTCAAGAGCAAAAATGGCATGTGGAAACACCACAGCCTTCTGTGACTCAGTAAATCACTGGTGAGTTTGGCATCTCTTAATTAACATCAAGTTATTTTTATATGGAGTTATGAACTCTGATAACAGCAATTTCTGTTCCAAGGCTGTCCTGTGCAGCAAGGGAAACAGAAATGCTTTAAAAATGCAAAGCCACATCGACCATGGTAACAGGACTTCCTCAGCGGATGACACTGAGACTGACTGAGTGTGAAGGAAACCTGGGTGTGAGCTTCTCTGATGATCACTCTACCAAAAACTAGAGTATTTCAGAATCACCGAGCATTAAAAAGAAGCATGAAATGCAAAGTAACTGCATTTTCTGAACCAGCATCTGTGGTCACACACCACTTTCTCCCTGGGTAACAGAAGACAGATGTGCAGAAAATATTTTACAAGTGGGTCCAGGATTTAAGGATCAAATGCTTCACATTATTTTCACATATTATTCAAACATTATTTTCCTCAAAAATCAACAACCCGGGGCTGGAGGATGGCTCAGCAGTTGTACTCAGTGCTCCTGCAGAGAACCTGGGCTCCATTCCTAGAGCCCACAGGGCACCTCACAACTGTCTGTTACTGCCCTTCCAGGAGACCTGGCGCCGCCCTCCACTGACCTCACATGCATAAAATTAAATATAAATTAAGAAGCAGCAATTAAACTAACCCCTAGTTGTAGTTACACTAAGAAAACCAGGAGATTATATTAGATAACTGAAAACCAGTGTACAGTATACAGTGATGCACCTGAACTTTCCTAGGGGAACACGCAACCCAGGCTCTCTCTCAGTCAGGTCTTTCCAGGCCGCGGGGGGACACACAATAGCTTACCTTCTACACATCTAATCCTAACTACAAGGCTTCCCCTAAGGGACTTCACAAATAAAGGGATGTTTCTATTGATTTTAGCTTTTTTGGCAAATAATTTTCTGAGTATAGTTAACACGTTCAGTATTTTATTTCATTTTGTAGCATTCACTCTGCACTTGGTTGCTTTAGATTGTCAAAAGTCACATGGAAACTCCACATCAACTCAGCAATATCACTGCTGCTAAAAAAATAAAAACATGCTCCCAGCAAAGGAATGTTCACAGCTACATAAAACCGACAAGCATGTTAAACATCAGATGCCTGAAACTGTTAGGGTCACACCTGGTTACCATGAGAAGCCAGTCTTATTGTGTAAACCAAGCAGGCACAATGCAAAACACTTAGTACAGATTTTTACAGAGCTGTCAACTAAAGAGCTGTTTTTAAAAACTTTTTTTGTTCAAACGTGACAGAGTCCATTTGTTGAATGTCTTTTGTTTATGTATGTGGCCTGTGTGTGTGAGTGCATGTCCCATCTAGGAGGTGCCCTCAGAGGCCAGAGGCAGTGGATGCCCCTGGAGCTGGATTCACAGGTGCCTATGACCCTCCCAACATGGGTACTGAGAACCAAAGTCTGGTCCTCTGTAAGAGCAACAAGCTCTTTTCACTGCTGGGTCACCTTTCTAGCCCCTGTTCCAGGGTTTCAGTTGGTGTCTGCCCTGCAGTTATCAGCCTCTACCAGAGGAACATTGCTCTGAAGGGCCAGTAAGCATCCAGACCAGTGCTTGTTGACTGTGAAGTTCTTATTTCAATGCAGACGCTCTTAGCTCAGAGTCTGAATTGTTTAGATTCTAGGACATCAGTATGCACCAGTGACTAAAAGTGTACCATGGAAGTCATTCATAAAGAAGCCTGTCAAATACACACAGGGCTAACATTTTATGGACTTGAAATTTAGCTAAATGAAGAAGCAGTAGCCCTAACAGGAGATCAAGTCCTGCTCTGCTACTTACTGGTCTATGATTCTGCATATATCACTTCTAAATTTGTAATTATTCTATTTGTATTTATTTAGCATGTATGTAGTATGTACATGTATGTGCGTGCACACAGCCTTACCTTTCACCTTGAGATAGGGTCTCCTTTTTGTTTGCTGCTGCACATAACATACTAGCTGGCTCTAGGGCATCTAGGGAGCCCAGACATGGGCTACCGTGCCTGGCTTTCCCAGGGTGCCAGGATTCCAACTCAGATCTTTATTAGTGGATAGCAAGTGCTACCCACTGAGCAGGCCCCTAGCTCATTCCATTCCATTACTCCTGTCTCCCACTTGAAAATGGGGATGTCAGTGCTTCTTCAGAGCTCGAGCACCCTGTGCCTAACAGACTACAGCTCACATACTCAAGTCTCAGACACAGCTTTTCACTTTATTGTAACTACAGGACAAAGTCACTGAATTCCCTGAGCTAAAAAGAACAGCATTCATGTTAGCATTAGACACAGTTGTACCTTTGTGTACATTTTGCCTGAGTGTAAGAATCTGACTTTTAGCACAACCCCCAAACCTCTGTTGTATTGTCACGTTTGTCTTCAAGAGTCTAAAAGTACTGAAAATGCTTCTGTTTCCAGTATCCTGAGGCAAGTTTTAGAAGTTCAGTTTTGACTCTCTTACAACACTCAGGCTCAGCTCCTTTGTAAGCCATTAGGATCACCAAATCCCAAAGGACACCTTTACCTTTCTGGACCTTCTGCAACTCTGTCATTGCCATCAGCATGACTCAGCTGTCTGGATAAACTCCTTAGGTCTTGGAATAATCGCAATCCTATCCTACAGTTACTTTCTCCTCGGTCTCAGGGACGCTGCAGGTATTTCTTCTTGTTTTACTTGTTCGACCTCCTCTAGACCAGCTGACCCTGCTCCCAACAGCACACAGGGACAACAGTGGGGCAGCTGGGTTCACTCAGAAGGCTCGACAGGTGACTCAAAGGCTGATGTTAAGTAAGGCCCTGTTGCTCAAGTGTGACCTTGGCCTATTTCAGTCTTTCAAGGAAACTGGCCACCATCTCTGCCTTCTCTGTCTGTCCCAGCAAACTACAGTGGCAGGCTTCTATTCTTCACATTCAAGAGACTTAAAACAGAGAAGGGCCACAAACGATGCTCACGTCCCATCTAGGTGGTGACACTCTGAACCACCACCCTTCCACTATCTAAAATATAAAATATCAAAGCTCAACTTTTCCCAGATGTAACAATTTAATACTTGGCTCTAGTACTCAGTATTTTCCCGCTAAAAATAAGGTCACCGAGTGAGGCAATCATAGCTGTAAAACTGCAAGTTTTGATACATATCTGCCACAGATATAATCTGTGTTTTAGTAGAGTGGTTTATATGTCTCCTCCTACGTTTCTGGGTTAAAACTGAAAACTGACCCTAAAGTACAAAACTGAACCTCTGACTTTTTTGTGGGGTGGAGGAAGCATCCAAGACTTAATACAGTATAAACCAGCTCATTGCTATGTAGTGGCTTCATTTTTTTTTTCTTTTTTTAAAATTATGGCCCATTGTAGAATAGTGGAATTCAGTAAGATGCTGGAATTGATTTTTAGTTTGCATATTTTAAAATGTTATTGTTTTAAGGGTTCTGTTTTTAATTAGTCTCCCATTTTATTAGTTATTAAGACTGGATACAATGCACTTTGATCACATTCATCCCTCCCCACGTCTCATCCCAGATCTTTTCCTTCCTCTTCCTTCTTAAAAAAAAATCAAGTCCCATATACTCTTGAATGTGTGACCACTAACTGAAGTGTGGCCAACATACCAGAGGTCACACCCTTACAGACTCTAAGCTCCTCAGCTGGTGGTGAAACTTAGTGTCTGCTTCCTCTCCCTACGCTGAGATTCTGTCTGTGCACTGTCACAACTGCTGTGAGTTCATATGTACAATGGAAGGAGATCAAATGGAGTTACCTATAACGGGAGTGACACTGCCCCTACCGCAGGCTAACAAATGGGCTGCCTCCCTCTTTCAGAGCTATTGACCAGTGAAGTCCTGTATCTGCAACATTAAGAGCTACTGTCAGTGCTCTTGGTTATCCTCCAGAATTGACAGTAAGACTACTGCTACGCACACCACATCCCTAAGTCAAAGGACATGGGGAAACCAAGCTCACACTGCCCTGGAAGCTGCATCCCTGCTGGCTAGCTTTCATAGTCTTGGAAGGTGCTATGCAGGCTACTGGGCAAGGAAAGTAAGCATTAATCCTACACAGCTGTGCCCCCTTGAAAGCCAGTAACAATGGGCCTGGCAAAATATACCCACTGGTACAATAGTCATCGGAATGTCATAGGAGTAACTAAGGTTGGATTTAAGGCCTGTTCCACAAGGTGAAACCCTTGTCTAGCAGCACCATTACCAGGGTCAAGAACTAGAGGTTAGACAGTCCATCAGCCCTAAAGGAGAACCTGCTATTATATTCTGCTAAACTGATTCTTAACGACTTAGTGTTATACCCATCACTTAGTGCATCTCTCAACCCTCATCAGAAGAGCTTCTTTCTGCAATAGATAATGGTTTACAGAGACCCATGACAGTCAAGGTGTAGAGCATGAAAGACTTCGAGTGCTCTGTCATAAACAGGACATCTGTATTATTTCTCTTTCTGCCAAGGCTCAAGGATCACTGAGGTAGAGGGGATGGAATGATTTAATAACCAGAGGTCGTAGATGACAAGGAAAACAATGTTCTCCAAGCACGAGGTAGTTAGAGTGAATTTTTAATGACTTGTTTTAGAGCCACACTTAACCAATCTCCTTGAATAAAACACAAACTTTGACTCAGACCATAGCCCCGGCTACTCAGATGGCTAAAGCAGGAGCTTCAATTCAAAGCCAGCCTTGGTTTATAGAGAGCTAGAGGTCAGTCTGTGCAGCTTTGTGAGGATGAATGCTCAGTGGATAAACACTGGCTGGGCAAGCATAGACTTTAGAACCCTAACCCAAGTAAACACAGGCAAACAGGTTGGC
Source organism: Rhabdomys pumilio (assembly GCA_030674055.1). Taxonomy (NCBI): domain Eukaryota; kingdom Metazoa; phylum Chordata; class Mammalia; order Rodentia; family Muridae; genus Rhabdomys; species Rhabdomys pumilio. The sequence continues at coordinate 13,208,162 of JANHMN010000001.1, forward strand.
CACCAGCAAGCCCAGCACTTGGGAGGCAGGACAACCTGACTGCTTAAGACTAGCTTAATTACTGAGCTCCTGGTTCGGTGAGAGGCCCCACCTGAATACGAGAGGCGTGCAAATGAAAACAGCATCTGCTGTAGTCTTTCACATGCAAGCACACATACAACACACACACATACATGTGTAATATAAAAAAGAGAAGGAGGAAAAAGGAGAAGAGCTAGAATACAGGTTAGTGACAGTGTTTGCCTAACGGGCCTGAGGGCTTTGTTTCTAAACAAGTGCTCTTAACTGCTGAGCCACATCTATTAATTCTCATTTTAAGACTTTAATTGCTCATTTTTTTCTGGACTGAAAAATTTGAGCTATTATTATATTACCAATCTCAATACAATGTATAAGCAGCTTTTACCAGTGCCAAAGTTGCTTATTTTTGTTATTATAGATTATTAGCCTAAGTGATCCCCCCAATTACCAACTAATTAGCAGAATCAAATAAAAAAACCAAACAGACAAAAGAGAAAGTTTAACATACCTATTCAAATGCAAATCTATAGTCTTCATTAAGCCTCCTTTTGCCAGATAATTCTAAAGAATCTCCAAGGTCTAACAGCTATTTTAACACACACACATATATAATTTCTTTTTTCAAATATCTGCAAAGTACAGTTTTCAATTTCTTTGTAAGTCTAACAAGACCATCTAATTTTCCATTTCTAGTTTAAACAGTGTGAAGACTAGTTATACACACACACACACACACACACACACACACACACCCATACACAATACACTGTACCACAAATACATACTCCCAAATGAAGACACATAGAGAAGAAGAAAGAAATGTACTGTGATGACATGCAGACACACTCAACTTTAGATTTAATGGAGGTATGTAAGTAAAGACAGCAGGAGACCAGGTCTGGGTGTTTGGGAGAAGGCTTGCCAATACATGTAGATCTGGGAGCCATCTGTATAGACGTAAGAGCTGCTGCCATCTCAAATGAGCATCTGCGCCCTGTGGTGAGCAGCCTGTGAGGACAGCTAACACTGACCTTCGTATACCTCCTAGGAGAAATTACTGGCTAAAGGAAGCGGTTACTTAAAAAACCAGATGCCTACCGAAGGCCAGGGTTGGGCACGTGCAACCTTACACAGAACACATTTCCTCCTCCTACCAAGGAAACAGTCTCCAGGATGTTAAAACCAAAAGAAAGCAAACTGAAACGACAATCTTTTATAGTCACACCATTTTCATAGGACACTAAGCTGGATATATTTTCTGTTAAGGTAAAGTAACGGAATATATATTTATTGAGGATAATATAAGCAAGAAATGTGGCCTATAAGATCTAATATGGAATCTTTCAATGTAAAACAAACAGGGCTCTAAGTTCTCTGTAAATTGTGTACTCTGGAAAGACAATGTTATTACCTCTTACTAGAACAACATTTCACCGATAAGGGATTTTAGTCATGTAACTAATAAAAACAGGCCATTCTCTTTGGAAATCCAGTTGCAGCAAACGAGGTGTATGTGCAGGCTTGCCTGTGGGACCAACTACTGTCCAAGTCTTCCAGATTTGACTGGTCTTCAGGACTGACTGCTCTCTGACCATCTCTCTGCCTCAGGTCCTCTGACAGGCACTCCTGCTGCTCTTCCGTCCTCTACACTAATACTTACCATCAGCCCAGTGGTCTGTATGTAGTGTAAGCAGTCTACACTTATCTTTGCTGTCCTTGGGTTTGAGAAGTGAGCACTGTGCCAAACATCAAATCTGACTAGTTTAATGAGTTCTTACTACGTTTGTTCACCATCCACAGCCCAATTTACCTTGACTTAAATCCAAGCAGAATAAACCTCATTTTACAGTTAATGAAGGACAATGAGAATGATATACCAACCTAAACAAATCAAATAACCAATAAACAAACAAGCCCAGAATGCAAATTAGTTCCTTTTTTAAAAATGACTGTATAAAAATAATACAGGCTGCCTTCCCAGGTCTGGTAAAACTGCATTATCAGCCTACCTTAATAGGTAAGTATGAGGCAACCATGCCAAGCTCATACTAAAATAACTAAAATGAATATTATTTCATTTTGTTAAAGTAATCTGGGTGTCAGATCCGTGTGTGATTTGAACAATAAGCCAGCCATCTGTATATCCCTGACTGGTGACTAATGTCTGCTACTTGCAGTTATCTCAGACAGCACATTTCCCCACATATTTTTTTTTCTTTTGGTGTAGAAGATTGAGGCCAGAGATTTGGGGAACCAAGATGGCCAGCACTTTCACTGTCTCCCTCATTCCTGTTGACAGAGATAGGTACCACCCCTCAGTAGCAGTCTAGCAGAAGGAGCTGCAAAGCTCAGTGGAGGAGACATAGTTCCAGAAGTGATCTAGTCACTGATGAACAAAGCTGGTGCTACCTTCTCAGGTCACGGTTTTCCAGAATCCCGCTCTTTGCCTTTCTATGTGGTACTCTTTCTCTTTCTAAGACAATGTGTGCAGAAGCCAGCCACCTGATTGTGGGAGCTTTTGAGCTTCTAAAATTATAAATATAAATATAAATATAAATATAAATATAAATATTGGAACTCATACATTCTTGGGAATTTTTGGCTGCATCTGAGGATACTTTAAAATACTCGAGCCAGTGTGGTGGCACACACCTTTAATTTTACCATTCAGGAAACAGAGACAAAAGATCTTTGTGAGTTCTAAGTCTAAGTTCCAAGACAGCCAGGGCTATACAGAGAAACCCTGCCTTGAGAAGGCAAAAGAAAAACAAAACAAAAAAACAAACCAAGAAAACCTAGATAGGCGATTGCTATAAAACTTGTGATTATTTTAGTATTTTAACACAAAAGGGATAAGTTTAGATTTCTAGATTTTTGTTGACAGCAAAAACAATTAGTATAATAGCTACTTCACCTAACCAAACTAGTTAATTATACATAGAGAAAATGAGAAAAGCAATTTTACCTTATCAAATTTTGCTGTATATTTTCAACCCTCATTAAAATTTGGACCCCAGTCTGTGACTGTGTGTAGGCTTTCAATCTGAAAGAAAACATTACAGCGGAGAAAGCAAAATTAATTTTAAATCTATTTCAAAATAGTTTTTATAGAGACTAAGCATTTGAGTAGCTAATGTTTATAATTCAGCTATCTAAGAACAGAGGAAAAAAATGTTTTCTAAGATGTGAAAACAATACCTAACCAGAGCTGATTACACATCTGAAATTCAGTCTTGTTTTGTCAGCTCATGTGCTAAAAAACATACTTGTATCAGCAAACAGTCAGCTGCTTACCAATAGACTGCCTTCAACTTAGTAACAAATGCTTTCCATCAAATCCAAGTACCTGAGCAATGATCATAACCAGATTATCAATTAATCAAGCTTTAACTGTCACAGTTGTCTGTAAGACAAGGCCTACTTCCTGCATAGCTGACAGGAGTCTGGCTGGACTCTGTCTTCTTCAATAGTGAGAGACAAGAGGATCAGATCAGACACTTTGGACCCACCAGGTGTCAACTTCAACCCTCTAGGAACCAATCCAGCATTCCCATCTCAAGAACAGGCCACCCAGTGAGAATGACGTCACCCTGTTCCTGCCTGGGAACACTGACTGGAAACTAACTCACCACCAAGACTCCCATCTGAGCACAGCCGTGTGTATGCCAGGCCCCAAGGACTTCATACTTCTCTCTCATGCTTCCTGACTTTTTATCTAGTATTATTTTAATTCCACTGATGGGGAAATTAAAGCACAGTGGTGAAGCAGTTTGCTCTGATCACAGTTGATAAGAGGCAGATAGAGTTAACTATTTAATTCACATATCCAGGATGAAACTTTCTACTAAGCTGTGATAGCCACTTTTGATCATGCTGTATTTCTGGAGGCAAAGTATAACCTTATTTAGTTCTTAGAGGACTTGGCTGAAATATAATTTCCTGTCTTTAACAGTTACTAGAAAAGCTTTAAGTTTTAGAATTTTTGGTTCAACGTGAAAGGCAGTCTAGTCTAAGGCTGAGACTACAGACTTCAGAGTCCCATAGAGGTCTGAATCTCAGCTTCCTTGCTTATTAGTCACAGGTTATTTAACCTACTTACGGCTCAGTTTCTCCACCTGTAAAATGGGTATGAGGTAGCGTCTCCCCATACAGAGCTGCTGCAACAGTTAAATGAACTGACACCACTACTGCCTACTTAAGGAGTGTCTGTGGTACAGTAATGACACTAGCTTTGCAATGACTGAACCTCAGCAAATTCCAACAACCTATTTAATTACAGTCGTAACTTCCTATGATAAATACACACTTAAAAATACCTTAACATTTGCATCCAGCAAGATGACCCAGCAAGTAAAGATGCTTGTGGTCAAACCTGGTGGTCTAAGTTCTGACCTTGACAGCCACATGGTGGAAGGAGAGCCCACTCTCCAAAGCTTTCTGTACACTCTGTGTTCTGCAGCACGTGTGTGCATACAAGTGCACAGTCATACAATGTTTTAAGTCAACAGTTTAAATCTTGTCAGAAAGCTAAAAGATTTTTGAAACATACCTCTGACGAATCACAGGATCAGACTTTTCGGGATCGATGTAAGGTTTTAGAATTTCATCAATAGTTTTATCATCTGGTACTCTTTCCAGAGAAGAAAAATAATTATATTATTTATAATTGCTACTAAGTATTAACTTAAAAACTACTAAATTTGGTGTAAAAACTGGCAAGGACCCTTTATTTTACTCTTGGCAAAATACAGCATAAAAATTCTTTCATGCTAAGTTTTTGAAGAAGAAAAGCACTGAAAGACTTTCTGGGAACATGTGATAAAGTCTTTAAAAATTTAGAAAATCTCCTTATAAATCCCTTATAACAACACGAAGCTGCTTTTAATGTATACCCATGTTCACACTTTAAACAGTTAAATGGAAACATGTATGAAGCTCAAAGAAACACATCTGAAGAATGCTCTGGCGGCTGCAATTCAGTCAGCGTTCCGTTCACTCAGTCAGACACAAATCAGGCTTTAAAGTTGATACCAGTTTCCCTGGAATGAAGCATTTTAGGTTTTCAAACTTTCCTGTATATGCACAGAGCTTTTCTATATTTTATATTCTATATTCTCTTCTACTCTATGTTCTATTTCTATATTATCTACATTTCTATAAAAGCTGCATAACAAAATCAAGACTCCTCTGAAATAGTAACTTATCCTAGCAATTTAGCTCACTGGAGGACTCTGTCACACCTCTTTTTATTAAAGGCCAGTCATGCCTTCTGCTTGGTTAACAAAATTTGTTGCTAACTCCCTGTGACAAAGACAGAATGCACAGTGGGGACAGATGCTGAGGACAGTACCTAACATCCACATAGAGCCACACAGCACATGGTTAATAAAACCTGAGTGATAGTTGGATACATTCTTAGTCAAAAAACCTTAACAAGCCTTAATAATAGTATTATGTACTTATACATGCATATGTAGATGTATTATGATGTAAGCACATATGTTTCATTAAAATACCTATAATATTTTTTGAGGATTCTATCACTATAGAGGAGTCTTTCTATAGTAGAATTCTTGGTTATCTTTTATGTCCTATGTAATCACTCAGATTCAGACCTCCTGATTCAGATCGCATCCCTCCCCTTAAGTCACGCTTCCTGATCAAATAATTACTGCCACAGTGTATGTTAACTTTTCCCCTTCAAGTTCAACCCACTTTGTAGACATTCTTGAAATGGTTAAAATTTCTGGAGTTTTCCATACTCTAGACAGAATCACATCAGCACTGTAGATGACTTGATCTACATGCTGCTGGGCTCGGCTGCAGGTCCCTTAATCACTGCCAGTGAGCACTGCACTGCGTGACACGCACAGCTTAGGTGATTCAGCCACTTGCCTGTGTAATTCCAGAGCCTTGAAGTAAAACATCTGTAATGGACAGTGGTAATATCGTACCTTTTTTCTACATACTCCGCTTGACTCTGAGGAAACTGGAGCTTTACATGCCAACAAAACTGCTGTTTCCTAGGAGAGAGAACAATTATGAGCGCATTAAGGTAGAGAAGAATCAAAGCCCATAGATCACATCAGAGTTTCCACTGTGGGATCTTCTACAGAGGGTCTCAAAACTTAAACTACTGTTTTTATTCAGCGCTGCCTGCCATTTTCTAAAGTCTTGGGAACTGTGTTCCCACAGTAATAAACTTGTAAGGTTGACAATAGGAAAGAACAGAAGTGATACAGTTCTGAACTTGATGGATGTTTGTCTTCCTGAATTAGAAGGTGGTTTCTCATAGCTGGGGCTTTTGAGATCGGTGAGCTTGCATTCGGAGTTTACAGACATTTCCTCATGATTAAGCACAGTGAGTTGGTGTCCTCCTGACTAATCTAGAAAGCAGGTGAAGGAAGTCCTGTCCAGTTGAGTCCAGCTGGTTATCCACACACTTGTGAGGATGACTATGTGTATTCAGTAGCAAAACAGGACACAACAGGCTGGTTGCTAAGCAAAATGCACCGAGTGCCTCTGCTTTCCATCTAGATTTAGTCTACATGGGACCTAAACCATAACCCACTAAATGTTTGCTTTTAGAAAAATGACCACATACCCATCAGACCCAAATTAAACAAAATGAAACTTAAAAAACCCAACTACTGTTTGAAGCAACATTACAGAAATTTAAAACTCTTCACTTGAAATGATGGCTTTATATAGCTCTCTTCTGTTTCTTTTTCGAAACAGGGTTTCAAGGTCTCACTATGACCCTAACTAGCCTAGAACACTTGCTTTATAGGCCAGTTTGTCCTTGTAGTTAGAGGTCAGCCTGTCTCTTACCTGGCCTACCTGGAGATCAAGTTTGTGTTTACAATGCCATTATTATACAAGAAACAACTGAGTTTAGTTTGGTTTTCTTTTTCTGATAGAACATAAAAAAAAAAAAAACACATATTATTAATATAGAAGTCTGATGTCTAATATCTCAGAGACAAAGAACTTTTACTAAGATCTGAACACAGATGCAGCAGTTATTAGTTTTAAGGAAGCAATTAGGGGACTACCATGTAGCTGTACCTGCTGAGCCATCTCACTGGCTCTTCCCTGAAGACTTTTAGTGTAACTGAAATTTATGTAAGCATAACTAATAAGTAGTAACCGACAAGGAATAGATGCACATGGACATCAAACCTGCTCTGGAGACTCAAAACAATTGTTTTCATATTTTCAAAATCTAGTGATACACAAATGACTTAAGATATGAACATCTACTAAAGCCAGAATGCCCCTGGTATCTTCTGAAGACACATTCCCAGAAACTCCCATTTCATTAGGCTGGCTCAGTGCTTCTCAATCGTGGCAGGGCCAACATTTCAGACCAGCTACTTCACTGTGCCATAAACCCACTGGAGGATACTTAATGAGTCCCAGCCTGACCCATTACATGTTTTAAGAACTCAGGCTTCCAGTTCTGACAAACTGTAACTGAAAATGCTCTCCAGCATCCCCAGTAGAAAACCACCATAATGGAGTCCTGGGACAGAGGTTAGCCCTTACTATCAGTCACTTTACCTCACTAGGGCTACCGTTCCCCAGACTCAGTCAGATGTGTTCAACAACAACAACAACAACACGATCATTGCACCCCTGGCAAATCCACTTTCTCAAGAATGAAAATATCACTTAGAACATTCTACACAACTTAAACAACCCAAGGCACTTGTTCACAGCTGACTAGATCAGTGAAGTAGCAGGCACAGTCACTAACAGTACCATCCCTTTCTGGACAACTCATAACACAGTATCAGTTCTTGGGAGTCCCACGAAACCAAAGGTATCAAAGGGTTAGCAAGGCTGTAGTGACATTTTCTTATCTTTCACACACACCCCATGCACTCAATAGAGACAGTATTGTCCCAATGTCTTTTAGGTAGTCAACAAAACCTTAATGCATGAGCCTCCACAGGGGCAATATATAAACAGACATCCAATGTGTGAGAGCAAGCACCACAGGATGCAGTTAGGAGGAGAATGTTTGAAAGACTCCCCAGGAGAGGGAGGATAAGAGAAAGAATGAAAAAATTGATGGCACATGTACGAAATAGAGAATAACTATTAAGCAATATTTATATCCAAGAGTTATACATCTTTATCAACCCTCACTTACTTGGAACTTTGAAGGATCATCCTTTCCAAGTTTCAATAAAATAATATGTAGATGAAGACATTGGCAGGGGGTTCTATGATCATGTGCTCAATTATTCTTGACTTTATTTCTTAAAAACTGCCATTTTAATCTGAAGCTCTATCAGAATCCTAAGGAATATACAAATCCAAGGTCATCAGGCCCTGGTAAACGGTACTGCTGCTCATGCCACAGGGCTGTTCAAATGCAGTGAAACAATGCACACAGAAAAGAAATATGGTGGTTATCACACTTGCAGATATACTCTGAAAATTAGTAGCACCAGGAAAATGGAGAAGAATAGACACTGTCCATTGCTCGCCAAAATGCACGTAGATAAAAACCCCTGACAGTGCAATTTCATAAAAAGCTATAAATAAAAATGCATCATTAAAAACAGTATAGGTTTTTACCCATCAGCTTCATTCCTAGGAATTTACACTGAGGAAAGGACCGCACAAGTAAAAAGATGTGCATAACTGTCCACTGCACCACGTGCTAGAGCAGGGCTAGCGGAGACAGCCTCCATCTTAAGGAAACAGATTTACATGGTGAATGTTAACTAGTCCCAGGACAGGCAGAGCTAGGCAGTGAGGTAGCAATGTATGCATGCTGAATGATGTACTCTCAAGTCTGAGAGTAGGACGTGAAATGCCTTAATTCTTATTTAAGAATAGGTCTGTATTAAATAAGCCTTTCACATATGATTTGTTATTTTCCACTATTACTATAACCAAAGATATTTTCTATGAGAAGTACCAGATAATAGTGAGACAAACACTGGAAGTAACCCTTATATTTTTAAAAAACTAAAATACTTCCTTATTAGAAATTCGTCTGAACATGTCTCCTTACAAATCATTACTTGGGCTGCTGGGGTAGATGGCTCAGCTGGCAAATGATGTGCGTGCTGGATGACCTGGGCTTAGATCCCTGGAGCTCACTGGCTGCCCAGCCTAGCCCAGTCAGAGAGCAGCACATAAGTGAGAGATACGGTCTCAAAACACAAATGACCCCCCCCCAAACCCAAAAACAAATGTGGAGAGTGACTGAGGAACACTGACCCCTGGCCTACACACTCATAAATGCACAGGCCCAATGAGGACTGGATTATGTATGGAATTATTTTGATAGCCTCAAAGATATTTTGCTGAGAAATAGGATACAAATAGCCAGGCACATGCTTGTAATTCCCAAATGTGGGAGGCAACAGAGACTTAACTGTCGCTTTCTTTGGTTACATTGATTTATCAATTTTTTGAGTATAACAACATTGTCTATGGCAGCTGGAGGTTCCCTCCTCTGACTATGTTGGCCCTTGGTATTAGACTAGATTCATAGGGCTTGGCAGCAAGCCCCTTTTCCTCATTGAGCCACTTCACTGGCCCTTGTTTGTTGTCGTCGGTCTTCTTCTCTTCTTCCTCCTCCTCCTCTTCTTCCTTCTCCTTTATTTTTGGTGATTTTGAGACATGGTTTCCTGGCTGTCCAGGAAATCAATTTGTAGACAAGGCTGGCCTCAAACAGAGATTCACCTGGCTCTTCCTCCTGAATGCTGGATTTAAAGCTTGTGCCACCACGCCTAGCTATGTTTGTGTTTTTATGAAGTATTTCTAACTATATTTGAGAACCACATTGACATAACGTCAGCCTGAACCATAACTTGAGAGTGTTAGATACAAATGTCTCTCTTCTAGGATAGTTTGCAGATGCCCCAGCAAAGCTCATGTGTTGGAAACATGCTTCCTATTGCACCGGTGCTGAGGTGGAACTTCTGAGACACAACTGAGCACTTAGGGCTCTGCCCATCTGGAAGGATCAGTCCTTGAACATGTCAATGTGGAGGTGTTCTGGGATGAACGTATGCTTCTCTCTGGCCGGCTTGTTCTGTCTCCCCATGTGATAGCCAGTGAAGCCTTCCTGCTTCTCTTAAGTCTTCTCAGTCTCTGGGGCTGGAAAGAAGGTTCAGTGGTACTTGCTCTTCTGGAGGACCCAGCCTCAGTTCCCAGCACCCATATCAGACAGTCACAACTACCAGTTCCAAAGGGCTCACTTCCATTTTCCTAATCCACAACCATACTCTGGCAACGGACTTGCACCCTCTGTCAGAGTACTTTCCTGGATACAGTATCTCAGGGATTGGGTAGTTTCTGATTCCAGGTCACCCCTGTACTCCTGATATCTGCTTTCATACAGGTTGCTACTAGCAGGGTTTCATGACCATGCCTATTAAGCTCACACCACAGAAGATGCAATGAAGGCCCTGGAGTTAACTCCTTGCACCAAAAACAAAACAAGAAAAGAGAGGACACCATAAAAAATCATAAAGGAAAGCAGGTCCTTGACATTGCAAACAAATCATTGTCTTATAATAATACCTTGAAGTCCATCCTACCTCTGAACAGTCTGAATGTCAACATGAGATTTCAAATTGCCAAGCTGGTCTGACCTGGGTATTCTATTTTTTGGATCACCAAGCATCCTATCTGATAAGGGACTGTGTTCTCTTCTCAGATGTTCTAGTTTGCTTTCTTTTGCTGGGATAAACACCAGGAGTACAAACAAGAGAGAAGAACATTTGTTTGTCTTACAGGTTAGAGTCCATCATGGAGGGAAACCAATACAGGAACTCAAGGCAAGAGCCTAAAGGTAGAAACTGAAGCACAGACCATGGGTGGGTGAACACTGCTTACTGGCTGGCTCAGCTACTCTTCTTACAGAGCTCATGGCAGCAGACCCAGGGATGCTATGCCCCACAGTGAGCTGAGCCTCTCATTTCAATTAACAATCAAGAAAACATGGCAAACATGCCCACATGCTAGTCTGATGGAGGCAATTAATTCCTCAGTTGAGGCTCGCTCTTCCCAGGTATGTCTAAGATTGTGTCCGGTTGACGAAAACCAAGACACCACATACACTTCACCTCTCATTTATAAGTAACTGGCAAGAGGACAGATGTAAACTGCCAGCTGTTAGGACATTTAGAAACATCAAATAATACCTGATGGAATTTTAGGAATATAAGCATTTTGTTCCACTTGCAGCCATAAAATCTTATTTTAATTGAAAACTGAAAGAAAATCTACCAAATTTGGAAGCCCTCGAAGGGCAAATGCATGAAACAGCTACACAATCCTCCACTCACAGTCTTCTGACCTTTAAAGTATTTTTCATGACGAAAACTTAAGTCTCTCAAAAATAAATGCAACACTTCCTCATAAAAATAATTTATTAGGATTAGTACCATGATTAAGTATTTCTGGAAGCATGGATACAAAGGGTCTGCTCAGTTACTTAGTTTGTATTAAAATAACTACATTTGAGAATGAAAACCACAATTTTGTCTCACATCATTATGAAAATACTTTCAAAAGGACTCGTTATATTTTGCCCA
>JANHMN010000001.1:13219759-13237538 GCA_030674055.1 Rhabdomys pumilio
ATAGCATGGCTTGTCCACAGCCCACTATGCCTCACTGCCCTGAGCTCTAGACACACAAACTACCTCCTCTGTCTTAAACTCCCTAAGCCTTTGGAGGTGATGTTGCACCAGCAGACACAAAGCTGTTTCCCTTCCTGAACCTTGATGAGGTCTGGATATACAACGCTCTCTGGCTGGTGGTACAGCTCGGGGAGGCTCTGGACCCTTAGAGGTGGGATACAGCTGGAAGAATGAGTTGCTGGGGTTACAGGTCTTGAGCATTAGTCTATTAGTCTAGCCCCACATCTAGGCCCCAGTTTTTCTGCATCTGATCTACCTGGATGAGATAAACCCACCATGTTTTCCTCACCCTAACAACTGTACCCTCCTCTTAAACCACGATCCTTCCTCTTTTCATCTGCCTCTTGTCTGGGATGTGGTCACAACACACACTGCTCTCACTGGTTTTGTCCTCTGGTCTCAGGCAGTGAGATTTCTGCATCTACTGCAGCCTGTATGTAAGCACTCCAATCAGTAGCACCCACTGTGCAGAGTCTGCCAAACAGTTGGGCAGATGCTACTTGGTACATAGGCCAGTAGTTTTCAACCAGAGGCAGATTTCAAACTCATCTGGTGCTTTTTAAAAATAGGAATCCCCTAAGATCAATGAATTAACAGTTTTGTTTATCAAGCCTAATTCGGAGCTTCAGAACTGGTCCACAGTTAGTTCTGAAAGGCACTCTGAACTGAATACCACTCAAACATCATAAACAGTCCCATCACTGTACGGATCCTTTTTTATACCGAAGGCAATAGGCACAGAGAAGTAACTTGCCAAGAAAACTCCCCTCATGTAACATCAGCTTGACCACAGTGAGCACGAAACAAGCAGAAGGAAAGTATCACCTATGTTGTAATCTTCTTTAACTATAAACACACAAGGCATCTCTCATTATTCATGAGAAATACCTGAAATGGTCTTTGCTCTGCTTAAAACGTAGAAATTCAGGTTGCAGAGAGATTGAAAAGCAGATGCTGACTTCTAGTCATGGAAAGAACAAAACATTTCAGACTTTCCGACACAGGCCAGGTGATGAGATTACAGATTTAAACTACTGGCAGGTAATACTGCCAACAGCCAATACAGCCGTCTGCGGCCCTGACTACAACAGGCAAGAACCTAGAATATTCTGAGTAGGTGGGCATCATGGTAGAAGCATGATGACTGAACATGGCCGAGTGTTAGGCTTTCCATAGAGTCCTTTAACAGCACTATGGGAAGGTATGCCCTAGGAAGCAGTGTCACAGAGCTCCCTTGCTCCTGTTGGCATGGCCATAGTCAGGGGAGGCTGGATGGGGAACATCAGGCTTCTACTTCTTCATAGTGCTTTTGGAAGACCCTGCAGTCACTCTGAAATTCCTCCTTAACATCTAAAAGCCATATGGAAAAGGAATGGCAGAGTTGAACACTTCAGTACAGCCATGAGTCTACACCGTCTGGTCTGCACCACGTGCCTATTACATTGCCCTCTGAAGCTCACTGTAAAGGCCACGTGTTCTCCACAACTGTGAGACTCACCAGCCCACTTACCCTCACTCCTTTCTAAAGTGAAGTCATAGACAAGTACAAATCTACACTTACATAGATACCATATTAAAAACTATCCTGTGTTTAAAAAAATGCACTGCCCCAACTATTTAAGGAAACGAATGCAATCATGTTAACAAACAAGTAGACAGCCATGGTACATGATGTAATTAGAAAGCCATAATTGTATCTAAAGAATAAAATCTTTTTAAATTTGTAAAATGTTTAAGTCTTTACAAGAGGGACACCTAGTGGCTAACTTCTAAAACAGGACTGGAACACTTAAATACTAGTTCACATTTTTAACAATGGGCATGTCTCTATGATCTTAATATTATTAAGATGACATATACTTCTGTAGAAAGCAGAAAACCAAACCAAACCAAACCAAACCAAACCAAACCAAACCAAACCAAACCCAACCCAACCCTAAGTCCAAAAGATGGATTAAGAAGTTTAGGACTCACAGTTCTAAGCAGGAGACAACAATAATAAGCACAGGGCTTAGGGGTTTTCTAGAACTGGGTGGGATAGAGGAAGGTGAAGCCTGGGCCCTTCTGGGGAACAGGTCGTTAGGCCATACAAGAATACAGGTTGAGAGTAGAGCTAATCACACAGGCTGAGTACTCCTAATGAATGACTGACGCCTTAATCAGCTATCTTCAGAGAGGCTTCTTTCTGCAGTTGATGGGATCAAATACAGAGATCCACAGCTAGACACTATGCAGAGGAGAGGGAGGGAGATATTCTCTCTCTCTCTCTCTCTCTCTCTCTCTCTCTCTCTCTATATATATATATATATATATATATATCAATCAATCTATCTGGAGAGAGAGAGAGAGACAGACAGACAGACAGACAGACAGACAGACAGACAGACAGAGAAAAGAATGAGTAAGCACGCATGCTTGGAACACACAGCTCTAAACAAGGTATCTTCATCAAATCCCTCTGCTCAGGGTTCAGGGAACCCTGTAGAAGAAATGACAGGAGAAGGGGAGGAAGAAGTGAAGGGATGGAGGACACCAGAACAAGGTCCTCTAAAACAAGTGACTAAAGTTCCTAAGAAGTCACAGAGACTGCAATCAGAAGGCCTCCAGAAGTCTGAGGTGGAAAGTGCTTGAATCAGAACTCTGAGACCAATCTGGGTAGTACAGTGAGACCTGCCTACAAAACTCGAGGCAGGAAGTCTCTCAGGGTTTGAACCTTACTTAAGGTACAAAGTGCTGAGTGAGGAGGAATGATCTAATCACAGGAACTTAGCTTTGACCACCCTTTAGAGATTTCAAGTTAGGCTCCCCAAATGCTTCCATGATGTTCTAGGTCTCAGAGAAAACTTCACAACATTATTATTCAAAGTAGGCTCCTCAGGCGTGAGCATTACTGGGCACCATTAGAAATGTACACTATCAAACTCCAGCCCAGCCACAAATATTGTTGAGGCACTGTCAGAAATACATGCTATCAAATTCCAACTTACTGAGACTAAATCACAAGCATATTTATTGGTTTGTTTTGTATATTAACATTTGAGAAGCTTCTTCAAGGACAGTATCCATGTCCTTGGACACACACACCAGTCACAGGACACATAATTATCAGTTTCTCTTGTCATCTAGGAACTGTTTACAGATCAGACTTTGTTTACAATGTTCTAAAGCAAACCAAACCTTATAGGTTGTTCCTTATCAAATTACAACAGCTATATATACAGTAAAAGTGAGAAACCTACCTCTGGTCAAAAATTGTGGAATTCTCTTTCCTTTTGCTCAATCCATAGGGTAGAATCTTCAAGTAAATACCTTGCTTTCGGGCACGATTCTTCATATAGAGCAGCTAACAACAAAGCCAAATACAAGTTAACTTCAGAATGCCGCCTTACAACTCATATTCAGTTAATAGCATACAAAGAGGTACAAAATGGGATATAAAGATACCTGCTTTTAACATGTTACTCCATCTGAGTTAGTTATTAAGCTCAAGAGGTAACTGGACAGTCTCAAAGTAACTAAGTCTTCTACTGAGTTAAAGAAGAGACAAGATCACATAGAGGAAAGGGGGGGGGGGAATCAAGTTTTCTGGTTAAATGGATAGAAATCAAGAGTTGTAATGCCAAGCTGGAGAGGCAAGTCATAAGTCCATGGACAAGGGTTAGCAATCACCAGCTAAGTAAGAAAATTACAAAAATAATGGTATGTAATTTTGTAAGTCATTAGACTTCGGTTTTAGTAATTATAGTAGTAATAGTAATATAGTAATAATAGTAATATAGTAATTAATGTAGTTATAAAGATAAATTTTTCCACTGAAAACATAGCCAAGCAATGGGAAAAATACATATATAAAGATAAAAATATTTAAAAATTGCCTTAAAAGTATTTATGAGTTGGCAAAACCTCCCAAATTATCATACTTGCTCAATAGAGAACACAATTGTGACACAAAGATCTATCAAAACATAAGATAGGAGGAGAAATAAAAACACACCACACAAACAGCAGACAAAGCACTGGCACCATTTAATTAATAGTGGGTAAAGCAGACAAAAGCTTAGAGCGGTGATTTTCAACCTTCCTAATCCTGTGACCCTTTAATATAGTTCCTCATGTTATGGTGATACCCTACCATAAAGTTATTTTTGTTGCTATTTCATGACTATAATTTTCCTACTGTTACAAACTGTAATGTAAATATCTGTTTTTTCCAATGACCTTAAAGGGATAGTGATCCACAGGTCAAGAACCGCTGGCTTAGAAGACAAGGTGACCTCATAAAGTCAAAGAACTAATTCCTGATGCATTTAGTAATTGAACTTTAAAGTAATGAAGCAAAAATTAACTAAGCCACAGGGGTCAAAAAGTAATTTTGCTTTTACTCACTAGAAATACTATAAGTAAGGAAAGCCAGGAATGACTTAAGTAATATACACAACAACCCTGACTTTAAGAGAGCCTACTCTTGTCTCTTAGAACCACTGATGGACACCAGGCTTTGCAGATGCTCATGTCCCTTATATAAAGGGTGTAATATTTGCATATGACATCCATACATTCTGTCTATGTGAAGTAATCTTTATGCCCAACAATATGTAGACAGTAGTCAAGAGGTAATGCAGGGAATAATGGTAAGAAAAAGGTTTGTGCCTGCTCAGTATCGATTGAATCTTTACCCCAAACACATCTGACCTATGGCTGGCTGAATCCATGACAAGGTCAAATGCTTACAATGACTATCTCTTTCAAGCAAATAGGCCACATGTTGAGTGAAACATATTACAATAAATCAGAGTGTAGCAGAGATACAAGACTGATAAATAGACTAACAAGATGGCACAGAAAGGCTACAACCTGACCGAAGCATTTGTTCTATGGCTGCCTGGCTTATGATAAAAGTGGCCTTGGGAGAAAGAAGCAAAAGATGACCTTTCCAGGAAATGGTACTATGAAGAGGAATTATCTATATGGAAAATCAAACAGCAGTTTCACTTTCAATAATACTAACAATCAAGTCCAGGAAAAGACAAAAATGTGAAATGTAATACTATAAAGCTTTCAGAAAACAATTACCTTTGTAACTTCAAGATAGAAAATGTTAGGTTCAAAGTGGGCCAGCCAAATGGCAGTGCTGCAGACCATGTACAGGAAGGAAGGTCCTTATCAACACATAAACTACTAACAAGCAAAAGATCAAACTTACACTAAAATAGTTTGTTCACCAAAAGAATAAAAAGATAAACCATGAAATAGTCTTATTACATTCTATCAAGTATTGGCCAGTATCTAAAAAATACAAAGAATTCTTATAAACTATTAAAGACAGTTCTGCAGGGCTAATGACCCCTCAGTGGGTAAAAAGTCTGCTGCACAGGTATGAAGAGCTGAGTTTGAAATCACAGAACACACAAAAAGCTTAGTGTGCTAGCAGAGTTTGCTATCCCAGTCTCCTACGGAGTGATGGGAGCTAGAGACAGGAGAAGAGATCCTGTCTCTAACAAATAAAAGAAGGAAGCACCTGAGGCTGTCTTCTGACCTCATATACATGTGTCACCTGTGACTGCCCACACTGAGTCAGAGATAACAAAGCTGACCAACAAAAGGACCAAAATGTGTAAGCACACACTCACAAAGAGGAAATCAAATGTCCACTAGAGAGAGATCTGTCTTCTCAGGAGTAAGTAAATTGTACATTAAAGCCCAACACAATCAATCCTATAGCAATTACACATAAACTTAGCTGGACCACATTTAGATGTAACTGGTCAGAATGAAAACTGGTAATAAGTTCTACTAACATCTAGTCACACTAAGGACACGGACACATCACAACCAAACAATCTCATGTTTAGGTATAAATCCTAGAAAAGCAAGTGCATAGACAAGCTATAATTCAAACCCAAGAAGATTCCCAATAATATTAGTTTCAAAAACAGCTTTTTTGTTTTTTGTTAATTGCTGAAAATTTAAAGTTTATAAACATCAGGATGAGCAAAGGCATGGCTGTAAGACAACCCTTTGCAAAGGTCACCAGGTCACTGCAGCACAGCAGAGGGCTGGATCCCCAGGGGAGCCAGAGTGCTCCCCCAGGCCCAGTGTAGGTTCCATCACAACACTGTATTTCCATTTTATGACTTTTTAATGTAAGCCATATCTTACAATATAATAGAATTTAGTGATGTTTAATTTAACCTCAGTAGTACTAAGAACTGCTACCTGGTAACTTTCTGCATGTGTGACATCATCTGTGTACCAATAACATAGTTGTGTGAAAGTTATTGAAAATCCTAACTTCTCCACTAAAATGGTCTTTGATTTGATTATGGCATTAATAAGCTTTTCACTTACCAATTTTTTTCTTGTGTTTAACTATTTTGTTAAAACTGAAATGACATCACTTTCCAATGATTTCTAACAGCATGCTCAAGCCACCAGCATCGCTGCCATGGCACACACCCCTGCAACTGTTCTCCATGCTTCCATCTCCCACTGTTACCTAACACCAAGCAAAAGCCATCCTTTTATTTTATGTGTGTGAGTGTTTGTCTGCTTGTGTGTGCACCGCCTGTGAGCCTGGTACTGCTGGAGGCCGGAACAGGTCGTTAGAACATCTACAACTAGAGTCTCAGGGCTTTGTACATCTCTGTGTATATACACAGACATTTTCCCATGCTATCTGCAAGTTGAGTACTCTCAACTGCTGAGCCACCTCTCCAGGCTCAAGACATTTTGTTTTTCTTTTCTGAGAAAAGGTCAAATGTAGCCCTGCCCGGCCTGCAACCTAGAGACTCACCTGCCTCCATTTCCTGAATGCTGGATTAAAGGCACCACTACGCCCGGCCTCCCTTAGTCTCATGTTTACGTAGAATGCTTGGAAACTCTTACAGGTTTCCCTCACCCCTGTTCACTCATGATGCTTCCATTATCCTGTCCCTCCTAATCCCCCAAGAACAGACATCCTGTACCCAACTTGCATCTTTGCATTCTGAGTCAGTCTTGCTATGCATTGCTCCTGAGTGCCAGGTCTGTGTGGCATCTGCTTATGTTTCCACCCAGTTTCCCTCCAAATGTCTCCAAAGTCCATTTCATACCATCAAGTCCACAGCCTACCTGTCCCTCTCAGGAAAGCTCGTCTCTACCACAGTGGTGACAATTACACTCTGAACAGTTCGTGCCCCTCAAGCGCCCTGTTCTCTTTACTCTCTTGAACCATCTTAACTTCCTACATACCCTTAAATCTGTAAGAAATTCCATCTGCTGCTCTATACCTCCCAATGCCCCCACTTAACTACCTCCCTCTACAATATAAAAGCCTCAGGGTAAGTACTTTGCATCTGTCTCAAAGAACCAGATTAGCCCCACATTGCAGTGGCCACTTGATACAGCTGAGAAATGATTAAACTGAGTGGAAAAGATTTGAACTTGAAAAGATCAGAAGAAATACTTACATATTTTCTGCGCTTTGGTCTTTTCAAGAAAGTATCTCTTGAAACCTGGTCTGCTGTTCTTGCCACATCTTCCAAAAATCGATAGTCTTGTAATTTCAGAACAAAAAAGTTAACAAGTGACATGTGCCAGTGGCCAGAAAGCATTCCTGTGTTGTGCACAAAATGACTTACCACTCAGGAGATGCATCTCAGTAAACTGCTGAAGGGAAACATAAGCAGTCTTATCCCGCACTCCATTACACGTCAGATCGGCTTTGTGTTTCTTTACACAGGGCAAACTGAAGAAACAAACGGGAGGCAGTTCTGTATCTGAAGTCAGAGTGTGTACAGGCAGGGAGTAAGGTAGGAAGTTACGTATCTACCTGCAGGAATATCGCATGCAGCGCGGACATCTGTACTTTGCTTCTTCTGTCCCACAAGTCTCGCACCTGTAAAAGTGTACCTGCGACTTAATACTCAAGATTAACTCTACTTACGTCCTTATGGTCTTAGAATGCGGATTCAAGGGCATTTCACAGTTTATAGGCAGGTAGTCAAAGCAACTCTGATAAAGTATATGACAGCTGTCACTGAAAATTATGAAAATGTTTAAAAGCGACATTTACAATGAAGTGCAATTCAAGAAAACTGTACGAAAGAAACCATCGGCCCGCCGGGCGGTGGTTTCGCACGCCTTTAATCCTAGTACTTGGGAGGCGGAGGCAGAGGCAGAGGCAGGCGGATTTCTGAGTTCGAGGCCAGCCTGGTCTACAGACTGACTTCCAGGACAGCCAGGGCTACACAGAGAAACCCTGTCTCGATAAACCAAAAAAAAAAAAAAAAAAAATCATCGGCCCATTTTTCCCCCTACAGTACTTAGAGAATAACATGAATTGGTGATTTTTGAAATTGCAATTCATGGAGATTTTGTGTGTGTCTGTAATTATAATCCATGAGCTGCATATGGATAGTTTAAAAACATATACACTAAAGAAACAAGGTAGGATGAGACCCAGGCAAATTTAAAGAGTGGCAACACTGTGTGTCCTTCCCCCAGTTCCACAGCCAGTTTAGAATGGACATCCAAATAATGACTCATCTTCTGTCCTCAAACACTCTGCTAGGGTCTGGTGATACTGAGAACCAAAGTCAGTTCCATCAGCTCAAGGTGTTTCTGAGACTGAGTCTGATCACAATCTGATCTTCTTGCTGTCACAGAGCACATTAGAGAGACTATATCCAAGAAATGAACATTCATAGAAGCCAGAAACAAATTCAAGAGTAAGTGGACGGTTGTCTGTTAGTCTTCCATACCCACTTGCTGGGTTTTGGTTTATATTGGATGGCCCCCTAATTCCCATTCTCTCTAAAAGGTAGACTGAGCAAGAGTTTCTTAGTTTCAAGATTTGGTACCACTAAGTAAGGTCTTTTGATCCCCCGAATTTTCACTCCCTAACTTGACCATACCTTCTGGACACTGTCACTTGACATAGCATCCTGGAATTGGTTACCTAATAGTACGCTTTCCAAGCCTAACCTGAAGTCTTTCAGACTTCAGGGACCCACGGCCAGTCTGGTTTAACTTACCTCACTTTCTGCTGTTACAGACCCGTCCACCCAGTATTTTATTTCCCATCTGGGTTTTCTCCCTGCCCTACCTTGACATAGCCAATTTCCTCTTGCAGCCCACTCGGGGATTCATCTGAGGCTCATCTTTCACCTTCGTGTCTTCCATCACTTCTCTCTTGAGGCAATCCTCTTCTTTTACGGGCACTCCGTCCATCACCTGCTCCTCCTTTACGTTCTGACCAACAAACAACTCCTGTTTTACGTTCAAGTCCTCCTCCACTTCTTCCCAGTCCGTTACCTCCTCCTTCACCTTCACTTTCTCTTCCTTGACTTCTGGCTCATCCACCTCCTCTTCTTTCACCACCAGGCTACTCTCCGCCTCCTGCTTCACCTCCAACACGCCTTTCTCATCCTTCACCTCAGGCCCGCCCTCCACCTCCTGCTTTACCCAGGGGCTGTCCGAAATATCGTAGTCTAAATCCGACCAGTCCACTACTTCCTGCTTCACCACAGCTAAGTCCATCTTTAACTCCTCCGCATCCTCTGTGATGTTAATTCCTGTCAGTCCGTTCCTCTCCTCTCCATTGCCAGCTTCAAGGCTCCCATCTAAGTCCCTGGCTCCCTCCCCACCAGCCGCGGGCCTCGGCCGCGCCCCCTCAGCTACCCTCTGGGGACCTCCTCCCGGAGTCCCTTCCTTCTCGGCTGCAAACTCCATCAGCTCACGAGCCTAGGCCGATGCTGCCACTCCGTTCTTCACTGCGGCGCTACCGCAGCAAGAGAGATTACCAAACAGGTCACCGACAGCGCCACACGTGCAGCAAACCAGAAGCCGCAAGCTCTGCACGCTCGCTGGAGGCCGAGTTAACCGTAAAGCAGCTGTTCCGGCCACGACTCTTCACGACTTGTAGCGTTCTTTACGGCTCGGCGGCTTTACGGTCCCACCCCTTAGAGCCAGGTGAGACCACGCCCACCAGGACTCCCACCCAGAGGCTGGGGCTTTGCCACACCCTTTCTCAGGCTCTAAAACTGGTGTCCTGGGAACTGTAATTATAGTCTCGAAATAAGTGACTCATTTTAATCAGTATTAAGGATTAAATTCAATAATGTGTTACAATAGAGGACAGACTCCCATGTTCCTCTAAAGTTTAGGCTGTTTAGAGCGGTGGTTCTTAACCTTCTTATTGGGGCGGCGGGGGGGGGGGGGGGGGGAATCTTTGTGTTCCTCATGTTGTAGTGACCTCCAACCACAAAATTATTTTTGTGGCTACTTCATAACTATAATTTTGCTGTTATGAATCGTAATGCAAATGCTTACGGGGGTAGAGGTTTATCAAAGGTGTCGCGACCTACAGGTTGAGAACTATTGGTCTAAGCTTTCTTCACTTGTACACTAGAGTATTTGAAAACGCCTTTAATCCTAGCACTTAGAAGCCAGAGGCAGGAGGATCTCTGTGATTTCAAGGTCAGCCTGGTCTACATAGTAAGTTCCTGGGGCCAGGGCTACATAGTGATACCCTGTTTAAAAACAAAACAATTAGGAGACAGAAAAAGAGGAAGGGGAGGCGTTATAATTCCCTCTGCTCCCACAAAGATTACATAAAACCATGCATGGGAATCAACTACAAAAAGATCTACTGCTAGTGGCTGAAACTCTGGCTGTTATAGGAGAATTGTAGCGCCTAATATCCGTATGCTGAAGCACTTAATCCCTAATACCTCACAATTTTGACTACATTTGGAGATGAGGCCTTTAAAGACATAATACCTAAAAATACGGCCATTAGAATGGGCCCTAACCCAATCTGACTGGTGTATTTAATAAGAGAGAATTTGAATATAAACGGGATGGATGCTTGTAGAGAAGGATACTGAAATGTGAGAAGTAAATCATTGGTTTGCCAACCAGGAAAGTCTAAAGAGGCTGAACCCTTGACCTTTGACTTCTTCTTGAACTTTGAGAAAATAAAAAAATATATCTTTTGTTTAAATCATCCAATTTGTACTATCACGTCAAAGTAGCTCCAGTAAATTGACACACTGGCCAATGACCATAAATAACTGGGACCTGCTGTTGTCTGACACTGTTTCTGGGAAATAGTGAACAAATGTTTATTTGTCCCAGGAAGGAACTGACAACAGACCAAAGGATTCCACCCAAGTCCACCTTGGTGAGCCAGTGAGTGAGTCAAGATTACGTACAGAGGTGTCATCCACACTCCTATCGACAACATTTGTGTTTTAATTAATAGCTGAATAGTACTGTATATATATCTGTGTATATATATATATATATATATATATATATATATATATATATATATCACATTAAGTCTCTGCAGGGCTTCTTTCACTGAGGCCAAACAAGATAGCCAAGTTAGAGGAACAGATTCCACAGACAGGCAACAGGTTTAGGGATAGCCCTAAATCCAGCTGTTTGGGACCTACATGAAGACCAAGCTGTACATATGATACTTGTATGTGGGGAGGCCTAGTCAAATCCCTGTTTGCACTTTGGCTGGTGGTTCAGTCTCTGAGAGCTCCCAAGGGTCTATGTTAGTTGATTCTGTTGAACTTCCTGTGGCTTTCTATCCCAGTCAGGTCAATTCTTCCCCAAATTCTTCCTTAAGAATTCCCAAACTCTATCTAATGTTTGCTGTGGGTCTCTGCATCTGAGTCAGCTGCAGGGTGTCCCTATCTCTCCATTGGGGTTCCTGTTTTGCTACAGGAGGTGGCCCCTTCAAGTTCCATATGCCCATTGCTGTGAGTCTCAGCTAATGTCACTCCCATTGATTCTTGGGAGTCTCCCCTATCCATAGGTCTTGGCACATCCTTGAGATGTCACCATCCCCACCCCTGCCAGCTGCAGATTTCCATTCATTCTTACAGCCATTGGTCCCTCTCCCCTGTCTCTCCCACACTTGTTCCTGAAGCTCCCCGGTCCCTCCTTATCCCCTCTCCCCACAGAGTTCCCTATCTCCATCTGCTTCCTGTGACTATTTTATTCCCTCTAGGTGAGGTTCAAGCATCCTCCCTTGGACCTTTCTTCTTGTTTAGCTTCTTTGGGTCTGTGGAGTGGAGTGTCTGTATCCTGTATTTTATGGCTAATATCCATTTATAAGTGAGTGAGTCCATACCATGCATGTCTTTTTGGGACTGGGTTACCTCACTCAGGGTGACATTGTCAACTTCCATCTATTTACTTGCAAAATTCATGATGTCTTTGTTTTTAAGAGCTGAATAAAGCCAGGCAGTGGTGGCACACGCCTTTAATCCCAGCACTTGGGAGACAGAGGCAGGTAGATTTCTGAGTTCGAGGCCAGCCTGGTCTACAGAGTGAGTTCCAGGACAGCTAGAACTACACAGAGAAACCGTGTCTTGAAAAACCAAAACAAACAAGCAAACAAAAAACCAACCCCCCCAAAACCCCAGCTGAATAGTATTCCATTGTGTAAGTGTACCACATTTTCTTTGTTCTTTCTTCAGTTGAGGGACATCTAAGTTGTTTCCAGTTTCTGGCTATTATGAATACAGCTGCTATGAACATAGTTAAGCAAGTATCTTTGTGGGATGTTGGAGCATCTTTTGGGTATATGCCCAGGAGTGGTATAGTTGGGTCTTGAAGTAGAACTATTCCCAGTTTTCTGAGAAACCGTCAATTATTTCTAGAGTGGTTGTACAAGTTTGCACTCCCATCAGCAATGAAGGATGTTCCCATTGCTCCACATCCTCACCAGCGTGTGCTGTCACTTGATTTTTGAATTTAGCCATTCTGATTGGTTAAGGTGGAATCCCAAAAGTTGTTTTGATTTGCATTTTCCTGATGACTAAGGACTTTGAACATTTCTTTAAGTGTTTTTTTGGCCATTCAAGACTCCTTTGTTGAGAGTTCTTTGTTTACCTCTGTATCCCATTTTTAAATTGGGTTATTGGAGTCTGTATTAGTTAGGGTTTTACTGCTGTGAACAGATACCATTGCCAAGGCAACTCTTATAAGGACAACATTTAATTGGAGCTGGTTTACAGGTTCAGAGGTTCAGTCCATTATCACTAAGGTGGGAACATGGCAGCATCCAGGCAGGCATAGTGCAGGAGGAGCTGAGAGTTGTACATCTTCATCTGAAGGCTGCTAGCAAAATACTCACTTCCAGGCAGCTAGAATGGGGGTCTTATAGCCCTCATTTAGCCACAGTGACACACCTACTCCAACAGGGCCACACCCTCTAATAGCGCCACTCCCTGGGCCAAGCATATACAAATCATCGTATTTCATGCCCTAGCCTCCATAGACTTCTTTAAACACTCGAGTCTATGGGAGCCACATCTAGCCATAGCATAATAAAAATTACATTTGGTCCAACTTCCAAAGTCCCTATAGTCTGTAGCAATCTCAATGATGTTAAAACTCCAAAGTTCAAAGTCTCTTCTGAAATCCATCCAATCACTTAACTGTAACCCACAAAGCAAAACAGGAAATCGGTTGGGCAAACTCCAAACTCTGCATCTCCATGGCTGATGTCAAAGCAGTTTTCAGATCTCCAACTCCTTTTTCATCTTTGTTGACTGCAGCAAGCTCCTTTTCCTGAACTGGTTCCACTCCCTTTTAGCAGCATTCCTCAGGAGATATCCTATGGTTCTGGTATCTAGAAATTCTTGGAGTCTCCAAGGCAACTTCAATCTTACAGTTTCTTGTTCCAGTGTCTGGGATCCATACGTAGTCTTCTGGGCTCCAAAGGGTTGGCATCACTTCTCCAGCTCTGCCCTCTGAAACACTCTAAGCTCACATTGATCCATTCCACTGCTGTTCTTGGTAATCATCCTATGGTACTGGCATCTCCAATACATTGGGGTCTTCCGCTGTAACTAGGCTTCACCAATAGCCTGTCATAGGCTCTCTTCATGGTGCCAAGCATCAAATGGTTTGCATAAACCTTTCAGTTCTGGGCCATCAACTACAACTGAGGCTGCACCTTCACCAAGGGCCTTCCATGGCCTCTCATAGTGCCAAGCCTAAGCTGCTCTTCACGACTCCTTCATGCCTTCAAAATCAGTAACCATCTGTGTGACTCTTACACATAACCAGGTACAGCTGCAGCACGAGGTATAGCCTTGGCTATCTCTGGAACACAGCTTCTTTATGCTTTCAGAAAACAATTCCCAGGAGATTTTACCTTAGTGATGCTGGTCTCTGCACCATTTCTTAGTTCATGCTAATTTCTTAGCTCCAACTAACCAGCATCAGTTATCCCAGTAGTCCTTTCTGTTTTTCTCTGTAAAGCCAGAGCCACATGGCTGAAACTGCAGTGTTCTGGGTGTTCTGTTGATTGCTGCAGTGTGGGGAGCCGACAGAAGGCGGCTATCATCCTTGCAGCCATCTTGAGCCATATACCTTGACAAGAGGCTTGATTACAATAGCCTACAACAGCTGAGCACATTCTGATAACATCTTGTTTTAGATACTCAGGATTTTCCCTTGGGTGTGTGAGACTTAAAGGTGTGTGACTTAAGGGTATGACTTAGAGATCAGATTTAGAGACAAGACCTAAGGACATGACTTAAAGGTGTGGCTTAGAAGTGAGACATATAAAAGGCGAGATAGAAGAAATTAGTAGTTATTAGATACTTGGATTAGACACTTGACATTAGGCACTTAGTACTTTGAGAAAAAACTTGGAACAGGGAAAGAGACTAGCAACTGGAACTAGGAACTTGTAACTTGCATTAGGTACTAGGAACTAGGAACTAGGAACTCAAGACTTGGGACTTGGACTAAGAGAGACTGAAGAATAAACAGGATTGAATCACATTCTGTCTGGTCTCCATGCCTAAAGTCAGTCCTCTCTCTCTTGCTGAACCCCAACCCGAAGACCTGAGCTGGGGCAGTGTGGGCTCTAACAATTTAGCCCCCAAGGCTTTTGGCAGTGCAGGTTCCAACATTGACAGAGCGATCCGTGACATTTTGGTCCCCAAACGTGGGGCAGAATGGTTTGCAACATTTTTGGTGCCTAATGTGGGGCAGCTTGGACCTCAACACTGGAGCTGGAACATGGCCCTCCTTATTTTATTACCAACTTTCTGTTTTCCCACTTCCTCTTTGCCTAAGCTTGGCTTTCCTGGAACTCGCTCTGTAGATTGAACTTGAATTTAGAGATCTGCTTGGCTGTCTCCTATAATGCTGGGATTAGAGGTGTGTATCACCATGCCTGGATTTAAGCTTTTCTTCACCTAGAACCTGCTTTGTCCCAGGCTGACCTTGAACTCAAGAGATCTGTTGTGCTTTGTCTCCTGGTGTGGGCCTGTATACCAGAGGCTTTCCCTACGGAGATGGGGAGACAGTACGAGCAGGGAAGGGGAATCACTCCGTTGCCTCTGCTGCTGCCTCTACCACCCTCTCTGCTGCCGCTGCTGCCTCAGTTGCCTCAGTTGCTCCAAGGCGCTACACCTGTCTTCTGCTCTGAGTTGGGCTGCTGAGCCAGCGAGAGGCCGACTAGCCAGCAAGGAGTGTGGGGAAGCTCCTGAAGGAGTTTCAGGAGAGTAGCTCTCTTCCCAAGTGGCAGTGTTACAGCTTTTATGACAGAAGCTCTCAGATGATGGAGTAACTCTCAAACACCTTTTTTTTCTTCTGAATAGGATTCTTATATACAGCTTTGGGGTGGGTCAGGATCTGGCAGCAAGTACCTCCTATTGGCTTGGTTTGAGAGCTTGGGGATACCTTATATACATGGGGGAGGGCCTGGGGGTGCTGTTCCTACATGACCAATGGCCACAGACCTCTCCGTGGGGGTCCTGTGGGGGGGGCTGTAGCTATGTAAAAAGGAGCCAGGGGCCCAGGAGCATGGCCATACTCCTACTGTCTCTGAGAGTCTCCAGGGTTCAAAGCCTGCTTGACCAGGTACCTAGCTGCCTCTCACAGCCTACCACCCCACATCCTGGGATTAAAGTTGTGTACTACCATGCCTGGATCTAAACTTAGCTAGGTATCCTCTAGCTCCCAAGTTCATTAGTCTGTTATCTCCTAGAACACAGGATTCAGTTCCATTAAACTTGCTGGTTCTTTAAAAATACTTGGAACATATATTTTATATTTTTCCTTTCTAAGCTTGCTACGCTTGTTCAAAACGCTTGTCATGAGACTTAACTAGAGAACAAAGTCTCTGCTGGGCTTTTCTGAGACTTCCTTTGACAATGCAATTAATAATTGCTGGATTTATAGGTACTGAACTTGATTCCTATGAAAGAACAGGGTGTCTTCTCAAGCATAAGCCATCATTTCAGCACTACCTCATTTCTTTTTATTGATGAATAATATTCTATTATCTGATGAACAGCAGTGTTCTAAGCCACTCACTCTTTATGAATATCTTGGCTCTTTACCTTATCCTCAGATAGACTCTTCAGACAAGAGCAAAACGCAGCCACATTCATCACCCAAATACCACAAAAATAGTCACATTCTGAAATTCTTCTCCAATGAAACCTCTTGAACCAGGTCTGCAACAAAGTCTTCCATATTCCTACCAGGATGGCCCATTAAGCCTTATTTAAAGCATTCCACTGCTTTCCAAAGTCCCCAAATCACATTCCTCCAAACAAAAGCATGGTCAGTCCTATCACAGCAATACCCTAGTCCCTGGTAACAAATTCTGTATTAGTTAGGGTTTTACTGCTGTGAACAGACACCATGACCAAAGCAACTCTTATAAGAACAACATTTAATTGGGCCTGGCTTACAGGTTCAAAGGTTCAGTCCATTATCATCAAGGTGGGAACATGGCAGCATCCAGGCAGGCATGGTGCAGGAGGAGCTGAGAGTTCTACATCTTCATCTGAAGGTTGCTAGCAGAATACTGGCTTACAGGCAGCTAGGATGAGGGTCCTAAATCCCATGGCCACAATGACACATCTGCTCCAACAAGGCCACACTTTCTAAAAGTGCCACTTCCTGGGCTGAGCATATACAAACCATCACAGTGTCTAACTTCTTGAGTTCTTTATAAACTTTGGACATTAGCCCTCTGTCAGATGCAGGGTTGGTGAAGAAGATCCTTTCCCCATCTGTAGGCTCTGTTTTGTCTTACTGACAGTGTTCTTTGCCTTACAGAAGCTTTTCAGTTTCATGAAGTCTCATTTATTAAATTGTGCGTCCATAGGTCCGAGAGTTTATTTCAGGGTCTTTGGTTCTAGCCCATTGATCCTTTACCAATACCAGACAGGTTTTATTACTATTGCTCTGTAGTACAGTTTGAGGTCAGGGATGTTGATACTTCTAGTTCTTTTATTGTTCTGGATTGTTTTAGCTATCCTGGGTTTTTCGTTTCTCCATATGAAGCTGAGAATTGCTCTGTCAATGCCTGTAAAGAAATGTGTTGGAATTTTGATGGGAATTGCATTGAATCTGTAAATTAATTTTTTTTAAGAAGGCCATTTTCACTATGTTAATCCTACTGATCCATGAGCATGGGAGATCTTTCCATCTTCTGATATTTGCCTCAATTTCTTTCTTCATGGACTTGTAGTTCTGTCATGTAGGTCTTTACTTGTTTGGTTAGAGTTACACCAAGATATTTTATATTATTTGTGGCTATTGTACAGGGTGTTGTTTCCTTAATTTCTTTATTGGCACATTTATTATTAGTATAAAGGAGAGCTACTGATTTTTTGAGTTAATTTTATATCTAGCCACTTTGTTGAAGGTATTTATCAGCTGTAGTAGTTCTCTGGTAAAA
>JANHMN010000001.1:13237548-13273527 GCA_030674055.1 Rhabdomys pumilio
GAGAGAGAGAGAGAGAGAGAGAGAGAGAGAGAGAGAGAGAGAGCCATAGCACAGTGCACATGTGGAGACTGTGGAGATAAGAGAGCAATGTGTGTTCAGTTCTCTCCTACCATGTGGGGATAGAACTCAGGCCTAGCAGCATGTGCATATGGTTGTTTGAATAAAAATGGCCCCTTAGGTTCATAGATTCGAATTCCTTACTCCTAGTTGGTGGACTGTTTAGGGAAAGATTAGGAGGCATGACCTTGAGGGTGTGGTCTTGCTAGAGAAAGTAAGTCACTGGGGTTAGGAAACAGGTCTAGGGTCAATAGTGAGCTCAAAAATATATCATTTAAGATCCATGTGTTCATATAGCTTCTTTTGCTATTGATATCAAGGTTGAGTTTATTATGATTTGATAACATCAAAGAAATTATTTTTAGTTTTAATTTTTGGTATTTGTTGAGACTTGCTGACTGATTCAATCCAGCTTTTCTAGGCTTCTGACTAAATTGCTCTGCCTGTTTTCTTTTCTTTTCTTTCTTTCTTTTTTTTTTTATGGTTTTTCGAGACAGGGTTTCTCTGTATAGCCCTGGCTGTCCTGGAACTCACTCTGTAGACCAGGCTGGCCTCTAACTCTCGAACTCAGAAATCTGCCTGCCTCTGCCTCCCAAGTGCTGGGATTAAAGGTGTGTGCCACTACTGTCTGGCACTGCCTGTTTTCATACTAACTTTGATAATATGTTCTAATCTTCTGGCTCCTTCTCATTCTCTGGCTAGTTCTTAGTTCTGTCTTCACCTGTGTCTAGCTTGTTCCCTCTGTAACCTGTCTCTGTAAAACTCTCTCTCTCTCTCTCTCTCTCTCTCTCTCTCTCTCTCTCACACACACACACACACACACACTCTCACACACCACACATCTCAAACATATTTTTTCTCTCTCTCACTACTCTTAAGTAGCCTCTCTTTTTCTGCTCTTTTCATGTGAGTTGGATGTATCCTACCTCTGACTCATTCTGTTAAATCTTTCTCTGACTCATCACTTTGTCTGCTCCTCAATTAGACATCACTTTCAGATATGACAACTCCCTTCTACAAACTAACCTTACCTTCACTGTTAAGGATTAAAAGTGTGTACTAAAGGCATGTTTATATTTCAGCCAGATTATACTGTAATCCAAGTCATATCTACATTTTGGCTAGATCATATTTTTGAATGTGATCCCTTACCAGAGCAACCAAGTACTGGAATTAAAGGCATGGGTCACCATGCTTGACAGTTTTCTTAATGATTATTTAAAGCAGAAAGATCCACTATAAATCTTGACAGCCCGCATAAACAGACATGGAAGGAGGAAATTTTCTTCTTTTACATGCTTGCTTTTACTCTCAATGACCAGTTCATCTGTTCTGCTGCTGAGACATTCCTTTACTGGTATTAGAACCAACTTCAAGATTCCAATAGAGACTAAAGATCTGTAGTTTTGGTCTCCAACACCAGATTGAAAACATAGAGACATACAACTTCATTAACTGAATAACTACCAGGTTCATGGCCTTTTTGTCATTAGGTAGCTATGGTAGTTTGAATAAGAATGTCCCTAATTGGCTTATATGTTTGAATGCTTGATCAGTAAGGAGTACTACCATTTGAAAGGAATAGGAGGTGTGTTCTTGCTGCAGTAGATGTGGCCTTGTTGGAGGAAGTGTGTCACTGGGTGTGGGCTTTAAGGTTTTAGAAGCCCAAGCCAGGGCAGGGTCTCTCTCTCTCTCTGCGTTCTTTGAATGCAAATGTAGATCTCTCAGCTTTTCCAGCACCATGTCTGCCTGTGTGTTGCCATGCTCCCTACCATGATAACAATGGATTAAACCTCTAAAACCATAAGTAAGCCACAATTAAATGCTTTCTTTATAAGGGTTGCCATGGTCATGGAGGGTACATCAGTTACTCTTCTTGAGCCTGTGAAAAGTCCTGACAAAAGCAGCTTTAGGAAGAAAGGCTTTATTTCGGCTCACAGTTTAAGGGTATACAGTTTGTCATGCCAGAGAAGACATGGCAGCTAGAGACTGCTGGCTGTATGCATCTCCTGTCATGAAGCAGAGACAGATGAATGCTGGTGCTATTGTTCAAAAGTTCTCAGGATGCTTAAAGGTTTTATGGTCTTCATGACTTTGAATCAAAATGGTACTGCTCATATCTGAGAATCATTTGGTGAAATTACTGCAAATATACATTTTATTATGATACCTCCCTAATGACTACTGAGCATATGAAATGATCTGAATCAGTGCAAATTCTCATCATAAAATATACAATTTAATGCTAAAGGTAATGCAAATTATCTAGTTAATAATATTTTATGCTGGGCGGTGGTGGTATTCACCTTTAATCTCAGCACTTGCGTGGCAGAGGTAGGTGAACCTCTGAATTCAAGGCCAACCTGGTCTATAGAATGAGTTCTTGGATAGACAAGGATACACAGAGTTTGAAAAACCAATAAAACAAAAACCAAAAATCCCAACATCTTCTCTTCTAAAAAAACCATTTATGTTGATTACTTGTTAAAATGATATTATTTTGGATATAATAGATAATATATTATTGAAATTAATTTTTAACTTGTTTCTCTTTGCTTATTTAAATGAAGCTATTAGAGAATTTGAAATTATATAGTTATTATATTTCAATTAGAAAGTGATACATTGAGATTTGTTGTTAAAAATCAAATTTAATTACACACAGTTAACATGAAGTTGATACATAAGAGTTATCTAAACCTATTAGTTATTAATTTGTTAGCCTAGTAAGTAAATATTTGGCTTCTTAAAAGTTCATTCTCCAAATGACAGGTTAGCCTCATTTTGAATCAATGTTTGATTATTTCAGTTGCCTCTTTCAAATCCTCCAGCATCTAATTGTTGCTCTTAGGATAATGAATTGGAGCCTTATAATAACCCTGCAAATATCCTTATATCATGGCTCATGTGTTTTTTTCAGTCTTATCTCTATTTACTGAAGTATTGCTTCCATGGGTATGTTAGTTACTTTTCTGTTACCGAAATAAAACACCATGACCAAGGCATCTTAGAGAAGAAAAGGTTTATTTGGGCTTATTCTTTCAGAGAAGTAAGAGTCAGTCACGGCAAAGACATGGCAGCAAGCAGCAGGCATGGTAGCAGAAGCAGGAAGCTGAGGGCTCACATCCTGAGCCACAAGCTAGAAGTAGAAAGATCACATTGGCATTGTTCTGAGACTTTGAAACACGCATGCACACATGCACGCACACACGCATGCATACACACACACACACACACACACACACACACACACCTCTTGCTGAATCCAGTTAGTGCACATGAATGTAGGGCTGAGCAGTGGAGCATGGGCAACCTACCAGCTCATCCATGAAGGAAGCTGAGTGTCCTGTGAACCTTACCCCCATGTACGTGGAATGTTGGCAGGTAGGGAGAGACATGAAACCAGCATGCTTAGCTAGAATAGTAGGTGACTTTGATGCCACACTAAACATTATCAGTCCTTAGTTGGGCAAGATGCTGTACTTTAATCCTAGCACTCAGGAAACAGAGTGTGATGGATCTCTGTGAGTTCAAAGGCAGCCTGAGCTATATAGTGAGACCTTGTCTTAAATGAAACAAAACTGAAGAAAACCAAACCAAACCATAAGACCAGTCCTTTTGATTTTTCACTGATAACTATTAAACTAAAAACTTGAAGTGCCTACTCATTAAGTTTTTTCATTGTGTATTCTTATCATTGTAGGAAATATATCATATACATTATACACACACACACACACACACACACACATATATTTTATATTTTTTTGCACTGAGTTGTGTAGTAAACTATTTGGGAATACTAAAAACACGTTAGCTGTGGATTTAGTTATCGCTGATCACTTTTATGTGCCTTTATGTATGTTTATGTGCATGAGTGCAAAGGTCAGAGGTCAACACTGTGTGTCTTCCTCTACAGTTCTCCATTTTATGTTTGAGACAAGGTCTCTTGCTGAAACCTAAGCACACTGATGAGCTAGACTGACTGGCCAGCGAGCCCCAGGACACTCCTCGCTCTGCCCACAGGGGATGGGATTACAGGTGCATACCACCATGGCTGACTTTTTATTTATGTGTTGGGATCTCAACTCAGGTCCTTGTGCCTACATAGCAGGCATCTTGACTAAGCTGTCTCCACAGTTCATAACTGACTTTTTAAAAGGTAATATTTTGACAGCTGTATTACTAAATGGCTTAACTTCTGTAAATTGGAAAGATTCAAGGGAAGAACTTGGATAGAACGTAATAAAGTTCAAGTAAAGGTTTTCACCTCTGACTAGCTGAGGTCAGGCAGCACCCCTGTCAAAAGTACCCATTTTATACTGACTAGCTGAGGTCGGGTGGCGCCCTGTCAAAAGTACCCATTTTATAAGACTGGCTTTCCAGTGTTTATTGTAGGAAGTGAGAAATTTTCTTGCCTTTGAACTGTAACTTTTTCCTGAACCAGATACTTAATAAAATAAAATTATTCTCTAATGTGTGGTTACTAACTATTTTTGTGGTTATATGTAGTCATAAAAATCCTACTCCTTGGTACAGCGGAGATGATAGCTCAGAATCCCCATCTGTCGCTTCTCTGTAGAGGGGCTGTTTTCCTAGCTTGGCTCTGAACTAGTCCAGGCTCTGAATCCAAGACACACACATTGCATAACATGTACCCAGGCTGAGGTGAAAACAACTTCATTATACTTACCTCTTGCAGGCAATCACTGCCTAAGTCATGAGGAAAAGTTGAAACATTAAGGGACGGTACACTATACATTAAAAACTTAGACCAGACTTTCAAAACTATAAATGTTGCCTGCCTGACTGCAAAGGATGAACTCACACACAGTGTGAAGATTCACAAGGAGCCTACTGGAACACCATGATCCAACTGCCCAAGTTTTTCTGTGCCACCACTAGCCTTTTCTTTATTGTAAGTTTGTCAAGCAAGCAAACAAAATGTGTTTATTTTGTATAAAGAGAACCACAGTTATGTCTCATTTGAGGTGAAGTAGGTTTGGTGAAGACTTCGTGTAGGATCTTCTGCGTAGAGGAGAACTTAGGTTTATTGACTCAGTGCTGATTGCCTGTATAAAGAGCATATTTGGGAGCTGCCGAGGTGTCTCAGTGGATAAAAGTTCTTTTCACAGAAGCTTATTCACTGGAGTTAATGCCTGGAGTCCATAGTGAAGGAGAAACCTGACTTCTGAAAGGTGTTCTGACTGTGGACACACCATAGAATGTGTGTACCCAATGTACACACAACCACAACACATACTTAATAACAACAAAAAGTTTATTAGAAAGAAAATTCAAAAAATTACTACCTTGCCATGTCACTCAAGCTGTAGTTTAATATGACTAAACTATTCTGTCATTGGGAAGATATATTTATAGTATATTTTGTTAACGTGCAGATTTTACTTTTGGCCAGTGGTTATGAGTTTATGTGTATAAGTATTTTGGCTTGGATATTCATGCTGTTTCTATGTAAGTACAAATGAAACATAAGGAATTATAGGTGAAAAATGTATATAGACGTTTTATTTTAGATCCAAGTTCACGAAACTCCAGATAGTACTGCTACAAAGCAGTGCCGTGAATTAATTCCCCAAAACCAAATGAAGAGAAAAACATACTGGAAGAAAAGCACTGCCTTACAGCAGAGAACAACAACATGAAAAATGGCTAGCTTCTTACCACAGAATTGGAGACTAAAAAGACGTCAGTAAACTTGGAAAAGTAATAACGACAGCAACCGTGAAAACGGGGCTGGAGAGATGCTTGGCAGCTAGGAGAACTTGATGATATTTCAGAGGACCAGTTTTTTTTTCTTGATATCTACATATAACTCATAAATGCTTATCACTGTAGCTTCAGTAGATCCAGTATCCACCCCCCAACCCCACCTCCATGGGTACCTTGGTAGAGATGGCATACACTCTCACAGAGACACACACATACATAAATAAAAATAAAATAAATCTTAAAAGAAACTGAAACCAATTTTTTAATAGAGAAAATACCTTTTACAAATAAATTACAATAAAATTATAAGTTGAAGTATTTTATTAGATTTATGAAATACACAGGTATATCATATATGTGTCATATATGACAGCGATAAACAAGAAGGCTGACATGTGTCCGGCTAACGTCTATTAAGTACCAGTGTGTGATTGGAGTACTGGAGGTACGTTGACTTACTATTCTACGTGGAGTTAGTCAGTATTCACTGACAGTTGACTGTGATCATTTAAAGCTTGATACTGTCATCTCTATTAGAACATGGACCCGAGGCCACTATTTATTTATCTTTATTACAGATAAAGAAACATCTGCTTCTGATTATTATGGAATTGCCTATATGAGACTATGAGACCAAACCTACTGTTCAGAACAACTATAAAACTTGTACAGATAAAAAATAAAAGTAGATGTTTGGCAGATTCAGTGACTGTTCCGAGTAGCCAGGGTAAGGATTAGTAAAGAAGAAAATAACCGAAGAGACCTGGACTGCTTCCCTTTTTTTCCTGGGAGAAACTGCTGAGCAGAAATCATCCTGGAGCTGTTGGCGGCTGGTGAGGAGGGAGCAGGCAGCCAAGGGGTTGGAAGCTGGAGTTCAGAGCTGATGTAGGACCACAGAGTCCTGAGAGCCACCCTTAGCTTTCCACTGAGGCATGAAGGGAATCAAACCCAGGGAATTAAAAACTACAAGCAAGGAAAACTGGAGAAAGAATGACAGAAGGCTCAGTCATTGATGACGGCCAACTGTCAGGAGTAGGTTGACTTCTTCTGTAAGAGATAATGGGTTATCACAGATTCTGTGGTGTTTTACATGTGGCATCTGATTATTTATAAAAGGATTGGTAGTCATGCCAGAAGACAAAAGAAAATGGCTGAAAACCAAAGGAAAGCAAAAACAGTTATAAATAGATTGTTAAGATACACACGTATCATCTGGGATAACCAGTTATGGACTTTCAAACAGTTTTAATGAATAGACCCCGTGATAGTAATGGAAGATTTCCCCAAGGTCTTGGAATCTAAGAAAATGATGTAATTAGACTTTAAAAAGTGTTGAGCTGGAGAACTGGCTTGGTGTTTAAGAGCACTGGCTGTTCTTCAAGGGGATCCAGGTTCAATTCCCAGAACCCACATGGTGGCTCACCATTGTCTGCAAAAGATTAACTGGAATGATAAAAATGTTTTACCAATAAAAAAGAAAGCAAGAAAGGAAAGGAAAAAAAAAAACAAGTTAATGTAGCAATGTGGAGACAGCGGGTGCAAATATGAATATAGCAGTGCATTAAATTACCAGCTAGAGCCTAAAATTACCAGATTGTAGTATAAATGAAAATATAACTACGTGTTGCTCACAAAAGACATATCTAAATGAAAGGATGCAAAGAACTTAAGGTAAATAAAAAGGACAAAAGTCTATCCATGCACCGATGATTTCTCCCTGGCAAGGCTAAGAAGTCTGCAACACTAGCAACAGACAAAACAAGCTTCATCTAGGTAAGTACCATGAGACAACAGTGATGGAAGGGGTGTTGCCCTGGTAAACTGTGTAACCGAAGGACACAGGCAGTGTATAGGGACTGGCTTGGCATGGCTGTCACATCTTTATGTACAGACTTATTAATCCAAAGCTTGAAATCAGCCATGTTAGGAATATTTGTGTAACGGAAACAGCAAATACCACCAATGCCTTTGCCAATTGTTTTCCAGCAGAAACCAGATTAGATGACTGAGACTAATTATACATACAACACCAAAATGAAGGTTGGTAGAAGGAGCCGAGGTAAACGTGCAGGTAAGGCTGAGGACTTTTGTACCCTCCCTGCCATCACTGACTGGACGAGCAGATGGCAGCTTTTCAATATGGGGAAGGAAACAAAAGGGCTTTCCAGATACCTGGAACAAGGACCGCAAGGTCTGGACTAATGAGGTTTCTCTCTTCAAGTCCTACGTCATTTCCCCTGTTTTATGTCACAGTAAAAGTCGGTGATATCTTACCATTTAGATGGCTCAGTAGCTAAGCACACTTACTGCTCTCCCAGAGGACCTGGGTTCAATTCCCAGCACCCACATCCAGGTGGCTCACAACCATCTGTATCTCCAATTACAGGGAATCCAACGCCTCCTCTGATCTCCCCAGGCTCCTGCACATACATGATGTACAGACATACACCCAAGCACATACATGTGCACATGAAACAAACATTTAAAAAATTAGAAGAATAAGAATGAGTCGGGAAGCAACTTCTTATTGATAAACAGGGACATATCACATTTTAAAAGGACCAAACATACATAAAATATAAAGATTTACGTTTGCAAGGGGAATTTTATGGGTAGTCTGACTTTCTGTTCAGCAACGTCAGATTTCTAGCTGAAATCTCTTACACAGATTTTCGTTAAGGGGTTCAGTACAGCTCTCCTCAGTGATAAGCACATTGACTGAGTCTTTACTGATGGAGTAGACCGCAACGTCAGTGGATGTCGGACGTTACTTTGTACCAAGCTCTGCACTAAGAGTTTCCTATGTCAAGTTACTGAATCCATTAGTCAACTAAATGAGAAGAATACTTTCCTTATTTATCTTCATTTAACAGTGGAAAAATGGAGACATAAACACGCAGTATACTGAACCACACAGCTGGCCTTCCTCATGCTCTTAACTATTTTTCCACACATACAGACTGTGCTTAGAGTGATCTGTCTTGAATTGAATGTTATAGCAACATAACTTAAAACCTTTGGTGGTGCATATCTGTGTTCTTAGCATTTGGGACATAAATGCAGGAAGATAGTCCAAGGTCAGCCTTGGCTACATAATAAGTTTGAGGTCAGTCTGGACTACAATGAGATCCTGCTTGAAAACCAAAACAAAAAACAAAACCAAATAAATCAAACGGACCGTATGAACCATCATGCATGTTATTTCTGCAGGCATTCTCTCACCCTCTGTTTCCTCTCCTTCCTCCCTCCCTTCTTCCCTCCCTTTATCCTTCCCTCCTTCCTTCCCTCCTCATCTTTCTTGATCAGTCTCTGTGTGCTTTTATGTATTTCTAAAATGCTTCCTAGAAATGTCATTATCATTTGTGGTTCTGAAATAAGTAGTTATGTTCAGAACAGGCATAGCCTGCAGAGTCAAACTCAATTACTGGATATGGTTTTCTGTTGTGGACAGCCCTGGCCTTGTATTTTGATACTAATTTCCCTTTCCTGGGAAGGGCTGTAGAGGAGTGAGTCATTACACAGGTGAATTCTAGTGAACCTTCTGCTCATCTTAATTTGTAAAATAAAGACTGGAGTCAGTGATTGAGCAGAAGAAGGGGAGGTGGAGAAATAAAGGTTGGTGGGAGAGAGCAGAGGAGGTGGACGACAGAGGAAGAGAGAGAGAGGAGAGAGACAACGGAGGACGACTGGGAAGCAGGAGGTAGAAGGACAGATGCAGGGTCTGGAAAATCCTCAAGTTATAAGGGTCTCATAGCTGGGGAACAGAGCAGTGTATGGGTATCTGCCCAATCCAGGCTTACAGAATATATTCATAATCACTGAGTTGTGTCTTCATTGACCGGTCCTATTCGGGTTGGAGATTTACCCCAACAGTTTTCTCATTAGAATCAACCTCTGAAAACATTTTTATTTTCACCAGACATCAAGTCAGACATGTTTGCTATGGGCCCTTTTAAAGTCACATATGAAACACACATAACAAACTTATTTGAATCATTCAGTATGCAATTCGGCGGTGTTGGCACATTTAAATGGTGCAACAGCACGAATCTCTCTTCAGGACTTTGTCATCACCCTAGAGAGAAGCTCTTGATGTATTTCTCTATAGATATTTAAGATATTTCCCATCCAACTCCTACCTCTGCTAATCTCTCTTGATTTCTATGTGTCTGACGACTTGGTCTGCTCTTGATCTCCTGTTTAACAGGAATCTTGCCATATCTGTCTTTTTGTATCTGGCTTAGCCTCACTTATTTTCACCCCTATTGTAACATATATCAGTATTTCATGCATTTTAAGGCTGCAGACGTATCCTATTATATGAAAATACCATAGTTTGCTCATCAGCTAGTTAACAATTGAGTTGTCTATAGCTTTGAGTTCTTGTGGATAATGCATGCTAATTCTGAGTGTTAACATATAAACACCTGCTTGTTCCTTGCTTTGGATAGAACCCAGATGACATGACAATTCCATGTGACTTTTTGATGAACCACAAACCAATTTTCTACAGTGGCCACAGCGTTTTTATATCTCCACTTAGTCATGCACGTTGCACTCCACTTCTCCACATTCTGATGGATGCTTGCTGCTTTTATTTTTATATGTTTATTTCATGTTTTCAATAACAGCCATTCTTATGCATGTACGTTCTAGGGCATTTTCCAGGACTGACACAAAGTCTTCAGACACCAATATGGGTGCTGGATGATTAAGTTTCACACTACCTGGGTTTAGCATCACATCCCACAAGTTTGCGGGTTCAGACCCTCACTCTGCCCCTTCACTCCAGATGCCAAGGGTAAGTTCTAGGTCACATGGAATTTTAATCAACCAATGACAATTAAGCAATTACCACATCTCCTTTCTTAGGTTTGGTGAATGGTTTACAGAACTTAAGGTAACACTTGACTTCCATCTCAGTTTATTGTTAAAGGATGCAAAAAAGATGCGCAGGCAGGGATGAAATACGGTGCATACCTTCTGTCCTCTCCCTGAGCATGCAACCCTTCTGGAAGGTGGATATATTTACCAATGAGGAAGCTTATTATTTAAGTTTTTATTGAGGCTTAATAGTTGAGAACTGCTCTTTCTTCCCAAGTGATATAGATGGGGCTGGAAGGTTCAGCTTTAACCATTTGTCTTTGTCTTTTATTTATTCATTTTACACTGCAGTATCAGCTCCTCAGCCTACCTTTTTTTTTAATTGGCCACATCCTGAGGCTGTTTTAGATTCTCTCTCTCTCTCTCTCTCTCTCTCTCTCTCTCTCTCTCTCTCTCTCTCTCTCTCTCTCTCTCTCCTGGGCTTGGTGGTATGCAGTTGTTATCCCAGCAACTGGGAGGGGAAGCTGAAGCAAGAGGACTTCCATGTGTTCAAAATCTCCATAGACTACAAGAGTTCTAGGACTTCTTCCCATGTGTTTAAAATCTCCTTGGACTACATGCATTCTGGGTTAGCCTGGGCAAGGCCCTGCCCTAGAAATTTTTATATAAAAATTCCAGACCTATATTACTTCATTGGCATAAACTCATTTTTATTACCTGTTACTTTAAATGTCTCACTGCAGATAACAAGACCCTCTTTTTTTCACGTAATGCCCCATAATCTAGAGAGTTTTAGGGTCCCATGACATGAACTGGCGGCAAATGTCAAGTTTATAAAAGTAGTACTGTATTGTGGTTTTGAGTCAAATTTCCTGAATGACGAGCAACTATGAACATCTTTCACTTAACTGCCCATTGGCATATGTTCTTTGAAAAAATGTTATTTTGAGTCACTTTCTTATCTTTAAAGATTAGGCTGTTTTTGTGTTGTTGAGTTATAGCATTAGACACCTTTTATATATTAATCCTCTATTAAATATGAATACCAGCATTTTCTACCATCCTGTGAGCTGCTTTTTTGTTCTTTTTTTTCTTATAAAGGACAACATTTAATTGGGGCTGACTTACAGGTTCAGAGGTTTAGTGCATTATCATCAAGGTGGGAACATGGTAGCATCCAGGCAGGCATGGTGCAGGAGGAGCTGAGAGTTCTACATCTTCATTTGAAGGCTGCTAGTGGAAGACTGGCTTCCAGGCAGCTAGGACTAGGGTATTAAAGCCCACACCCACAGTGACACACCTGCTCCAGCAAGGTCACACCTCCAAATAGTGACACTTTCAGGGTCGAGCATATGCAAAGCTTCTTTGCTCTTTTGATAGTGTCTTTTATATTCAAGTTTTCTTTTAATGTACTCCAATTTATCTAGGATCTTCTCTTAACTGTGCTTTTGGTATTATTCCCAGAAGTTATCATCACATCGGATGCTGAGAAGGCTTTCTATTCTTCCCCTGGGAGTCTATTTTAGCTCCCAGGTGAGCTGTTTCATACTACCAAAGATGGACACTGTCTACCTTCCTTTCTGGCAGGAGGTCACTCAGTTTTCCCAACCCCTTCAGTAAGAACATTGTCCTTCAAATGGCACTGACATCCGTGTTGGAAATCACCCACCATCCCTTAGGCCATTGCTGTTTCTGTGCCGTGTCTTCAATATGTATGGGAGACAGGCTCTTAGGCTCCTTCAGTAATCATGTCACATATTTTCTAACAATGAAAATTTGCATAGTATGGAATGGCAGAGGCGTTGCCATATGTAATACACAAGTATGATAATAAATGGAGACAGACAAGAATCATTCAAAATGATTTAAAGCGCCTCTTTATTATCGATAGGTAAATGTGGTTTGCTGAGGTTAACAGTATGCTTGTAACAGATGGACAACAGGCTTGTCCATATGGCAAGAAGCACCATCTTCTTTACCACTGAACTAACATTGTTCTCTGACAACAAGGAAAGACTGAACGGGCTGAACTTGGTTTTAATGGAAAAAGATTTTCTCATGTATGATGTTGCTTCAAAGACTGTAAAATTCTTTTAAGCATTATATTTCAGAACAGTGAAAGAAAAATCATTGAGTTCTACAAAGCAAGTATTTTCTACAAAGCATAAATATAACACTTTATAATTTAAAACAGCAGCAATTTCCAAAGGATTGGCTGGATTTAAACTTTACACAATATTTATAAATATACAAAATATCATTCCAGATGATCTTGGAGTTTTAAAACAGTATATCACAAACACCAGTTTCTAATCCAAACCTACCGCTTGATTTAGGTGGCCTGAAATACTTTTTACAACAATTTAAAGAAGAAAAACAACAGAAGAAAAGTCCCAGGTCTCTTGAGCACACACACGAGTTACAGCATGCTGGCTTTGATTCCATGTGCACAAAGAGAATTTTAAAATAAAATAAGGAACTTGCATAAATAACTTTACTTGTTATTAAGCGTGAGACCAAACAAATGGAAAGAAGTATTAACAATTAAGACATATTTGGATGTAACCAGTACATACACTCTTAATAACAAAGATGAGGAAAGGAGTAAGATAGTCTTATGACAGCCACAGCACCCTGTCTTGGGAAACAGCACCAAGCAACACCAAAAGAAAACACGGAAGAGGTAGTGTGCACTGCTAAGATTTTATATGCCTGCGGGGGACCTGAACACAGCTTAGTGTTTGGGACGAGAAGGTGCCGCAGACGGTGGCTTGCAGTTTTAGATGGACACATCCCACCGTTTGGAGCACCATCCAGTACAGCTCCATGGTGCCCTGAAGCTCCGGCTGTCTCATGGGACGAAAGCAGAGGAAACCCTCAAAAATTCCAAGTCTATACAATTTCAGTTCTAGGGAATTCCTTATGAAAACTCAGATCAATAAAAAAAAATTTAAGAGAATTAAATACATAATCAATCATAGTCCTTTAAAAAATGCCATTTCTCCTTAGGAGGAAATTGTTTCTTCCTGAGATTTCTTAAGATTTAGCCCCTGTCTTTTTTTTTTTTTTTTTTTAATCCCCCACACTTCATAATGACATACCTTTCTGTTTACATTTCCCTCTCTGCAGTTATCTGGTCAACAGCATGGCTTCCGCGCTGACCCGAGGGCCTTAGAGAAAGCACACGGAACTGCTTTCGATGGAGTGCTTTTGCCCAGTTCTGAGATGAGGAAGATTTTGGACTTCAGTCACAGGAAGCTGATTAGGATTCTGGGTGTGAAAAAGGAATTTTGCCTTGTGCCAGCTGCCATCCTGAATCTGTAAAAGAAGGACCAAAATGCTTTCATATGTAAAGGCCTTTCCAAGGAGTCCAAGGCCAAACTCAACAAACAACACCCTTCCTAGACAACAGGGATTCCTTTCAGATGTAGAGAGACAGTGAAGCCAGCTCTCAGGGTGTGTGATGGGAAGCTCAGCAGCTGGGGAAGGAACCACAAATTTGAGACCTACTTGAACTGCGGGGAATATGGGGGCAGGGGAGAGAGAGAGAGAGAGAGAGAGAGAACAGAAAATATTTAGAACAATGCTAAATACATAGTAATTACTACCAATTAAAAAACTGGAAGTCTAGGATGTTCCCTTTTCTTATTTCCTTTCTTTCCCATATCTTCTTCCCTTCCCTTCTCTCTCCACCCCCACATCATACTGGAGATTAAGTCTAAGTTTTTCCACTTGCTAGCAAGCATTCTATCATTGGGCTACACCCTGAGATTCTTTATATACTGATCAGATTAATAAGCTACCTGCTATGCTAACACAGCAACTTTCTTTTTTTTATACTTAAAGACAAGGTAATACACTGCTCAGGCTGGCTTTGAACATATGGTTCTTCTGCCTCAGACTCCTGAGTGCCTAAACCTACAGACCTGTACCACCAGACCCATTGTGGTATTGTTAATTGTCAACAGAATCAGGAATAATCTGGGAGACTGGCTTCCAATTGTGTTAGTAGGGCATTACTATATTACATTGAGTTGGGGAAACCTTTCCACAGTGGGTGGCAGTATTTCCTAGACAGGGGATGCTGGACTGCATGTGACAGAAAGGCAGCTAAGCACTAGCATGTGTGTGTTCCTTGATACTACGAATACATGTGAATAGCTCTGACCCATAATAACCTTTTTCTTCTCTGAAGTTGCTTGTGCCAGAGTGTTCCACTACAGCATCGGGAAAAGAAGCAAAGACACCAGGCTTCCTTTCTC
Organism: Rhabdomys pumilio; assembly: GCA_030674055.1. Taxonomy (NCBI): domain Eukaryota; kingdom Metazoa; phylum Chordata; class Mammalia; order Rodentia; family Muridae; genus Rhabdomys; species Rhabdomys pumilio. The sequence goes on from JANHMN010000001.1 coordinate 13,252,425, forward strand.
TGCAATAGCATTGTCCTCCAGTTTTCCCTGCCAGAGGATAATGGTGCCAGCCTCTCTCTTTCTGATGTCTGTGGGTCACTGTAGCAGACAGGAGTTAAAAGTCTGCAAGATTCCCAATAAGGCTCTGACCCGTCTGTTCCTTTTTCATGTAATCATTTATTTATTTGGTGTGTGTGTGTGTGTGTGTGTGTGTGTGTGTGTGTGTGTGTCTGTGTCTCAAGTTAGTGGAAAACTAATGAGAGTTAGTTCTGCCCTTCCACCACATGGATCCCAATGATTAAAGTTGGGTGGTCAAGATTGGCGGTAGAACTTTAACCACTGGCTATCTTGCTAGGTCCCACTCCCTGGTTTTCTTCAGGGTGGTCATTTTTCTTGAGTAAAAGAGGACTGACTATCACAGTCTCTCTATATTTGTAGCAGATAACTGAGACTGTCTTAGTTAGAAGCAGTTAAAAGATAATCAGATTGAGTTGTTTTGAGTTCCCTTCCCCCTCCCCCTCTCCAAGTCCGAGGTTTTCTATTGATATGGCTTTCTCCTTTGTTCTGCTTCTGCTTTTCTCATTACTGCAGCTTCTGCTATTTATGATAAATGATATGGTCAAAGCTGTCATGAAACGTTCTGTGTTAAATATTCAACATGAGAGAGCAGAGAAACACAATTGCTGAAGCTTTTTAGTCGGAAGCCAATTTACTTGCTCATAGTCTTGTCATGGTCTGAATTTTAAAATCAGAAGAATCTTTAGTGATTATTGAAGCCAATGTCTTCATGTAAAAGCCAAGACCATTGAACTTCACCAATAAGTTACTTGTCTGATGTCCTAAGGTTGCCCATGATAACTAGACCTAGAACTTGGAAAGACTGTTAGATGCGTTCACTAACCTGTCAAACAGATGCTGGACGTGCTGCTGCCCTTTAGGCATAATTGAATGAGCTGTCATTTCTAATTCTATTAGAGTGGCTGGGAAACACAAAGGTGACTAACTTAGTTCTGACATCCGAAGTACATAGCTTAGCTATCTGACTAGGAAGAAGAGACATAAGTAATGCAAAAAAAAAAAAGGCCGTGTATGGTACAGATAAGATACAGGACACAGAGAGAGCCTACTGACAATAAGGTTAAAATACATTGTGCAGAGAGAGACTGTGTATAGTAAGAGCAAGACATAGCACACAAATTGTGTACAGTAAGGGCAAGACACTTCATGCAGACAGACATGCATACTAAACTCTTTATTGCTAGAGAAATCAGGAAATGGTTATGGGATTAAGAATTTAGCTGGCTCTTAAAGAATGCCAGAAACTTCCAGATGGTGAGAGAAGTCGAGAAGGGTACTGCAGAGAAAATACGACAACAATGGAAAGTCAAGGTGAAAACAACAAATGCCCCGGGACAGAGTAACAACAGAAAGGCAACAACAACAAACGCCCTGGACCAAGGACAGATGGTGAAGGATCCAGTTGTAATGTCGGTCTAGCACAGGGCTGGGAACACCACCTGGAAAAATGGCAGTGGAAATTTAGGCAATGAGATTTTCCTCACATCTTATTTGTTTGTCTGGGAGATGCCTCATGTAGCCAAGGCTGGCCTTGAATGCCCAATCCTTCTGTCTCCACATTGTGTAACTGCTGAGTTTACAGTGTATGCTACCAAGCCTGCCTTGGACTAATTTTTCTTTACAAATGTAAAGATTAATAATCTATGCACTAAATGATCAATTTCAATGTAAAAAAATCAATAAATAGTAGGAGTTGTTGTTGGTATAGTAATAAATGGATCAGTTTGAACATAGGATACAGTAGCAACTAGTGAAAACCCAACCTAGGAAGTAGGTTGGGGCCTGACTGCTGAGCTCACTGATGCTCAGGTTGTATCTCGGAGGTGCTAACGAGCCACTGGACGTTTCTGGGAAGGAGTAGAAGTTGCATGCATTTGTTGGGAATACTGCTTGGCCCAGGGAGTGGCACTATTAGAAGGTATGGCCCTATTCTAGCAGGCATGGCATTGTGGGTATGGGCTTTAAGACCCTCATCCTAGCTTCCTGGAAGCCAGTCTTTACCTGTTCCTTCAGAACAAGACATAGAACTCTCAGCTCCTTCTACACCATACCTGCCTGGACACTGCTAGCTTCCCTCTTGATGATAATGGACTGAACCTCTGAACCTGTAAGCCAGTCCCAATTAAATGTTGCCCTTATAAGAGTTGCCTTGGTCATGGTGTCTGCTCACAGCAGTAAAACCCTAACTGAGACACTGCTCTTTTCAAAGAAAGAGAATCTGAGCAATCTGCCTCTGACCATTTGTCTATGAAAGGAAGTGTTATAAAAAGATGGCCTCCAAGAAATGGCAAGAGATGTTCAATCAAGGGTGTACTTATACACCAGGGCAGGAAACGAAGCTGCTAAAAATAATTAATGAAATAATTAATTACATTTACAATTAAATTTGCCATAGTATCCATTTCTTCATTTTAACAGAAAAAAACAAAAACAAAAACAAAAACAAAAACAAAAACGTGAGCTAAAGTCAATTATCAAGAGGGGCAGTCAGTCCACAATTGCATTCATCTTTGTTTATATAAGAATTAGCAAAATCAAATAAACTGATGATTCCATGATGCCTTCCATGCATCAGTAAGATCTAGAGCTCAAAAAACATGAAATAAATATATTTATGTGCATGCTATGTCAGTCAGTTGACCAGGTGATCTCCAATCCATCTGTTCATCTACCCAGATGCAGTTATTTTATCTGAGGAGTAGCACCTATGGATTAACATTTGCTTTACATATAAAAATCCACAAGTAGGGGTTGGAGAGATCGTTCATCAGTGAAGAGCAAACACTGCTCTTGAAGAGTTTGGCTTCCAGCACCCACCTCAGACAGATCCCAGTTGCCTAGGACTACAGCTCCAGGGGACCTAACACTCTCTTTTAGCTTCCATGGGTACTCATACACACATGGCACACACAAACACACAAAGATACACACTTATACACATAGTTAAATGAGGGGCTGGTGAGGCCACTCTGTAGTCGAGAACACTTGTGTCTTTTGCAGAGGATGCTGGTTTGGTTCTTAGCACCCACATGGTGGCTCACAACCATCTGTAACACCAGTTCCAGGAGATCCAGTGCTCACTCTGACTTCAGAAGGCACTAAGCACACATATGGTGCACATACATACAGACAGGCAAAACATTTATACACGTAAAAATGTCCTTAAAAATAAAATAAATTTTTAAAAAGACACATTAAAAATCCATGAGTAAGCTGGGCATAGTAGGTAGCACTTGGGAGATGGAGGCAGGGCAGGTGGATCTCTGTGAGTTCAAGGCCAACCTAGGCTGTATAACAAGCTCAATGATATCCAAGACTTCATAGAGAGACCCTGTTCCAGAAAAAATGAAACATGATTATCCATGATTATCTATTAATATAATGAAATTTAACTATCTGAGTTATCTAGATATATATGTATTATGTATATACATCTGTAAATATGCATGTATATACATATATGCATAAACAGCATAAACAACATGTATATATATATGTATAAACAATCTCTCTATATGTATATATACATAGACATACATACATATATATATATACACACACACACATATTATATATATAAATAAATAAATAAATAAATAAATAAATAAATATATATATATATATATACACACACACACACACACACATATATATAATTGCTTATGGAAAACATAGGAATGCCGGGGACTTTATAACAGCACTCTTCTATAGTTAGTAAGGAAAGTCTTCCTCTCCTTATTTTAAGTCACATTTCTAAAAGAGCTGTTCTCTTACCTTGCAGTCATCTGAGAGGACTTGAGGTTCAAGTAGAGTGTTTTCTTCAAAAATCTGACCATTCCATCCTTTGAAGCTGATAGGCCACTCTGGACCGTCTGCCTGTGTGCTGGTCCACCTCGGGGTGTTCAGACAGTGAATGGTGATCATGTGAGTGGCTTCTGAGCTCAGCAACTGAAGAAAGTTCATCTGTACTTTGCCAACTCCAAACTCCAACTAGAGTCATAGAAACAAAAGTCACGTCATAACACATGGTGACAGAGAAACATCCATATGGGGAAACTTATGGAAGGGCAGTCTCAGAAATTTGGAATCTGCATGCCAACTGATGGTGAAGAAAAGTTCTTATGAGTCTGTATGAACTGACCACAGCATATCATTAGGCTACTGTATATAATAAAAATAATTTTTATAATGTTACTTGAAATACAGTAATAATTGTTATTTGCTTGGCATGATGCTATAATCTGTTTTCATGAGAATCTACATTTGAAATTAGTTCGATGTGGTCACCTGTTGATTACGTGGGGGTGTAGCACCCACCTGACAGGGATGTTAAGAGGCTTAGTTTGGTAGGTTTTGTAACTGTTGAATCCTGATCAAGCAATTAACAATTATTTATTTTTTTTCCAAAACCTTGACTGTAACTCTCTTGGCATGTGTCTATTAATATTGTTTTGGCTCTGGTATTAGTAGTTTTACTATTCAACATTAATAAATTTTCATGCTGAAAACAAAAAACATAAAACCAAAGGGGGGAAAAAACCCACATTGTGGAGTAAGCCCTTCAGCCACTTCATCTCCAGGGTGCTCTTCAGCACACAGTCCTGACGGTTCTTTCTACTACCTGTCACCAGGACAATTGATTTAGTCATGGAAGCAGCTACAACGTTGTTCTTCACTGTTCCCACCTCGTTTGTTCAAATCTCCTGACTACAAAAGTCTATATAGAAGTCCTCAGGCAGCTTCTGGGGCATTGAGGGCAAGCATGTGGACATGTACTTTATACAGAGAACTAGTGTGTTTCTCTTCAGTTAGGAGAACATTAGAGACATCTCAGTTCCTCTAGGAGCAGAGCAGAGTGCTCCTTCCTCTATTCTTAGAACAATGGTGACTATCCACTAAGATTTTCTACTATAAAGCCATGCTCAGTAAAGGGCAGCAGCCCCACTGAAACCAGCTGCGGACCGTGCCTTCCAGTCTTCTAAAGATGGGCGGAACACATGATAGGCATATGTGTTAGCACTTTGCTAACACATGAGAAAATACTCCAAGCTGGTTTAATCAGAAAAAGAAAGAGTTATGATTTTGATTTCAAGGTGTTATAAATAGAAACAGCCTTTGGGTTTTTAAGATACTTGTAACTGTTACTGTTTCTATAAAACAAACCCCACATTCATTCTTAATAGTGCATTATCAGAATTATCTTGAAACTTAAAAAGAGTATTCAGTGAATGTTTACAGGCTGTTGTTTTATGCTAATCACTGGAATGCAGCAAACTTTTGTAGCAAAATTATTTTACTGATAATACAATTTCAACCCAGTTGTTGGTTGTGGCTGTAGACTGTTGATCAGAATGGTGCAGCCGGTTGGAGATTGTCTAAGGTCTGTGTGTCTTTAAAAACACAACAATGTGCACACACTTTAGGAAACTGAAGAAACAAGATCCATGGAGCACACCGTGCTGAACCGACCATAGAATGTATAATCAGAGTGTCAAGATATATGGCATTTATTCTTTTTTTTTAGAACAACGAGAACTGGAGATGTGGCTCAGTGACTGGGAACAATTGACACCCTTTCAGAGGACTTGGGTTCAATTCCCAGAACACAGATGGCGGCTCACAACCCTTCATAACTTCAGTTCCAGGCATCTGATACCCTCTTCTAACCCCTCCAGGGACCAGACATCTACTTGTTGCACACATATGCACACAGGCAAACATTTCTCATATAACAAAAATAAATCTTTTTTTTTTTTTGGTTTTTTGAGACAGGGTTTCTCTGTGTAGCCTTGGCTGTCCTGGAACTCACTCTGTAGACCAGGCTGGCCTCGAACTCAGAAATCCATCTGCCTCTGCCTCCCAAGTGCTGGGATTAAAGGTGTGTACCACCACTGCCCAGCAAAATAAATCTTTGAAATATTTTTAACATTAAAAATATTTCTCATATATGATAGAGAATGGTGAATGGTAACGTTTTAATTTCACTCTTAAAAACCAGCAATTATATGATGGCATTAAAAGAAATTCCTGTTAATGAATACAATACAGAGGCACATGTTCTAAAATTCAATACACACCTTTGTCACAGCAACAGGAGATAAACATGTCTGGCCTCCAGCACTAAAGTTGCAGAAAACCTCAAAGGCATCTGAAGAACATCCAAGATTGGGGTCAATCCAGTATTTTCCTATTAATTTACAACAAACACAAAGTTATTTCAATCTCGTGCTAAACTATATGAAGTTATGTATTGTCACATCTGTGAACAAAATCTCCTGGAAAGAAACTGTGTCAAGCAGGGACTGATTGGCTGACAAGAATTTCAGTACTGGGGAGAGATTGGAATGTTTCAGGTCCAGATGCTAATCTCCTGCTCTTGGGCCAGCTCTAGTCTCCCCAGAACAGCCATTCCTTGCCCACCACCATGTCTGGACTAATGCCTTGTGATGGACAGATGGAAACTCTTTAGAATCCATTGACTTAGCAGACCATTAGCTTCCACCAAGGCAGAAGGTAAGAATGTCATCAGACTGCATCCTTAGCCTGTGGAAAAGCTCTCCCATCTCACAGCGCCCACCTCTCTGATGCACACACCAAGGTATTGCAAACTTGCATCCATTTATGCCTTTTTTTTTGGTCCTGGAAAGCTAGAAAAGTTTATTAAACTTTATAAAACAGTTTCCACATTGGAACACTGAATCTGGGGTAACCTAAATCTGTGTTCCTCAGCCATGATTACTCAAAACGGCCTCAGAACAAACTACCTCTTATTCCCTTTTAAGTTGAGAGCTGTGGTTTTTACGTAGATACATGTTGACACATGCTTACACATGTTAACATCTTATCTGTTAAAATACATAGTCGATTGCAAATATATACATTTAGTGAATGAATGAAAGCTATACCCACAAAAACTGTTACCCAGAACTATATTTTCAAGCACCTACCAATTTGAAAGACATTTCGTAACGTTAATCAAAATGATGGATAGGCTGAGGAGGTGTCAACTAAAGGCTGCCTGTGAGATTGATGGCTTGCTGGGCAAAGGAACTCACTGCTGAGCTCTCTGACCATGGCACCCAATGGTGGAAGAAAGTTGCTCATCATTTCTTCTAGATTTTACCCTACTACTGTGTGAGCTATTTTTGTCTAAATAAAAGATGATCCACCAAGCTTTTGTTGTCTGTGTGGAGCCAGGCTTTGAGCTCAGGCACCGTGTCATGCAAAGATGATCGAAGAGGAGTCTCATGGTAACATGATCATTGGTTTATCTTAAGTCTATTTTATGTGCCTTATGTCTTTTGTGAACCCAAAGTTTCCAATTCAAAGTGGCCTCTGCCTCGAGGGCATCGCTTTTCCTCCTAGCTTGTTCGTTCCAGTTCTGCCCTGAGTTCCTAGTGCTGGAGGTGGGAAGGCATCGCTCCTGCTGCTACATCCAGATCAGGCTCCTTACACCCGGTCTCCCTTGAAACAGTTCATGTCGACGTGATCACCACCCTGTTGTATCATCTGTTATCATCTCTCAGGGCAACCACTCCATATTTTTAGCTTCTGGCTTGTTACTACTTTCAGAATGTATGTACAACTTTATTCTTGGTATTTAGTTTTAACCCACACGAACACTTATACCTTGGTTCCTTCTGTTCCTGACATTCCAATGCCCATTATTCCAACCATCAATATCTGAGGCTATCTACCCTAACCTGCTCTCCAGTTCAAACTCCTCAGCCACTTCAGCTCGGCTTCTTCCTGTTTATACCTTCTAGTTCTTCAATCAACAGTTTTTCTTTTTATATTCCATCAGGACCAACTCCCTATGACCTGATCAGTTCTTTATTATTATTATTATTATTATTATTATTATTATTATTGTTATTATTAGTTATTTTACTTCTTTACATTTCAAATGTTATCCCCTTTACCATTTCCCCTCCCCAAATCCTCCATCCCATCCCCCTGCCTCTATGAGGGTGTTTCCCCAGCCACCCACCCGTTCACTCACTTACTCACTCCTGCCTCACTGCCCTAGCATCCCCCTATATTGGGGCACCCAGTTGTGACAGGGCCAAGGGCCTCTCCTCCCGTTGAAGCCAGATAAGGCCATCCTCTGCTACATATGCAGCTAGAGCCATGGGTCCCTCCATGTGTGCTCTTTGGTTGGTGGTTTAGTCCCTGGGAGCTCTGGGTCTGGTTGGCTGATATTGTTGTTCTTCCTATGGGGTTGTCATCCCCTTCAGCTCCTTCAGTCCTTTCCCTAACTCCTCCATTGGGGTTTCTGCACTCAATCTGATGGGTGACATGTGTAACCCCCGACGAAGGAATGAGAGAACCAGAGGCCCACGCCAGGCAGCAGCATCGGGGCAGCTGATCTGATGTCATCAGTTCTTAAAGTCCTTACATCACTTCCTTTTTTTTTTTCCCTAAAGTTCAGAGTCCTTTGCTTCACTGAAGGCTGTTCCTTATGTAAATTCTGAACTCTCATGTCCTATCACCCACTATATCTGTCCTATAAAACCTAATCCTAAACAAGAGTCACTTTCCTGACTAATCTGTAAAAAGCAAAACTGGGCTGGCTGGATTCACCTTCACTGAAAAGGTTCTGGAAATTAACTTTTCAGCAAAACAAAGAGTTATAATATTTATAGTATGGGTGACTTCAGACTAAACAAAAATGAAAAGGAAATGAAGTTGTTTTTGACAGTTAGTGGTGACTGATCTCTGGGTTTAGGACATTTGCTTAATGATTGTCTCTAAATCCACTTTTATACTCCTGGCCAATGTACTTGAGGGGACAAGGACCTTCTAAGGGTGATAAACCACTCTAGTTGGATATTTGCCGATTCTAGTTGGGGTGTATTTAAGGTCTATTAAATGACATTTATAGGGAGTGCTGTGGAATATGATGTAAAAAAATGTGAACTTTGATGGTTTTGGATTAGCAAGGCCTCTGATAGATTCTTGTCTACCACCCCAACATTACATCCCCCTACTTTGATTTTAATATGATGTACACTTTTGCAAATACAAAGTATGAACAAAGCACAGGCCTTCGTATTTACACAAGTGTATCTTCATCAAAGACCGTTTCAGTTTTGATGAAGTTATGATGGGTTGTGTTGACGTCTTCTCAAAATGGCAGATATCTGAAGTTGAATGCATTACAGATCCCAGATGTTTTGAAATGATGAAGTTAGACTTGGGAATCTGACAGGAAGGACTTACCATCGGAAACCTTGTACTGACAGCCGAGTAAATCCTTGCAGATCCGTGCTGGGTTTTCTCGTGTGCCAAGAGGATTCTTGATGCTGCTCAGGAGACTGCTAAGGTAGGTCAGGGTTTTGAATATCTCTGAACTGTGGTTGATTGAAGACACTTCTGTGTTCTGGTAACTCTGCCAAGTTATCATAAGAATCATATAAGCAAGAAAACCTCAATAACAACTTGGACAAAGCAGAGTGATCCTAGTTGCTTTTACAGAGTTTGGAATAGGAAGGAAAGAACATATTTTCTTTTTAATCTAACCATGTATATATGTCAGCTTATTAACCCCGAATCCCAATAGGAGGTCAAGATTTAGTTTGTAAGCTGACAAGAGACTTAAAGAAGTATTATGTCTACTGAATCATGCTTTTTAAACTCCATATCAGATAATTGGAGTTTTAAATTTTATTTTAAACTTTACTTAAAAATGTTGCAAGTCAGAAAAAAAAATCACAATGAAATTAACCAGAACCAAAGACTATTTAACATTTCCTGCACGGTCAGAACAGCGAATCCTGCACAGTTAGAACAGCGAATCCTGCACGGTTAGAACAGCGAATCCTGCACGGTTAGAACAGCATCTCCTGCACGGTTAGAACAGCGAATCCTGCACGGTTAGAACAGCCACTCTGAAGCTCTGGAGCATCACATCGGCGTTTACGGCATTTTATGTTCTTATCCACCAGCCAACAGGAAAACCCACAACAGAAGGAGAACTAGAAAAGCAATTAGCTTTATATCCTTGCTCATGTCCACCGTGTGCCTGGAGTCTTCCTCGTGCTCTAACATGCAGCTTGTTGAGTTCTTTTCTACACGTTACACTGCACACACATGCACACTTGCTTGCAGATAAGCATAGGTGATTGACCGAATTCAGCAAAGAGGGAGAAGCAGCTTTTTTTCTACTCTCTGAGACTAAATGATTAAGTAATCATAACAAAGCCAACTGTAAGAAATTTGGCTAACTTTATTTACTACCTCCACAAACAGCAGTAAATCCTTTGACAAATCAGTCCTTTGAAACTAATTTTTTGTTTCAATATTTTTTCTCATGAAATACCCTGTGCATGTATTTCTGTTTTGTTACACTTGAAAACAGTTTCAGATTTTCTGTTTTAAATACAATCTTGGAAATAATGCCAAATTTTGGCTTTCAAAATATAAAAATCCCTCTGTTTAATTTGAATAGCGAATCTGCCAATATAAATAGAGCCAGATATATTACCTCCATCTGTTGGACAGAATTTGATTCTATCAGAGCTTGAATAGCAGCATTGATATCCATTTGCCTCTGTGTAAAAAAAAAAAAAATACAATTAAGATGGCTATAATAAGATCAAGCTTGTTCTGACCAGTTCTGTTCAGTTTGTTCTGGGCACCTTGCTGTGAGACCTACTAGATTGATCTGAATGGAATCTGAAACTCCTGAAGACAGATCCTGCAAGTAGGACCCAGCTATCTTATATGAAAGACAAGATGCTGCCTCCATCCAGATTTCATGGGTCTCATTCAAACAGGACTCAGTCTAAAGCTTCTAAAGCTAATGTAAGCTGTTTGTTTCCTCGGCAGGAAAGCGCGTACACATGATTCGAATGGAAGAATGAAACACAATCCCCTCATGCAGTAAATTGTCAACTGAAGGATAAATAAGTGTAGTAATTTTTAACAGTTCTATTCTTGGAAGGAAAGTAGAATAAAATACTACTGTCCTGAGGTAGTCACCACAACAGTCGAATCTGATACTTCTGCGGTCTTAAAAACAATTTCTGGAGTTGGAAAATGTACCATTAGTCCCAAAAGAAATAACACAGCACAAACTCAATCTGCTCCTGCACTTAATAAAAAAGATATTTTAGGAGAAAAACTCAGCATAACAATTTGTAGTAATCTTTCCGTAATTTTAAATATATATATATATATGTATTGGAAATAAAGATGCATGAGCTGAGGGTCCTGGCAACTCATATCTGTGTAAATGAACTCAGCCATTTGTAATTTACCTCAGAATGATTATGGTGCTCAGGGTTTTTTGTTTCTTTGTTTTTGTTTTTGTTTTGCATTCCCACAGGATATAAGCTGTCGATCAACAGTTCATTCTCAAGTCACGGTTAGCAATCAGAAAAGCCATTTAAGATGATGGAACAATCAATAAAAACTACTTTTTCCACTTGTCTTCACATGTGGTTTTCATATTGGAAAATAACTCACTCATTCCGCACACACGGGTTTCCAAACACGATGACAACTAGTGAGGAGAAAATGGTAAGCAACGAAGGAAGTTGTTCCCCTGGAGGCTAACCTTAGAGGGGAAACAAGCATAGATCAAGTGATCTAAAACCATGTGACTATAAATGGTACACGTGTGATGGAAGAAAAGTTCACTGGACGATGAGAGAAATTTGGAGTCAAAACTGGGATGTGCGAGACAGTGGTAAGGAAACATTGTCTTGGAATGGCACTGTCTGAGTGGACATAAGGAAGCTGGGCAGTGTCAAGACACAGGAGAGTCTCCCAAGCAGAAGAACAACCCTGGCTAAAGGTCATGACCTCTTCAAGAAGCATGATATCTTCTTCAGATTAGCCAGTCCTAAAATTTGAGACAATATCTTGCTATGTAATTCGGGATGTCTTTGAACTACTATCCTCCTGACTCAGCAACCCCTTTGTTAGGATTACAGGTGCATACCACCATGCTGGCTCCTGGCATGTGATTAAAACTATTAACCGGAACACATAGCCCCTGCTTCCCTAACTCTTTGGAATCAAAATGCTCTTGGACTTTTAAGATGACTAAGTGGGACTGGGGCTGTAATTCATGAGTAACTCTCTAAACTCACGATAGGCCAGGGGTTCAGTCCTCAGCACTATAAGACACAAAAACCAACCAACCAAAACTATAATTGAATACCTCAGGAGACTTTTCCTTATGTGAGTTAGAATTTTTGGTATTTTCCAAAGTAGAAATATGAACAGAAAAATTTAAATGACTTAATAATTGCTTAAAATAACAACACATCTATTGTATAATAAAAATCACTAAAATAGTCCTATGTATTATTTTATAAAACAAACAAAGAACCCATAAGAGAGGACTGCCTAATGCTTTTGCATATTTTTAGTTAGATTACATTGGAAGAAAAGAACCTCACATCGTTTTGCAGTCAGTGGGTTTGTGTTTCTCAGTGTCATTTTATCATCTTGACTTGGATCATCAGGACGGCCATTCCATTTCCTATAACGAGGCACTGTTTACCTTTAGAAGCACAAATAAGAGCCAGAGGGCTTATAAAGCCAAATTTATTATGATTTTCAATGTTGACAAAATCAACAGACTGCAAAATATTATAGCCACAGAAGGAATTTTACTTCCTGGACCTTGTCTTTATTTGACCTATCTGGTGGTTCCCAGGAAGACATCTAAGACTGTTTTTTATTTTACCTTATCCAGTGGTCATCCAGTACAACAAGAAGCTCTCCAAAAGCACATGCAGTGAGTTTTTAACTTTGTCTGAAACTGCAGGGAATGAAGCAACCACTAAGGGAAACAAAGTTTCCACAGCAAAGCTAGAGAATGTGCTGTCTTTACAGGCTGTCAAAAACTCTGACCATATTCCAGAATGTAAAACTCCGTGTGGTATTAGCACTGCATATGTATTTGGAGTCTTGAGAAGTGCCGAGCCCTCACCCCTGGCTGATCTTGAGGCTTTGTGACAGCAGGTGTAATTGTCAACTACCCGGCTGAACATTGAAATGGTACCACAATCACACTCAGATCCCATGAGCAAAACCAGTAGCCTTCTCATCCCCGGTGTCTAAGAAAACCTAGTAGGAAATCTCTAACAGAAATTAGCTGAGCACCAACCTGAGCAGAGACTTCAATATTCATACACAGCAAAGAGTGTAGAGATTTCATGATTCATAAATGTCAACCAACAACAACGAAAAAGCAACAAGAATAAATTCTGGCTGAGAGCGGGAATATGATTTCCAGGGGTGTGACACTGTAAGATCTGAAAAGTCTCATTTTTAACAAGGACACAGTCGCAGTTGGTCCTGTGGATGTGAGGAGTCTGTATCTTCAGGATCAACCAAAAGTTTAATGTTGCTGGAGAGATGGCTCAGTGGTTAGGAGCACTGACTGCTCTTCCAGAGGTCCTGAGTTCAATTCTCAGGAACCACACAGTGGCTCACAGCCATCTGTAATGGGATCAGATTCTCTCTTGTGGTGTGTCTGAAGAGAGTGACAGTGTACTCACATGCATAAAGTAAATAAATGAACAAATAAATAAAAATTCCACCTGTACTGAACATACATAAACTTTTTTGGTCATTGTTATCTAAACAATATAGTATAACAAATAGTATTTTACATTGTATTTTATAAGTAATTTGCAGATATAGTGTAACAAATAGTATACTACATTGTATTTTATAAGTAATTTGCAGATAGTGTAAAGGTTACAGGAGTATTTGCAGATAATTTAAAGGTTGTATATACCAATCTATATGAGGAACTCTGGCATTTGTTGTATTTGGATATTGAAGGGAGTCTTTGATCAGTCTCCCCTGTGAATTCCAAAAGATGACTATTATAAGACATGCAAGAAACAGGACAATGTGGTGACTATGCAGGGAAATAAGTAGTCAATAGAAACTCTCATGGCAGGCAGTGGTGGCGCACGCCTTTAATCCCAGCACTTTGGAGGCAGAGGCAGGCGGATTTCTGAGTTCAAGGCCAGCCTGGTCTACAGAGTGAGTTCCAGGACAGCCCGGGCCACACAGAGAAACCCTGTCTTGAAAAAACAAAAAACAAAAAACAAAAACAAAACAAAAAAAAAAAAAAAGAAAAGAAACTCTCTAAAGGGCCAGTAAAATGGCTCAGAGAGTAAAAGTGCCTGCCCCTAAGAATGATGACCTGAGTTCAATCCCAGGACCCAAGTGTCAGAGGGCAAGAACTGGCTGCACAGGTTGCCCTCTGACCTCAGTAAGCATACATTGACACACATGCTCCCCCTAAAATAAAGTAAATACAAAGTATCTGGGAGACAGCCCAGATTGTGTAAAACAAAGACAAGGACTTAGCTATGGTTGAAGAGTTAATGAAACTGTCTCTAAGGGAGTAAAGAATGATAAATATCTCTTATCAAATACAAAGTTCCAAAATAGTTTCAATGTAACAGAAGTCACATTGGAAAGGAATACGTAGACTCTATGGAGTTGAAGAGAGTCACCAAAACAAACACGTACTAGACAGATTCAGCAGTAGATTTCAGCGGTGGGAAGAACGTATCACTGACTAAAGACAAATGGTTTATTGAGATGATCTAGTCTTAGTAGAAAGAAAAACATGAATGAAGATGAACAGAAACTTAGGGGTCTAATGGACCCTGCCAAGCAGACCAAGGGGGGGCTAATATTTTAAATAATAGTGACAGTCATGCTAAATTTATTGAGAAACGTTAATATACACAATCAAAAGAACTCCATGAGCTTTCCTCACTCTTAAGGTTTAAAATGTTGAGAAACTGGGCAACAAGATCATAAATTTGAGGCCAGCCTGGGCTACATAGTAAGTTATAGGAAACCTGAGTAATCTCAGGAGATCCTATTTGAAATAAACTAAAACAAAACAAACAAACAAACAAACAGAATATTCAATGATATAGGTGAAAAGAAAATGTTAAAATCAGAAAGAGGAGAGGTTTATCACAGCCAAGAGACACTCAGAGTAATAGACAAACACATACAAATGAGAAGGAAGTGTGGCAGCATTCAGTGTTGAAAGACAAGTGAAATGTTTAAACATAAAGGAAAATCAACACATTTTCAGATAAACAAAAATTGAGATAATTTAATACTAATTTGCCTTGCACAGAAAGATACTAAGGAGGGGCCGGAGGGATGGATGAGTGGTTAAGAATGCTTGTGGCTCTTACAGAGGACCAGAGTTCAGTTTCCAGCACCTACATCAGGTGGCTAACAGCTATCTGTAATTCTGGCTCCAAGTGATCTGGTGTCCTCTTCAAGCCATGTCACATACATGTAGAGAAGGACATGGTAGCGTGTATCTATAATTCTAATGTTCCTTCAGTGAGATGGAAAGGAAAGACAGGATCATCCCTGGAAACACGTATGCCAACTGTCCTGTGCACACATCACCAAACAATAAGAGACTGTCTCAAAAAAAAGTGGAAGGTAAGCATCAATACCCAAGGATATCCTCTGGCCTACACATGCACACCACGAGCCTATTTATACACCGGATAAGCACATACACACACACACACACACACACACACACACACACACACACAGATACACACACACACACACACACACACACACCACATATATAAACTGATAAAAGTCACTTATAGGTAAATGCAAGAGTGCAGAAGTACGAAGGGCGGCACATCCCTGTATTCGCTGTACTGAGGAGGCTGAGGTCAGCTTGGAGTACATACGGTGAGACCCTTTTCAACAACCCAAACAAGATTAATATGTTACTTTTCTCATCACTGTGTCTAATTACCTGACAGAAACAACTTAAGGGAGGAAAGATTTATTTTGGCTCATGGTTTAAATGGGTACAGTCCATCACGATGGGGAAGGCAATTAAGTTGTCTAGTACTACATGGCCAGTCCTGAAAACATGCATACAGGTAGTGTTACATGAACAGAACAGGTTATGTTTAGTAATATATATTACTATATATAGTAATATATTTTAATATATATAGCAATCTAGCTTAGTAATTATAGTAAGTTATATACACACACACGTGTATAATATATATATTATATATGTGTATATAATATATATATATATATATATATATCTTATATAAATACTTAGGATTATAGTATAGTATTCAGTAGAGTGTGGATCTGGAGTGTTTCCCAGAGGTCCACATATGAAAGACTGGTCACCAGTCTGTGGCGCTGATGGAGGTTGAAGGACCTTCCTGTGATGGAGTCTCCTACGAAGAAGTTAGGTCATTAGGAGTGTGACTTTAAAGGAGGTTTGGGTCAGGTAGTGGTGGTGCATGCCTTGAAATCCAGCACTTGGGAGGCAGAGGCAGGCAGATCTCTGAATTTAAGGTCAGCCTGGTCTACAAGGCAGGTCTGGGATGTCAGTATCTACCCCTCACTTGGTTACCATCTGATATTCCATGACATCATAACCCTGAAACAATGTAGCCAAGTGACTGACTACTCAGAACCTCTGAAACTTTTGAGTCAAAATAACACTTTACTCTGAGTCGTTTCTCTTAGGTGCTCTGTCCCAGGGGGTGCTGGAGGGGATGATGACTAACGACATCTCACCTCTGGAGTTGGTTCTAAGGATATTCCACATGTGTGAAATGATAGGTGTGCTGATGGTACAATCGTACTAACTGTGTTTGCAAAGATTGGAAACAATTTACATGTTCACCAACGGAAAACTGAATGAGAGAACGACAGGATATTCCTAAAAGAAATGACTGGTCTGCCTTCTCTGATCATGTGTGAGTAAAGACTACAGTAAGGATCAGTAGAGACTGGTACTTAGTAATGCCAAGACACCCATTGTTTTAACTATGGCTTGTGCAAATGACAGATCAATGAAAAAGGCACTTATCTTTTGGAATAGACACTAGAAAACAAAGATGTCATTGGATTTAGTGTCGTGAATTTTTTTTGCATTTTTCATATTTCTTTAATTCCTTGACTATTCCCAAAGCCCACTATACCCTTTGGCACTTAGTGGGAATTCCATATGCTGATCGTCTCTCTTTCTCATTGGAAAATTCACCCAGATTGAGTTAAGAGTTTTGTGGACAGTCTTCATTCAGTAACAGTCTCTGAGCACAGAGCTCTCATGTGGAGCTGGATGTGGTGGCAACACTGTAATCTCAGCAGAAATTGAGCACAAGGTGAGCCTGGGACAGTTTCAAAACAAAGTGTCAGAAGAAGCTCTACATTCAGTGAAGGGATGAAAAGAAAAAAAAAAGCTTTATGCACTCTAGTTTAAGAGAACTTATTATAACATGAAAATCACTTAATGTTTTAAACATTGACATAAAACAGCCCACGTCTGAGTATAAAGCTGTCATTAAGTACAGAGAAAGGGTCCAGAATAAAATAAAACAAAACAGCTTCCTCATGTGGTCTAGTAAGAAGAGGGAGCACATTATCATGTGAGAAATCACTTAAACGTTTTTTGCTTTTAAACATGCATATAAGACAGGAAACAGAATAAGGAGTGAGCACACTGTTAACACCTCATGGTTTCAAATATCAGGAATTAGTTAAATTTCATTCTATTTTGTCAGAATATAATTCTTACTCTCTCTCCTGTGCTCATGGGGGTGACACAGATCTAACCTGGGCACCTCAGGGTTTTGAAGACTTAGGGTTTTTTTTAGACAGAGTCCTAAAGTCTCAATGTGGGTAGACAGTGACAACATTGAGGACTAGGAATCAGTTGTAGGACTTAACTCTCTGTGGTGGAGGTAAGTGTGGTCCTTGAAGCCAGGACCTACCTGTCTGCCACTTCTCAACCCACATCTTCAAATTTCATAGCTGACCCTTGAACTTGAAGTGGTTAGCTGAAACTTTATCGTCTCTACCTATCCACACACCCCCAACACACACACACACACACACACACACACACACACACACACACTCATGTGCACGTACACGTACACACTTGCACTCACACTCAAATAAATGAACACACACATACACACACACATGCACATACTCGCACACATACACACAGGCACACCCACATACATTCACACAAACACACACACACACACACATGCACACACCCACAAACATGCATGCATAGATACACACTCAGGCACACACACACAAACTCTCATCCTGTTTCTCCCTTTGGCATATGAAGGGCTGTCTCTAGCATCTAGGGGTAGGGCTGTCTCTAGCATCCAGGGGTAGATTTCCTCATTGACTTGTAAGTATCATACCTCAGACACTGCGGTCTAGTCATTAGTAGGCCCTTACACTCACACCATTGTCCACAAACACTGCATTTCCAGAAGCATTAGCTTTCCGTTCTCCTTCACGACTGTGAGTCAGCTTAATTCCACGGCCTTTGATGGAGGGCTGGGGGATGGAAGCTGGGCTCCAGTTTGTCAAGCTTCTTCCACCTTGCCCCAAAGAAATTTTCACACCACGTCCAGGTTCACAATGGATAAAATGGCTTTGCAAAACCATTTCAGTCATACTACTAATGTTGTACTGAGGTGTTTTTGTGGTTGATTTTTACTAAGGTAAGATCTGTGTAGCATAAACCTCACCAGCTTTATCATTTTAGGACATATACTGTAGGTACAGATAGACATGCCCATCCTTTCAATGCTGTGTTACACTTGATGTATCCATGTCCAGCCTTTTTACACGGGGGCTGGGGATTTGAACTCAGATATTCTTCTTTCATAGCAAACACCGTCACCCACTGAGCTGTCTCCCCAGATTTATTTCCTATACATTTATCTAATTGCATTTTTATTACAAAGGTATATTGTAAGAGGGTCACTCAATTGGTTTCATTTTCCATGGAATAATGAACCAAATTTTCACTTTGAAGGTTGCTGGATAATTACTGAGGGGACCTCTAATCCTTTCTTTTGTTTCTCTGAGAGAGGCACACAGTGTTGTCCAGCTGGTCCTGGATTTGCGATCCTCTGCTTCTTGAGGATGATGCTACAACATTACTTCACATGTCACTGTGCTTGCCCAGGCTTCTCCTTCTAACCCTGTCATCTTATCTCCAAGTAAACCCTTTTCCTTAGGGAAGCCATGCTGAAGCAGTCTGAGAGGCATGATGTATGATTTTTGTTGTTGTTGTGTGTGTGAGTGTGTGTGTGTGTGTGCACGTGCGCGTGTGCGCAGACTTGGAATATGTATTCAACAAGTGCGTATTAAGGACTTGAATGGGAAACAAACATAAAAAGCGCATCGATGAAGAAGAGAGAGCTATCAATTCTATCTCAGGGTTCATCAGGGTTGGGGATGGATTAGGAAGGTTTTAGGGAGGCCATGACAGTTATTACTTCTGCACAAATGCTAGACTCTGTTTGTACATTGGTCTCTGCAGACAGTGTGAAGACACGTGCTTTCACATTTGACAAGAATAAGGAAGACAGAGCAGAGGGAGGGAGAAAAGAAGGAATCAACTGTAACACGGGGACCCCATTTGTCAAGCACATCTCCTACTTTAAACCTCTTAATTCCTCAAAGTGTATATTCATCTCCATATTCGTTTTCTCAAAGAAGAAACCATTCATGTGTCTCCTTCGTCGGAGTTGTGTAGCAACTCATTGATCTTCCAGCTGAGACCAGGGGAGATGTCACCTAAGACTACAAACATTTTCTCTACAGCTTTCTAGTTTGCCATTCATTTTGTGACTCTTCCAAACTTGGTTTCAGGAAGACAGCCAGGACTTCTCAAAGCCACCATAAGGTGGGGAGGCAATGGACAGGGACAAAAGACAACTGGAGTCCTTGCGTTGCAAGGGCGTGGAGGACAAGGAGGATCAGTGAGGCATAGTGTGTGTGAAACATCCATGGCACTCGCTGGAAAATTATTCCCAGCTGCAGAGCAAGACTGAGGGAAATGCAGAGTTCCGAGTCTGCTGAGCATGGAACACCGTGAACAGCTATCCAGAACTATCATGATGTAAATGACCCGAGAACAACATGTGGAAATGATTACGGTTTGGAAGACATCGGGCTGACCAGAACTTGGAGCAAAGAGTGGATGTCAACTGGGAAGGAAATGTGATCACTTTCCACTGTATGTGACCAGGAGACCGATCAGATGAGGTAGGGCTAAGATTGGGGGGAGTATGGAGACCCTACATAGGAAGCAGGGGTCAAAGAACTTTTAGAATACACAGTAGATAAAAGATCTAAACTTAGAATATTGAAATATCAGAGATAATAGCCAAAGAAATAGAAATATGATTTTAAAATAAGCCTAGCACATTTTAGGATGCAGTTGTGAGGTCAAAAGCAAACATAGGAACCATCTGATGGCTTCTCCAGACACTAGCAACTGACAAGGATTCATGTAAAACCTAAGAAAAAAATTATGGTTAAAAAAAAAAGATTTAAAATGAAGAGCCAAGTCCCATAAAAAAGAAGAGATGGAGTGTCTATTATGTACTGCCCTGTGCTGGATGTTTTTCTACTGTTCAATGTGCAAAATGAACCTAAAAAAGAGCAGGAAATGCAATTACTCTTTTCTACATAAGAAATATGAGGCTTGGATTCCAAGTTATCATGGCTGGCTAGCTTACTGAGAAGAACTAAGGTATACCAGAAAGATGGGATGACTAACAGCTCAAAGTTCATGTAAGGGGTGGGGGGAGATAGCTCAGTGGATAAGAGCTCTTGCCATCAAGCATAAAGACTTTCACAGCACCCATGTGAAACAGGCATGGGTGAGTAAGTTTGCAGACCCCAGCTGTGGGATCAGGGACAGATGTATTGCTGGGTCTTACGAGTCCCAAGTTCAGTGAGAGGACTTGTCTCAAAGGAATAAGAGGGTGGATGGAACAAGGAGAGATGACACCCTCCTTTGTCATCCACAACACATCTGCAACACATGCACACATATAACATACACACATGCAATACAACACACACACGTGTGTGTATATGTATGTATGTATATCTGTCTGTATGTCATACCACACATACACACACATGTACACATACAAACACACACACACACACACACACACACACACACACACACACACACACA
>JANHMN010000001.1:13276037-13333967 GCA_030674055.1 Rhabdomys pumilio
GGCAACAAGAGAGGGCAGGGCAACCTAACGCAACAATGGCATGAGCAGGTCAAGCAAGCAAATAAACTGTGATTCCAAGCACATAACGTGTCCTTAGTCCCCTTACTCCTTCAACTAACAACACTAAGAAGATTATCTGCTTTCTAGCTACTGCATACAGGGCTTTGTAGATAAATTGTCATTTTCCTGAGGCTAACCACGTTCGTAGAGATGGCTGTGGTAATGATTTAAGTGGCTGTACAGAAAGCCTCCATTCCCTTTAAAATGCCAGGTTCTTTCTGTTCCATCCCATAATTTGCATGAATCCCTGAACAGTATCATAGCTTATCATTTGATTTAAGAAAGCTAGTGTGTGACCTTGAATCTGAGTACGTGATCTTTTCTTTATAAAAATTCCTTATTTCCTAACCTTTCTGTAAATGCAGTTGTCATTTATCTCAGGATATATATATATGTAAATGTATATGTGTATATATATATATATATATATATATATATATATATATATTTTACTTTTAAAATTGCTTGTTTTATTTATTTACACTTCAAATGTCTCCCTTACTGGTTTCCCCTCCACAAAACCCCTATTCCATCCCTCTCCCCAGTCTCTATAAGGGTGCTCCCCCACCTATCTACCCGTTCCTGTCTCAACGCTCTAGCATCCTTCTACACTGAGGCATCGAGCCTTCCCAGGACCAAGAGAATCTTCTCCCATTGATGCCAGATAAGGTCACCCTCTGCTACATATGCTACATATGTAGCATGCTACATATGAGCCATGGGTCCCTCCATGTATACTCTTTGGTTGGTGGTTTAGTCCCTGGAAGCTCTGGGGGCTCTGGTTGGTAGATATTGTTCTTCCTATGGGGATGCAAACCCCTTCAACTCCTTCAGTCCTTTCCCTAACTCCTCCATTGGGTACCCCGTGCTCAGTCCAGTGGTTGGCTATGAGCATCTGCATCTGTGTTGGTCAGGCTCTGGCAGAGCCTTTCTTAAGCTGGTTCAGTTTTAAAGTGGTTTTTCCATTTAAACTTAAGGACTTCTATTACAGGATGCCTATTCTCCATCTTCCATCTGTCATGAGTGTGTTTCTCTTGTCTGGTTGTGACAACTGGAAAGTGTATCTAATCTTTGCCAATTATTTTTTTGGGGCTGTGGAGCAGATGGCTTCTCCTGGGAATGACTGGTTTGGAGGAACTAATTATGTCTTCACAATATTAAGTAAGATTTATTAAACATCAGTGGTGCTAGGATGGCATCAGTAGACTCAAAGGTTTGAAGCCTGATGTCGTTAGGAATCTGCTCCTCAAGCTGCCCCATGGCTGATCACTTTCTCTGTAGCTCCCTTACCCAGAAACTCCCATCCTTCAGTTGTCTGAGAGGCTCTGTGACTTCTGAGAAGACAGTGTTTGTGAAAGGAGAGACTTAGGCTCTGATCTTTGTAACTGACATGTTCTTGGGTCACAGAGATCTCATTTGAAACATAAGAGACTCTGTGAGCGTGGTTTTCATGGCCCATCTGAGAGTTTAGTTTTCAGGCTGGAGATGTAGCTCACTGGCAGAGTATTTGCCTAGCATGATTAAAGCTCTAAGTTTGAACATACACATAAGTTTGAACACACACACACACACACACACACACACACACACACGACACAGAGAAACAGATAGTAGATAGATAGATAGATAGATAGATAGATAGATAGATAGATAGATAGGTAGATAGATAGATAAATGTAATTAGAATTGTGGTTTTTAAGCTGTTTTAAAAGAAAAAGAATGTCCCTTATCTTTTATAACTGGAGAAATGTGCTATACCCATGAGTATGAGCTAAAAGTTTCAGTTTTGAAGTTTGTATAAATGTAGGGGAATTTCTAGTTGAATCAGAAAAGTTGTATTATTTTTCATTTGAATGAATTATATAATATAGGAATAAAATATGCATCTATATATTTTAAATTTTTTCTTTTTTAATATGTGTACATGAGTACAGCTGCTCAACGAGGGCAGAAGAGGATGCTATGTCTCCTTTAACTGGAGTTACAGGTAGTTGTGACATACCCAGTGTGGATACTGGGAACTGAGCTTGGGTCCTCTGGAAGAGCAGCAAGCACTCAACCACCTCTCCAGCACCTTAAATTCTTAACTTTAAAATGTAGGATTTTTTCATACATTAGTTTTCTTATAATGTGTAAACCAAATTAGAGGCAATAAGATAATCCTCATACTCAAAAAGCTATAAAGCAATGCTAACAGAGTAGCTGAGAAATTGTCAGTGAAATTCTTCAGCATTATACTAATTTTTATCGTAACATACTACAAAATGAAGCACCCTTCCTTAAATTTGTGGGTGAATTGCTCTTTTTATGTTTTCCTACTTCTGTCATGTTAAGTTATATTTCAAGTTCTGAAATTTTGTCAAAACCAGAAGAGAGATAATAGAATGTTATTTTTGGTCTAAGTTAATATTTTTCTTTGAAAATAATTTCATTTTATTATTTCTGACAGTGCTCTTTACATTTCATCTCAAATTAATCATTAATCTGATAAATTAATTTTTAACTATTCAAAATTAATTTATCAGAAATTCAAGAGATTTGGGTTTCCTACATACTACTACATACTACCTGTAAGCAGGTTTCTTAGGACACCTCAATCTGGAGCTATTTACAGAATATATACATGAGTCCCAGGGTTTAAAAACAAAACCCGTAGGCATCCATACAAGGACTAAGTGTAGAATGGAGAAAAAAAATCTCTCTTACATGGATGTATGGAAACAGAGCCCTACAGGTGGGAAGGACTCATTTCCAACCAGTTCTGGAATCTACAGAGTTATGGTGCAGGTTATGTGAAACTTCTTCAATAATAAGCCCAATGCTCTGACAAGGGAAAAACATCTCTAAGATGATATTTGAGCAGAGACTGGGATCCTGTGACAGAGCAGTCATTTGCTGAGCAGGTGAAAGGGATTTCTGGGTAACCAGAAGACACATTCCGGAGAACAGAAGGAAGTGAGAGCCTCTAGTAGGGGACGTACTGTTTCTTGAGACTGGAAGGAAAATAGAAGTGAGGTCATGTAAGGCTTTTATAATGAGGGGGCAGAGCTTAGATTTTCTTCTGAGTGTAAGAGTCAGGGAAGGTTGAGGTCAAGGTTTTGTTCCTTGACAATGTTTCTTGTATGTGGAGAATGGATTGCAGTGGGGACAGTGAACAGAGTCAATGAAAAGATACTCAGAACTGGGGTTGATAGCGTGGGAATACGGACTGAGTGTCAGTGATGGAGGTGAGACGAATGGACTGTGCTGGTAAGTTATAGAGGGGTGGGAACTGAGGTCAATCCTGTATTCTGTGCCTTTGCTAGGACTTTTCCAGGGGGTTTACTTACTTTCCACTTGCATAGCATCACAGAGAAGATCTGGCAGGAACTTAAATGCAAGGATGATAATCCAGTAACTCTCAGAGACGGCTTTCAATGTGGGGAACTTCTAACAGCTGTGATCACAGCGGAGTCATTACTGGATCAAGTCCAAGCCAGACTAGTGCTCTTTCTTCAGGCCAGTGTTAATTGTGTTTTCATTATACACCGGTGCTACTGAGCAGGGACTGCAGCTATCAAAGACAGTGGGTAGCTGTACTTTTACATAGTGATATCAAAGATGGCATCAAATATGTACACTGTCCTTTTCCAGACCATTCTCAGGAAGCTTATTTCAGAAACTGAAATCATTTGAATTTACCTTCCATAGTCACTCATGTTTATGGCTCATTAAAAATTCACTGCTTAGTGAGTGCCTATTATAAGACAGGTATTAGGGTCCCATCACTAAAGCAAACACTAAAAGCAGAACAGATGTTATTTGGAACTTATACCCTAGTGAGGGAGACATGCTGAACAAATACATGCAATACAGAAGGTAACAAGGAACTAGGTTAAGAGAGTCTACAGTTTGGGGGGGGGGCATTGCCCTTACACAGTGGTGTGGTGGTTGATATTTATTGGCACTTAGGTGTTTGAACACAACTCTGGGCATATCTGTAAGGATATTACCAGTTCTTTTCCAAAGAAAAGAACTAAACTACAGGAGACAGGCACTGTATTCAGTCTTGGGTATTAAGCATTGTTTCCAGCGGTGGGGGCAGGATGTGTCCAATACTTCAGCGAGTTCAGCCTATGCAAATGGCCTTTAAATAGACATGTCCAGACAAACTGAAACAAAGGGGTTTAAAAGCACAACATAGAAAGAAGTACCAGGAACAAGAACTTTAAATGAGGAGGCTGCAAAAAGAACTGGAGAAGGAAGGCATCAGACTGCAGTGTCTAACCATTGTAACTGTCTATTGGCTCACCTGGCTTTATAGAACCCTCTAGGCCTGGCTCTTGGGCCCTTCAGCCATGTTAGAGCTCCCTTCTCTGTGTGGGTTCAGCTCAGTCTATGTTTCATTTTGAAGGGAATGACCTGCCTGGTCCCTAACTTGTTTATTCTAGATGCCATATTTTTTATCAGCAATCTAAAATCACAGCCATAACTCATTGAGTTTTCAATGTGTTAGAGCAAGTAATTTGTTTTCACATGAAGCACTTATAACATTCCTGCATTATGACATCGCCATGGGCTCTTGGGGTTTCTTGACCTCATGGAAACTTATGATCCAGCCACTGTGCTTAGGATAAGTGAGACACACAGAACCGGAGAGCCATAGGAAGTGAACTAACACCAACCTGTTTTTCATTCCCATGTCTACTCAGCCTGAAAGATAAGAATCTCTATGTGCATGCAAGCCCGCTATATTGTCTGTTGGAAAAAAGTCTAGTATCATATGTTCCACTCTTCAGCTAATTAGTGTAATTAATTCACTCCATGCCTACTGTTTCTTCTTGGAGGATGCTGTAGTCTGCTCAACATAAATCGTTCTTGTGGTAAAATCCAACCAAATGATGGTACCTGTGGGAAATGATGGATGTGCCCATTTGATTCACTGTGGTGGCCTTTTTACTATCTATATATCCAGACAGCTCACACTACCACTATGTATACTGAACAAATATACAACAAAAATTTTATTAAAAATGTATGTCTGCCATCCCTGCCCTCAGGAAGAGAAGAGGAGACAGGGAAAGCTAGCCTGGGTGACACAGCAAGCGTCTGTCTTAGAACAGCACAAACAAGCTAATGCTTTGAGCTTCCTTTGCAGTGCCATTAGTGCTGGCTGGGTATAGTGTGTGTGCGAACGTGACCTGGCACGACTGTTGCTTGCGGCCTGGAGAAGGCGCATCTCTTCATGTACATGGTGATCTTGGGAGACGGTGATTGGCAGATCCCTAAGCACATTTAGGGCTCATCAGATCCCACACTCTTGTACCATACAAGTTATTTCTTTTTCTTGACAACTATGATTTGATTTTTTTTGTTGTTGTTGTTCACAAGTTTCAGGCATGACAGGCAAATCTAACATGATCTTTGACTCCCTGGGGATTATCACAGAGAGATAAGGGATGATGTAACCACAAATTTTGTCTCTTAGTTAAACTTACAGTTTCACCTCGAAAACCTTTTTCACCTCTGGGTCCCTAAAAGAGAGGGAAAAAAAGATAGCAGTTCAGTGCTAGGGACCGTTGTCTGTCTGATGCAGTAATGGTTGTACTTAGGGACCGTTGTCTGTCTGATGCAGTAATGGTTGTACTTAGGGACCGTTGTCTGTCTGATGCAGTAATGGCTGTACTTAGGGACCGTTGTCTGTCTGATGCAGTAGATGCATTAGAAACATGTCATTGTGTACTTTTGTTTCATTATCTAGGAAGATCTGTTAATTCATATACAGCCTAGATTTTCTGAGTAATCAGAAATTCCCACAAAACCAAACCAATCAAACAATCTACCCTGATGGACTGTGCTGTGTGCTCACCACTCCAAGTCCACCCCACAGTGAAACTGAAACACCACCATGATCTTACTTAACCAGTGAGGTCGGGACAGCTCTCTGACATTCATTCACAGATGCATTTGGAAAGGAAAGTCTTCCAACTTCTAAGTTCCAATATGTTTCTCTTTGCCTTTGAAATCTGTGTCTCTAGAGCAATTTCTTAGTCCTCTTTTGTTTTCTCTCTGTTCCTCTTTAATTTTGTTTATTGTATGTGCTGAGGTGAGGCACATGCGTGGGAGTTGGAGAACAGTGCTCAGTAGTAAACTATCTTCTTCCACTGTGGGGTCTGGGGACTGAGCTCAGGCTGGCAGGTTTGCATGGCAAGTGCTGTTAGCTGCTTTATTTTCATTTCTTAATGTGTGTTGGGAATAATTTTTCCATACCCAGATTTAAAAATTCAAACTTAAGATTAAGTTTCTAAAAAGAGGTTTCAGACTTCTAGACATATACAGTCCCAACCTATAAGCCACGGCTGAGCTTTCTAGATCAGTTTTTTTTAAAAATGATTTTTCTGCTGTTTTTACATCAACTTTATCTGGGGTTTTAAAAATGATGAAATGAGAGTCTAATATCTTTCAACCCAATTAATCCCAATTAATTCCATCTTCCTTCCCTGTCACCAGTATAGGAGTGCACATGTGGCCAAATGCCAGTCAATTATGCATCAGAAATCTTCAACCTTAAGGGTGACTCTGAGCACTTGTAAGTGACAAAATTAAAACCCTCATCAAATGTGAAGTCTTTTGTCCTTACTACTGTACTTACAATAAGTCAGTTTGGGTCAGGATTCCTGCTATTTGCAGTTGTTTTTGTAATGATTAAGTCACAATACATCTGCATATCTAATTCTGCCCTCTTGTCTGTTACACTGATGGGCCTCTTTCTTTTTACCACCACACATTCTGTTACAATAACTTCCCACCCTCATTATTGGTCTGTCACTGCCTCCACCCCTACTGATTTTCCCTCACAATAATTTGTGTGTGTGTGTGTGTGTGTATTTTCAGATGATTATTTCTTATAATGGATTCTTCTCAGAATGGAAAAAAAACAGAATATGGAAAAAATTTGAAAAGAAATTTGATGTGCACGTGGAATAGCACAATGACCTTTAACGACTATGGTATAAACAGAACACAGTGAGATATTCTCATTGAGACATTTCCTTATCACATTTTCCTTGACTGATAATACTTCACATTTTTGTCGGGGGAGAACAATCATTCCTTAATTGGAACAGCGTGTGCTGCAGAACCGCCCACTGAACTATGAGCTCTCTCCCACCCACAGTTTTATGTAGCTCTGAATAGCAAATGTTGGAAGCCAAGAGAGTGAGTTACACATTTTATTTCTTTTGAATAAACTCCAGTAACTTTTGTGGCAAATTCTCTAAATTTATCAAAGAGAAGAGCTCTCCTTAACACTTGAAACATTCCATTTTCAATTTTAAATACATCTACACACAACACTTTCAAATGATTCACAATATGGTTTCCCGGAAGGGAATGAGTCTTGGTTTTCCCAGGCTTGACCCTATTGTGTGGAACTTGTCTGGGCTGTAATTGGCCCCGGGATTGTGTTTCAGTCATTGTCTTATTTCTTGGTTTTGTTTCACCACCAGCACTATGCTGATTCTATGCCCACTCCAGACATGGCTGGGATGGGTGGAGGCATCACTGGGTCCCTTACCTTGACGAACCAGATGAACCTCTATAAATGTCATCCACCGAGCAGAAATGATGCCCACCTGAACCATGTGTTGTACCAATTTGAGAAATGTCACAGAAAATGAAGCAAAATAAAAGCCACAGGGATGACAAAAACCCTCTGAGAGATGGTAGTCTCCCACATTTTCACATTCTCCTCACACTGCAGCCTGCACTGAGACTCCTTTCTGTCATGTCTGATCTTCCACTATCCAGCTTTTCTTGCTCATTTTACTAACGTCTTACTCTTTAAAATGGGTGCTTTTAAACCTGTGGCTCTCAACCTGTGCGTTGCTACCTCCTTGGGCGTTGAACACCACAACATGAGGGACTGTATTAAAGGGTCACAACATTAGGAAGGTTGAGAAAAACTGAGGCAAAGACTCAGATCTTGGCGATTGGAAATCATTTCACTTTCTGTGTTCTTTCCTTCAGAACGGGGCCCAGTTTTACAGCTTTAGTGACCGCTTCTGTGTTTGCTACTCTCACCCTCCTTGGCTCAGTTTTGTTTTTCTTTTCTCAAGCTTTGAGTGCCTCCACCATTCCAATCTATTATTCTACAATCCTGAAGAGCGGTCTCCCAGAAGGAAATCTGCCTTTTCAAACTTTGCTTTCCAAATGCCCAGGCTGATTCACTATGGAATATTCTAGAATTAAGAATTTGGAAAAAGAATCAACAACATTTTCATCATTATCAACAACAACAACATAATAATAATAAAAGCTATGTTGCAATAAACTTACAGTTCCACCTGTTGGGCCTATTATTCCTTCTCTGCCAAGAGGGCCAGTGTTTCCCTGTTGGGGGTAAAGAAAGCAGTCAGTTTCAGTCTAAAAATGTCTGTTGGAGTGATGTTTTTGTACACTGTGTGAACATGAGTCTCTGTCCTTCCTTGCTTACCTAAGGCACCCTTTGATTGGTTAAAATAAAAAGCTTATGGCCTATAGCGAAAGCCAGGATAGTAAGGTGGGACTTTTGGACAGAGTGAGGAACTCTGGGAAAGAGTCAGGCACAGGAGACTAAGCATCTAGATTCTGAGGAAATCTGCCCTACAGAACTGATGAGAGGTAACCAGTCACGTGGAAGATATAGACTAGTATAAGCAGGTTAATATAAGTAAAGAGCTAGCTGGGGAGCAAGCCTGAGCTAAGGCCAAAAGCATTGTAAATAAGTGTAAGCCTCTGTGTCATTGTTTGAGAACTAGGATGGGCATAGAAAGGCCCACTGTCAATAGCCAGCCTCATTCCCCATATAAATTACAGAAAAAAATACGCCAGAAAACATGTGCAATGATAAAATAGCTATCTCTAAATAGTTTTGGTTTCATATATCATTATCCCTTCTCAGCCAAGAGGGCCAGCGTTTCCCTGTTGGGGGTAAAGAAAGCAGTCAGTCTCAGTCTAAAAAAAAAGTCCGTTGGAGTGATGCTTTTTTATTATTAGCATATTAGCATATAGCAGAGTACATTTTTAGCATAAATTATAGTAATTTTGACATCACATGATAAAATTGTTGTATTGCTGTAGTTTTCAGTCAAAGAGGTGTAAGTTATTTCTAACTAATACGAATCAAAATTGAAACATTCATGTGATGAGAAGTCCAAGATTATATTTTGTATGCGGAGCTTTATATAATAAATGATGTTGCTTTTCTTAGGAGTTATAGAAGAATGCACACATTTGTGAGTGAGTTTTTTATAAATGATGAAGGGATGGGTGTCTGGGTTCCATGACACAACACATGGCAGCAAGGGAGTACAGGGCAGGACCAGAGGGCATCTCATGGTGACCAACCAAGCAGCAGGGTTCTCTGTGAGACACTGCAGAACTGGACACAAAGATGCTTAGTGTCTGATCTGTTGATTATGAGGATGTCCCTGAATGAGCTGGGTAGCTAGTAAATTCCCTTCTTTTAAAAAAATATTGGTTATATTATTTATTTACATTTCAAATGTTACCCCCCTCCCAGTTCCCCCCCCTGCAACCTCCCTATCCCATCACCCCTCCCCCTGCTTCTATGAGGGTGCTCCCTCATCATACTGTCATTTTCAAATAAATATAAAATACTCATTTTATTTATTTATTTTTTTAATCAAATTCTACTTTCCATTTCAGTTGACAGAAAATTTCTGATTTCTGTATGGAATATGCAGCTATAAAAACCTAACAGGTTTTTTCTTTTTCTATAACATGTGGCGATAAAGAAATGCTGTCTATTTGAATCCAATGTGATGTAGCCCATTGTCTGACAGCTCTGATAGTAAGTATGCCTGCAAACTAGAAATTACTGAGACATGAAATGAGTTGAGATCACTTTTTAAAACATAGCAAACTTTAAGAGATAATTTGTAAACACGGTACTCAAATTTCAAAGATCTATAATTGAACTGAGAAAGTTGATATTTTAATTTAATCTAGTGTAGCCTCCAGACTCAACTAAATGTTGAGGAAACTTTAGTCTAATTATGACATACGTTTCCCAAATA
This sequence comes from Rhabdomys pumilio, assembly GCA_030674055.1. NCBI lineage: Eukaryota > Metazoa > Chordata > Mammalia > Rodentia > Muridae > Rhabdomys > Rhabdomys pumilio. Next base: position 13,286,156 of record JANHMN010000001.1, read on the forward strand.
ATGTTACTAGAAAGGTATAAACTAACACTCGGAGAAATACACTGAAGACGGTGATGATTTCATACATTTGTCTAAGTGCAAACATTACATCTTGATTTTAGTAGTAGGTACCAGTTAGCTACGTAGTAGGCAGAGGTTATCTATGTAAGCATGTTTTTGGAATGGGGCACAATAAAATCTTGATTTTCTAACTTAATTACTCTTACTTAATCATCAAGCTCCTCTTGATTTTGGGCGCAAGAAGCAGAGCACCTACTACCGACGGTGCACTCTGCTTCTGCAGCTTTAGTAAGCAGCCCTGTAGCAAGCGGTTTGGTCAATCAGATAGGGAGACAAATTCTTCCTGCGTTGGCATGCTATCATGCCCTGGTCTCGGAGATATTTTCCAGAGATTTAGCTTTCCAAGCTGCAATGTGGGGTGACAGCACCTCTTGGAAGATTTTAATTAGGATTAAATGACATAAGAGACACAGACTGGACATTGGCACACCTTCCTGAGATCCTTCTCCGATGCTAGCACAGCAAGACCTTTCCTTGTCTCCCAAGTCTTTTCTGACTCCAAGCCTCGTGAGCTCACTGCATGAATTGTACCTTGTACTGTTAATCAGGTAATGAGAGGGACTGACCCACGAGTGATACAGGCTCTATTCCTGGCTCCCTTTATGGAACCCCATTTATTGACAGCAGCCAGACACTGAGGAGGCCATAAAAGCAACATTTATTTTATGATTGCCCGTTTGCATACCGCAGTTGTGGATGGTCAGAAAAGACACTTTATAGAACACACCCACTTTCCTTGGCTCCTTAGAAATGGTGAAAACACCCAACAAACCTACACCTGACCACGTGTGCAGGACTCCAAGTGAACATTCCATACAGTGCTGCTCCTTGTTTCATTAAAAATAAGTTATTGTTGGAATTAGGGAGGGCTACAGAATTTTATATCTGACTTCATTCACTGCTTTGACCAAGATAGTGGTTTGGGGTCCATAAGGCTCTGCAGGAATCTTTCCTGTTGCATTTGAGCTGTTCTTTCCTCTCTCTCCTTCCCACTCGAGTCCTAGCAGCTCCTGCAAACCGTGGAGTGGCTATGACCACAGCCAAGTCACTATTTGAAGCTTTAAAAACCTTTGTTCTATTTTGTTTCCATTTTAAAGACCATCCCTCATTATGATGGCGCAATTAATAATAATTAAAAAGAAACACAGAACAAAGCAAAACTAACACTGACCAGGACTGGGCCTGGCCCATTTACTTTGCATTCTGCAGGTCCAGGCAGAGTGAGCACGGAATGAAGTTTGCTAGTCTTTGATTTTTGGAAGTGTTTCAGTCGCTCACACTGCTCTCTTGCCATATCTGACCCTGAGCGGAGAAAACTCAGCTTTGGGGAAATAGTGTGGAAAAAGTGTGGTCTTAAGAGCTCTGGCGCCATGGGTCCCTCCCCATGTGCTCCCAGGCTGGTGGTTTAGACTCTGGGAGCTCTGGTTGGTTGGTATTGTTGCTCTTCTCATGGGGCCACAAACCCTTTCAGCTCCTTCAGCTCCTTCTCTCTTAACTTCTCCATTGGGAATCCCTTGATCAGATCAATGGTTAGCTGTGATTTGAGGGTGGGGAGATGGGAGTGGGCGGGTGGGTGGGGGCACATCCTCATAGAAGCAGGAGGAGGGGGGATGGGATGAGAGCTCCTGGGCGGGGGTGGGGGGAATGGGGCAAGGGGGTAACATCTGAAATGTAAATAAAATATCTAATAAAAATAAAACAAAAAAGTAAAAATACTAAACGATATTAAAAAAAAAAAAAGAAAAGAAAAGAGAAGAGCTCTGTGCAGAGGCAAGCCTCCCCAGGTGGCTGCTGTTTGGCCTCTGTATTAATGTGCATGACACAAACTGCTTTGTTTTTGAAGCTGAGGTGGGTTAACAGATATACTGTTTATTCTCCACAGCTACTCTGGTGATTCTTTTTTCTTTTTTAAATAAGAACTGAGAAGTGTGGGTGGCCTATGATAGCATTTTGCTCGAACTAATTTATGAGCCATAAAAGGATGGAACTTGCACATGTTGTTACGAGTTTTCATCTTAAAAATCACTGTATTAAGTTATCTTTAGAGTGTGAAGTATATTAAAGTCCTACACTACGCAAACAAGCAGAAGTCTTGGGCGACGGAATGGTTCTGTACTTACTATCTGCCCCACAGGGCCTTTAGGGCCTACAATTCCAACGATGCCAGCATCCCCCTCTGGACCCTAGAGACACAACAAAAAACAGAAAGCCTGCTTTAACCTTCTATAAATAGTTTACAAATGAAGAGTCTTATGGCAATCTAGAAAGAACTATCAAGAATAGTCCTTAAAAAGGGAACAAAAGGCAATCATATAAGAAAATTGATGGGACATAAGATTATAGAAATGTTTTATCAATGTGTGTGTAAGTGTGTGTGTCTGTGTGTGTCTGTGTGCATATGTGTGTGTGTACATGCGTGTGGGTGTGTATGTATGCTATATCTGAGTGTGTATGGGAGTAGATACATGTGTGGAGAGTTAGGGGACAGGCATCATGCCCCACTGTGTTTGTGACAGGGTCTTTCTTGCTGCAGGTGAAGCCTAGCTGGCCCATGGGTGAGTCTCTGACCACTGACACCCATCTTCCCTGTGATGGGGTTTTTCTTGCTGCACGTGCAGCCTAGTTGCACAGAGGGTACTGGGATGAAGGCAGCCTGAGATTCTGTGACTGGCTTTGATGTGGATTCCGGAGACCAGAACACAAGTTCTCATGCTTCTGCGGCAAGTGCTTTACTCCATGAGCCAGCTTGCCACTTAATTTTAATTGTTTTTTTCAGACAAGGTCTCATATATCCCAGGTTTGCCCTGAACACTAATCTTCCCAGCTCATTAAGCTCAGCAATTAGGCTTTGAAATCAACATTTTCACTCAAACACATGGGTACATGAATAAGAATTTTAAAAATTAAAGGAAGGTTCAAGTCATAGACTAAATATTGATTATTTAAACACCTCTTCTTTTTTTGAACTATGTGTCCGACTATCAGAACATATATACACGTACTCTGGGGCCTGGGAATCCTTGGAAGCCTGTCAAACCCTGATCACCATGTTCTCCCTGCAAGGCAAACGGACAAGACAATTGTTACTCTACAGTGGTAGCCTGGCTTGTGAAGTAAGTGTGTGGTGATTTCAGAGCTGACACATACAGGCTGTCCTTTCAGACCAGGCTCTCCACGTAGTCCTTGGTCACCTTGTGTTCCTCGCTGACCTCTTTGGCCTGGAATTCCAGGCTGACCAGGTAGCCCTTGTTCACCCTACAGACCAGACAAAGAAATGTGGTTAGGAACTCAGAATCTATAAACATATTAATATATATATATATATGATATATTTGACATCCCCAATGCCTTGTGTTATTCTTGAAAACTGAAAAATTCTGAAAAAATATACATATTGAGTTTTTCAGAATAGCACAAGGCATTGGGGATGTCAAAATATATCATCTTCATCCTTTCTACCATTTCCTATACATAAAATTTTATTATAATAAGCAAAAAGTATTGCCATAAGTAAAGAAAATTCCAAGGGTTTGGGTGGTCTGCCCGTGGGAAGAAAAGGGAAGAGGGAGCCTATGAAATGCATAGGAGAAGCCTCAGAGAAAACGGGGAAGGTGTGGCATGTAGAAAGAGTTATGAGACATGAACATGCTTTGTACATAAGTGATCATTTTGATGTTTCCCTGTATTCCAGAGACGACTCAGCTACACAACCCTGGACATCGAGTGGATCCTGAGTGATGGACCCAGTTTTACCAAGATTATTATTCCAGTCCTACCAACCTCAGCAATGGGTGGTTCTAGTAACAGGATTATGAAACAGTGGTTACACTCAGCTTTAGAGGAAGAAGTGTACTTGAGAAAGTATGAATCTGGCAGTAAACTCCATTTTTCTAATTGTAGAAGGCAGATGACAGAGAAGGAGAGCCCAAAACAAATGAGGAAGGGACATTGTAGAAATGCCTCTAGCTCTCGGTGAGTGAGCTATGCCTGGCAGCTGTGAGTGAGACAGAGGACAGTTTGGAAGTCCCACTAGTCATGTGCCCGGTGGCCACAGGAAACAGACACGTGTAGGCCATATATGGTTCTTTTCCCTAATGTGGTTTTACTATTAGCCAGATGAAGACAAACTCAGCTGTGACCTAGTCAGTATATGCAGGATCCTAACACACAAAAGAAGGTACCTTTGGTCCCGGAACACCAGGGCTTCCTGGAGGGCCTGATGAACCCTTTTCTCCTTGGGGACCTGGGGATCCAGCCAATCCTGTTCTTCCCGGACTGCCCATGATGCCCTAAATAACAGACAAGAAATGGAAATTAGCACATTTGGAGAAAGTCAATGTAGAGTTTTGATAAATACAGAAAAGAACATGTTTCTAGAGGCTGCAGGTGATGCAATGCCCAGGTTTGAGAGTTTTGCTTTCCCTCAGGAGTGAAACAATAAAGCGTTTGGAGCCTCATCATTCACGTGAGTTGTCTAATTATAGTTAATAAGGTCTCAGGTTTTAAAAATAGAGACTATAAAGCAATACCAAGTTATAAGCAGGTTGTAAAGTATGTTTTGCTCCATTCTTACTTAAAGATGCATACTTTGCTGTGCACAGCAACTCTTACAGAAGAATGTCTCATCACAAAGAATATTCTGTTCCTCAATTATGCAATTCTGGGAAATCCAGTAAAAATAGTTTGAAAATAAAAATAGACAAGCAAATATATTAAATACATGAAACCAAATCCTGAATCAAGATTGGCCATCTGTGTCTATCAAACCAAATACAAGCATTCAGCTGTTGTTGTATAGATTAGAACATGATCATAGCTTTTTACATTTGATAATGGGAAAATAGAAATAATAATTTAAAATGTGAAGAGTATATGAGATTAAAATTTTAATAAATATTAATAAAATTTTATTGGGACACAGTCACATTCATTCCTTAATGTATTGGTCCTGGCTTCACTTGTGCAGTAGCCGAACTGAGGAACCATGGCAGAGATGTTAGTACTTCTTCTGTTTGCTAAAAGCAGATTGGAGTGAGGCTAAGTTTCAAATGGGACATACATGGTCTTCCTGTAAATTTTTATTTCTTGTCTTTTATTATTGGGACATATGTACCATGTCACAATAAAAAAAAAAGGTGAACCTTGAATGTCATGATTTATAGATGTAGCAGAATGTGGTTTTTTTTTAAGCAAATTAAATGACAAACTCTTGTATTTATTATGTACTGAAACTCCATCTATCACTAAAACTACATATACTCCAGCAATATCAGACCAAGGACATATTTCAACTTTACATGAATGCAAGAGATAGGAAATTAGAAAGAATTTAAAAAGGAGTGTCTTATCATAGCAGAATGGACACGCGCGCGTGCACACACACACACACACACACACACACACACACACACACAAAACCTCTTTTAAAGAAGGCTGAAATAAAATAAGTCTTTCAATTGCCAGCCCAGTAGAAAATTAACCTTGTTTGTGGTGACTGAATTATGTCATGTAGCAAAAACAAAAAACAAAAAAACAACAACAACAAAAACAAACAAACAAACAAAAAAACAAAAACAAAACAAAACTAAAACTAAAAAAACAAACCTTGTTCAAGATTGTTTAGCCTTTTGGTAAGAATATTGTTTGAAATGTTGACATTTTAATAGAATCAAGAGTTGGAGGATATAGGGAATGATTTTAAAGTGGCTTTCTTGCTCTTGGTAAACCAACAGAAGTTTGCAATATTGATAAGTTGTTCATTCGAGGAGTCAATGCTGAGTTTGAAATGATGGAGGAGGTAACCTGCAGGAGTAGGCTGTGGATGGCTGCGAGGAAGACTGTGGTCAGGGAAATTAGGAAAATAAGACAAGCTAAAGTGAGAGCTGACAAAACTGACAGCTGTGACAGGCCAACAGACAAAGAGCTGCTGGACAAACATCAACACTTGTGAAAATTCTGGTGTTCAAAGCTATAAATATTCATTGCATTATTTGTCTTCAGGGAATCTGAGGAAAATGTTTGAATATAATATATAGGTTATCCAACCTGTCTGTCAACTGTGAATTCCATTGGCTTTTGTAGATTTAATTTTCTTTGGTTCTATAAAGTTTTTAATCAAAAATGAGGGATGGGCTATCTTGACTTGTCGAATTACACAATATCCAGTGGCTTGGTGCTAAATGTAGCTAAGTTGAAGTATTTTGAGGCAAGACGAAAACTCCCCTAAATGAGAGAAACATCCCTCTATATAAGAAAAACATCCCTCTATATAAGAGGACAGTAAATAAGTTGTTTTTAATGTCTGAAATCTTCCCAAAGTAAAGAAAGTCATATAAAGAAAGAAATTACATGAGATGTAACACACCGAGTAAGAGACTTGTCTGGCATGCGTGGGGCCCTAAGGGCCAACTCCCAGCACTACCTAAACCAAGTGTGTGGTCTGCACCTATGACCCTAGTGGCCAGGATGTGGAGGAAGACTGAGAGGTTACGGTCATTCTTGATAACAAGGTGAGTTTGAGGTTAGCCTTAGGATACTTAAGACTCCATCTCCAAAAACAATTAGATTTTGCTGTAGACATTACAGTGCTTATTAGTTAATGAAGCTCAAAATAACATAGAAGAAGAGTGATTGAATATAAAACATACACTGTAATTACTTCAAAACCAAATCACATGCAACTCTAGAAGCCTTATACTTTTCTGTACTGTCAAAAATTAACACGAAAGTGAGATCCCTGCCGGATTTCCTGATTTCTCTTTCAGGTGCATATTTTAGAGATGGGAGGAAGAGGATTCTGTTTTTCTCCATCTATTTGTACAGTTGAAGAGTTTCCACATAACCTTCCATTGGAAATGATTAGGCTACAATGTAATGGCATGTTACAAGACAAATATCAAGGGAAAAATCTAATGGAATTCTACAAATTCCTTCCATGCACTGAATGCGTTCAATTAAGATCATATGCTCATAAATTGTGGACTTGGAAGTTTCGGTCTCTGAGTAAAGAACTTACAAAGATGGACTATGTGAAATATGAAGAATCCCAACACAGAGCAGTATAACAGATGAGCAAAAAAAAAAAAAAGTCAGTAGGGAACTGTAGTGAGCTACACGTGTCTCTCCGAAGAGGATTGTGCTTTCTCCATCTTTCTTACAAGTAGATCTTATTACAAAAATTGTACTCAATTATTATGTGTTAACATTATTCATGAATAGAATTGTGTGACACATCACTTTGCCATACACATTTCTAAGCAGAATTCTCAGTTCCCTTATTTTCTACTGGTTCTTACTAAATCTGGTAAATTCTCCTTTAGAAAGCACTTGCTACTGTTTGAGTGTGTTCCTGGGATACTAATTCATGTCATTCACTGATTCTCCCATGCACCCAACAAGGATTTTCAAAATATCAACTAGTGTAAGGAAGATACCTCTAAGGAATATGCACATAAATATATTCCTTGTCTATTACATAGAGTTTAAAATTTGTGTGTATGTGTGTCTGTCTGCGTGTATGTATGTACAAGTATGTACGAGTGTGTAAGGGTACCCACAAAGGTCAGACAAGGGTGCTCAATGTCCTGGAGCTGGAGTTGCAGGGTGTTGTGAGTTGCTGGATGTAGCCAGTAGAAAATTAATTCTGGTCCATTGTAAGAGCCGCTAGGGGACCAAGCACTCCTAACTGTTGAGCCATCTCTCCAGTACCTATCTTCTTAAAGGTACCCTTCATAAGTAGATTTTTTCATGACTGCAAAAGACTCATTTAAGTATTAATAAACTATGCCAAGTGCCTTAAGACAGATGGCTGTGGGACATAATTTATATTCATGAAAAGTCCCAGGGTTGACTTTGAAGGCCTTTTGGTCCTTACCTACATTCACTATTTTATCTCCCATCATTTCTTTATATTAGTGGAGCTCAATATTTGAGGAGCCATTATGAATGCAAAACCTTTACAGAGGGAGGAAAAGAGGACAGAAGAGAGAAGAGAGGACTGGTAGAGAAGGTGGTGGGAGAGAAAGAAGAAAGAGTATAAAGTGAGGAGATAGAGAAATAGTGATAGCTATTCTATCTATCTATCTATTTATCTATCTATCTATCTATCTATCTATCTATCTATCTATCTATCTATCTATCTATTTATCTATCTATATCTATCTATTAATGTATCTGCCTCTGTCTGTCTGTCTGTCTGTCTGTCTGTCTGTCTGTCTGTCTGTCTATGGGGACTCTCCACACTGTAGAGTTTGAATGTAGGTATCCTAGTTCCTCCATGCTGCAAGCATTTCACCTCATCCTAAATATATTAGGCTTCCTGTTTGTCTTCCATTGCTTCTCTCTATACGTTTCTCACTGATTTATGTGTTCTGTGAGATGACACTTCTGGGATGATTTCCTATATGAATCATGAGAACTCTGAGGGGACAAGATGATTCTTTTTTAGAGTTCATCCATGCAAATGAAAGCACATCTTATAAGGGGCACTTGAGACTTCAGGAAAGTTCAAAATTGGCCAAAGAAGACTTAGGTGTTATGTGAGTGACTGAATATCTGAAGGGACAATGAATTTACAGGAGAGGGGCATTTTGAAAGTGAAGTTTAAGCAGGATATGGTGCTGTATGTAATCCCAGAAGCTAGAATGCGGAGTTAGGAGTGTCATAAATTCAAGTTCGGCTTGGGCTACATAGTGACTTTGAAGCCAACATGGGCCACACATGAGACTTGGTCTCAAAAAAAAAAAATCTCACTACCAATAAAACAACAACCAATCCGCCTAACTATCCAATCATCCTTTACAACCAACTAACCAACCAACCAACCAACCAACCAACCATCAAAATTCTAATGGAAATTTTTCCATTTGGGAAACTCATCAGCCAGAAGACATAAAGACATTATAATGGCTTACAGAATCTTTAAAAGGTCATGTATAAAAGTTGGAAGGAAATGTAGGTAAGGAAGGAAAAACAAAATAAAGCAAATATTCTTAGACCAGCAAAGTAACTTTATAGTTAAAGTTGGCTACAAAAAATGTGTGGATACAAATCACCATCACCGCCATCGCCACTGCCACCGCCACCGCCACCGTCACCGTCACCGTCACCGTCACCATCACCACCACCACCTCCACCACCACCACCTCTACCATCACCACCACCATCACCATCACCATCACCACCACCACCTCCACCATCACCATCACCATCACCATCACCATCACCATCACCATCACCATCACCATCACCATCATCATCATCTTGCAAGCTTGTGAGCTACCTTTCCCCAGAAGTCACAGGGAGACAAGCTGTATGAGTACATTATACCAGATGTAGGCTAGCTCAAGGTCCCACAATCCCAAAACAGTATCTTGTCACCTCCATCATAATTCTAGGTAATTTTCAAGACCATTATTTTCCTAGTAGAAAAGACACATACTCTTCTGCCAAGACACGGACAATAAACACGTAGACACTGTTGGACAGCCCTGAGGTCAACAGACAATTTAGGCTGTGGAAGTCATCAAGAGAAATCTCATTAAGGCTACATGGAAAGTTAATTTTGTTTGGATTATCAGACACTCAGCCCAGGCTAATGAATGCACTGCACGTCATTTACCATTCACGTTGGTTTCTTAGAGAGAAATTCAAGGACAGTAGCAGAGCGTTCTGTACAAAGTTCTAAGACTGTTTCAGACAAGTAAAGAACAAACATTTTTTTTTATTAGGGATACACAGATGGATTAAGTTTGTTTTCAAGAGAAACAGATGCTAATTCCAGGCATGCTGTCTGGTGGTTTCCAAAGGATTATTTGCTTCAAACAATTGAGAGAAGGGGTAAAGTAATACAGGGAAATTTTACAGACAAATAAAATCACAATAATTATTCATTTTGCTAAGAGATGGTGAGACCGGTGAATAGCTTACCTGAATCTTAGAAGGTTAATTTGGTGGCACGCTCATGTATGAACTAGGAAATCTTTCCCACATCTATATCCAGTACACTCTAGTCAATTTATTACCATTTTCATGATTTAAAGGTACTATCCAATTATTAAATAGAAGGTTAATATAGCAAGAAGAGTACATGATGTCTAGTGGCCAGGAAGTTTCATTATTCTCAGACAAAGGATGTTTCCCTACACAAATGAGTTTTGAGCCCTGCAGGACAGTGTAGCCACTTTTGACAGGACAGAAAGTGATTAACCAAAGTCTTGAGGTCCTGGTTTCAATAAGAAACGAATGTGTGTCATATTGTGGGTGCTTTCTGTCACTGTGTACTTCCCATGCCTCAGAAACTGGCATCACCACGTATCTATTGTTTTTTCCCACTTGCTGTAAATCAAGGAAGGAAGAGGGAGGTGTCTGAGCCGAATGGAAAGACCCAGGAATGAAAAGCAGGCTTTCCTGTAGACAATGAGAAGAAAAACAGACTCTGGAACTCACTTGTGCATAACAGTAAAGCACAGCAGAGACTCTCTCCTGCCCCCTCTGGCCCTTGAGTGCTGTCTCACTGTCACTAGTACTCAACAAGCTATCTTGAGAAATCAGTGGTAAATAAAATCTGCGAAGTCTGGGCAACAATAGACAGACACAGTAGAAAGAGGCTCAGGGAGAGGCCGATATCTTTAAAATGACATCGAATGGGTTATAAACCTTCAAGACACTGATTCTATTGATTTTTTTTAGTCAAATGGAAAAAACCTTAAATGACATTGAATTTCATATTATTTGATGTTTTCTTGAAAATTTCTAGGAAAACAATATTTCCCTCTTTCTTGCCCTTTGTGTGTGTATATATATATATATATATATATATATATATATATATATATATATGTGTGTGTGTGTGTGTGTGTGTGTGTGTGTGTATTTTATTGCTATACATATATGTATATTTTCATATACATAGGGGTATGTTCCCGTAGTTATTTGTGATATAATAATAAAACCTAAAATTAATTTATTTCCTGTAGCAGAAAAGTTAAGCATAATGTCTCAAAGTCTTTTTCTATCTTAGGAAACATAGGTATGTCATTTTTAAAGTCAGCAAATTCAAGAGACATAAACAATTCTATGCTTCAACTGTAGCAGTGAAAACTATTCCTGCTTCAGAAGAAGTTCTCATTTTATTTGATGCTAAACAGCTCCTTCCCAGGAAAGAAGTGCCTGTTTAAGAATACTCGGGCTAGGAATTGTGGGTAGTAATATGCACGGTGACAGCACATATAAATCATGCCACGTTTGTAGCACTGTGCTACAGTTCTAGTCACAAGCAACATAGCCAAGAGTTAGAGTAAAATTTATGAGTGAGCTGTTGGGAGGTAGTTTAAACATCTCAGCATAATAAAGTCAAGGGACTGAGAGTAGGTAGAGGCAAGTCTTAACCAGGGAAAGATGATGGCGCTTGCTTTGTGGCTATCTTCAAGTCTATGAAACTAACCTCTCACTCAGATGCAACACAGGCTAGCACTGTGCTAGTCCACCTCCCAGCATCACCCAGCACTGGGCTGGTCCACCTCCCAGCATCACCCAGCATTGTGTGATCCACCTCCCAGCATCACCCAGCATTGTGTGATCCACCTCCCAACATCTCCCAGCATTGTGAGCTAGACCACCTCCCAGCATCACCTAGCACTGAGCTGGTCCACCTCCCAGCATCACACAGCATTGAGTTAGACCACCTCCCAGCACCACCCAGCACTGGGCTGGTCCACCTCCCAGCATCACTCAGCACTGGGCTGGTCCACCTCCCAGCATCACCTAGCATTGAGCTGGACCATATCCCAGCATCACTTACAGATTTCCATTTAAAAAAACGATCGCTTCTTAATCCTGAAAATTCTGAGACCATGCCACTATAGTAAGGGGAACCGTGTGAAGCCTCCTCTACTTAGGTCTCAGCACACAATCACAGGACTACCGGGGACTAGAGAGGACCAGCTATACCTGGCCCTTCACTGCTGTGAAGAAGTCAATATGGACCTTCCTATATCAAAAGCAACTAACATCACATCTGTGTATCTCAGTCCATCCTCTAATAACCCTGTGAGCAGGCCGACTCTTTCCTGACTATGGACATTTTTATTCCGGTTCCTCCTACTCAGCAGGATCTTTTCATATCTGGATTCATCTGACCATGGTCAAGTTCACTATAACCTTCTCAGGGAGTCTTCCCAATTCAAGTTCCTGTACAACGCCCCCTCTCCCATGACACTTTATCGCATAACTGTTTTTTTCCTTGCACTTAACAAGATTTGAAATTATCTGCTGTATCTATTTATTTATAGTCTAGTATCCAACCACTATATAGATCCATATTATCGATCCATAAATTCTGACTTTTGTTCAAGGTCGAATATTAAAACTTGGTTGCTGTTTTATGTACTGTTCCCGATGTCAGCTTTTGTCACCTTACTATCATATTCTATAACTCCTCACTTGTACCAGGCACTGAGCAAATGTTTCTGTTCTAAACTAATGATCCACTAAGCAATTCTATTTATTACTGTATAGAGACAATATTGACTCAATAAGCCTAGACCATGTATTGGGCACTTAACATTAATTATCTCTCTTGATTATAGTAAAAACCACATAAATTAGGTATTGACATAGTCATTTAATAGATGGTATTTGGGATGATAATTAGTTAACACAAGACACAGTCAGCACACAAAGAACATTTCTCAAAGATTTATAGAGCTTTTCCTTCCAGCCTAACAATGTACAAGGTGCCGGGCATCTGAAGAACAAAATGCAAGACCTGCTACACAAGAGTCTATAGTCTCTTGAGAGAAAACATCATGACCAATTAACATCTAAGTTAAGCATGCTTTGCTGTAGAAATCACCCTGAGTGGATCGAAGTTCTGAGCAGACAGGACTCTGATTTAGAATGCACACAGGAGGTACAGTCTGGATGAAGTCCTGAAAGGTTATGAAAATATTCATCATAAAATTAAAGAGAAAGGCGAAAGAGCTTTCTGAGCAGAGGGAATGAATTACACGCATAGAATCAGGAGAGCCAGGAGAGAGATAGAGAGAATTTGGGAGGGAGAGTGATGAAAGTAAGTAAACACATGTGACAGAGTAGAGCCTCGTTGCCATGGTAGAGCAAGCATCCTTGTAAAGAACAGGGCGCTCGCACTAGACTGCCTGGTTTTGATTTCTTGTTCCTATGCTTGTTGACTGTTTGATTTCGGGCAAGTTCTTAGTCTGCCTGAGTACCCATTCCTTCTGGTAAACTGAGGGTAATAGCTCTGCTGACCTCATAGAGATTAAATAACTTAATATGTAATCATCATCTGGGATAGCGACTGGTACACAGTAAACATTGATAACTTAGATGTTACTATGCTTAAATGAACAGCACTCATGAAGACCAGGGTAGGCTGTCAGGCTGGAAAAGTAAACAGAGGTCAGAAACAGAAGGAACACCATTGCACGGAGTATGAACTGCATCTGATGGGGTGGGGCCCGCAGACGATTCAGTGAGGAAACCTCCATCCTGCCGTAGATCTTTCACTTTGAGACTAATGAGCTGCCAAACAGGGTAAATGTTGTCCTGGAAGACATCCTAACGAGCAGGAACCAGTCCAACGGAAGCAGCCATAGGAAAGGAGGGAGAAGGTTCTAATGAGGTGAATCCCTAACTGGATAATCAAGCCCTTTGTGGCACGGAGTTGACAGGACATTTTGAAAGTAGATCTATCCACAGCAAGTAGACAGCGTGCTTAATGAAAGAGTTGCAGCCTCTTCGGAACCAAAGTTCTCGAGTATAGCTGTGTCATGAGTTACAGATGAGCAGATAGGAGGCAGCAGGGCTGCTGGAGCTCCTGACTCGGGCTTCCATGGTGGTCAGGAATGGGCTACTGAGGGGAACTTTCCCTCTTATCCAGTGCTGGGCACAACCCACAAGAGAGAGAAGTTCAAGATTCTCAGTGTTCTTTTAACACAAGAACCTCAGTTTGAGAAATGCACATTAAACGCAGAGTCACCTGATGAATGGTAAAAATCAGGCCTGGAAGAGCCTTGATTTGTCCTAAAATAAGTTGTTAGTTACATCTTATTCCTTCCTTTCCAAAAACCAGTTTTATTAGAGTAGTAATATTTTTTTTTTAAAAAAGGCTGGTAAGTCTTCGTTTTAGTGACAGATAGATTTATGATTTTTTCAAGGAAAAGGTTTTTTCTCTAAATGATTGAGGTACTCTGTTTGTACAGAAGTCCGACTCAATGAAAACAGCATGGTAGACTCATTTGCTACAGATGTGCTAAGCTGTCTGGCCTCGGAACACTCATTTGAGCAAAGGAAATTCACAAAGGCAACTTGAGCCTCCTTGAAGCTATCCCTCTGCTATGGTCACATGACCTTGGAAACCACTGAGACTACAGAGTTAATATGCCAGGAATTCTGTAATTCTGTGGCCACATCAAAACTAAAAAAGGGGAAAAAAAGAAGAGAAAAAAAGAAAGGACATTGTTTAGAAAAACTAGGCAGTTGCATAATGCTACAAACCCTAGAATAAATATTTTTCTAAATGGATAAACCCAGCAGTCTTTAAAGGGAAGCCAAGGAACACCATGGTGCCATGATTTAAATAAAAGGCCAATGGGAAAGATGTCCTTATCCCTGGTTGAAAATACTTCAGGAATCTTCCTTGCTTTTAGCAATGATAATTATTTTCCCCAAAATAGCATTTAAAAACTTAGTAGCTTCACCTCTGCTTTAGAAACTATTCTTTTGGATATTACTTGTGCTAATGACCAGGTAGCCCCTGAAGATATTGGTTTATTTAGTGTATTCTTTTAAAAAAAGCATTATAAACTCAATGTCATATAAATTAATCTGTGGAGAGCAGGGGTACTTATGGAAAACACTTCCATCTTCATAAATACCCACCAGTGTGCAAATCTTGGGAGTACAATGCAGCATCTGTAAAGGAATGTTAAACCACAGAGCTCATAGTTTTATTAAATTTCTGTTTTAGAGCATTACCTGTAAATATCAGAAATTGACCCTCTACAATTTAAGGGGAGGGGAAAGACAATTGCAGCTCATATAATTGCAGACAGGCAATGAAAATCAGGTTTGAAAGTGTGACAATTGAAGGGAAGTCAGGAAGTCAAAATGTGGCTACTGAGACACGAACCATGCTCGCTGCTGTACACAGGATGACATTATGAACACAATTCCTGCCACTGACAACTGTGTGCTGAGTTTAGTAGCTCCAGAGTGGACTCCTCCTGTGGGGGAGCAAATGAAGTTCTAAGTGATTCTGTTTTGTTGTCAGGAGCAGGGCCATGCCAAGGACCCTGATGCCTCAGAACCATGGAGATGGTAAAACCTCCCCAGGCCAGGTTCAGAGGAATATTGACACTGCTTGTAGAGACTATCAGCCACAGCTTTCCACCTCCCAGATGACAGCAACCTAAGGTTTCTAGCCTACAGAGACTTCCTTCTGAGCTAGGCTAATCCTCCACCTCCCTAGTGTCTCCTTCACACATCGATGCTCTCACTTTCAGGTTGATGCTTAAACATCTCGACATCAGAGTACATGGCCCATCTGACCTCAGCTTTTCCATATGTGTCACTCCTTAAAGGCAGCAGTTTGTGACATCTCCTCTATTAGTTGTCCCTTCAAATGCTTAAAAATTTATTAAAGGATTAAAAAATACAAAAGTAGAAAATATTGATTGAGATAGAGAGGAAGATAATGTTTTAATTCAGCTAGCTGATGTGATTTAAGTTGCGTTACTCTAACCCTCCAAAAAATTTACAGCAGAGTCATGGCGTGGTCTTAAGATTCACTCACCATAGTTCACTGTCTCACCAGGGCAACTGCCTGGGTGCTCAGCCTTACTCATGCCTTAGACTGGTGCAGTATTCTTTTGCCTGTGTGCCCGTGTGCCCATGTGCCTGTGTGTGTGTGTATGTGCATGCATGCACACATGTTTGCATGTGTGTGTATGTGCATGTATGCATATGTGTGTGTCTGTGTGTGCATGTGCTCACATGTTTGCATGTGGGTTTATGTATGTGCATATATGCATGTGTGTGTGTGTGCATGGGCGCTCACATGTTTGCATGTGTGTGTATGTGCATGTATGCATGTGTGTGTGTGTGTGTGTGTGTGTGTGTGTAGGTCTGAGAACACAAAGTTGACTTAGAGTGTCTTCCTCAGTTGCTGTCCATTTTATTTATTGAGACAGAGTCTCACAATTGAACCCTGAGATTGTCCATAGGGCTAGTCTAGCTAGCCACCTCATTCTGGGGAATCCCTCTCTGCGTCTGGGATTTCAGGTGGCTGTTATGCTTGATTATCATCCATATGGAAACTGGGGATCTGAACTCAGTCCTCACACTTGCAAGGCAACTGCTTTATCTACCGGGCCATCTCTCTAGCCCTCACACAACTTTTAGACAAATCCCTTGCACGTACTTTCAGTGTAGTTCTCTATGCTTAGCTATCATCAGCTACATAAACAATTAATGTGGTGTTAAGATATCAAGGTTACAATAGTCAGTACTGTCACATCGTGTACAAACAGAAGCTAAGGCCACACCACAGATCACAGGCTGTGGCAAGCTGCACAGTTATGGATTATATAAGTACAGTCTATAATGTTCCATAACGATGGAATCCCAAACATTGCTCGCCTCAGAATCCTGTCATTAAACAACATAAGAGTACAAACGTTTATTTTTGTGTGTGGGTCATTCATCCTGAAGCATTGCTAAATTTATTTTTAATGGATTCTGGACTTTCTACATGGATAACTATGTATTTCTACATGGATAATTATATGCAAATTAAGACAGTTTTATATCTTCCATAATGATTGGAATAACTTTTGTTTCTTGTTACTACTCTTGCTGGAACCTTAGTGTGTTTAGCTGAATCTCCAGTACAATACTGAATGTGTTTTCTATTTATAAGGAGGGGAAACTAAAATCTGTTATTATTTAAGATCTTAGAAGGCTGTCTTACAGATTCAGAAGATTTTATTATAAGGAGTATTGAAAATATTGGCAATTGTATAGTCTAATTAAGTGCACTCCCTTAAATATCTGAGAAAGAGAATACAAATAGAAAGTGCCTAGCACCCGATAGTCAAACTTCGTGGCAGTCTGAAGGAGCACTGGAAGCTAGAGTCTTAGAAACAAATATGTTTGAGATGCATTTCATCGCTTGTTGTGTTAGCCACACTTTCAATAGTGTACACTCGATCATTAAGCTCACTGTTCCTGCGGTGTGAGCAGCAGCCACAGTACGGGCGACTTCTGCATCAGCAGAGGAAAGCTAAGGTATCTATGGAAACCAGGAAAGAGGAACAGAAGTATAATGCAGGACAACGGGGACGGATGGACTATGGAGATGCTCCAGGTGGGGAAACACTAGCTGCATTATCTCCATGAGAGCAGTAGACAATTTCCTGCTATTTCTGATGCTCCTAAATATAGCATGAAGGGTACCTTAGAGCTTATGTGGAAGAAAAAGTAAGGACTATGAGGAAGTGGGCCATTATTTGAAGGTATCATCTACCTGAAAATCCAATAGCACAATGGAAAATTACTTGAAAAAAATATTTTTATCTGTGTTATGTTATAACTTTCAAATAAGTAGTTCTCATTTATACAACAAAATTAACTAGTAAGTAGAACATGAACAAAGACAGACAGCACCTGATAGAACTATTAATAATCACCAGGCTGGCATTTTGAAGCCTGGATTTTACCGAGGTGTTCAAAATGCATTGGAATTGTTTCTCCAAAATCGGAGTTTTGGGAAGTCTCCGTAGTAGAACCTAGGATAGTAATTTACTATTAGAGAAAAGGTGGGAGCATTTATCACTGGTTTGATCTGTACATATCTTTGGCATGTTTAATTCAACATAAGAGCCCACAGAATCAACCAAATATGCCATGGCTTACTAGAATATGCTGGTGTTCAGCTGGAAAGCTTGTAGGTCTTATGGATATATGTTGAACTAAGAGTCTCAATTGTTTCTCAGATTCAGAGCCAATTCCTAGGCCAGAACCTTCTGAGGGAAATCAGATCCTCCTAGAGGAAACCTTCCATGGTATGGTAAAGGGTGTATTTTATGACTCATGTTCAAGGCTTGATCAGAGAGTCCTTTGGTCAATTACTATGTGACCAAGTACTGTAGAAAATGAAACCCCAGCCTTTACAGGATAAAGCTGAAGGCACAGTACACAAGTTATCTTTTAGACTGAGATATTAGGTGAGAGTCCTCTTGTGTGGTGGCTGTGGTACAAAATAATGTCTCTTTATACTTCAGCACCAGAGAAACTGAAGCCAATGCTGGTTGAGTAGTCTAGCTAGGTGTTAAGATCCTGCTAGAATGGAGAGGTGGAAGAAGAGAGGAATAGGAGAAGAAAGGAGAGGAAGAGGAGGAGGAAAAGAGGAAGAGGAAGAAAAAAGTCTTTAAATAGATACTACTGTCAGAGGTCTATAAGATATTTATTTCAAAAAATACCCCAGATGTCACACCTGTCTAGGCCTTAACCTGATGTTCTGATATATTTCCTCCAAAATAAATAGAAACTGTGTTAAAAGACTCCTTAAAATATTCATGTGTCCAGATAGAACCCGAGAATGAGTTTATTTCTGAAATATTTAGATTGCATAAATGATTGTTTCAGTTTCCTTTTGTTTTGAAATACACGAGGTAAGTCACTATAGTGAAGAAAGAACATGAATGTGGGCTTGGGTTTGTGTACGTCACCTCGCCACATTTGAATAAACAACTAGGGTTGATTTATTACTTAAGAAAAGGGAAACAAGTCGATGGATAACCATATTCATTTTTAAATGGAAACTTAGAAACCTCAGTTTTACTGGGCGATTGGAAGAAGATAGTTAGTTATTCTAATGTTTCATGTGAAAATGTAACCCCAGATGACAAACACTTCTGAATTAGGTCGGTACTGATGAAATTCTTCTGTTTGAAGGCCTGGAGAGATGGCTCAGGAGTTAAGGGTGCTTACAGGACTTCAGTTCCTACCAGCCAATGCAGGCAACTTATAGCCTCCTGTAACTTCAGTTCCAGAGGATCTGATGCCCTCTTCTGAACTCTTTAGGTATCTGCACCCATGATCACACACACACACACACACACACACACACACACACACACACACACTCTCTCTCTCTCTCTCTCTCTCTCTCTCTCTCTCTCTCTCAAAAAATACATGATTCTAAACTTTCTGATAGAATAAGCTAGAAATTCACATTAAAAACAAGAATCATTTTCTATCATTGTATCGCCCTTAAATGAACGCAGGAAATATCCACACAGTTCTTGAAAATACCTAGGGCTGTAAAAGCAAAGGGAAAATTATTCTGGCCAGAACCTACTTGAGGTACCGCCAAGACCAAAATGTTCCGAAGACGGCAAAGGACATTTGGTGAACACAAACATGGCCTGCTTGTGGAGCCACTCGATGTGCTTCCTCATACTTTGTTTGCTTTTTAAAACTTTTACATGTACAGAAAATATAAGTTGCTACCATAAAATACTCAAGAGAATATACCTACTGACATACTTGGAAATCATTAGTCCAATTCCAATATAACTATTAGAAAATGATTGGCTTAATCAGAACTAATACCCTATCTATGACTTCCCATGGTCCTTAAAAAGACACCGATGAAGAGGAAATAAGGGGCACAGCACATGCGCTCTACTCACCGGAAGTCCTTGTTTTCCCGGTAGCCCAGGCTTCCCAGGGTATCCTGTCATGCCGTCGACTCCAGGGTATCCTTGTAAGCCTTTTGGCCCGGGAAAGCCTGGAAGTCCCTTGGTAATTAAAAATCATTTGGATTACAGACACATATTGGGTAGATGACACTTCTTGGTGTAGAAAAATTTATATATTTCTATACCTTGCCCTAAGATCTAAGGCTATAACTGCATATAGAAGAACATTTGTTTAGCATCTAGTAGGCCCTGGCTTCAGTCCAAGTGCTTGAGAAAACGTCCCCTAAACAAATATAAAAGTGACTCAGCAATTTATTGTGTAACTTCTCGAGCCTCAGTGGGATTCTCTGATATTTGTTACTGTGTCAGTCCATCTTTCTCTAGCTGTCAAGAATAGATTCGAGATGGACCTGTGAGCTGGAGGAATCAGCTGGAGACATCAGCTGGAAGTATCAGCAGGAGATGTCAGCTGGAGATATCAGCTAGAGGTATCAGCTGGAGATATCAGCTGGAGGTATCAGCTGGAGATATTAGCTGGAGGTATCAGCTGCAGATATCAGCTGGAGGAATCAGCTGGAAATATCAGCTGGAGGTATCAGTGTTTTCTAAAAATTCTTGCATCATTTTTTCCCCTGAAGAATAAAGAATATGATGCTTTTTTACCCTTTTAAAGTCAGATAAACATGTGACTAACAACCAGCCTGAACATCTTGTTTCTACTCTTGAACAATTGGGTTTTATCTGTAGGGCCTTTGGTATGAATGATCTTTTCCACGGTTTTTGCCACCATGCGGGCAAGAAGAAGCAGGTATGTACATCTTGTTGGGTGGCATCAGAAGCAGTGTCTTTCTAATCATCCAGTCAGCACATACCTACCCCGATAGAGGAGGATACTGATGCTAAGGTAAAATTAACCTTTATTCTAGGACAAAGGACTTGTTCCCACCCACCCACAAGACTTTCTGCTCTAATTGCCAGAAGAATGAGAAACTGAGCCCTCCAATTGAAAGCCAGCTCATGTCTTTTTAATTATACTTGAAGACTCTGCCCTTTGTTACGACTTGCTTGGTTATGTTTCCAAGTTCCCTGTTTACAGTGGTTCACCAAGAGGCAGAAGTAAGAGTCCACAGGGAGGGTTCCATAACACGGGGAAATAGCATCCTTCACTTGCAAGGACTTAGATTTAAACAGCAAATCTGGTGTAGCGTTAGTGGTCATATTTTGGTCCCTCTGTGTTCCAGCATGGGTTTGAAGTTTTTGCAAGGCAGTCTGATTTATCCAACATGACATAACTGGCCCCAAACTATTCTGCTTGCTAAAGTTGTCAATTCTGTTTAGAAAAACAAGGAAGATAAAAGAGATCTGTTACTCACAGGAATGCCTGGTTTCCCAGAAGGACCAGGAACTCCCTTTTTCCCTTGAAGACCCTGAAAATGGGAAGCACGGTCATTAATAGATAGAAATAGACTTACTCAAACAATAGCACAGAAGTGCACATAACTTGCCTGTCGCTGGGATGGCTATTTAATCCTCCCAGGACTTGTTTGTGTGTGGGTCACTTCCTCATGGAAAATGGGAGAAACTGAACAGATCACATATGAAATTCCCCTTTTCTCCAAACTCTATGACTTAAAAATTCAAATCATAATTCTAAAATGACACTGTTTGGAAAGTGGCCTCACCTTCAGGCAGGGTCCATGCCTCCTTTTGAAAGTGGCTAAAATTTAAACTCAATAGATTTTTATGGAATATCATCTATCGTGGCATCTGTTGATACATGCTAGGAATTCAAAGGCCAAGTTCCTGGTCACAAGACACCGTGTGGTGATGGATGTGAACCAAGAGCCCAAAATGTGCTTCCATGGAAGCACAAAGAACACACTTTCAAATAAAAAATGGGTATTTATTTCCCAAGGAACTGTTTGTTTTTCCATGTGTGAGATGTTTTAAGTCATAATTGATTCAACAGCAACAGGTCTGCCAGGATAGTTAGAGACTCTGTCCTTGCAAATCATTCCATTGTTCTGATGATATGCCCAAATTATTTTCAGATGAAAAACATGGAAAAGAGTAACCTGGTGTACAAATAAGGAAACTAATTGTATCTTCATTATCAGGCATACTTCTCAGAAAGCATCTGAAGTTACCTCAGACAGGACTGGTAAGTTCTTACAATAATAACTCTAAAGATGCAGCAGAGTGCACATACACAAATAGTCAATCTCAGATGTTACATCTTGGAAGATGGGCTTAAAGGTTTGACGTATAGAGCACGTGCATCACAGAAAAAAGGATATCTTCTGTAAGAGACAGAGGTCTGTTCAGCTAAGCTTGGTGGTATGCAAACCCACCCAGCACCCAGGAAAACACTCATGCAAGAATGGCTGAGAAAACTTCTTCCAGTTAGGTCACAGTGGCGGCCAGCACAGTAGGACTATGGCAGTTAGGGGCCACTAGGGATGGCATGAGTTTTGGTGGATGTGTGTACAGCATCCCTGAAGTCTAAAGTCGCCTTCACATCATCTTCCTGACCATGAAAAGCCAGAATGCTACTTCAGTCTCAAGAGGAAACTCTGTCACATGCAGCAGGTTTGAGGGTTTTAGAGGGGTTAGAGGGAGTTAAGAAGCTAGGTGCCCATCATTCAGCTCTACCTCCACAGGGGATGGACAGATGTTAGGTTCTGCTATAAAGAACACAGACATGGTTCAACTTCTAGCATATTTTCATGTGTTCGCTTCAAACATTTAAATAACAAAATACAAGTAAGAAGGTCTGTGCATCGTTACATCAGTTACATTTGAAGATGATCCTTCTGTTGGGGATTATTTCAGGAGTTAAATGCTGTGCCCTGAGAGCACATCTAAAGACTTGCCACAACTAGAATGTTCTTTAGACTTGGATGGGCATTAGGAAGCTTAATAGCACATGATAGCAACAGGAAGTTCATAATAGCATAGCACTAAGGGAACTTTAGGAACATGAGAGATATTTTAAAAGGTCATTTGGCTGATGCTAGAAGGGTAGTCATGGCAACAGCCACCTATTGAGGAATAAGTGTTTAACCAATACTAAGATTCTGTTCTCTGTCTTGGATCAATCATTCCTTATTACAGTTATTGTCATTTTAGCTGAAAGAAAGTAGGGGGGCTAGAAAAGCCATGATCTCACAACGGAGGTTTCAATATGTGCAGCTTAGCGCACGGAACATTATTCCTGTGACGGAGTAAGTGTTGTGTGCTCCTCAAATTCATGCTGAAATCCTGACGGTCGTGATGAGGCATAATGGTTAGGCCCCTGGGAGGTACTGAGGCTTTGAGAGAGAAGGCCTTGGAGAGGATTCGTGTTCTTCTGAAAGTGACCCCAGAGAGCTCTTCAGTCCTCTCCCAGTGAGGATACCGTGGGGATTCAGCATCCTTTAATATAAAGGTGCTTTGTCACTAGAACCCAACCACGCTGGCATCCTGACCTCGGGCTTGGAGTCCGGAAACAAAACTGTGTTTTTTATAAGCTATGTATCCCTTGTCATTTAGCTATAAGAGCCCGGACAATCCTCGTTTTGTATTGTATTATATTTTGAGAATTTTTACATTAAAACATCTCAAAACTAGCACTGCTAGACAGTTTCATAACTCAACTAAGAGTTAAGCATTGCTAAACACTCACCCCCTTCCACAGTCTACTCTGTCCAGTAGGAAATTACCTATGGGCTAAGGTGAAGGAAATATACTGTCATCATGCAAGCTGTCCCTGGATGATTAACTGGGTTAGACCCGTAAGACAGGAAAGAGTCACACTCCAACCAGAACTCCAAATTCAAAGAAAGTAGATGTATTCTGTGATGCCAGACTTAACTTACTCTATTTTATTTGAACATAAATCCTTCATAAACCCATGGATGGAGTATCTGTCCTCATGTAGGAAAGGCAAATGATTCTGCAGGAAAATTTTTTCACAGTACATGGAATTTGTGCTTTCCCCTTTGCTAAGACACATTGAAAAAGTCACCTAGAGGCCCACATAGAACCATTTCAGAAGCCCTCCACTCATGGCACTCCACTGGCTCTCTGTGCAGAGAAGGTGAGCTAATTTTTATGATAATGGGCATTTTAAGGTCCCCTGTTAATTTAAACCTTGTTTTTTTTGTTTGTTTTTGGTTGTGTTATTTTTAAAGAAATGTAAAGATTTATTCAAATTCTTAGTTTGCTCCAACTTCCTCTGAGTGGCCAACTTTAGAAAGCAAACACAGACTCAAGCCTTTATACATGAATTATTCTCCCTCTCTTCTTTTTAACCAATTCACTAAACTCCAGAAGTTCAGTGCTGAGAGTAAAAGAAGCCCGATGCTTGAGTCTGAGTCTTCGAGGTTTCTGGGAACTTTCACTTATATCTGCATCCCAGGAATCAACAGGATGCAGCGGCTTTTGACTCCACCTTTTTGTAGAAGTACCTACTCTCACATGCCCAGTGAAAAAAAACTCACTGGTTAGTCAGAATTAACTGTATTTTAATTGATAAAAGAGTTTACAATTGATACAAGATTTCAAAGTGATAGCTTTTGTGTGATAATGAGATACAAGATTTCAACCCATAATGAGACCCAGGCAATTAAGTTCTCGTTCTGTTGCTAATTAGTTCCGTGATCTTAGGTAACACATAATCTCTCTGGGATTTATGTTTCTTCACTTCACAAACAAGATTGCTGTCCAGATGATTTTGAGGGGCCATTTCCAAATGTGAAAAACAAACTCAAAGCTTTGTAAAAACAAGATGACAGCAATTGGACAGGACTCATCTGGCCACCAAAGGAGTCCTTAGTGAATTATACATAACGAGTGGCTATTCTTGTAGCAATTAATGCTAGTATAAACTCTTAGAGGTCCTAAATTGTGCTTGTGGGCTCCATGCACCAGCATGCCCCAGAGCAAGAGCAACTGTTTCCGTGGATCACAGAGAAGCCCAGGCGTGGTCAGCACCTTTCAACTTCAACACACAGGGACAGCTCACCAGTTCACTGAAAAGGCTGTCGTCTGATACAAAAATTTGATTTTCCCTGCTTTTAATCCTAACAGAAACTAACAAGAACTAGAAAGTTTCTTCTTCAAGAGATATGTCCAAAGACAAAAAGGAAACCCGATACATAGAAACGTTTTAATTAGAAAATTTTAGGCACTTTAGGATAAAGCCTTGGCAAGCATCCACATTCTTGGGTAGCATTGTTTTATGGGCTTATAGTTCATTCCACGGGTAGCCTGTAGCATGGTTTTATAGGCTTATAGTTTGTTCCACACCATTTTCCACTTTAGATATTAAAAACGTAAAGTGAGAATGAAAGCCACCACATTTCTCTGCATTACATTTCCTTCCCCCAGGACAGTTATTAATACTTAACTCTTCATTAATCCTTGTTTACTTACTGTGCATGGGTTTGTGTATGTGTGAGTGCATACGTGTGTGCAGGTTCATGTGTGCTTGTATGAGCACATACATGTGGCAGCTAGAGGATAACCCTGGGTATTGTTCCTCAGGCTCTGTTCAGTTAAAAAAACAGATTTATTTTATTTTAAGATTATGCAAACATTTCTGTATTAATGTTCATTTTGATTAGAGACCTGTCTTCTCCTGACAGTGGTCTTTCTTGGATTCTAACAAGAAATTGAGCATCTTTGGAGTTACTCCAGTTGTGGTGAGACAGCCACTGGGCAAGAATTGCCTCTTTTCATCTACAGACAAATTACTGTCCAGAAAAGGACGCACTTGCAGAATAGTCGACTGATTATATCTGCCTAGACAGAGTAATCAGCCCTTAATAATTCTGCATCACTAAGGTCTGTCAGATTATCCTGGGCCAGAAGGCTGAAGATCAGACGCTCCAATGTTTTGAAGTATAGGGACTGTCCAGGTGTTCAGCAGTCTCTATAAATTGGATAAGTTTTAGAAGCTATGCTTTGTGCTTCCCATAATTTCAGTTAACTCAGTCATTCTGAATTTCCGACAGGGTTTAAAACTTATAGTCTCATAGCCAATCCTGGCTATTTACTTTGAGAGAAAAGATTTGAGTGGATGGTTTTCAGCTGACATTCATTCTAAAGCCAAGAAAAAAAAATCCAGGTTCAGAACTAAGTGTTTTAGTTAGGAGAGATAACAGAGGCTCTGGGTAGTCAACAAAATGATGGACTGGGTATTAGGACTATCTTGTACATCACCGGTACAAATTGGCATAATTATGCTCCAATTGTATTTTGAGAGAAAAGTGTTATTTTAACAGGAAGGGTGATATGTAGGAGGAGCTAAGGTGGGAGGAGTACAGAAAGGAAGAGAAGGAGTAATGAGAGGAGGAGAAGAAGGAGAGGAGAAGCTAGGTGATGAGAGAGAGAAAGAGAGAGAAGGGGGGACATGGAGGCAGATGTTCACAAATTAAGAGAAACAAACTCATCATTATTTTTCTACCAATTCCTATAAAATTTAAAATTAAGTTACATTACATATTCTTAAATATTA
The DNA here is from genome assembly GCA_030674055.1 of Rhabdomys pumilio. NCBI lineage: Eukaryota > Metazoa > Chordata > Mammalia > Rodentia > Muridae > Rhabdomys > Rhabdomys pumilio. The sequence goes on from JANHMN010000001.1 coordinate 13,312,439, forward strand.
AATTTTAAGAGCTAGAGGTATAGCTTAGTGATATTTCTTAGTGTGTCCAAGGACTTGGGTTCAATCCCTAACACTAGAAAGAAGATACTTTGAAGTCAGAATGTTTCGAGAAGCAGGACAGCTATGGACTGCCAATGAAAAGCCACTTGCTATATATGTTTGAGGCCAGATTTGTCTGAAAGAAGTTTAAATTTAGTGAACCAATGGAGCCTCCATTTGTCAGATAATGAGTAATTGATTTGTTTTATGAAAAAAAAACCCCTTTTATACCGAAGTCTATCACACACAATCAAATGGCTGTTTCTACCTCTATCCTACGAGATAGATACTTTGCTCAGACAAACTTCAATCAGGCTCCCCATCCTGGGACAATCTGTTCACTTCTTTATAGAACCAAAGTACAGCAGAGTTGGCTTGATAAAAACCCATGCCTTGTCTGTCCTCCATCTCTGATCCCTCCAAATGTGGGGTCCTTTACTGCCCACCTCATGTGCTGTCTGATCACCATGGCCTGTCCACATCAGGACCCCTAGCCTGCTTATCTGGACTCCCCTTCATGGAGGACACGGTCCTTAGTGATTTTCCATCCACAGATCCTTACCCTGCTCCTTCCCTGTACATTTTTATCTACTGGTCCTATATTCAGAATCAAATTTCAGTCCAACTCTAAAACCTCATTGTGGGCATCCCTATACCTGCTGTGACCGTCATGAACAGTCTCATTATCCTTCTTTAACAAGTGTTCAACAGTCTTCCTTGTTAATAAGTTCTACGACTGGCTATATCTGACTGGTAGTTTTTCACTCTACAATGTTGATATTTCTGTTTGCAACCTCAGTAACAGACCACCTTCAGGGATATCCTCAGGCAATATTTTACAAGGTCAGGGTAGATAAAGTATAATGCAGATTCTAGTCAAAGGATAGGAATCACTCAATCATGGTTTACTGCAGAGGCAATCACTCCTTCAGGTGTTACAGTGATCCTGTTCAGGAGAGCAAATGGCTATTTGAATTATACACACCTTCTAGCGTGCCTGCGTTTTTAAGCCAAAAACACATTTCACATTGTCTAACAAGTGCCACTTACTTCAGATCCTCTTTCTCCTTTCAGTCCTTGTCCACCCGGGTCACCTGGTTCACCCTTTAATAGGAACCAAGAGAGAAATATCACGTAAAGCAGACAAGAAATGAATTATGTTAACGTACTTTTCTTTAAATGTCAGAATTACAGAACACTTTGATAACATACTGGGGGTCCTTGTTGTCCAGTGGCACCTCGGAGTCCTGGCACACCCATGTGGCCCTGGGAATAGAAAGGATTCTATTAATTCAAGTAAGCTCAGTCATGTGACCTACAGTGTTATCACTTAAAATGGAGGCAGGGCATTCTAGAACTTAATTTAAATATAGTCTTCCTTAAAACAGAATAGAAAATAATAGTTGATGGATATTTTGAGGAATCTAGTATGTTATGCTGGACAGATTTTTTAAATGTGAATTAATGCAGAAGATTGGATGGTGATTAAGATGGTGACTGATCTTCAAAGCCTATAAATGTGATATTATTTGGAAAAAGAGTCTTTATGAGTGTCATTACAATAAGGATCTCCAGGGCATCAGAGCTAGCTGCAAAGCTTAGGATGATGGTGGTCTGCCACACTCTGCTGCCTCCCTGACTTGTCATAGCAGGGAGACCTTTCCACAGTGACCACATAATCACCAGCTGCCTCTATGCACTCTGTGAAGTTGTGGCACACGCGGTTCTCACCAGTGATAAACCGCTTTCTAGGGGTTCCACTTCAAACTTTGCTGTCTTGGTAAACATTGACAATTTCAATTTTTGAAACAGCAAAAGTTAAATGTGAGACAGAAAAGGATTTTGTAAAGTCTTGTGAGAGAGCATAAGGGAACTGGTGGATTCTGCCTTATGGTATTAGTGATGGAGTGAGCTGAGTGGCCATGGGATTGTGTAAGCAAAGTAGGTTCAACCTCAGAGAAACCACATTCCAGATGAAACAGTGAGGACTTCCTAGTGGAGGAAAGAGTGTGGGAAGCAGAGATTTAGGTGACAGAATTGGTAAGTGTATTTGAGATTGCATGTCTAGTAAGAGAGCTACTGAAATAATTCGGACAATAGGCATCTTGAGAAGATGAGTTGAATAACGGCAATCATCTGTCTAGCTGCTTGTCCAATCAGCTTGGCTAGTTGAAGCCTGTCTTTAAGAAGTGATCACAGAATATCGACCTTGAGGCAGAAATGAACTGGGTGAAGTAATCTACCGGGTCATTATTACAAGTATATTATACACAGAACTTAGAACTAAACACTATACAAGATAGATCTAAGGCACTACATAATTAAAAAAAAAACAGCTAGCAAAAACAACAAAAGACAGTAAAATGTGTTGACTGACACGCAAGCAATATTATAGGGCTTCAGGGTGAGTCAGGGATAAAAAAGCTAGAGACAGATTATAAGTGTCAGATAAGGTCTCTGTAAGTGACAATGATGTGAGGCTGGGAGGCACAGAGGATCTTACGAGTGAGACATAAGACTGAAGCAACAGAGAAGCCGACATTGTAAACGAGAGTCAAGAGGTAGAAGGCAAGCACAGAAGATATCATCAACAGGAACGTGAGTCCAAAAATAAGTTTGAGTAAGTTCTATATGGGCTAAACATTTCAGGTGGTTACGTTTATTTTGTAGCTTGCAAGGATTACCTTATAGCCTTCTTCGCCATGTTCCCCTTTCTCTCCTTGCTCCCCCATTGGCCCCTAAAGAGATCACACACAAAGACAACCAGCTTCATGGCTGTAATTCTTTAGTACCGATGTTGCAATTAGGGTGTTTTAGTCTTTTGCCAAAAATATAAAGATCAATGTACAATATCTTCTTAAAGCCTGAAACATGTAACTGAAAAATGGTTGACTTTCAAGTGATGTCAAAAGTGCTACACAATTAAAAACTTGATCTATAATTTAATGATTTATACAGTTGCCATATGATTTCAAAATTTTAATATCTAGATACCAGAAGTAATATAACAAATTCCAACACAGATATAATCAGTATTAGGTTTACTGTTAAAACAGGATTATACAAATATAATCTCATAATGATTCTGTTATGAAAACTATTGGAGAAACAATGCCTAGTAAAACCTTGAATTTTATGCATATAATACCATATTATAAATCTTGTAGTTTTCTTAATGTCAAACAAATTGAAATTTATGCAAGAATTAATTTTATTTATTTTACAGGCTTCTTCAACTAACCTAACAAAGGAAGAGTTACTTTTAAAATATTTCTCATCTAAATTATTTGATATGATAAGCTGTTCAAATTATCATCTTTAAAATTTACACAGAGTATTAGTTTTCACACAGAAGAATTTATTATAGACTATTGATAGATAAAACTTACCTTGCTCCTAAATGAATGGTTAATAGGCATAATGCAAAGACAGAAACTCTTATCCTTATTCAGGGTATTTGGTTTAAATCTCACCCCTATCTTATATCTACTGGGAAATCCCACTGTAATTATATTTTTAGTCCTCAAAATATTTATTATATTTCAGTGGACAGAATTTGATTGATTGACATTCTAGAACCTGGGAAACCAAATACTATTATTCTATACTTGCTATTTATTTTCTGTTTGTTGGACAATTTTTATATTATTTCCATATATTTCCCTCAAAGTCAGTGGTTCTCAACTTTTCTAATGCTGTTACCCTTTAGTACAGTTCCTCATTTTGTGTTGACTCCAAACCATAAAATTATTTTTGTTGCTACTTTACAACTATAATTTTGCTGCTTTATGAATTGTAATATAAATATCTGATATGCAGGAGATTTGATATTTGACCCCTGTGAAAGGGTCATTTGACTCCCAAAGAGGACAGACTAGAGTATATTTCATAAAGACACTTAAACACTTGTACAGAGAGATTGCCTTTATATGAAGTGTCTTGATTTAACTTGAAACATTCTAGAATTTTCTATATTCTTTTCTACAGTAAAATATCAATGGCAACAGTAGCCATAGAGCCAGACCAAAATACTGGGACTATATATTCTGATGTCATGCCTCTGGCATCCTTATTTTGAATGATACAATCGAAAAAAAAATGGAAAATACAACCATTATGCTTATTTCTGTGAACTTAGTGTTATCTACCCACTTAAATTTATATGTGTCTTTCACATCTTGCTTTATCCTTAAACATCATACAATTGGTTATTCAGATATCAAAGTTACACTAGTGGCTATGTCTCAAAAACAAGGATGACAGATTTTTTTTTTTTTTTTAGAATGTTGGATTTGATGACTAACAGGTCCACAGTCTTGAAAAGCAAGTGGCTATGATGACTGTTTATAAAAGCTGACAAACTATTTGGCAACTGTTAGTAAATTCTGATAAACTTGTATAGATTAGGTGTAGATATCTATCATGCATTCAATGTTGAAGGTTAGATTCATAATTAATTTTCTTAAATATACATCTTGGCTAAGGAGCTTGTATTTTTCATATCTGAGGTTTTTACATTATGTAGATGGTATAGAGATAAATATTGATTTAATATAAAGCCTAGTTATAAGACTAACCAAATAGAATTCTGAAAAAACATAACCAACATCAAAAGCTTCTGATTGAATTTCAACTTAGGAACCAAAATAATTTTAGAAAAGACATACTGGTTCACCTCGAGGCCCAGGAGGTCCCAGGACTGTGCTGTCTTCTCCTGGGTAGCCCTAAAAGAAATATAGAAATTTATTAACATAACTCAGTTATGAAAGTACACTTAAAATACTCTGTTACTTTTTTCTTCTTTTTTATTGATTATTTTATTTATTTACATTTCAGATGCCATCCCTTTCCCCATTTCCTCTTCCTAAAAACCCCCATCCCATTTCCCTCCTTTTTGCTTTTATACCATTTTAATTGCATGCAAGTATTAAGGTCAGTTCTAGGTTGAGAAAATAACAATACAATAGATGCAAATAGTCAAAGAATAAGCAAGACAATAAACAGAAATAGTCAAAGAACAAGCAAGGCAATAAACAAAATTCCATGAACAGTCCTGTGATCACTGTTTCTAAGGGCTTATCAGAGTTACCAAAATATCTGAGCCAACTTCCCTGTCCTAGCCCAAAGATATTTTCATGTCTGAAAATTGTTCTGGCCTAAAATTTAGATTCCTGCCTGAAATTACTTCTTTGTTCTAGCCTAATGTCAGATTCCTGCCTGAAGCCCACTTCCTTGTCCTTAGTCAATGTGGTATTTCTGCCAAGCAGCCCATTTCCTTGTCCTTGGCCAAGCAGCCCCCAAAGCTCTCTGCCTCTCCCCCTTTTTTATTTCATAAACAAGACTGAGCCTGTCTTAAGTCATTCTGCCAAGAATGCCTTCCTTTCCCGTCATGGAATATGCATTATCAAAAGCAATGCATTTCTGTCTTAGGCTGGTAAGGCTTTGTGCAGAATCTTACCTGTCCTTGGCTTACCAGCCTGTTAATTTAATAACTCTGTCTGGGAGTCTATTTTCAGGTTTAAGCCATATACTTTGGCTGCCAACATATTGATGTTAAAGACAAGCTTTAATACAATGGGCAGGAATAAAAATATTCCCATGACAAAAAGGGCTAGCATGATCAAGCTATATATGCCAGTCTTGAAGCTTGACCAAAATAGAAATACTGACCTCAAGCCATGGGTAATTTTATCAGTAGTATCTGCTGCATCAACACTCAGCAGAGCAGCATTCTTTAAATTCATAAGCTCAGAGGAGTTAGAATTATGCCAAATATACTGCAATGTCTTTAAAGTTTTTCCTAATTATAATAACTACCACTGTAAATTTTAGAACTAACATGAATCCAGTGGTATTTGCCATAACACTCGAGATGGCTCCTGTTACTATCTAATGTGTTTTTGGCACTGTATTTAAATGAAAACTTTGTAGCTAAGAATTAAGTGTATCATATTTTATATACAGTTCTATTATGTATATAATCTTTTATTGACATATTAATCTGTTTTAATTGCACAAAATTAATCATAATTTTTTTCAACATGTATACTTTCAATTAAATTTCAAACCGAGTCATGCTGTAGTTATTATTAACTCATTAGAAAATTTAAATCTGTTAATATTTGTAAGCTTATGGCAATTTTATCCAGCACATCTCAGCCTCTTTCAGTAAATAATTTTGCTTTTATGAAATTGTGCATTACAAAGTACCTTTACATATACTGTGTCACCTTAATCTTCAATTAATTCATGGAAGATATTTAATATATTTTAATATATTTGAGTTTTAGTTCCTTGGTGTTTATATCTTCCTAAAATTTGCAAATTTTCCAACTTGAAAATTGGCTCTTCTATCTCTTGCAATATTTTCATGCATTCATTTAGAAAGAAATCACAGGTTTAATACATAATTTTGGAAGTAAAAGGTGAACACACACACACACACACACACACCCACCTTTTCTCCTTTAGGTCCTGGTAATCCAGAGGGTCCTGGCTGACCTTGATGGCCCTATAAGAATAGCAACAAGTAAAGAGAGAGTCCTCAGACTAAGCAGACATGTGCTAACTGTTGCTACCAACTCCATGCTGTTACTCAGTGCATTTTTTCTGAAAAGAAATGCAGGATACAATTTACAGAAGTTTGAGAACCCAAATATCGCAATGCTTTCTCAAGGAAAAGAAACATTTTTAAATGAGTGTTGATTTTACTTCATTTTCTTAAGTTTGTTAGGACTTTACTTTTGGTGGTGGATAGTTGAAGCTCCACCATGGCCATTTTAATTGTACAGACATTTATTGAGACTTTGGGTCTTATTTCATTGCATGTATTTTTCATTCACATGTTCTTTATAATAAAGTTGTAATAATAGAAAAGTGAACCTTAATTTGCACATTTGTGATATAATGTGAACTAAAAACACTTTCTTGTCTGTGAATAAACATATTTATTTAAAATCAGAAATGTTTACTCTGTATCCTGGAATTCCTGGTTCGCCTTCAGGTCCCAACAATCCTAGTGGACCCTAAAAATCAAAATAAATATAAGAGAGAAAATAGACAATTGTGTGAATCATTATATGTCTATGACTATTATTAAAAACTTTACCTTTAGATTTTCATGGTTTGAAATTCTGCCCAGTAAATCCAGAAAACAGAAAAAATGACACCCCCCCCAATTTTTATCTGTGTTTCTCCAGAACCACAGAAGTCCCAAAAAAATCATGTTTCTAGTTCATTTCTAGACTAAAAAAACACATTCACTTATTTGAAAGCTGCTGGCCTCTAAAAGGCTCTTGGAAATGCAGATTTTGTCTTTCAATGCTCGTGGTCACTGACTATCAGAGTGTAGAACTGACAGTGTTTGATACTGTGACTTTGGGATTCAGAACAGCTCTGTCCTCATAGGTGATTCCAGACACTTCCTGGAGTATGGCTTTAATTCAGGCCAATGCTGATAGAATAGAAATATTAGAAATGAGTGTGTCATGATCACAATAAGATTATCGTTATCAGTATTTTACAGATGACCAAGCCATATAAATTAAGGACCGATCAGTGAACACTCTTACTGTATCACTCAGACAGTTGAAAACCAGCTAATGTAATGACAATGAAGATGCCTTATTTTTCATATTATCAAAGAGGTTGTACAGCAGTTTCTCCTGTTTGGGTCTCAAGACAAAGAAGATGTAAGGAAACAAAGGCACAGAAGAGGTATGCAACTTGCCATGTATTATACTAAGCAGGTGTGAGAATCTGTGTATAGAGTTACATCTGATCAAGCGGCTTCAATATATTTCATGTAGAATACACATTTTGCTATATTTCTTAAAGCATTCGTGTTACAATTATTAAGCATAGATTAGAAATTTTGAAAGATTTGAATAGGAACATGTTTTAGCTTAAGAAAGAACTGTAAAAATCCAATTTAAGTAAGAATTCAGACATGATGCATTAGAGGGCTTTTTATACATAATTTCTGGAAAAAAATTTGTGACTTGAGCCAAAAGTTATGTCTGAACATATGCAAAGAAGAAAATTATTTCTAATGTGCAAACAGTTTCAGACTCTAAAATATAAAGATTGAAAGAGCAGGGTGGGGCCAGCTTTACTAATTTGGGAAAGGACCGGAAGCTTTTCCTGTTTCCTTGCTTGTTCTGGGTACTGAATGGCAACAGCATTTCCTCAGAGGTTAAATGAGGCAGCCTTGTAACAGCGTCCAGAACGGCAGGCAGAACTTATGGCTGCTGCTGGCTCCAAGGATGGATACCTGGGAGCTGCCGCATGAGAAATACAAAGTGTGTGAGACATACAAATGTGAAGGGTAATGAAAATAGGGAACACAAACCTTAATGTACCTAAGAATGCATCTGCTAGACACAAGGTGACAAAATGTTGAGTGCACGAAGAAGAAAGGACGTAGCAGCTTCTTTTAGAAATCAGTGGGAAAATAAGAAGAGAGTACCGAGGATTTGGGAATATAATATAATAGGGATATGTGGACTTCTGCGCTTACACACCTGTAGAAAACACATGACTTTACAAATGTTCAGTGCATTATGGTCTCAAACAAAATTTTAACAAAGTTTTTCAAAACAGGAACCACAAATTATACTCTTGGAATAGGATGAGACACAAGAAAGGAGCAGAAGACAAAAAAAAAAAAAAAAAAAAAAAAAGAAACTGTTTAAATTTTAAAATCTTTATAATACCTCTTCCTGAGAAGAAAACAAAATTTGTAGTTATAATCTGTTTACAAATGAATGCTGAGAAAATACCAACATAAAAAATAAAGAGAAATATAGCCAGTGCCAGTCAGAAAAAGGTAGATTAAAACATATTTACTAAATAAAGAAAAAAAGGGCCTCCCTGTGGCAATCAAATGTTTGTAGAAGGTTCTAACATTTTTTTTCTGGGATTTCAGCTATTTCATTATTATTTGATTCAGTTTTTGAGGGGCTCCAAAGCTTTGGAGGTGCCCAGTGTCTTGTTTGCTAATACTTTGTGTATGTTTCTTGCTGTGGTTTGCACATCTTTTGGAATAGATGTGTCCTTCAGTTACATTTTTTTTCAGTCTGTCTTTTGTGTGTTTCTTTAACCTTTTGTGAGCTTTCTTACATGATACCAACTTATGCTTAGAAGGAGATGTTTCAAGGTATTGATCATATTGTGGACCCTGAAATTGTGAACTGGAAAACCCTTTTTCTAGTGGTGTGGCTCAGCCATTGGCACACAACTTTAACCCAGAGAGCTTCCTGTAAACAAGAGCTAAATGAAGTCAATAACAGGTCAAGAGGCCGAGCGAGGCACCAGTTGGCAGGGTGTGAACCTAAGAAAACCCAGGAAAGGGAAAGGAGGGCCTTTGAGTTGAAGGGTATTTAAGACAGTGTGAAGTAGGAGGAGCCTTTTCTGACTGGGACATCAGTGGAGTAGGAAGGTCAGCTGGGTGCTTTCTCTGCCTCTCTAAGTTAGCAGGCTTTCACCACAGCATCTGGCTCCTGAGTCTTCATCTGGTAAAGCAAACGTTTGGGATTTTGTTTTAAAAACAACAGGAAGAAGCAGGCAACATTCATAGATACAATGATCTGACAATAAGCTCTCATTAAAATGTAGTAAAAAAAATTGCATAAGCATTCCAGCTTTACTCTGGAAAGGCAAAGAACCAGGCAAAGTGGGACAGGGTTAGTGTAAATGTGGCATGATGATTGTTCAAACCACGTGTGTTAACAAGAAGCAAAAGAAGGAGAAACGGGCAAGAGAACACAGTAAATCAAAGAAAAGCATGAGAAACAAACAGTATGGGAGAACTCGGTGTCTACATGTAGAAGAACGGAAGTAAGTTCCACATCTTTCTGCTGTTTACAAATAAACTCAAAATGAGTCATAGACTGTGATGTGTCATAACTGAAACTCTGACCCAAGCAAGTGTAGTAGAATTTAGTAAAACTTGAGATCTCCTAGTCAAAACTGCCAAAGAAAGAAGGAAGTTTCTCTGAAGGACAAAAGTGTATTTTGAAAATAATTCTTGACCCTGAGACCTCAGGAGTGTTCTCACCAAGGACAGGTTACGTAACCCCCCAGTCTTTGCTACTCTCTGAGTTCCCGACAATGGAATAAGTCAGATGAGTAAGCAGTAAAGACAGTATCTCTCTTCATCTGAAGTTTATTTATTGCATGTGTGCTCAAAATACAAACATAAATAGATTTCCTACACAGCACCAAATGAAATAATATGATGAAAAAGGGATTATATTAATCTGAATAAAATTTATTGAAAACCAGAATATACCTCATACAAAAGATGTTAAAACAGAGAAAAAATGGAATAGCCTTAAGTTATGAGTAGGTTGAGAGATGTCTTGTGTTTCTTTATAGAAAGGTCAGATACTAGCAGAAACCGAAGGGCTGACTTTTAAGTTCACTCCTAAGATAAGCGTAAGAGCCAGGCTTCTCTGAGAAGGGAGCATGGAGGGGTCTGTGCTAGCAGACTCCCGAGGATGAGATGCCATGGTAGACAGAACAGAACTGTGGATTAGAAACAGACTGACTGAAGGAACCACTGAATATCAGTTTAGTCACAGTCTTACACGAAACTGTAAGAAAAATACATTGAGTGTTCAATAACAGAATTAAGAAAACATTCAGTGGAGAGAAGACAAACATCTCTCTCCCATAACTCAGAAAATAAAAAAAAAAACCTCTACATATCTTAAATAATTAAAATCAATGTTATACATGAGACTATAGAAGGACATCTTGTATACTTTAGCTGGGAATAGAATTTCTAATAAATAAATAAAATCTAGAAAATGTAAAGGAAAATATAAAAAAATTTTACTGTTAAAATTAAAATATTCTGCTTAGCAAAAGAAAAAATTAATAGATAACTGACAGAAAAGGAGTCATTTATAATTTATTCTGTAACATGTCTGACAAATTATATCAACACTTCATACTTATGAGTAGTGGTTGCAAATCAGCAAGAAAAGATAGCCATCACATGTAGTATGTATGTGTGTACATGTGTATATACATATACAATACATATATACCTATACCTATACATTTATTAACAGGAAACTTTCAGAAGAAAAATATATATGAAACAGTTATAACAAGGAAAATTTAAATATGATGGCAAATATTACACATATATTTTCCTTTATCAGATTATCAAACACTGAATGAATTAATATGAAGTGTCAACAGTGCAGCTGTAGCTTCAGAAAATGGACTGAGAAGGCTGTGAGTGTGACTGGTGCATCTATAGACATAGATAGCAATAAAAACCAAGGAAAAAGAAGCCATACATTTGAGAGGGGGGGTATGAGAGAGGCTTGAGGAAGGGGACGCAGGAAGGAAAGACAAAAGAGGAGAGGAAGTGGTGTAATTACATTTTAATTAAAAATATGTATTTAAGAATTTTTAAAGGTGAATACTTTCACAGAAAAAGTTCCAAAGTTACATTAAGGGCAATATTTTGGATTGCATTAATTCTGATGTTTATTAAATATTAACCACATTATTTAATGTTTTTAAGACAGGTAAAAACCAGATAAATATTGACATAAAACAACTTAAGGCCTGGGTGCTAAGGTGTCAGTAAATAATGGCTAATTTTCTTGAGAAAGTAAAAGGACCTGGGCGTTTAAAGGCCTTTGTGACAGGCCTGGCATTGGCTATTTAAAGGAGATGAGATTAATGCACCCACATGTTATAAATAAGTTCATGAATAGAAGATTATCTTTTCAAACGTCTTCCTTCCATGTTATGATTTTCTGAATGGTCCATCACAAACCAGCAATACATGTTTGCTGTCACAGGCTCGGAAGCATCACGTGTCAGCTCTCTATATCAGGCAAAATTCATGCAAAAGACGAGCTATAAATAGATGCTGGGGAGATTTGCCCCAACTGTTTAGAAGGATAATCTCAGATTCAAGCAGGGCAGGTCCAAGAGGTGGATGGAAATACATTTCAAGTTCACTTAATTTTCAAAGCGATTTGCCAACACGACCACAACAGCTTTAGACAGATATTAAATTCTGATTTGAGGTGCTCAGTGTATAAACTTTCCTACTTAACTTTGGAGTTAAAATCAAATTTTTAAAACTTCATTTCATATTTTGTTTCCATTTTCAATTTTCTCTTTCCTTCTTCACATCTAAAACCCACTAAGCCGTTTAAGACTGTGGAATGCTTGCAATGCCCGCCATCCCACAGAGATGGATTATGTTCAGTGGAACCTTTGTGTCCTCTGTAAAGTCAATCAAGATGACTCTCTGAGAGCATGTACAGTTCTTTTCCATCCCCACTGAGTCAGTGCTGAAAAGAAATCAAATACTGACCACAGCACCTCGAGTTCCTCTGGCGCCCTTAGGACCGTTTTCCCCAACACTTCCAGGAGAGCCTCTGCTTCCAGCTTCACCCATGGGTCCTATTTGTCCTTTATCGCCCTGTGGATGACATTAGCGTGACTGAAATTAAATGTATTAACTTATTTAACTATACCATATGCTCGAATGACTCAGAGGACATATGGCAAGCAGAATTCTATGCATTATTCTTATCGCTACTCCTTGTCTTGTTTTGTGAGGCAGAGTCTCACTGTGTACCTCTGAATGGCCTGGAGCTTATTCTGTAGACAATGTTGGCCTTGACTTGTGGGTGATCCTCCTATTTCTGCTGCCTGACTGTTTGGATTACAGATGTATGCTATCACACCCACTTTAAATTTGTGTAAATTGTTAACTTTGCTTCCAGTTACCAATACCACAGATTATCATTAACAACAAGAAACTACCATCACATGTCACTTAAAAAGTAAGAAAGTTTTGAAAAAAGATTAAAGAGGCATTTAAAAAAAAACCCAGCCAATCAGGAACTATAGCATGATCTAAAGAAATCCTATGTAGCCAGCTTTCAAACATACTTTGCTTCATATATGTCTCTCTTTTGCATGTGTGCATTGTAATACTGAGATAACAGGCCTCAGGAGATTCTCAGTTTTACTTCGGCCTCCCAGAGGTCTGCTGCATGCAGGGAAGAAGTGAGCATGCATGTCTGAACTTTGCAGATATTGCTCACCCATCCAGAGAAAGAAGCATATCATTTCCAGCATCACTTTACATGCCTTGAAAACCTGCATGGCTTTTCTGGCATCTCACGTATAGGCCCTTCTCTATCACCACAGCACAGGTGTTCATAACCACCTTCCTCTTCTCAAAACAAGAACCAGCCCAATTTACTATTGATGCTTAAGGTGGGAAAAACCCAGCAGACCTGTAATCGATCAGTCAGGATACTTGAGACATTCCTGACTGCTTATGGGATTTATTTCACTTTCCTAGGGAGTATAGGTTGTTGTCAAGAGCCACACTGCCTTTAATGCTGATTTCACTGTGGGTTTCTGGTGCTTCTTTGTGTGTGTGTGTGTGTGTGTGTGTGTGTGTGTGTGTGTGTGTGTGTGAATGTCTATTTCTCTCTCTCTCTCTCTCTCTCTCTGTGTCTTTGTGTGAGTATATTTTTCTCTCTCTGTCTCTCTATGTATGAGAGTCTCTGTCTCTCTGTGTCTCTGTCTCTCTCTGTTTCTCTCTGTTGTTTCTCTCTCTGTTTCTCTCTCTCTCTCTCTCTCTCTCTTTCTCTCTCTCTCTCTCTCTCTCTCTCTCTCTCTCTCTCTCTCTCTCTCTCTCTCTCTCTCTCTCTTTGTGTGTGTATGTGTGTGTGTGTGTGTGTGTGTGTGTATCACTTTGGACCAAATCCTGTCAGGCAATTATAAATTTCCCCAAACCAATACTGATGATAGTTGCATTATCATGCACCATGAAAGAGACTTCATGATGGAGGTATTTCCACAGTTAGAAATGGGAGTTCAAGCTTTTCTTGGCTTTCTATTGGCTAAAACTGAGACCAATGGCTCAGGTACAGAACTGAATTTTGGGGAAACACACATTTAATTTTAAGTTAATTTGTGTGAATGTGTACTCAACTGTCACAATCTGTTAGAAAAACTGTTACCATACTTCCCCAATACTAAGACAAATTACTGATGAATACAAAGAAGCATTTTGATAGTAACATATTAGGACGATACAAATACATCAAAAATTTTGTTTGTTTGGAAAAGTAAAACAAACAAAGTAAGCAAGTAAAAAACGTTCTTGTTTTCTGGGTTTTGTTACATAAGAAAAGTAAGAAAAAACACACTTTTCAATTGTGAAACCATTTCTGATTAACCTAGAAAGAAGAGTAATTCCAATATTCTCCCCAGATACTTTACTAAAATTGTTCTCAAATGTCCCAAATGAAATGATAGTTTTGTTTTATATCTTTCCTTGTCCATAGCTTTTTGGTAACTAAGAGACAAATTAAAGATTGACTTTCCAAACTATAAAGAGGAAAATTTATCCTCAAACAATGACAATAATATGCACTCCTATTAGATTAGCCAAGTCTTCTCTAATGACACATTTATAAATCTTTATACCTTATGTCTAATGCAAATACAGCCATCACAGTACTCTGTAGACCTCTGGGCATGAGAACGAAGAGACCCCACATGAAAAGATGCAAAAAAAAAATTACCTTTTTCCCTGGTCGACCTCTTTGTCCTGGGGTTCCTACAATTCCTTCAGGTCCCTGATAATTTGATATAAAAAAGAAATAAATGATTAAAGAAAAAGCCTAGGGTTTGAATACTTCTATCAGATAATCATTAAAATAAACACTAAATATCAACAAAGGTTATTTTTAACACTATTATATGTATGGTTATTTCTCACAAGGTCTCAGTGATTAAAAGGCAGAGCTATTACCAAGCTTTAAACTTCATATGCACATGTGGTCAACATAAACTTTAAACTGTTCCTTAGGAAGGAAGTTTCTGGAATATACTCACTTTATTTACTGAGATTGTGATGAAGGTGCACCCCAATGTATTCTAGTGAGTTGTTTTAGCTCAGCATTTTATTGAAAGAACAATGTTTAAAAATATATCTACATGGTCAAGGCAAGTCTCAAAATACTACTGAAGTGGAGAATAAAAAGTAGACAAAAAGAAAGGAAAGAAAAGGCAGGGAGAAAAGGGGCAGTCATAGTAAACTAAAATCATAATTTAATTTCAACTGGTAATTTGTTTGCTTTGCAAAATCTAGTTTTTATGCAACAGTAGGATGCTATATGGAGTTTATATCAACAGTGAGCAAGTGTAATCAATAGTGAGCTGGGCTGCCAGTCCTAAAATTAGTAATAATTACAGCTTTCTTTTCATAAGTTGGAAGTGGAAATGGAAATTTCAAATTTGTGTCCCCGAAGCTTGGCAAGCTTCTGCAGACAAGAAATAAATGGTGGTTTACCACTGTGCTATGCAGGCTCTTGATAAATATTTGTTGAATGAATAAACAGATCGCCGAGGAAGTGACTCACACCCCACACTTCCCAGCAAACACTATTCTAGTCTCAGTCTCTGAGTCCAAGATAGCCATGTCCTGTTGTTATAGTACAGCTGCATCCAGAGGTAGAAATGGAAGCTGCACCAGACAAACAACTTTCTAAAAAGAAGTTGATTAGCCTGCTTAGAGTTTTAACTGTCTGGTTTGGGCACTTAATTGTTACACAGTGAATGGCAAATTGTTTAATTTATTAAATGACTCTGGAGTTAGACAATGATCACTGCTCTTGCAGAAGACCTGAGGTGTCTCATACAATTACTTGACCCCAGTCGCAGGCAGATGCAAGCCCTCTGTCCTCTATGGCATCCACATGCATATTCCCATGCAAACTCAGACATTCCCACATACTCATATATACCTTAAATTTATTTAAAAAGAAGGCCTCTGTTGTTTACTCCTCAAATAAAAGGAAAATCTCATAAAAACTCTTGGAAGAGTTACCGAGACCTGGTGAGATTACAGTGCACATAAAAATTTGAATGATATTGGCTTAGAATAAAGGGCTCAATAAAGGTAGCTCTCACTAATGTCTCCCCTTTAAGTATATTTTCAGCACTTAAAAAGATATGAATAAAAACAAAACACAACAAAAGCCTATGTGCTCACTCCCCATGTATAGAGCAAGAGGTGAAGCACAATATCCCCTTTCACAGTGGGGAGGGGTGCCATCATTGTCTGGAACTCTCTTGATGCTCGTAGGGCATTCCTCTGGCTCCTCACATCCTATGCCACTGTTCTGCCCCTTTAAACTTTGGGCAGTGTTGTACCTGCAGTTTTCTGACACTTCTGACATTCACACTCTTCTTGCTGTTGCCATTATCCACCACATCTTTAACCCTTTCACCTTTCTAATCCTTTTGTAACTGCTACAGGATTACACATTATGGCCAAACCACAGCTTAACCACTGTTTCCCAGTGGCTAGTCTTCCTTCTCCTTGATAACTTTGGAATAAGTAAATCTGGGTATGATCATGACAAGAGTTTTTAAATTTTTTTCTCCTTGAGTTGAATTGCTAGTTTATATTTATAAGTACACAGCTTGTATGTGTGTGTGTGTGTGTATGTGTGTGTGTGATTTTTTTTGTACATGGACAATCAATTTTTATGCTACAATTTACTGTATCGTGATCTTTCCTTATTAACATAATATACAATCAAATGATCAAACATCGTTTCAAAAATTGACTCAGACTGACTGATTAGCATTTTTTATTGTCATCTATGAGCCATATAAAATTAACCATAACATGGTAATCTTTTTTTTTTTTTCAGAGACAGGGTTTCTTTGTGTAGTCCTGGCTGTCTTGGCTGTCCTGGAACTCACTCTGTAGACCAGGCTGGCCTTGAACTCAGAAATCTGCCTGTCTCTGCCTCCCAAGTGCTGGGATTAAAGGCGTGCGCCACCACTACTTGGCTTTGGTAATTTTAATAATGCTCTGATAGTGTGTAGGTCAAGTCATTTTATCTACCTCCCTCTCCAGGCATCTCCAGGCTATTCTTTAAAACTGTCTTAATATGGGAATCTTTAATCTTCAGTACAAACTCTGAGTTAATTTTCATCAGTCAAGTTCCATAAAAAAAATCCTGTAGAGATTTTTGACTGAGATTGAATTAAATGTAAGCTGATTTAGAAGTGTTTTTGCAATAGTCAGTCTTCCTGGTCATAAATATTGTTACATCTCTGTCCATATATTTATGTCTCTTAGGGTTTATTTAGGTTATATTATTCTCAAATTGTAAATATCTACAAAATTTTACAAATACTCTGTTAAGATATAATCCAAGAAGCTTACTTTTGTTGTTCATTATAATAAAATTCTTTGATGCTGTTAAAGAAACAAAGAAGCCATTCTTGTGTATTAATATTTCATTTGACATCACAATGAACTCTTACTGACCATAATTTATAGAATATTTACCTCATTATATAGGTATTTTTATTTATTATATGTAAATAGTATTAATATTAAGAAGAAAGGAGAAATGTCAACCTCAGTTCATTTCTTAGGCATTTCTCACTAAGTATAATAGTGAAAGTGTTAATATAAAGTTTTAATAAATGTTTTTTGCTTCATCTATTAGAATGACTGTATTCCCATGTTAAACTTTGTAAAATATGTGACTCATATTTATAATATTTTAAAATGTTAAACTTTTTGTACAGTTTTGGTCTGAGGAAATTCACAAAACTTTTAGGTGTTATCAGTACTTTTAGATGGAGTAAATTCAATATCTGTGTGCTCACTGATGTGTGTGACCCAACCTGTCAACAACCAATTCATCTCAGGTATCACTTGTTTACAGAAGTACTACAATTTGTGGGTCTGAAATGCATGATGAAAGTGTTGTCATGGATAATAAGTCTCTATGACGGAGGCATTTCTTTGAAGATAGATTACACCTTCATGCTTTCAAACCTTTTCTCACACCATTTTCAAGTTACTAGTCCTGTCTCTCAGCTCATTAAGATACTGTAGCAATCAAATTAGGAATTGAAGTTCTCTTCCGAAACCTTCCTATACCTGTGGCTCACTCACACACATACCTGCTTCCTTCTCTGTCAGAGAAATAAGGGTCCATTTCCTGGGTGAGGCCAGTACCCTGATCCCAGACTCACTCACTTACCCACAACCCCTCCTTCTGAAAGAGTCTAGTCTGAATGTACTGTCAACATTTCTCCTGAATGCACCACTTCTAAGTCCATCCATACAGGTCTAAAGCCACATGAGAGAACCCCCAAGCTTGTGTCTCTCCCTTTTTCTATCTCTCTCCATTTCCTTCCTTCCTTCCTTCCTTCCTTCCTTCCTTCCTTCCTTCCTTTTTTTTCTTTCCCTTCCTCTGTCCCTCCCTCTGTTCCTCTCTCTCTCCCTCCCTCTGTCCTTCCTTCCCTCACTCCTTTTATCAGACATTCATTTACTTCTGAGTTTTCCAGAGTCATTTTTCTGGATTCCTCTCTTTATATCAAAACTTTTTGAAAGTTGTGCCTATTCCTCTCATTACTGACCTAATCCCTCATTCCTCTTCAGTTGGGCTTTTGATCCTACCACTGACACCAACCTTTGGAAAGCCAAATCCAATAGTTATTTTATTTGAAACATTTTTTTTTCACTTAAAACTTTCTAAATCCTTTGTTTTCATTGCAGCATGCTTCCCTAGTTTTCACTTAGGTTTTAAATAAAGATGTTTCCTCCTCTATCCAGCTTTTTAATACTAGAGAGACCCTTTCTCTTTTATCCCCTCAGGTTATCTCATCACATCCCATGTTATTAAATACCACTGGAATTCTCATAATTCCTAAACTATGTCTGCCACAATCCCTCTACCCTCGTGATATCTCTTCTTGAATTTCTAACACGCTCCTCAGATTTTATGTACTCAAATTCAGTTCTCAAATTCCCTCCTCCCACTCCAAACCTGGTCTCTCCTTGACCTCCCATCTCCATTATAATCGAGTAACACTATAAAAATTATTAAAATACCTTTTGCTTTTGCCCATTTTGATACCAGAACTTTGTCCCTCTTTTTTTAGTCTAAAGCCTAAGGAGGGAATGTCTTCAGAGGACTGTTTTAGTTTCCTTTTCTTTGTTTTCAACAATTTACAAGCTCAGTCTTTAAGGATTTTGCTAGAGGGGGGAGGCATGGGACTAAGACATAGAAGCAGTGAGCAGAGCGTTAGGTCTTTTCCACAAGGAGGAGAGAGAGTGGAGAATTAACTGACTCTTCCTCAGTGTAAACTTAGGTTGATGTTCATTGAGCTCCAGAGGTACTTCTGCTTTCATCCCTCCACAGGGTTGGGGCTGCAGCTTTTTAAAAGGACGTTGGGGATTCAAACTCAGGTCCCCATGCTTGTGCAGCAAGTGTTCTTATCTTGACCATACCATGTTCATCTTCTTTCTATAGTTAATATATGTTGAGCAGACACAAGCTTTATGAGAGCAGTTACTTTGCTTTCAGAAGTGCTGTGTCCCATCAATTGTCTTTTTCACAAGTTTATTCATTATATGGAATTTATGTACATTTAAAATGTACAATGCTCTTAATTTTAATGGAGTCCATTATCTTTTTCTCACTGTTTGTGGTTCTTTCTTTAAGCTTTACCTAAGGAATCCCTGTCTATTTTAAAACCATGGAGATTTACCTCCCAGCCCCTGCCACAATTTCCTCCAAGGCTTTTATAGTTGGAGCGTCAGAGCTTCTAAGAGTTCATCTGTAGAATGAACAGAGTGCCCAGCTTACCTTGAGCACACAGGTAGACTGATGCCCTAGCACACTTCTTTGAAAAGATCACTATTTTCCTAATGGACTTTCCTGGTGCATCACATGAATTCTCACCCAAATGCATAGTTTATCTAAGTTTATCCTTAGATAACTCCTGGCATTAGACAATGTTGAACAAAGTGGAAACTGTAAAGTGATTTTCACCAAAGACTATATTCTGCCTGAATCCTTTCAATGTCCCCCCCCCCACTCTTTGAATCAAATCTGCATTCCTTACTAAGCCTTTAAAGATCCCACATGTTTTGTTTCCTACCTATTTCTTCACATTTAAAACATACAAACAAACATACAAAACAAACAAACTGACATCTGACTATTCACGGTGCTATGCTGCTTGCTGGGTCTAAAGGTGCCCAGCTGACTCACTTCCATACCACTGCCCTTGTTGCCTCATCAACCACAGAGGATCCTCTTCTAGTTCTTGGAATGGATTTGAGCTCAGTCATCAATTATTCAAAGAAGATGTTAATGGCTCCAGCATGTTATGTTCTCTCTCTGTGGTGATTAGTTTTCACTGTCAACTTTCCAAATTTAGTATCATCTGGCAAGTGAGAATCAGTTGAAGAATTATCTAGTTCGTGTTAGCTCCTGGGCATGTCTATACAGTATTATCTTGTTGGCCTTAATTGACATGGTAAGACCCAGCCTACTGTGGGCGGCACATCCCCTGGAGCTGGAGTAACAGGTCATGTAAGCTGTCTGACATAGGAACTGAGCTTCAGTCTTCTGCTAGAGCAGTTGTGCTCCTCACTGGGGAGCCAGCCCTCCAGCTGAAATGAAAGCTGTTTTAATGCCACAGAGCCTTCTCTTCTGAAGAAAATCTATACAGAAGCTACAGGTTAAGCAAATGTGTGCTTTCTGATGGAAGTAAGAATATCAGGAGCAGAGCCATGTTAAGTCAACAGCCACGTTGGGAGGATCTACAGGAGCCTCAGCCTGTCATTTTATGCAGTGAATATATGAAGTATAAGACCAGAGACTGGCTTGCTCAGTGATGCAGCCCTTCCGGGGGAGGAGGCAGAAACCAGAGCATTGAAAACAATGGTCAGAGTAGGATTTCTGTATCTATGATGCTTACGATGGAACAAAACCTTAGCAGAACAGTCACAGAATATGCCAGGTGACAAGATTTAGGTATGTTTTTTATTCCTGAATGTCACCAACCCCAAATTTCCAATCAAAATTTCTCCAGGGTTCCCAAGGAAAGTCTTACTCTACCTTAAGCAGATCAAAAAAGCATATTTCAGTAAGTCTGACTGGAGTTTTCACTAAAGGCATAAAACAAAATAATCTCAATAAGTTCTACTTTGGAGTTCTCCACATGTGTTTAGAGATGAGATGCCATTGTGGTAGATTCTTCAGATGTGGATGACTGACCATAAGTTAGACAGATGTTCTTTCCTAGCAGAGATATGCATTCAGGCAAGTGAACATTTAGAATAGAATTCATGCATAAAATATGCACATTCTCTCTTCTTTTTAGTGGAGCAACAACTTGGATTTTGAATTTCTCAATTGATGTTTTCCTGTACATTCCCTCAACACTGATCTCATTCCCAGTCCTCCTCCAGAGTGAAGGGCTTCTTCTTCTCCTTCCTTCTCCTCCTTCCTTCTCCTTCCTTCTCCTTCCTTCTCCTTCCTTCCTTCTCCTTCCTTCTCCTTCCTTCTCCTTCTCCTTCTCCTTCTCCTTCTCCTTCTCCTTCTCCTTCTCCTTCTCCTTCTCCTTCTCCTTCTCCTTCTCCTTCTCCTTCTCCTTCCTG